>OX030978.1:12451216-13058395 GCA_943735965.1 Eupithecia abbreviata
TACAATACAATTATAGCTGTATTGTACCATCAAATACAAAGATAATAATAAAAATAAAGGATCTTAATACTAACTTAATCTAGTGGCACAATCGGCGGCCTTATCGCTAAAAGCGATTTCTTCCAGGCAACCTTTGGATGTATAGGATCGGCACGTATTAAAGCTGTACGTATTATATTTATAATTACAAACTGTATTCTAACAAAGTTTAAAGTAACTCGTTAGTTTTTACTTTTTTTACATTACAATACTACTGAAATCCTACTTACAATGTTGGTTGAATTTATCACTACATTACATAGTATAAATAAAGTCGCTTCCCGCTGTCATTCCGTCCCTATGTATGCTTAGATCTTTATAAATATGCAACGGATTTTGATGCGGTTTTTTTAAATTGATAGAGTGATTCAAGAGGAAGGTTTATAAACATTGACGCATAGAAACGCGGGGGAAGCCGCTTGGGGTAGCTAGTAATAAATCAAAGTAAAAATAAAAATTTCTGACGGTATTTCTTGGTTATAACATACATTATTGGTAAGATAATTATTTCTTCATTTGGTTCAACTGACGACCGATGTGGCGCGGTGGGCGAAGGCCCGCCTGCGACGCAGGAAGTTGCGGGTTCGATTCCCGCCTCGGAACAATTGTGTGTACGATCTGCAGATATTTGTTCCGGGTGTTCTGGTCGTTTTCTATGTATAATAAAAAATATCTATCTATGTAATGTATTGTATTATGTATATCAGTTATCTAGTAGCCATAACACAAGCTCTGCTTACCATGGGGCTAGATAATGCTGTGTGAATTGTCCAGCATTATTTATTTTGTTTCAAAGTTGTTTGCTACAAATAAAGATAATTCTATTCTATTCTATTCTATTCTATTCTATTCTATTCTATTCTATTCTATTCTATTCTATTCTATTCTATTCTATTCTATTCTATTCTATTCTATTCTATTCTATTCTATTCTATTCTATTCTATTCTATTCTATTCTATTCTATTCTATTCTATTCTATTCTATTCTATTCTATTCTATTCTATTCTATTTTATTTTATTTATAACTCTTCACTCTAACTAAGTTTTGTAACTTGTGTTAGGTAGTTTTAGGACCGCCTAGAGCGGTGAAAGCCTCCTCCAATGTACTCCATTTCCTCTGTCTATCGTTGTGCAGGGCCAGAGTTTGCCCGCTACTTTTATGAGATCATTCGTCTAGAGAGTGAGTGAGTTATAAGGTACTAAAGTTTGACGGAAAATGTAGAGACACTATAAATAAAAAAATAAAATGATTTTATTTCAGATGACATAATGATCCATAATTTGTTAGTAAAATTAAACATTAAGAACTTATTACTAGGGTTAGTTATACCTAATACTAGAAATTAAAACTAAAATTAAATTAAATCACTCTCCCCATGAAACATTTCCACAGGGTAGAGGTGATTCTACCTGCTATAGTGTTTAGGATGGTGTTGGGGCTGTCGCGCACCCTGCGCATCAGGGATGCGGTCTTTTTACGGAGGATGGCAGCAAAGCCATCCGTACTATGAAAATTACAGAATGCAAACAATGGTCATGCCATGGGGGTCAAAATATAGTAGTTGTTCTGTTCCTTACCCGTCCTTGCCACATGGATTCCACTTTAACATGGACTCGCATCTCCCTGTCCCACTGTAGACTCATGCCCAGAGATGGCACGTCGAGGAACACGTAAGACCCAGCTAGGCGGAGCTTTATCCTGGGGAAAAAGACATATATTATTATTAGACCAAACCTTTATTGACGGGGACCTCTGTGGCGCGGTGGGTAAAGGTCCGCCTGCGACGCAGGAGGTTGCGGGTTCGATTCCAGCCTTAGGACAAGTGTTTGTACGATCTGCAGATATTTGTTCCGGGTGTTTTGGTCGTTTTCTATGTATATTAAATATTTATCTATGTAATGTATTATATTATGTATTTTGGTCATCTGCATTATTCATTCATTTATTTTATATACTAGCTATTTAAGGGTACGACCCTTATGCTCTGGCTTGTCCGTCTTTTTTCCACTCTTGAATACCTCTGCATAGCTGCGGCGTACTTTATTTGTCTTTGCATGTAGGGCATGAGTGAGCGTTAGGTTTCGATCGGTTACTTTCTTGATAAAAATTACTAAGAGTAGTAATCACTATCTACGACTAAACAAATAAATACTAGCCAAACAAAAACATCTGTTTTATCTAACAATACAATGATTAGTGCCTAAGTAAGCAAATACATTAAAACTCAGTAGTGTGTTATCGCAGTCTTTATTATAATAACAAAAGATATTTTTTTCACTCATGTCTGCGAGGGAAAATTCACGGCACTGGGAAAAACTTTGATGAGAACGGAAAATGTAAGGACATTAACTAAGTAAGATTACATATATTTATTGATTATTTAATTAACTCTAATTGATAATTATTATGCGACTTCTAATATTAGTTTTTTTACCAATAAACTGATTATTCTGATTATAATTACTATGTAAAGGGTTTTTTTTACGGGTAGCTCTAGTAGTTAAGTCATTCCATGACCACGACATTATGGAAACCTGATGAAACGTCGAGAAACATAGGTACCTAAACAAGCCCGATAAATACCCGTTAAATAGTAGATAGATAGATAACACTTTATTACACCACACAAAATAGAAAATAATACAGAGATAAAAATTGAGAATAAAGGTATAAAGGGCGGCCTTATCGCTGAGAGCGATCTCTTCCAGGCAACCTTGGGATAGACTGGACATGAACGAACAATACAGACGGTGGCACATTAATAAATAATTGGTAATAGTAATTATGTGTTCAGATCGCGTAAGTTTAAAAATATAATTTAGTAATTTGATTCTGATTTAGTATTTACTGTAACTCACAGGCCACTCGGCTATGGAACAGTCTTCCCATTGAATATCGCGAGGCATCCTCGATAAATGTCTTCAGATCTAGAGTCTATAACTATTTTCTTTCGCAAGAATAATTCGGTACGTAATTATAATTATATATTAATTATTTATATAGGTATATATATTAATGTTTAAGTATAATATAAGTAGCTTAGTATCATTATGAGTAGTATATTTTATCTCTATTATATGGCACTACCTACCAAACTGTTGTCCACACTACCCAAAGGTTAGCAGGTAGAGAATGCTATTTAGCATTATGCTCGCCTATGTACAACTTTTTGTGCAATAAAGTATATTCTATCTATCTATCTATCTATAGTATGTACTTGTTACGTTTTTGAACTTGACTTTTGCCTGTTGCATATTAATTATAAATTGGTGATTTTATTGATTAATTTAATCCAGATCTTATTGCTACTTTTTATGCGACATTTGCATTTTTATTGTATTACTTAATTTTATTTAGTTAGTGTAAGTGTATTTGTATGACCTAATTAAATAAAAAAAATTAAGTGAAAAGGACCGGACTTTCTTATTGTTTATAAAATCTATACAAATCCATGCAAAAATATTCAATGTGTGAGTAACTCTGTATATTTTTTCTTTCTTTCTTATTATGTAATGTGTCGTGTTATGTATGGTGTCAAATAAATGTATTTTCTATATTCTTTCTTCTTATATCTGTTACCCTTTTACGTCAAAAGGGCTTAGTTTCTAGGTTTTCCAGAAAGCAAACATATCACAAAAGTTAGGTACTAAATAGACAAGGGGTGAAATAGAGAATGGTAGTTTATCTGAGAAGCGCGTGCAAAGCCGCGGTCAAAAGTTGTGCAATCATGGGCGAGTTTATTTAAATCCTTTCTAGTCTAGGTCAGTATCTCAAGGTCACGCTCACATTTCGTTACGCTTACGCAAGTTGACGCATGAACTTTTGCTTTCTGAGACGAATGCAGGCTGTTGTTTTGTTATGTTTCTCAACCGGGGGCGTAGCTCAGATGGTAGAGCGCTCGCTTAGCATGCGAGAGGTACCGGGATCGATACCCGGCGCCTCCAAACTACCCACATTTTGGTATTTTTTTAAAGATTTATGAAGGTTGATTTATGAAAGTGGACATAAGTTTTGGTAAGTATTACATCGGGGGCGTAGCTCAGATGGTAGAGCGCTCGCTTAGCATGCGAGAGGTACCGGGATCGATACCCGGCGCCTCCAAACTACCCACATTTTGGTATTTTTTTAAAGATTTTGTGAAGGTTGATTTATGAAAGTGGACATAAGTTTTGGTAAGTATTAAATCGGGGGCGTAGCTCAGATGGTAGAGCGCTCGCTTAGCATGCGAGAGGTACCGGGATCGATACCCGGCGCCTCCAATATTTTTTCCTCCCCTAGTTAACCCTACGGGCTGCTGCGATCCCTAAAATAAATATATAATCGTATTCAAAAATAAGGCAAGGTTAGATTTTACTTTTAATGAAGAGCTGACGACGGGAAGTCTGTATGACCTTTGTGAAGCAGTGGGACGATGTAGGTTAAATAAAGAGAAAAATGTCACTCGCTACCTTCAAACTGCTGCATCAGCATTATTTATCTATATTTTATTATGATGTTTTTAATGTAGGTATTATGGTATGTAGTGTTTGTTGCTTTTTAAATCTGAATATTTATGAAAGTGCCACCATCTATATTGTTCCTTCATGTCCAGTCCATCCTTAGGTTGCCTGGAAGTGATCGCTTTCAGCGATAAGGCCGCCCTTTATACTTCCTTTTTTTCTAAGTTTTAATTTCTGTATTGTTTTCTGTTTTGTGTGGTACAATAAAGTGTTATCTATTTATCTATCTAATCTAACCCCTCGGTGACTAAGAAATCAGTTTTGTTTGTTAAAAAGTTTAATCAAGTCTGAAACTTACCTTTTCAGTTTAGAAATGTCAGGTAAGGGTGCGTTCTTGGTGAGCGAGACGATCTCTTCGTCATTTCCGGTTCCGACCTTCAGAGTTATGGACTTGGAGCAGGTGGCCCCGGTGGTGCCACAAGGTACATTCTGATGGAGCGAACAAACATTTCAAACTTTAAATTAGGTATAAGTCGTGTAAATAAGGAATGGGATTGAAAATGACAGCGGCGATACACTGTCGCTTAGATCATATTTTTCATCATGATCGAATGTGATCATTAGGCATTCCGGGCAGCGTGATGTCCTGTTGTCAGTTTCAATCCCATTCTTTATCTACACGACTTTAAATCAATAGAAGGAGACCCCAATATGCTAAATTGCAAAACAAAGTAACTGTGCTTGTCTGTTACTTTTAACGTTTAAGAAATTTGGCAGAGAAGTAAATATGTAAATCCCGGGTGCGGGCTACATGAAAAGCGCGTGCGAAGCCGCGGCAGCAGTTTATCAATTTATTTTATTATTTTGAGTCATTATTATCCCACTGCTTGGCAAGCGCCTCCCTTTTCTCCTTCCACTCCTCGTGATCCAACGCTGTTAGTTTATCCATACTTTAACTAAATGTAATAATAAGACGGTTCAACGACCTTCAACGTTGTTTTTAAAAAGTCAAGTTAGTCTAGAAGTCTATGCCTGTCTGAATATTCAGCGCTTTTCGCGGACGTGACGGCAACTGATTTTCGAGTTTTCATCGAAACATACAAGCAATGTTCCAATGAAACTCACATATGATTTTCCATCGCAGAACCATAAACAAGAGTTTTGTAAAATCTGCTTCCGTTGTCCATTGAAAACGCAGCCCTACTACGAGCCCAATTATAGCATTTTTTCCCTGTTGAAATCTTTAATCACTTTTAAAATAATATTTGTAATATTATTTTAAAAATGATTAAAGATTTCAGAAAACTTAATAATAACACCAGGAAAACCACAAGTCACGTCGAAGGTGACCATGTGGGAGTCTCCCCACGCCGCGCACATTTCTGCGAACTTCATGTCGGTGCACGACCAGTTACCTATATCTCCACATGTAATCCGTCCCGATCGTCCATCACGCCCTTGGCCAGCATACCATAGGTGCAGGCGCCCTCGAAGTCGTAGTCAGTCCCGTCGAATGACCCCATGTGGGAGTCTTCCCACGCTGCGCACATTCCTGCGCACTTCATTTCGGTGCACGACCAATTACCTGTATCTCCACATCTAATCCGTCCCGATCGTCCATCACCCCCTTAGCCAGCAGGTAGGTGCAGACGCCCTCGAAGTCGTAGTCAGTCCCGTCGAAGGTGACCATGTGGGAGTCTCCCCACGCCGCGCACTTCATGTTGGTGCACGACCAGTTACCTATATCTCCACATGTAATCCGTCCCGATCGTCCATCACGCCCTTGGCCAGCATACCATAGGTGCAGGCGCCCTCGAAGTCGTAGTCAGTCCCGTCGAAGGACCCCATGTGGGAGTCTTCCCACGCTGCGCACATTCCTGCACACTTCATTTCGGTGCATGACCAATTACCTGTATCTCCACATCTAATCCGTCCCGATCTTGCATCACCCCCTTAGCCAGCAGGTAGGTGCAGACGCCCTCGAAGTCGTAGTCAGTCCCGTCGAAGGTGACCATGTGGGAGTCTTCCCACGCCGCGCACACTCCCGCGCACTTCACGTCGTTGCACGACCTGTTACCTGTATCTCCACATCGAATCCGTCGCGATCGTCCATCACGCCTTTAGCCAGCAGATAGGTGCAGACGCCCTCGAAGTCGTAGTCAGTCCCGTCGAAGGTGACCATGTGGGAGTCTCCCCATGCCGCGCACACTCCCGCGCACTTCACGTCGGTGCACGACCAGTTGCCGCTCTTGCACACACTGGATTTAATAATTTTTTTTATTTATTGCATAGAAACATAGATATAGTAATTCCAAATACAATAATTTTTCTAAATTAAACAAATAGTAGTACTTATTAAATCTATGGATATGTTGATTGATTTGGCTAGCTTTAGCTATATACGCTAGGCTTATAAAGCCTATGTTATAGACATCTACGCCATCCCTCATTACACTTATTTTATAAAAGGGGAAAACTGGAACGAATGGCTGCTTAGATGCTGCTGATTTTACTTAAAGCATTAAAAGGATAAATAAAATTATTGCTTCCAAATACATTCCTAGTTTTAGCTTATCAATTCATACTAAAAACGGTACTATTTGAATTAACCTACTGATATTAAAAC
Source organism: Eupithecia abbreviata (assembly GCA_943735965.1). Lineage (NCBI taxonomy): Eukaryota > Metazoa > Arthropoda > Insecta > Lepidoptera > Geometridae > Eupithecia > Eupithecia abbreviata. The sequence continues at coordinate 12,458,323 of OX030978.1, forward strand.
CCAAGCCTTGGTCCGCAATGACTGATCTGTTGGCCACGCTATGATAGCCTCAAGCTAAGCTTGCTATGGTCTCAGCCTTCAAGCTTCAACCCCTTGCTGTCCGCGCTATAAAGTCATTCAGTTTATCCATCAAGGGCTGCAATGCTGACTGCGGTGTGATGGCCTGGACCTTTCAGCCATCATCATCGCGGCCAGCAAACGACTCATTCCTGAACTCGTCATTCATGTACTAGGTATGATGAATAATGATTTTTACGCAATGTTTTCCTTTCTATGTAATCATGTCTCAAATGTTTACTTATGACATGATTAATAATTACAACTATAAAAAGGTAATAAATTGGCGCATGAGGGTACGCGATTCGAATTCACGCATTCAGTTAGCAGTTAATTTCGATTTGTAAATAACTTGCTTAGGTACATTGATAAGATAACAAGTCTAGTTTCAAGTTTTATGGTCCAGCAAGATAATTAATTCACATCATAAATCTAGTTATCAATAGTGACATTTAAAAACCAGTTGTTATTTTGGCTCAATGCCAAGGCGCGTGTGATATAACCATATTGCTCTAGATAAAGTGAAAGGGTGTTTAAAATAGTTTGGTTATTTCATTGATTAGTACATCGGGGGCGTAGCTCAGATGGTAGAGCGCTCGCTTAGCATGCGAGAGGTACCGGGATCGATACCCGGCGCCTCCAAACTACCCACATTTTGGTGATTTTTGAGCTTATTCTAGGATTTATAGGGCAGTTTATGCAAGTGATTGTAAGTTTAAACAAGAGTTACAACGGGGGCGTAGCTCAGATGGTAGAGCGCTCGCTTAGCATGCGAGAGGTACCGGGATCGATACCCGGCGCCTCCAATTTTTTTAAAAGTGTCTATTGTACGTTTTCACTAATTGACTACAGGTGAGATGACGACCTGCGAAAGACTGTAGGCAGATGCTGGATGCGGCAGGATGAAGACAGGGCGCTATGGCGCTCATTAGGGGAGGCCTTTGTCCAGCAATAGACTAATATAGGTTGATGATGAATTCTATGTAAATATCTCGTTACTTAAGTTATTTTTATCTATGATTTTGTGTGCACAATAAAGAATAATCTATAAGGTAAGTTACCATTGGTTACACTCCTCAGTCATACGGTGTCCGTCCGCGTAGCTAGTACCCGCGTGGTGGCACGGGCAGCGGGCGGGGACCACGCAGAGACCAGATGCCGTATCTAGTACGTAGCCGGATGAACACTGGCAGCCGGGCCGACATTCCGCGGCGAGCGGAGACGGGGGCAGGTGCATGTTCTGAAGGAAATAGTGATATAATTTAGTTTTACGTATCCGCCCACAAAGTACATATATATTGTTATTAAGGAAATAAATAAGTATGAAAATAAAAATAAATATGGGGGGTCGCAGCAGGTCGACAGATTCTTATCGATACCTGTGTGTGTTCTTTGTATTGTATTATTTATATTTTGATAATTGATTATTTTTATTGAAATATTTTGCTTATTGTGTTTTTTATTAATTATTTTGCCTGTTACCTATATAATGTGGATTACTCTATTGTTTTAGGTCATATCCTGTAAGAATAGATGTGTTTTGAATATATACAAAATACCTTGCAAGTGAGGTGTTCAGTTCTAGCGCAGGTGGTAAACTCCATATTGGGCGTGGCGCTGCAGTTGGTCCTGAGATCCTCAGCCGGAGGGTAGTTCTGGATCTGGTCGGGGGTCGCCGGGGTGCAGTCCCACTTGGCCCCGACGCAGGTGCATAGCTCCCGCTCCCGTCTGCCGGCCCTGACTTCTTTGTAGCCAGCTTTGAACTCCAGCCCTTTGTGGAAGCAAGGGCATAGCGCGATGGGGACGCAAACGCCGCTGTCGTCTAGGAGCTAAAATAATAATCACCACAGAATCTTTATACATATATCAAAAAGCGTGTAAAATGAACCCTATTTCTACTGGTCACGATATAACTTGAGACAAATTGCACGCCGTATTTGAAACTAAGATATGTATTTCACGCGATGTGTTTATTCGAGGTTGATAGATAGAAAACACTTTATTATACACAAAAACAAAACAGAAAACAATACAGAAATAAAAACTTAGAATAGACCAAGTAAAAAGGGCGGCATTATTGCTGTGAGCGATTGAGTATCCCCGTGTTTCGCTAGCGAAGCGAGCCAAATTCTCTAAACAGTTGCCGAGCGGATCGAGCTGCGTCTTGTGCTGCTTTTAAGCAAACATTAGCTTGACGTTTTACGAACTGCGGATGCCGTCCTAATACAACGATTTTTAGTTCTGTTATTGTTGACTACCAAGAGAAAAACAGTTACTGACAGATAATGTACCTACTGGCAAGTCATTTCTAAAATAACCATCCAGTCGTTGAAGGAGCACGTTATATTATTTTAAGACCTATTTGAACACATGTAACATTGAGTATTGCATGGTGTGAACGAACCTGTCCCTGTGGGCAGGCGCAGCCCTCGACACAGGAAGGCTCGCAGGCGCCGATGGCGGAGTCGGAACACTTGCGGAGGCAGCTGTCCGCGCACACGGTGTATTCCTGACCGCCGGTGCAGGATAGTTCTGGGAATAATAGTAAATAAATAAATAATAATAAATCAAAGTGTAGATTATGAGCTGATGTCTTAATAGGGGGGATCAATCAGATTTCTTTTTCAGGATTCTACGATCCCTCGGCCATAGGTACATACCGCACTCCTTGACATTGTATCTCCACTGGATCATGACGCCCGCCTTGGCGCACGTCATGGCGTAGTCTCCCAGGATGGGACACAGGCAGCGCGACGCGTCTCCCTGACAGGCACACATGTCGTACAGGCAGGACTCGTAGTACGGTTCCACGTCTACGTGCCAATGGCAGGCTGGAAATGAACAGACGTGTTAAGAAGGCTCTAGAAGGTTCAACGGAAGAAAACAGTAAATTATTGTTCCTGAAATACTACACACTACGTCGTTAATCGCATTTGGATCCTAAACGCGGTAAAGGTCGTTTATCTTTACCGCTTGATGCTGTTGGCTCTTGTGTGTGTTAATTTTGCATATAAGTTCCGCAGAGACCCTGGAAAACGGCAGCCGTTCTAGGGGCTCGCAAAATCATACCGAAGGTTCACTGTCCAGGTCAATACAAAGCAAAGGTGATTTTATGGCCCTGCAAGGGATTTCATAAAATTTCAGCAGAGTATAAAGATACTCTGCCGAAACCACTTCCATTTATTATAAATAGAGTGGTGTACAATCGGAATTTATCGCCAATAGACATTGTCAGCCACATCAAGAATAAACTCTACAATTGGTTACGAGGAAAAAATTACAAACTAAAAAAAGTGACGCAATGAATAAATACAACACTGTCATATAGACAAATCCGCTCGTCTACTAACAAATAAATAATAAGCAGTGCTATTCTTATAGCAGAAAGTTCCACAAAGTACTGGACTAACCTTCGAAGACCTTCCCTTTCAGCTTGGCGCAGTAGTTCTCTGCTTGCTGCTTGTTCTCCACATTGGCGGTGCAAGGATGCGCTGGTTCTTCAACGCTCATTTCCTGGCAGAACTCCCGGGTTCTCCACTTGTTCGCGAAGGCTCCAGTGGACTGCTCCACGTCGTTTTCGGGGGTAAGGAAGTCGTCTTTTTGGTTTAAGTTGAAGGTTCCGCAGAGACCCTGGAAAATGCGGTACATGGATCGAAGAGAAAACATAGACAATTATAAGATAAGAATATTAATTGCATAGGGGTAAGAGGAGAGTTGCAATCAGCATCAGACGACAATTCGGCGAAGACCTAGTCATCCAAAGAAACCTAGACCCTCTGGCAGGGGCCGGTTAAAATCATGGCGGAAGACAATTACCGTTTCGGGATACCTATGAATAAAAATTCCTAGACAACCGACAAAGCTGCAGAGCTAAGCAGAGCTTGTGTTATGGGTACTAGATGACTGATATACTTAATACAATAGATTACATAGATAGCCGTACAACATCGGTCGTCAATAGGACATACATCTCATCGCCACATCACCTCAATAGTCATAGAAGTCAACTGCTGATCCTATGCCTCTCCTGATAAGCGCCCTATTGTTCCATCATCATTATCCCCACCCATCTGGGCATGAGAACTGATTTTGCAGTTCAGTAGATCTGTTCTGCAGGAGGCGCTCTTGCCTGCCCCCGATGGCTATCCCTTAATCGCCTCTTATGACAGCCGCGGGAAGAGATGGGTGATGAAATACATACCTTTGTTTTATCATGGTATGCTGGAGGCACGTCGATGAACACTCGGGTGTTGCCATCCCACCACAAGTCTACTTTGACGGGCAGTTGAACTAAAATCAAAAACAAATAGTTAAAAATTATAAGTATTAATACAACGGGTATTTATCGCGTTTATTTACCTATTTTTCCCGACGTTTCAACAGGTTTACACACTGTCGTGGTCACGGGATGAATACTTAAAATTATGTGTTCAGATCGCGTAAGTTTCAAAATATTTAAATAGTTAAAAAGTCTACCCGATAAGCGGATCAAGCCTGACCGAAACCGAACATCATAACCGAGCTCAATATTTCTTATAATTTCTGTTAGTTGTAGTTGATATTTTGTAAGTTTCTTTTATAAAGTGTAAATCTCTTAGTTGTCTTTATTTTTTATTAGCTGTAAGTTAGATTACTAAGATTTGCACTGTTTAGATTAAGGGGATTTTGTTAAAAAACAATAAACAAAATAATAGTAAAAAAGAGTCAAAATCTATGCTGGAAATATCTACATACAAAAGGTCGCTACTGGAGTACGTAAGTATAATAACAATAAATATAGAAAGTCTTTACGAAGAAAAACATGATTTTTAGGCGCAATGCTCGGTGAATTTGACGGCCTATTAATATGAGTGTAATTACTTAAAACAGATGATTCAAATTACGAACAACAAACAGCGTAGATGATCTGATTCTGACATTTCCGATGACAGTTAGAGTCGATATTGCCTTGACATTTACGAAGACAGCATTAAGGTAAATTATTACTTATCATGCAGTAAATAAGGTTCAAATTACCAATAATAAACAGCGACGAAGCGTATCTGATTCTAACATCTCCGACCATGACAGGTAGAGTCGATATTTCCTTGTCGTTGACGAAAACGGCACCGAGTTGCTTCAGGTGTATTTTGGCGCCGTCGTAGGTGATGGTCACTGCTTTGGTGCAGGAGGGTTTCCCCTGGCCTTTGTACGGGGTTAGGTTCATTTGCTGTAAGAAAAGTCTTGTATTAGAAATAACTTTAACGACTTATAGTTTTTTTTAAACTAGACATTTTATCATCTCTATCTCATGAATTTATCATCACTGCGAGCAGTTACGCACTGCATCCAATCTGAATAAAGATAATGATAAAAATCCATGAAAATATGGATCAAGCGTCTAAAAAACTTGGACCGAATTCGGATGCTGCTAACGCACTTATCCGTTCTCTAATGGGTATTTACGACACAATTCAACCATCCATATCCATCATACACACGGGCATAAGCCTCAACATACGACGCCATGAATAGCGGTCCAGAGCCAAAAAAAGCGTTATAGGTATCACAAAATGTTCCCCAAAATGTCATTAAATAAATAATAAAATATAATAGGTGGCGATGCTAGTGGGCCTCGGGGTACCGCCTTAAGTACAGTTCGAGCTCTTCTTCTGCAAGGTTCCCACAGTCGGCTATTACGAAATCCATGGCCTGATTTCACCTTTAGAATGCAATAAATGATTTTAGTATTCAGTTTGAGAGGTCTACATATATTAAAACACCGCAACCACACGGCATATCCAGGTGCAAAATACAGAAACGACTAACCTCCGTGATAGCTCCACTGCAGGCCACATTCTCGACCAGCACAGTGACGTTCTCAGCTTGCAGCATGGTGTAGGTGCATTGTCCCATGAAGTCGTATCGCAGGCCGTCGAAGGTGGTGTAATGCGGGTCGCCCACGGCTCGGCAGCGCGCGCCGCAAGGGATCTTAGTGCACACCCAGGAACCGCCTTCGCAAGAACTGGGAAATATGTAACAAATGGTCTATAATGATTTCATGATTTTAACAGGACTAAGACAACACTGTAACAAAATGGCGAACAGCACTTGAAGACGGTCGCATTTGTGTGGTGGGCCTAGATGTTTCTGAATTTAGCAAATCTTTGTGCAGCATGTATGGATGGTGATGCACGGGCAACCGCAGCCGCAGCACCCACCGCAGCATCCACCGCAACATCCACCGCAACATCCACCGCTGTATAATACTGTGCTATTTGCTAGGTTAGGCTGAAAATACAACTAAACTGACGACTTCTGTGGCGCGGTCGGCGAAGGTCCAGCTGCGATGCTGGTGCGATGAGGAATTTGCGGGTTCGATTCTCCCCTCTTGACAATTGTGTGTACGATCTGCAGATATTTGTTTCGGGTATTCTGGTCGGTATTTGTGTATAATTAAAAATACAATAACAAAATCGATCGATGTAATCTATTAACTTGAACTTGTATTAAGTATATCAGTCATCTAGTACCCATAACACAAGCTCTGTTTGACTTGGCGCTAGATAATGCTGTGTAGATTGTCCAGCTTATTTATTTATTCTTTTGCACACGTTTCCCTACTTCTAGAAGGAGTCCTTAGCGGCCTTTTACAAACTTATACTTACCATGTATTACAATCCTTCTTAATAACATGTCCGGGCGGGAAGCTCTTGTTCCGCAGCCTGCAAGGACACTCCTTCTTCTGCACACATCTGCCTGCTTCTAGCAGGAGACCCTCGGGACAGAAGCAGCCCTCCACGCAGACGCTGTCAGACTTGGTGGCAGTGAGAGGAAATACGCAGGATGGTTGCGTGTCGGCGCCGCATGATTTGTAGATCTTGCCTTCGGGGCATTTCATTGCTGCCGGGAAATTTAAGCGTGAATTTGGATTCCCCCAGTACCAATAATAAATTATAACGATTTTGTAATCACTACATACTATAATATAAAACAAAGTCGCTTCCCGCTGTCTGTCTGTCCCTATGTATGCTTAGATCTTTAAAACTACGCAACGGATTTTTATGCAGTTTTTATAATAGATAGAGTGATTTAAGAGGAAGGTTTAAAAACCATTTGACACAAAGATTTCGCCGCGGGGTACAGCTTATTATTAATAAATTATTAATTAAGTAGTTATACCTAAGAACAATCACGAAAAGAGCTTATTCAGAGTACTTACGACAAGTGTCAGGATCTCGCCAGCTCTTCATTTCCTCCACGTCATGTCTCAGGCACTCCTTGGCGTAAACAGATATTGCTTTGCACGCGCACTCGTCGGAATCTAACAAGAGTTACCATTTAATATTAAAATAATTAGGTACTTATTCAAACAAAAAAGTAAACAAGAAGGTACCCGTTGTACATTCGATATGACTTATCCTAATATAGTATAGTAAATTCAGTAAATTCAGTAAATTCAATTTATTCACCATAACATTATTACTAATATTGGCATGTCAATTAAGACTACAGTACAATGAATACTCTTAAATTAAATTAAATCCTAAATTACAATAATATAAGTATAGACAATAATAACTTATCACAAATTGACAAATGAGCACGTTAAAAACTCGTTAATGCTATAAAATGGGTTACATACTAAAAAGTTCTTTATTTTTGCTTTAAATTCCTGAAAAGGAAGTAGAGTTAGTTCTAGTGGTAACTTGTTATATAAATCAAGCTTTAGGGTTAAACCCTGTTTATGTGTTTTTACCAGTCTAGTAGTAGGTACGTGTAACTTTTCTTTATTTCTTGTATTGTAGCTATGTATATTCATCTTTTTGGGTATTTTATCTTTAATCTTATGTATTTCTAGTAGGCTATTCAAGATAAATAATGCAATCACTGTCAGAATTTTAGATTTTTTGAAGTATGCCTTTACTGAGGTTAATCTATGTAGACCATGTATGATGCGCAATGATCTCTTCTGACAAATGAGAACTCTATCCACTTGTGAAGCGCTACCCCAAACGGATATAGCGTAACTGATTATAGAATTACAATAGGCATAATAAATAGATATTAGAGTTTGCTTATCTAAAATAGGTTTTAATTTGAATAGGGCATAATTTGCGCTAGCTAATCTTTTGCATATGTTACTAATATGACTTTCAAAAGATAAGGTTGAGTCTAATGTACAACCCAAAAATTTTACTTCGTTGCTTTGATAATTAATTAATTTAGTTGAATAAGTTAATATTGTACTCTTATTGGCATTCAAAATTATGCCATTATCCTCAAACCACTGCTTTAAACTAGCAACAACCATATCAGTTCGAGTCTTAACTTTTTCGACTGTACTGTCTCTTATCCCGACATGGGTATCGTCAGCAAACAGAATTACAAGTGCCCATTCTGGTAGACAGTTTATTATATCATTGACATATATCAGGAATAGCAGAGGACCTATTACAGAACCTTGTGGTACACCTATGTCACTTAGTTCTTTATCTGATTTTACATTATTAACTCTAACAACCTGTACTCTATTTTTTAGATAGGATTTTATGATATTGAGTTCCATATTGTCGAAACCATAAAATTTAAGTTTGTGAATAAGTATGTCATGTCGTCTATTAGTATAATATTGTATTAAATATATAATTGTAGTTAACTCACTCAATGTCTTACTGCACGCACAGTAGTCCCATTTGCAAGCGTCCAAAAACTGTATAACGTCCATAACCTACAACAAAATTGAAATAAAAACGTTATACAAATCCTTATAATAACAAACCTAGAGTATTAACTAAACTATTTGTGTCGTTTACCCCCATGATAAACTTCTTTGTTTGTTTATTATATGCCTGTATTTTGTACCTGTGTCTAAATAAATGTTTTTTCTATTCTATTCTGGAGTCTAATTTTTAAGGTAACAGAAAATCCTCGATGAAATTTTTGATATTTCCTTTGTTCAACTTAATAATAAGATAAAATGGATGGCGGCGCTAGTGTGCCTCGGGGAACCCAATACACCTTAATAGGGACCCATCTGCCACCGTTTTTTTTTATATTTATTAACTTTGAAATCACACTAATATTATTATATTATAAATATTATATTATAAATACGTAAGTTTGGATGTTTAGATGGATGGACGGATGGATGGATGTTTGTTACTTCTTTACGTCAACTGATGGGATCGGCCTAAAATTTTGCATTTGTTCTAGACCTGGAATAAAACATAGGCTACTTTTTATTTAATAAATCAGTTCCCATGGGAGAGATATAACCTTAAAACGTTTATATAGAAACAACTAGCGCGAAGCCGCAGGCAGAAACTTGTTACTACATAATCTCCAAAGACAAGTTCAAATTCACGTTCATTTTTTAGTAAAAATATTATTACACGTCAAATAGGGTTTATCGTTTGTTCACCGAAAATTTGTTTACTTGAAGGATATAAAGACTACTAGAATTTTTACATACCTTTGAGCATTTCCTAAATTTCTTCATGCCAATGATTTCGTTGCAGAACTTGGTAGCTTTCGCGACGTCATCCGCCGTCTCTGTCGCACACGCCGCGGTCTCGGTCGGACTCGTCTCGCAAATATCTGGAAACATAAAGGAGTCAAGGTCCGTCATTACTTACTACCGTAAGTGTCAATCGATCTGGCTGTTAAAAGTACATTTATAAATAAAATAAATAAATAATCATTTATTTCAAACCATAGAAAAGTAACAGATCTTAATCAACTTATTCTACGGTCCATAGTAATATATACCTTAAAACTAGCATACATAAAATATAAAAGGACTAAATTAATAATAACACGCTTTTTTTTTTATTACGCCGACAGCGTGTAGATGTACTCAGGGTGTCAGCTGTTCGGTGCACGGCGCGGGCGGTGCAGCGGTGTCCCGTTGCATTTATGAAACGCTTTCCGGACACAGACCTCAGTGATGCAGCGGGCGACGCAGGATGTTGCGGTTTCGATTCCCGTCTCGGGACATATGTTTGTACGATCTCCCGATATTTATTCCGGATGTTCTGGTTGCTTTCGATGTATACTTTATTATACCTATATATATATATAAGACCTATTGTATTGTATTAAATATATCATTCATCAAGTACCCATAACACAAGCTCTGCCTAGCTTGGGGTTAGATGATGCTTGGAGTGTCGAGAGACAGAGTTCTGAACCAAGTTACCTGGTAAAGTCTTATATCGAAGGACAAGACCACTTTGTGATGCTGAGCGACAGAAATAAGTTAAAGGTCCCTCCAGCTTTGTTCAGCTTGTGGCACTCCGCACAGGCCTTCCTGCCGTCTTATGCCCAGCAGTGGGCGCTCAGCTAGATAGACATACCTCCAATCTTGTTCAGCTTCCAGGAAGAAGCAACCACAAACTTGCTCTGCACCACCTCCCCGTCCTTAGTCATCAAGTCATTGGCCGGGTTCCCGTCCAGAACTCCGCACAGACCTTCCGTGTTGTTCCATAACAGGATTGAGCCTTCTATTTGGACCAGATTCTGCAAGGAAAAAGGATCTTTAAAATATTTGTCCTGATGTGTGAATCGAACCCGTAACCTCCTGGCTGTCAAAATCACATTAAATATCACCATTATTTCAATCAATAGATAAATAAGAATAAAATGGTAGGTACCCATGAACATTGAAAGAAAAAAACGTTGAATTGTAACTCGTTTTTATTTTTTTTATTGTGTCTTTATTGTATTTTGTATGGTGTGTCTGATTTATTTTAAGAAAGGCACAGCTTAAATACATGCAAAATAAGTAATATTAACCTAGCAACAGAAAAGCTAATAAATGGCCGTCACGGCTAAATTTCACATAATGAATATATTTAACCTAGCAACATAAGAGCTAATAAATGGCCTTTGCGGCTAATTTGCACATAAATAATGTTTCTATTCATCCAAGTGAAGTTGGAGTGGAGTAAATAGGTGAGTAAACTCACATTAGTGTCCCACTTGATGGCGACTCCTACAGCGTCCAGGTTCACGAGGACGTAGTCGCTGGGCATCGACACACGAATCCCCGGGAGCGAGGCGGGGATAGGGATCAGCCGCTTTGTGTTCCGGAATAATACTGATCCATCCTCTGCAAATAAACAAAGATAATTATTATTATTACATCATCATTATCATCAGCCTATATTACACTGCTGGACATAGGCCTCCCCCAATGAGCGCCATAGCGCCCTGTCTACAGCTTGCCGCATCCAGCATCTACCTGCAGTCTTTCGCAGGTCGTCATCCCACCTGGTCGGAGGGCGTCCTACACTACGTTTACCGGGTACTCGGTATTATTATACCACATTATTTATTAAATTCTCGCTATAAAATACATTTTTACTATGGAAATACAATAAAATATTATGAAACTATTCTTACAGTAAACAATATATCAAAAGGGTAGATCACCGACCGCGAAGCGTCGAGTAGGCCCAAGCGGCCAGTGACTAGGGCTGCAGAGAGAGGAACTTCCTGACGATGCGTGCCGAGTCTAGGTCTAGAGTCTATTTTTATTATTATTATATTAGCCCGGAGTGTCCCACTGCAGGGCAAAGGCCTCCCTCCCCTTCTTCCACTCATCTCGGTCCTCAGCAAGGAGAGCACCCTTTATTGAACAGGTCGAGCTCATCCCGCCATCTCCGCCTAGGCCTTCAAAGATAATTATGTATCTATTTTACAAGTACTACTTTAACGGGTATTAATCGCGTTTATTCACCTATTTTCCCCGACGCGACGTTCCAACAGGTTTACACATTGTCGTGGTCACGGGATGACTGGAGTACTTGTAATTATGTGTTCTGATCGCGTAAGTTTAAAAACATTTATGTATCTATAAATGTTACAAGTACTCCAGTCGTCCCGTTAACAAGTACTCCAGTCATCCCGTTAACAAGTACTCCAGTCATCCCGTTAACAAGTACTCCAATCATCCCGTTAACAAGTACTCCAATCATCCCGTTAACAAGTACTCCAATCATCCCGTTAACAAGTACTCCAGTCATCCCGTTAACAAGTACTCCAGTCATCCCGTTAACAAGTACTCCAATCATCCCGTTAACAAGTACTCCAGTCATCCCGTTAACAAGTACTCCAGTCATCCCGTTAACAAGTACTCCAGTCATCCCGTTAACAAGTACTCCAGTCATCCCGTTAACAAGAATATCGCTCCAGTTAAACGCGACAGACTCAGAGCGTCGGTATGGTTTAAGATAAAACTTTTGAAACTATCATGGTTATCAACACAAAACTTATTTATAAAGGAATATTTACCATGATTTGATTATTGAGTTTTCCTATACTTCGGTACAGTTTTATTACTAGTTCCGTGATAATGGCGCATGACTTTTATGGTTTGAGATGTTTCGTAGAAGAGTTTCTTGAGATCTAATCATAATAGAGGAAAATATTTTGGTTTTGTGTATATCTTAAGTTTCGTAGTATTAAGTTTTATGTACTGATTATTTCCCAAATAAAAAAAATAAAAAAAAGTTACCTCCGACAGAAAGCGTGTAAGGCTTTTCTTCCAGATAAACTGTGAGCTCGCTGGGACAGTACCCGGACCGCTTGCACTCGCTCTGACGGATCACCACGGTATACTTGTGCTCTTTGGGCTCGCGGAGCAAGATGTGCTGGCATGGTGATTGGAACCTACGCACAGAGAAAAATATATTAACTATTAATATATCATCATCATCATCATCATCATCAGCCTATAGCAGTCCACTGCTGGACATAGGCCTCCCCCAATGAGCGCCATAGCGCCCTGTCTTCAGCTTGCCGCATCCAGCATCTACCTGCAGTCTTTCGCAGGTCGTCATCCCACCTGGTCATTAATATATAACTAATAATAATTATTATTTTACACCATTAGTGTCCCATTGCCGGGCAAAGGTCTCCCTTTTTTCCTTCCATTCCTCGCGATTAACTAATATATATCCATAAATGATTACATCAATAATGTTAATGCTTGGCCAGATGTTGCTCAGTTTCGCACCGACAACAGTACGTAATTAAATGTAGTAAGTAATTTAAGGTTGTATTACACAAATATTGACATGTATCTAAAATAACATTACATTTCGATTTGAATAGGCAAAATAACCATGTATTAGAGATATGTAATAAATAATTATGGACAATCATACAGGATTATCTATCTCCCAAGCAAAAGCAAGCAACACAAACATTCTATATTTTTTTTAATAATAACACAAATAGTGCTTTTGTTTTGATTTTTAAAATTTAAACTTGCTATTACGCCTTCCTCGGAGATTGGTGGGAGATCGGACGTGACCGCACTGAGTAGAAAGATTTGGGGGAGGCCTTTGCCCAGCAGTGGGACGAAAAAGGCTAAATAAAAAAAATAAAAAATATATGATTAAACAAATAAACTTACGTATACACCGTCCCGTCAAAAGTCTTGTAATGCGCGCCCGCCCAGGTCAAACAAGTCCCGCCCTTCGGCGTCATGTCCTGAATTATCACTTGCACGCTCGAGCTTCCGAAATGCGGGCCCCCTGAACCGCTGCCGTAACTTGACGACCCCCCGCCGTAACCTACAAAAAAAAAACATAATTATAAACCGTTATAATAATAATAAATCATTTATTTCAGATCATAGAAAAGTAAGAGAACTTATTAAACTTATTTACGGTCCATAGTATAGTAATATATGTATATACCTTAAAACTAGCATACATAAAAATACTAAATCCATAACACGCTTTTTGTGATTACTGCGACAACGTGTAGATGACGTAATCAGGGTGTCAGCTGACGTTGGTGCACGGTTGGTTGTGCCGTACCTAAGTTTATATTTGAGCAACATCATCATCATCAGTCTATGTTAGTCCTAATGAACGTCATAGCACACTGTGTTCAGCTTGACGCATCCAGCATCTCCCTGCAGTATTTCGCTTATTTGAACATTACCTACAATAAATATGAAAATAAAATCTAGACTGATTTATCGAAAGTTCATAAATAAATATGCGTTATTTTTTTAAATCAAATCGAAAATATATACAATTCTTAATAAGACCGTTCTTAGAAACATTTTTACTTAACTATATAAAAATATTTTGATGCACCGTTTTATTTCTCACTCTGTATTCTTTAATACTTTTTATACACACAATAATACATAGAAATTACTTACAATGTTTAACGAGTTTTATAATACAAAATAAGTGGCTTTATTAACATTAAACACATTCAAACCTCACCTGACGAACCACTTCCATAACTTGACGACCCACCACCGTAACCTGCCGATCCGTCATAAATGGACATACCGCTGCCGTACGAGCCATAGTTTTCTGAATGCGATTCGTAGCGGACTGTCTCGTTGTAACCACCTTTCACTCCGGAATGGTACGAGTAGAATGACTGGGGATACACACATAAAGATTAAACATCACTACATATTATAAAACAATGTCGCTTTACGCTGTCAGTCCGTCCCTATGTATGCTTCGATCTTTAAAACTATGCGGTATATACACCAAAACGGATTTTGGTGCGGTTTTTTTAATAGATAGAGTGATTCAAGAGGAAGGGTTATAAACCATTTGACACATAGATATCAACGCGGGCGAAACCGCGGGGTGCAGCTAGTTAAGTACAATTTGCATCTTCTCTTAAGGGTTGTCACACACATGAGTCTACGACGCGAACTCGTCGGTTTTGAGGCCTAAATGTATGCTATCTCACCGGACATAATGTGCGAAAGGGCGCGCTGAGATGAAATGCACAATGTTTCATTCCTAAAACGACCACATGAAAAATTTGAACTGACCTGTAGCACAAGGGTATAGAAAAACTATTGAGTGTTTTTCAAGTGTTTTGTCTTTTCAAAATATATTAATTTCTACTATGGAATAAGTAAACTATGTCGGAACGGGCTGTATTTTAGAGTTCTTCCTTCGTTTGACCACTATCTCACCTGATGGAAAATGACGATGTGGCCGACGATGTATCACGAAGGTCTAGAAGACACCTATTCACTCTTGTCTTGAAGAGACCTTGTTTGTAATTGTATTTTGAATATAATTGTGAGTGATTCAAAGAAGGAAACGTCCTGTGCAATATAGGTTTTGATTGGACGAATTTTGCTAACGCGATCTTGATGGCAATAAAAATAAACTTACGGTGTTATGCTGGTTCGCTGGAGTTATGACCACGACTTCAGCTGTAAGAAAGAGAAAAGAATATATTAGTTCTATGAGTAGAAGAGATGAATGGCATCTTTTGGAGATGGCAGGATTTGACCACTCAAACAGCATTATCATCAACCTCTGTGGCCTTTTAAAAACATCATACATCTGTTCAAAAGGGTAGGTAGTTTGAAATGTTGGAAGCAGGTAAAACTAAAACCTTTGCAGAACTAATTGAAGGACTTCGTTAGGAACTTCCTCAAGGTATCCTTGTTCTTTGTCGAGTGTGTTCGATTTCCAAATTGTATCTCAAGAGGATTTTTTACTTCCGAGGGCATTTGTTTTTCTGCGTTATGTGCGTTATTGATTGGAACGCTATATAACCTCAAAGCAACAAAATGTCATAACCGTTATTGGCAAAAGAGGTATCAATTTACTGTCTGCAGATCGTACACAAAATTTCGTAACTTCTATTTCCCTGAGGAAATGTTTTCAATTTAGAACATAAGCAGTCGAATGGTAAACTCTCTCTTTCTCTACCTATCTGTATACTTACTGAAGACACAGTGGGGTAACGGTTGCGGCAAGAACACGCCCGAGTCATATCGACACGTATACACGTCGGCGGGCGAGGCACTGAACTCGCTGCCGTCCGGGCAGGATAACTTGCACTTCTGCGTCGCGTCGTCGCCGAGGCACTTGTAGCCGCCGTTGAATGACAGCTTGCGGACGTCGCACGCGCTGGCAGCTGGAATTTAAAGGCAGCTTTAAGAAAAGAAAGAAAGAAAATATAGTAGCATTAAATGTTATTCGACACCATACATAACACATAACTTTTTGAATACTTTCCAATTCCATGTCTCTATCCATCTCTATTTGTCTCTGGAATGGTTGGTGTGGATATATTGGAGCTAAGATGTAAACCCCAGCTCTAGTTGCCGTGTTTACGCCCAATAGGGTTCATATATTCTGATACTTACCTATACTTCATCACCCACCTATTAAGCCAATGTGATGACTACAATTAATATATATAGTTAGCTACGTTACAGGTATGGTTAGAGTGAATGGATCACAGGTCCGCATGAGAGAGGACCTAGCTGGGGCTCTTCAGGTATACTTACAGTACTGACACTGCGGGCCGCGGTACTTGGCCGGGCACTGGCAGGTGTTGAGCGAGAGACAGACGCCTCCGTTGAGACAGGGCGGGTCGCACTCCGGCTGGCAGTCAGAGATGACGGTGAGGTCCGCGCGGGCCGGCACCCACTTCCCTTCTGCGCACCGCATGTTGGCAACCGTTGTGCCGTCTATGAATCTGTGGCCGGCGGCGCAGTGGATCGTGCACATTCTGGAAGAGGTTGACGAAAAATCTTTTTAAACTATCATGGTTATTATTGTTTATTACTATTATTTGATTTATGAAATTAAAAATGGAAAACTCAAAATAAAATCATGGTAATTATACCGTTACTGACTCAGGAAAATAGATTTATTTTAGCTAAAGATCGTGCATATTCTGAGAGGTTCAGGAAAATAGATTTATTTTAGCTAAAGATCGTGCATATTCTGAGAGGTTCGGGAAAATAGATATACTTATTCCAGCTAAAGATCGTGCAAATTCTGAAAGTGTTCAGGAAAATAGATTTATTCTACCTTAAGGTAGTACACATTTTGAAAGAGGTTCAAGGAAATAGATTTATTCTACCTAAAGGTGCGCCCCGACAGACTGAGGTATTGTTTAAAACAAGGAGCCTGAAGTAATCATAAAATAAAAACACAAAAAAAGTTGTAAGCAGTTCAGAGTTACTCGTAGTCCCTATTAGGCATCACCCTTGACAGTAAATTTCAACGAGGCTTATACCTAACCGATAAGCTATTGGGAAGATATTATGTAGCCTGTAGATATAATAGTCACGAACTCGCAGTAGGTGCCGTGGTAGTTCTGAGCGCAGTGGCACGTATTCTCACCCACGCAGGTGTCAGCTTTTACACCTTTGAAGGTATATGATGATGCCAGTATTTACATCATGAAGGTACTTACTCTGAGTTACACTTGCGTTCCGCGTTCATAGGTAGAGGCGGGTAGTTGAGACAAGGAATCTTCTCGAACTCGCAGTAGGTGCCGTGGTAGTTCTGAGGACATTGGCACGTGTTCTCAGCCACGCAGATGCCAGAGTTTTTACAATCGGGCTCACATTTCGCTGAAAGGATATAATTGCTTCGATTAAAAATCATCGGTTGATTTACTCACCGAATTAAAAACATAGAACTCAGTGCCTGCTTTGCTAACAGTCATAAATGCTATCTCATTTAAGCTTTGTTAGTCCGGAATTCAATAATGAATTGCTATAGACTAACCTTCCACTGCCACACCCACTGTTAATTCAGGACATAGCCTTTTGGCAATGCCCTGAGCGGCATTCGTAGTGCCCGTACTTATCTACCACCCATGGCCATAACAAGATAACTCCAGCAATGCTCATCCCCCAACCCTGACACAATAACTGCATATCAATGCATTATTATCAATGACATTGGCAAATATTTAGGTCGCAAATGTGTTAAATATAGTTTTAAATCAGCGAACGGACGCTTAGAGCTGTGGTTTCCGGCGTAGCCCACGCATCCTGATAAAAAACGGATTTTAGGTTTAATTGATACTTGGAATAAGCTTATCTGTTATTTAAAATGAGTGTGGACGGAGATTACTGCATAAAATGATATAAATAACGAGTTTCAGCCTGCGGTTTCGCATGTTTTCTGAGATAAAACTAGGTACTTATTTATATTGTTTTTTGTAAGAAACATAAAAAAAATATGCGTTTCACGGAATGTCCTTTATCAACAATATTTATAAAAAAGAATACTGATTTTTTAAAATAAATATATTAAAATCAGTGAAAGCATTCTCGTATTTAAAATAATATTAATTTGCTATATGTGTATTCTATTTATCGCTGCTCTAGGGCGTGTACAGCAGCGATAAACCCACGATGATGCCGGAGGCCTCCAAGCTCAGCATGAGCGTCATGGGCACTTAAAGTGTTAAAAATCAAGCTACTTTCGCCATTGTCAGGTACGAGGACCATGTTATATAATAATGCTAGATAGTATGTTAACTTACATGCATAACTTTTCGCTCTCTGTTGAAACTCGTAATAACCCTGCGGCCTGAAAGACACAGAAGTATTAAATATAGGTGTTAATCGACCCCAAGTTGTGGGGGGATTAGAAGATGAATTTGATTATTATAAAAAAATCTAAACCGTCAAAAAATTCTGATTCTTCTAAATATTTACACTGATTTACTATAAAAACAATGGTGTCCTTTCTTCCAACACAAACTAAGCTTGTAGCTAACCAGCATACAATCATAAGGAATCTGTTTTGTTAAACACTGTTTTTGAGTTTTCCTTGATAAATACTAATCTCTCGGGAATAATATTTTATGCTATTATCTGGGGAACATTTTGTGACAAAAGAATATCGTGTTATTATTTAAGTATATTTATATTATATGTATGCTAGTTTTAAGGTATATATTACAATGGACCGTAGAATAAGATCTCTCACTTTTATATGGTCTGAAATATATGTGAATGCTAGCTTTAAGGTATATACTTAATCATTATTGTTTTATGTTTAGCCGTAAGTTTTCCAAAAATTAAATAAATAAATTACTATGGACCGTATAATAAGATCTCTTACTTTTATATGGTCTGCAATAAATGATTATTATTATTATAAAAAATTTGCTTCTAAGCGATAAGACCACCCATTGTTTTCATGTCAATGTCTATTTTTTTGTTTATTGTAATACTTACATAGAACCAGTATCGGAAGACTCCCACTCCCGCACATTGCTGTAGCTGCCGGCTCCACCATACCCGTTCTTGGTACCCGTGTACACAATCTTGGTAGTAACACGGTTATTCTTGTTGTAAATCTTCATGGAACCACCGTATGCTTTCTTGGTGTCACTGTAAGAGTTCTTAGTGCCAGAGTATTCGTTGGCACCGCCAGAGTTAGAGTTCTGCTCTAGTTCTCTGAGATAGGCGGGCATGTAGGCTGGGGCCTGAGCGTCGGATTGACTGGAAGAAAAACGTAAAGGGGTGGAAAGTCCGATCAGAGACATAACCCTCATAAAAAATTACTTTCAACGTTAACCTTTCAAGCGACTGTTAAAGTTAGAAAAAAAATTGCCAAAATAATAAAAGTAATAATTAATTTAATTTAAGAAGACAGAACGCTATGTCGATATGGCGCTCATTTGGGGAGGCCTATGTCCAGCAGTGGACTACTATAGGTTGATGATGAAGTAAATTTTAAATATTTGTTGTTATAGCGGCAATAATAATACGCACTATTTCAAGATTTCACTGGCCACCTATTACGGTTCATGGATATATTACATAAATGGACAGACAGGCAGCGGAGGCTTCATACCTAATAGGGTCCCGTTGACACACTTGGGGTAGGGAACCTTAAAAAATACCGATGAATATGGTAAGTCAAGTAGCTACCTATTTTGCTTCAAAAACTACAACACAGGCTTGTGTGTCGCCGCGTTTTATTACCGCACTGATATCCTCCGTGTGAAGCACAGTGTTGGTAAATAACGAAGGCTTTGACGGGATTACTTATATACCTTTTATAAGCATTTTATGTCTCTCTAATCGTTTTATTTTGTATAGTTACGCAGAGTACGAAGTTGCCCTTGGTGGCCACCAAACTCTATTTTTGCTTCTCTACCTAAACCTTACAAATTGAATCTATTTCAGAGGCATTAAAAAAGCTTACAAAAATGTCATTTGGGATTTCGTGCTACCTATAGTACCTATAGCACGAAATCCCAAATGAAATTTTTGATATTTCCTTTGTTCAACGTAACAATAAATTAAAATAGATGGCAGCGCTAGTGTGCCTGGGGGTACCGCCTTAAGGTAACAGATTAATATGAATAGGGGAGTAATATTGTAAGGTAAGTGTATAGGAAAAAGTTTGATGTTACTTAACTAATAGGGTCAGAAACAGCTGAGCTAGATCCCGGATTCTAATCTCGTAGCCTTCAGGAAATATCCCAGAATAGGCTTCTTTTAATCCGCGCCGGATAAAGTTTCACAACTAAGAATCCAATTAACCCTATGACTTAAAATATGGACAATTAGTCAGCAGTCAAAAGTTAGATAATAAAAAAAATATCACTTACTCATCAGGGGCAGACGTAAGAAAGTAGTTGTTTTGTCCAGCTCCATATCCAGCGTCGTTCAAATAAATCCCCAAACAAAATATAACAGCTCCAAACCAAAACATGATTGTCCGTTATAGAGAATCCATTTTTAAACGAAAACTTTAGTCTACACACAAGGATCGTCGGATCCACACTGATTATGATTCGGTTATGCCGTATTATGTTAACTGCCATTCCATAATTTTAGAACGGATACTGAATGTACCCATCGTCCTTTGATAACTGAAAAGTTATCAGCGAATGCAGGGTTTGCAGAACAGATTGCGGATTCTCACACGCTAAGCTAACCTTTGAATATACCTATTTATATATTATTTTATAGGATACATTTAGAACAATCGAAATAATTGAAAGTATTTATGGTAGAATGCGCAACACTTTCGTTGCCATCACACATCTGAAAAAGAAAGCACACGATAATTTGAGTTTTTGAAAACGGAACGTAATTTTACGCGGGAGGGGATGAAAAACTGCTCTTAAACTGCAATTTTTTTTTGCGCTTACCAAAAACTGAAAGTTTTGGGATCATCGATTTGAATTATATTCACATTTTGGTTTCCGTGAAAGAATGCCGCGTATAAAAGATATTCTGCCCGCGAACCAAGTAAGAACACAGCACAATAGAGCATAATCCATACGAATCGAACTTTGGTATTGTTTTCAAAAGGAATTTTATTTTCAGAAAAGATTGATAGCTTCACGGCTGATGCAGATCAGTTTGTTGGTCGACGATTATTTATACCAAAAAAAACCTATGTCTGAAGGGAGTGCAGTGGCCTACATCAACGAGATAGCGACCTACAAAGACAAATGCTTCAAAGACGCGCGCTCTTTACAAGTATGTTTGTTTGTATTTCGATAATTTATTATGAACACAGTTGTCTCTCTAGGAACAACAACTATTACTATTCCTAGCTCTTATGAAACTGATCTCATGTTATGTCATGCTGACATCAGTTGTAAAGAACAAAGAATCAAAATATTGTCCCAAATATTAGATCACATCAAAATAGACAGTCGTAATCATATCTGAAGCCACCGTCTGAATCTCTTGATGTAGGCAGGTGTAAATAAATAAATAATACTTAAATAAATAATGCTGGAAAATCTACACAGCATCATCTAACCCCAAGCTAAGCAGAGCTTGTGGTATAGGTTCTAGATGACTGATATACATTATAAAATACTTTACATAGATATAGGCAGGGCAGATCTATAGTAATTAGTAATGTATAAAAATGTCTTGTATTATTTATTTTACGACCTCTGTGGCGCGGTGGGCGAAGATCCACGTGTGACGCAGGAGGTTGCGGGTTCGATTCCCGCCTCAGGACTAATGTTTATACGATCTGCGGGTATTTGTTCCGGGTGTTCTGGTCGTTTTCTATGTATCGTAAAAAATGTAAGGTGTATAAGTCATCTTGTACCATACATAACACATACTCTGCTTAGGTGGCTTAGATTGGGGCTAGATGATGTGTGGATTGTCCAGCATTATTTATTTATTTAATCAAAAGACCCAGGAAATTATAGAACCTACTAAGGTTTTTTAATTGGTAGAATTGCAAAGCAAAAAGCTCTCATCTCTCTGGCTACACTAGCCCAACGCTGGACAATTAAGTCCTCTCTATTGAATGCCATAGCGCCCTCTGCCCCGTGTCTTCAGCTTGCTGCATCCAGCATGTACCTGCAGACTTTCGCAGGTCATCATCCCACCAAGCATTAAACCCTTAGTTACTCGCGCATAAAAACATACATAAGTACTCGCGTAGAAAAACTACCAAATACATACAAAATCAGACTTTTATTTATGATTAAGATTTAAAAATAAGCGTTGTAAATTCGAAACTCCAATAACTAGAGACGATCAAACAGTCGCTGGGGTGTTAAACACCCCATGCGTGTAATTTTGGGTTAACGAGCCCACTTTCCCGCTGCTTTTTTTTGTGCGTGTTCTAGAAATAAAATATTATTTCTTTATTTTTTATCGCTGGTGTAAGTCAAGTCTATCAGCTTAAATAAAGACTACGAAAAGTTCAGTTTTGTATTGTTTTTCTTTGTGGCTAGTACATTTAAGCCTGAATCAATGTAGGGTTAGGATCCTCATGGTAATAACCTAATTCCAGTGCATAGGATGCAGTTCCGTTGTCCGGCGGATTCCTCCTACGAATATCCGAGTGTCCTAGCTTTAAGCGGATATAGCATGGACTGAGATTGTATGTTAGTTACCAACATCATCATGATAAGAGTACCCTCCACGTTTCCTTAATATCTACTAATAGCAGCTTCTTCTATACCTGATAACCTGATTGCGTACGTACAGTGGCGTCCATCTACCAATTTCAAACCCAAGAACCTACTCTATGACATTTTTGTGTATTAAGTAGTGTTAAAAAGTCTCAAAATCATAAGGGTAAACCCGATAACAGCATCATCATCATAGCTCATTAACTTCGTTCATGATCATCCATCCGGTTTGATTAGTGAATGATCGAACAGGAATGCTTTTTTAAAATTATACTTACTTATATGTACCTACTTATGTTTACTTACCTTCGTATAAGTCAGAAATTGGAACTAAGTCGGACTCGTAGGGCCAGCTCTGCTTCTTTGCCATAAGTCATGTCCAGTGACATGTCAGAAAAGACCACCACAGAGTGGAGGGCATTAAACGATAAGAGCCAACGTGGACGGCACAGGATGAAATAGCGTAAAGAGCTTGCTTGACATACATCTCATGAAACACTAAAGTCAAATAAGGATCGAAAAAGGTCGAGGCCTTTGCCCAGGATAATATTAATAACAGTAGTTTCTAGTTTATTTCACCATTTTTTTCTAGGTAATTGAAAAACTCACCCGCTGCATGACAGCGATAATACAAGAGCAGCAAGAGTTATATGGCGCGGGCGACGAGGATATAAACGTACCTAAAGAGAAGGTAAATGAAGGCAACGGGATTCCAGCTCCTTATAATACACAAGAAAATGATGATAATCTGATGTTGTCCCCGGTCTACTCTGAAATAGATGAAGATTTGACACAGATACCGCAGTACTTCGAGGTAGAAAACTATATAGGACTGACAGCGAGTTATATAGCAAATGATTTAGAGAATAGTAAAGATTACAATAATCAAGCAGAGATCGTTCCGCTTGGTATAAAAGAAATCGAAACCGCCTCGAATATAAATGTTCAGAATAAAAATGCGGAAGGAACATCACTCGGTACGGAATCCGCTAGCGAAGTTATTAATCTTTGCGATGAAGACATTGGTGATCTGATCCAAAACCACATCAGTTTCCGTCACGAACCAGAGTATAGCATCCAGAAAGCCATCTCTAATCTCTCTATTAGAGATATCGATGAAACTTTCACTGCTTTCTCTCAACAATGCTCGCAAAGCATTCTGGACAACTTAAATATACAAAACAGTACTTATCAACCACAAGATACAATGGTTCCTCTGAGAAATTATGACGATGTTGTAAAACCAACTGCGATTTTACTAAAACCTGCGACGAAAATGGTATCATTTAGGCATGGTCCAACAAAAATCGTACTACCGACTACCAAACAGAATGTACGTGTCAGACAACAAGACAACCTTAATAAGCCAGTGAGAAAATATACAAAGAAAATGCAGATGAAAGAAACAGTATGTACGAAAACCACTAGGCCAAAAAAACAAACTAAACGTAATTACACGAAAGCCGCAAATGCCAGTGAAATTATTGATAAAAATGGTAGAGGTAGAAATACTAAAAACCGTAAAACTAAAGCTACAAATAAAAAGTTGCAAGAAAATAAAGATCTGAGAATAAAGGAACAACTATTACCAAAAGTATACACAAATACAAAAAACCCAAGCATGGAGGGCCACCAAGATATAAATATGAAAGCAAATACTTACCAGAATATTCAGACCACAGCATCCACTAGCACCAATATTATGAGTCACAATATATCAGAAAACGCAATAGCTCCGTTACAGAACCAAATCAAAACGCTGCATGTCCAGAACTTGTCTTGGGTTGAAAATCTAAGATACGTAAGAGAAATACAGATCGAAGAATTTGAACCGTTAACTGACGAAGGATTTTGGGAAAATTATGAATTGCCTGCAAATTTTAACGAGGACGATTTTAACTATTAACTATAAAAGAAACGAGATGTGCATTGAATAGTTTTAATAAATAGATTGAATAGTAGAATTCAAAGTAGATAATAAGAATAATATTAAAGCAATAACAAATTATCCTATGTAAAGTACATAAAGAGATTTCTCATTAGATAATTTCTTGATTGTGATTTCTGAGAATCCGATATTAATTTATATGAATAATAAATTTAAAATATAAATACATATTTAATAAGATTCAATAATTGAATATGACTTCACCCAAAGATAGGCCTTATTTAGACCAACAATAAATGCTACCTTATAACTAGTATAATAAAAATAACATCACATTTTAATAAATTCAATAATATCCAAAATAAAATAAGTAACAAAAATACAACAAATGGTACGAAATACATAGAACCGTTTATTATAATATTAGATAAAGTACTAACAGTTTGCTATTTCATAGCAACAATAAAATACCCAAATAACTACCTTACTAGGGTACATCCCATACCTGAGAGAATAAATACAGAGTTACAATATTTTTGATAAGAACTTTTAAGGCTAAAGACAGACAGAAGAGCGTGTGTATTAAGTGTAGTATAAATTATTAGAGCATTTATTTAGTTAGGTTGGTACTTTTAAAATCATTTTGAGCCACACAGTTTGTTTAATATTTGAGTATATCATAACGCCCGTATTTATTCCTGTCTGTCTTTAACCTTAATTTATTTATGTGTGACAAAAATTTAAAAGAAAAAAAAATGGCTTTGCACCGTCCCAAGTTTATACAAGACACACAAAGATCTCAAAGCATTTCCAATTCCTATAATTAATTATTATGACATAGTGTCCGAAAAGCTAATCGAAGAGTTTCAAAAGACTTGCACGTCTAAGATACAGAGGGGACCAAATGGTTCTTTGTGGTTCTTCTTTATTAACCATACATAACAAAATATTCATATTGCGTCGCCTGATTCTTTCCGAACTTGGCTGAAGCTATATAGCGGGTCTAGATTTCAAAATCGACCATTCAAGGTGACATTAACGACAACAAACGTTCTCCATTTCAAACGACAATCATCTCACTATGCATGATTCGTGTGCAACCACGGTTTGTGTGTTTTATGTTGGAAAAAACATCATCAAAAAGCCCTAGTGTGGTAGTGTCGACCGATTACCGAGATAATCGACCCTGGCAATCCAAGTCCTTGGATGGTAAGAGCAGACAAAAGAAATCTATCAAAGAAAGAGCAGCTGCTTTTCCTCGTTGCGATCATCCATCCGCCTGGTAAGCGTGGTGATAATGTTAAAGCCCCAATTTTTGAGGAGGTTTGCATGGTTGAATGTTTAAAAACTAAGCAGAGCATGTACTATGGGAACCAATCCTTTTGCTTCTGTAGTTGATCAGGTCTGTACAGAGATAACATGTTTACCCCGATAAGCTTTTCGGAAACCGCCCACCTTATAATGAATCATGCAAAAGCTACTCTAGTAAAATAAATCATCTCATTTTTAACAATAACAATCCAACACCGTACTAGATTTTCTAGCGACTTCAATCCCTCTAGTGTAAAACTGAATTTTAATTCTCACACATTTACGGATAGTGTCTACCTTAAGTATAGATCTATTAGATGCCTTCAATCTCAGTAGACCCATTGCCCAGATCCATAATCGATCATGGGATTTAGTTATTATTTTTAGAGAATAACTAAATCCCATCAATCATTCCCTTCGACTTGGTATGACCACTGACAGGAAACACACTGGTATTAATGTAACGTGAGTTCGTATAGAGTACAAAAAAAAACTAGCATTTCCTAACTTTCCATACATATTTTCATTTAAATGACTATAATAACAATCAAATGACTTAGCTTAATCGATTAGTATGGTACTGTTCATTTTTGTAGAATACTAACCTAGACGTCAATTAATTAAAAATATATTTTTTAACTAACGCGATCTGAACACATATTTATAAGCACTATTATGTATTTTGGCATTTATCCAGACGCGATAAATACCCGTTAAATAGTTATAATTTTGATTATAATAATTAGAAATTGTGTGCAAATCACAAAGCTAATTGCAGTAAAATCTTCATACTTCTTCAATACATCACACTTCACTTCGATCTACTCCTCGGCGTTTTGGCAATTTCATTTAAAACATTAAAATATTGGCGTCGCGCGATAAAAAACGCAGTGGCTGAGCAAAATTTGATCTTAGTTAGAAAGATTTCATAACTTAAAATAACAAAAAAATATTGTGAGAGATTATGAAGAAATAGGGTTTTTATTCATCTTCCTACTATCTCTCTCTCTCTTTGTGTCATGTTATTTGATGAGAAAAAGATGCATGCTAACTGCATTGGTTGTATCAATAAACTGAATCAGGTAGAAAAAGAGCAAACATCCTAAGCATTATACGTAGCATAGATAAAAATTGGGATAGAAAATAACAGCATGAAAGGCGTCTTTTTAAAAACCAATCTTTATCTACGCGACTTAAGGTACAAACGGACAGTCAGGAACTGCGCGGTACGGTACTGCACGTATTTGTCCAGCTCATCAAAACTGCCGCGCACTTCCACTGACTCGTAGGGCATTCTATCTCATACGATTACATACATAAAATAATTAACCGCGTCCTGCCACGCAGTTCCGCTCGGTGCGGTCGTACCTTTATAGTTATTATATATTTCGATATTTTGATTGATGTAACAAGAATTCATACATCAATTCCAAACATACGAAGTATAATGTGAGACATTAAATAAAATAAATTAATAAATAATGCTGGACAACTCACACAGCATTATCTAGCCCCATGGTAAGCAGAGCTTGTGTTATGGGTACTAGATAACTGATATACATAATACAATACATTGATTTTTTTATTTATAGCTAAAAATCACTGGCATAATTACTTTCTCATTTCACCCCCTAACTGTCCAACAATGACTAAACCTTCATGATTTTAATAGTGACATCACCTTTAAATGCTATCTAGCTACCAAAGCTTATTTATACTTAACTCAACCACTTGCAGGCAAATCAACTTGCCCGCCATACAATATCTACTGGTATAACATTATCCACAATTTCATACATAAATATAAAACTATTA
Source organism: Eupithecia abbreviata (assembly GCA_943735965.1). Taxonomy (NCBI): domain Eukaryota; kingdom Metazoa; phylum Arthropoda; class Insecta; order Lepidoptera; family Geometridae; genus Eupithecia; species Eupithecia abbreviata. The sequence goes on from OX030978.1 coordinate 12,486,053, forward strand.
ATCTCAAGATACAGACAACCTGCATTATTTAGGGACTAACTCCACAAAGGAATGATTAGCGGCGAGTAATATAAAGCTTGTTATAGTAGAACGGGATAAACGCCAGCGATACATTCTCCCGTAGAGGTTGTCCCTTTTAAATTATTAACAAAATCAACAGCTGTGGGCCTAGCACGGGGATTGTACTATAGGATATAATAGGCAACAATGACATCGCATGGTCATACATTGCTCTGATAAATAATTGAACAGTCAGCCGTTTTTTTGCTAACTTTGACGTATAATATATGAAATCTTCTTTCAAAAACGTCATTTACAATACAATCGAATAGAATACTAATAATCTTTCAGAAGAACACCACTTTATATAACTCCTGTTTCTTCTAGGAAAGCGTGCTCCATCTTAGATCACATGTTCGCTTTCTCAAGTGTGATTGGTGGTCAAACGCATAAACGTTATCAATTAAAAAAAAACTTACTGGCATGACTTTCAAACAAGTCAATATTAACTATTAGTTAATCTATCTACTTAAAAACTGAATTTCCCCCTAACCTTGAAGAACCCCATGCCGGTCTTGTTGTGCAGCATTGAGGTGACGCCCACGTAGCTCTGGATGACGATGGGCGAGTGGTGAATGCAACATGAGGACGACGCCATGCTCTCGATGGCGCGTTGGAGCTTCTGCGCGAAGGATTCCATGTCGTAGATGGTTCTTTCTTCTGGGCCACCTTCTGCGGGGAGATTTGAGTGATTATTATCTTCACAAAGATACAAGATATATTTGTGAAGATAATATTCCGTTTCAAAGAGAAAACTGAAAGCCCAATGCGTCATATCTACATATACTGATATTATAAAGAGGAAAGATTTGATTTTTTGTTTGTTTGCATTGAATAGGCTCCGAAACTACTGGACCGATTTAAATAATTCTTTGACCATTGGGAAGCTACACTATCCCCGGGTGACATAGGCTATATTATATTTTGTGTTGCAGACGTCACTGGGGTACGAGTCAATATTAGGAAATAAACTGCTGCGAATAAACAACAATAAATACCCGTGCGAAGCCGGGACGGTCCGCTAGTTTATAATAATTAAGTCAAGCCACATTTTTTTTAGTAAAACTGATAGGAGTAAATTTGTCAAGTAAAAAAACAAACTGGCTTAGTGCGAGTGGGAGCCGCTGAATAGGGGTCCAAATATGTTTACCTGTGATAGTGGTAGGTACATATGATATTATAAAGTGTACTACTCCCTACCTTTATGCCAGTAGATAGGGTGTGACGCAAAGGTCAGGAAAGGAACATCCTGGCTGAAGGGGTTCCACACCGTCTTCAGCGGAAGAGCCTCTCCCTTGTTCCACATCATTCTCACACCTCGGAGATTACGCTCTCTGGAAAATAATATGGAACTTTACATAACTGAATATTACTTTGTATTAATTAAGGGCTGTGGATTTTTGTATCATAAATAAATAACGGAAATAGGCGTTTTTAATTTACTATACTCTTGATATTTTCTAATACAACATTGCAGCCTAAATTTAGTTTACAATTAAGAAGATTTAGCCGTACATAAGCAATAGTTCTACATGCATTCATATCTCTATAAAATTTTAATTATTAGCACCTATAACTTTATTTGTAAGAAATATACACAACAACAACTAATTCGCACAATTTCTAATAGACACACGGGACTACAGCGACATGAGAATGCAAAATAATGGTAAAGCTCTGTGTTATTTTTATAACATTTCTGCAGACATTATAATTGATCAATGAATGAATACGAAAATGCTTACAATTGGATACCAATGCTATATAATTTTGTAGAAGAATTAATGGCAGAATACAAAACAATAATAATGGCCTAAAATACCTACAATGGTTTTAAAAAACAAGGAAACAGCGTTCAATGTCATAACTACGCTAAACTCTCAATAAATGATTTTCCTTCATACATGTCCTATAGAACTACTTAGTTGATAAACAATCATATTATTAGTAGCAAATCTCAATGACTTGATTAGCCATAGATAAGTGCAAATTCAATCACGAGTCAATGAACTTATGGTATGAAATACATATACTATCAATGTCTTTATGATAAGTACAGATGTTCATGTATTTGTTACTTTATAAGATACAACACCATAGGCGTAAACCCAGTGAAATGCATCGCAGAGTTAAGAATTTCGCATGCTGTGGTATCCAACTATATCGCTAAACATCTTAAATTCCCTGCATACTAAAATTATGGGTTTGAAAAAGACATGATTACTCATGCTGTCTTGCTCAAACCAGATTCGAACTGAACAGGAAAGCATGAAATATGAATTCATTCTCTATCCCTGTCTATAAACACTCAGATAATTGGTACGCGTTTTGCGTTTACTATAAGATGAATCTTCGGCATGAAACACGACTCTCTACCAAGCTTTTCACATGGGTTTAGCTGCTTCCACAGGAGATAAAACCTCCTGCACAGTCAGGAGAAAAGTATCTTCTGAGGATGCACCGTGAGTGGCTTAGGCGAGTCTCAACTAAACTGCGATCACAAATACTATCTAGTTGTCGGGTCGGTGCAAAAAATCCGCCTCCGGGAATAAGAGCGCACTTGTAATGTGAGCTCTTATTTGGTTAAGTTCGATTGAAACACAGCCAACGTAAACACGTGTCACAATGCCGCAACGTGTATTCAACAGTTGCAAAAATAAAAATAAAATATTATTTGTTAGTTTAAAGCTAAAAATATAACTTTATTCTGCATTTACTTATACCTGAAGCGCGCTTTTATTTACGGAGACGGCTTTTGGCTTTGATTTTGTGTGTGACCCGAAATCTAGAGCACCTATTTGTGATCGCTGGGTGTATCTCAACTAAAAACTCAAAAGAAACAAGCCCACAGAAAGCCTTAAAACGCGCTACAGCAACTGAGGAGTACCTAGGTTCAAAATACTTGGTATCGAACAGTCTATCGTGGGGCTGAGGCAGCTCCGGCTCGTCGGGGTGGCTCGACCGGCGACAGAGGCGGTCGATCACGCAGTCCTTTACCACAGTTGTCACCCCGGTCGCGAAGCCGTTTAGTCGGCTGTATTACAAATCCAGGTTAAATAGTTTCATTCGCTCTTGCGGACATTGGCAGAATTGCGTCAATCCAGACGCAGAGCCATCTAGCAAGAAGTTGAAGTTGAACAATGGTTATTTTTACGATTCGTCAACTCACACCAGTTGGGACAAGATTCATGGTGTGAGTTGACGAACGACCCATCAACATTACAGTTGTAAAGGAAAAAGCTGTAATAACCACTTACGGTACCAACGAAGACGGTGGATAGACCAGCTCTCCTATTACAATAGTATCCAGATCGTCCAGATAAGTCTTCTTAAAGTCCATCTGCTTCATGGCAATGAAGTCATATTTGATGGTCATCACTAGTCTTGATGTGAGCAGCACTATTCGCTCCTTCTCATTGTCCCAAAGTGTTATTCTGAAATCAGTTTATATCAGAATTGAAACAACAAAAATGATGAATATCAAATTCTAAGCACATAAGTTTAAGTGTCAATCATGAAGGGTTGAATTTAAACTCTAAGAGGGGAGGGAACTTTAATCTGCACTAACAACTCATATGGAAGTGTGTTGTACATTAACTTTGCCTAAAATTGGGCTAAACTAGCCCAACACCAACAAAGAGTAGCAGAGGACCTTTAGTCATAGTTCATTTATTGATAACATTTGTTACAGGTCACATTTTATGTGCTTTACCTATGTAAAAACCTACATACATCACATTATAATACATTAATAAATTTAATTTACATTTTCAAATCATAAAGTTCAAATCAAATAGTTAGCCCTTGACAGAAATAATTCAGTGGAAATAAAGTCCTGTTCTCTTTATTTTACACTTTAGCCCTTGGTCTATCTATTCTATACTAATGAGTACTATGGAAACAGAAATGTAGGCATAGAGTAAGTCAATGTTAAAATGACAAGGTACTCAAACGGTGCAGGTGGTCAAAATCAGGTGCTCAAACATTCAAAATTAGGTGATTTAATATATCTCACATATCACAGAAAACCAAAACATCTTGGATGATTTCTTCTAAGAGTAGAGATGCTCTTTTTAATTGTTGCTTTTTAGATCACTTCCATTTCCAAGTAACCTTAAGAAGCAAATAGTGTACCAAGTACTGCAATTTCCAACATACAGTAGGTAGGAAACTCACTCAGTTAACAGCCAGCAGCCCAAATACTCCCCATCCTCAGGAAACAGCAGTGCTGTGATGCACTCCTGGATGGCATTCTCTACCACCCCCTTGCGGAATGTGAAGAAGTCTTTGATATTATCCCTGTTGAACGGCACATCATAGCGAGGGTACACTGGTTGCGCTGTCTCTGCAGAGCCTTCGGCATTTTGTTGCTCGACTGTCCTTGCGTCTGGAATGTCAGGGTTAAATGTCAAGGTAACTTGCATATGCACAAAACCACAAGACTTATTAAAGTCTGTGAAGTTTTTGAAGTTGTATTGTTATCATTGTTGTTATTCATGACAACCATTTTCTATTTGTCTTCGCATATTACGATACCTACTTTTTCTCCAAAGCCTGCTAATATATCTGCAAGTTAAATATTTAGACCACCTTACAGGAAAGGTGAGACCTGAAAAAGCCTTGTGGAATCTATATCCAAGCTTCTATTAATTAGTTCTTATACTACATCTATAATATAAATAAAGTATATAATAATAAATTTAAATTAAGTGACAATTATTGTAAGCAGATTTTTCACGCCACAACGGTAGAAATACATCATGTCTTATTTAAACATACACCACCTATGTACCTTATTTACATGTATTTGATGCAATAAATATTTACTTTATAAAATTGTGGAAAATAAGTTGCATATGTGCGAGATCAAAAAGTATTTATTGCACGAGACGTCCTATGATCCAAATAATTAATAATAATGCGAGACGTCCAATAAAGTAAGAACCAGATCGTTACCAGCAAAAGAAGACGACGAAGAGGTCAAGGAATCCGCCCCAGAGAGCACAGAAGGGTTCACATTACTCGGCGTTCTTCTACAGTCCGTCGCAGTCATCGCCGCGGTGTCCTCCGCAGCCACAGGCTCCGTCGAGAGCTGGAGCGTACCGCCACGGAACTCCAGGTCCTCGTCTTGTAGGTCACTCATTGTTTAGTTGAATGGCCTTGCCCTTGCCCTCTATGTTTTATTCTTGAGTAAACAACGCGCAAAATACTTTGTAAATAGAGAAGATGGATTTTGGACTGGATGGATTGATTTTTGTTATTGACTTTGACTTGACTTGACATCATCTGTGCTTGACACTTGTAGAGTTGGGAAATCTCAAACATTTGTTTTGATAATTTGATTCAGTTAGCGCTGCTGCGGACGGAGCTAATTTATTCAGTTAAGTAATTTTCTTCAAGACAGACAATCTTCATCATAACTTAAGAAGAAACTGGTTGAAAACCAAACAATTCGTACATAATAAAATAACCTAAATAAAAGACACAAGAAGGCCGGGCGGACCGTCGTCGGTCGTCGTCGTCGTCGGTGTCGCTCGGAGGCTCGGCACTGGTTCCTAAAGCTTGAATTTGGCGCGCTTGGTTCATATCACTCGGTGAATGGTTGTAAGAAACGAGAGCGACAACAAACCTAAGATTCAAAACATAGTTAATTTCAATAGACCGCAGCAACGTTCCTGAGATTAAAACCAAATTACGTGCGAAACAGTGCACTTTCATGATTTTTTTATCGTAATTGTTTTCTCATTCATGATTTCACTCGAATGTGAACCAAAGAAAAAAAATATGTTTCTGTGCAGTAAGTGGTTTACAAACATTGTACATTGAGAATGGCTCGACTTTAGGTAGGTATACGACGATTGAATCAATCATGCATGTTTGCTACACCTTGCTACGGGCCATTCCTAAACCCGCAATCTTTGACTGCTTTTGACACTGACAGCATTTTCTCCATTCTACCGTGCCGGGGCATATGCCTGGGGCCTACTGGGAAAAGGAAAACCGAAAATTCGTTTTCTTTAGTTTTTCGAGGGGTATCGTACTCTAGTTCGAATGACGTTAGCTCATTCGAACTAGAGTACGAGTACGTTTCGTGGATGGGTCGTTACCTCGAAAGATCAGAACCTCGTAGGGTTTCTACCTCGACAGGTCTCTACCTTTTTCGAGTAGGTGATAGTATGTTAGCTCGTAGCATTAGCAGTACACTTTCGGTTTTTTGTTTTTGTTGTACGTAATTACCTTTGTTATACGCCACCCCGCGAGGTGGGGTAGTTTTATACGATTACCATTTCTTGAAAAAAACTCCCGTAGCTTAGCTATTTGAACTTTTATTATCTGAAATATATTACCTATAGGCTGGACTGAAACCACAGAAATCGAAATACTTAATAATTAAATTTGTGTGACTGGAACGGATGAATTAAAAACTCTGTTGGGTAGGTACTCATAAAATAGTTTATTTAATTTTTGTACAAAGATGATCGACATCTCATTTACCTACCTACCTACTTACGTAAACGAAGAACGTTGGTACTAGGATTCGAAGGCAGAGAAGTAAGAAACAAGCACTAGGTACATGCATGCTTAGATTGACTAAATCTTGTGATTATTTAGCGACAAGCTCATATCTAGTTAACATTATAATAGTGTGGCACATTTTGCGTAAAAATAATAAAGTAAAATGACTTACAACATCATTTTTTTAACAATAATTACATCGCTAGGTTTATTTACTTACCTGCTTGTTAGGTCGGCTTAAACATTTACCTAGGTACTTTACATATTCTATATTTTAGGTGTAAATTTAATGTTAAGTGGGTACCAACCTACGTTGTACCTCCTTACCTAGCAGTAAATACAATAGGTACCTACCTAAAACATGACTAAATACGTAATAAAAAATATACAATACAAAATGTACAATTAAATATGACCTCAAAGTTGTAACATGCTAGCTTACCTATAGGGTTATGGAAATATCATTATCAGTACCTAAGTAACTACAAAAAATGAGGCAGGATAGAAGAAAGACTTTCGATTCCCAGCTAAAAATAATATTTATGAAACTTTTGAAGAAAGTTACCATCACTAATGTACACGAGTTGTTTTTTTTTATTGGTATGGTTTTCTAGTAACAGCGACATCTGTTGGCAGGACATTTCGGCGGGTAAACGATGCACTGGTCTTGACAGTAGACGTCTGCGCCCTCTCTGCCCTCTAGCTCGCCAATAGCTTCGCAGACTTGCCTGGAAGATAAAGTTTTGTTAGATTTCTTTGCACTGATTGGTTTAGAACATGGTGCTCAAACGGTTGACTTAGATATCCAGTTTGATACGAAAGAAAGGAAAAACACCATTCTTCCTCTGCGGCCCGCGTAGACATCTTGTAGTGGTGCTACGCCTGGCGTAGACTTCTTGTAGCGAGTGCTACACCGATTGTAGATATTTTGTAGAGACTGCTACGCCTGGCGTAGGCATCCTGTAGCAAGTGCTACGCCAATGTAGATTTTGTAGACTGCTACGCCTGGCGTAGGCAACCTGTTGCTAGTGCTACGCCGCTTTGTAGATTTTATCGAGACTGCTACTCTTTGCGTAAGCATCCTGTAGCGACTGTTACGCCGCTTCTAGATCCTGTAGCTGCACTTAACTCGTCGTGGATGTCTTGTATAACTTTCAATAACAAGTATGATACTTACGGACAGGTACAAAGTGCTTCGGGACAATTAGGAGGGTACCGCATACAGTTGGTCTGGCACCAGTTTTGCATGCCAGGCAGCGCCCGGTAACTGGGGGATGGCAAGCACACTTGGTCCCTGAAATAGTAAAAATACAAAATTAGCGTTTTTTAAAGTAGATTTTTGAAAGTTGTTGGTTAGACGCTAAAGTCATTTAAAACGGGATATTTACCATGATTTGATTTTTGAGTTATCCAATATTTCGGCACAGTTTCATGCGCCATGATCACGGAATAACCGAATTATATTAACTGAATATTATTGTTATTCCGTGATCATGGCGCATGAAACTGTGCCGAAATATTGGATAACTCAAAAATCAAATCATGGTAAATATCCCGTTTTAAATGACTTTAGTGTTGATAACTATGATAGTTTCAAAAGTTTTATTGTTGGTTAGACGGTTTATAGTGTATTGGTAAAGTTAGGTTATGTTTACGTTTGTGATAAAATATAGGTAAGTGTTATTTTGATAGATAATCGGAAAACAGCTGGCGGTTTAGTATTAGATAGGAAACTAATTGGTGTGACGTATTCTCATACTCAGTCAAAAACTAAAATTAAAATGTTATCGGTCCGATTATATTTCAGAAGAATGCCCTTTTTAACAAAAGTGATTAACTTAAGTGCTGTAATTAGCTTATGTGATAATATATTATAGCAAACATTTTCGAATTTGGGTTAGCCACAAAATATTTTACAACATTCTTATAAGTATTAGGGTAAGGTGTTCTGGATAGGCTGCTATTAAGGTAGACTACACATTAACGCATTCTAGGTTTATTTGAATTTAATTAGGTTGGTAAGTTAATACATCTAAGTACAAAAATTAGAGGATGCAATTAGATACAACATTGACTAACTTAAACGACTAAATTAGACACAATTTTGTACATTAACTACACAGAGAGTTTATTCACAGAAGTCGAGCCGTTCCGTAAAACCACAGACAACTTCTCCATTACGTAAGTATTTCTTCGTTTATGTAATCTTCGTTTCCTTCACGGGACATGAACTTGCAACCCGCTCAAAACTGCCAAGGCCCGAGCATGTTACTCCAGCTTTTAACTTGTAAAGAGCTTTTTGAAAAGAAAAATCAAGGAACGCAACGGCTCAACAAAAAGTCCACCAGGCTTTCCCAGGCAGTAGGTATACACAGAGTGGCCCACACCACAAATACCTAGCAAAAAACAAAATACCTAATTACACGCGGGTCAGTGACCTCTTCTACGTCAGATTCGATATCATTGCTGAAAGAGAATTGTACATTATAGTGCATGTGAGGAACACAAAAGTGACAAACTTTACAAAGACAGGGTTTACCTAACAATGTAAGGTTCCAATTTGCGTGGTTGGAGCTCTTCTCTGAAATGTTAAGCAGTTAAGATAGATACAAACACTTAGGTAAAACATAAAGTTAATATTACAAAAAAAACCCGTAATCTATTCCATACTAATATTATAAAGAGGAAAGGTTTGATTTTTTGTTTGTTTGTTTGTAACGAATAGGCTCCGAAACTACTGGACCGATTTGAAAAATTCTATCACCGTTAGGAAGCCTAAATATCCGTGGTGAACATAGGCTACTATATTTTCAAAAAAGTATGGATTCCTTACTAAAACTCCAATAATGTAACCCAAGGTGTGAAAAATGTAACTATAAAATTCCTTGCATATCAATACGCCATTTTTTCTAAATAAACGTGGTTGCCTAGCAACGCTCTTTTGTACAACAAAGGTTTGATAACAATTTACTGCATGGAAACTCTTTTGTTAGGTTGTACGCCTTTTTTGATTATTTTGTAGTAAAGCGTTTACATTATCTTTGATTTTGTATCTGTAGACACGATAATAATTTTTTGTGGTTGTGTTTGTTCATTGTTATATTTAGACGAATCATATTATATTTAGACTTAAAATAGGCAAATAACCATGTATTAGACATATAAGAGATGAACATGCTAGTGGTTTCTTTTCACTTCTTCCACTAGTGGACAAAAAATTGAAGTGAACAGTAAAATAATTTTATTTGATAATAATTTATATTTAAAATATGACTTGTCTAAGTGCTTATTTTGTAAGCCTAAAGAAATAAATGATTTTTTACTTTTTTACTTTTTTTTTGTTATTCTTTCAGATTATTTGCGAAAACTGACTACAATACTCAAATCATAAGTTCTCTATCATAATGGTTGAGACAGACTGGCGAGAAATATTGAACTTCTCACAGCGAGAGCTCGGGCAGGCTGATAAAGAAACTTTGCAAAGGTCTATCATGGATGGAAGCGGACGATATTGAACTCAACTTTTCATATCTGAAAATACTGTTTAGACTCGCTCAAGATATCTTAAAGTACAAAAACGAGCAGATATATTCCACTTTTAAATACCCAAGTGACATCCTTTATCCTACTTAATATTATAAACGCGAAAGTTTGTACATATATTATAAGAGGAAAGGTTTGATTTTTTTGTTTGTATTGAATAGGCTCCGAAACTACTGGACCGATTTGAAAAATTATTTCACCGTTGGAAAGCTACACTATCCCCGGTGAACATAGGCTATATCATATTTTCAAAAAAATTAGGAATCCTTACTAAAACTCCAATAATGTAGCCAAAGGTTCTAATACCCGTGTGAAGCCGGGACGGTCCGCTAGTCAGACAATATATACAAAGAAAAAACTTAGTTAAAGTGAGAGAACGTGAATGACACGTTTGTCGCCACTAATACTTTTATATATTAGGACCAATTACAGTGTTAAGCTATCTATAGGTAAGTAAAACAACAGCAAAACAAGAAAAGAATAAAAATTTTGTAGTTGTACTTTGAAGTAACCACTAAAATAGTTTTGGCGCCCATCGTGGGGCAAATTATTTGATTTTGTTCACAAAGTTTACGTCAGGCTGGATTCTCAAGACAAGTCAATTATTTCACAATACAATACAGTCAACAAAAAGGTACTAAATATAGGTACAGTGACATCAAAGCACATTACTAAACTACTTACAAATTCTCTCCAAACACAATTTCGAGTATACAATAACCCTGGAACTCCATTCTCATACCTGACCACCAACGGGAAGACATTCCTCGGCATACTCAGATCCCTGTAAAACAGCAGGAATGGATAGTCATTCCGGAAGTCGACTGCGAAGGCGGGCGGTAGACCTCCAGTGCTGGTGATGATGCTGACGTCAGCGCAGTTCCGGAAGGTCTCGGACCTCCCGCAGCCGACCGCTTCGGTGCCGTTGGGGCAGATACCCCACATGTTGCCTGGAATAAACATTTAAATATTCTTAATAGCGGTTGGTAGGTACTTAGTATTTATTAATTTATGATTACATTATTTGGTTTGGTATTGGTAACATTTTATTTATTATTTGTTTTTAAGTATTCTTGTTATGTTCATATTAGATTATCTTTGGTACACCCCCAGCCTTTCTTAAATTCACATAATTCTTTCCATCCAAAAGTTGCCTGTAAAAGATCGATTCTAAGCGATAAGGCCGCCCATTGTACTTGTCGCAATGATTTGATTATGGTGACAATAAAGAATTTTTGTATTGTATTGTAATCCTGGATTGACGAAGTGGAAGTCACTGTCCGTGAGCTCGACGCTACTTCTGACGAAATACAGCTGAGAAGCGAGATTACAAAAAAATATACCTAAGTGAACAGAAAATCAAAAATATTTTTTTTCTTATTTGATAATAATTAATAGTTTAAAATTTGACTTGTCCGAGTGCTTATTTTTTAAGTCTATAGAAATAAAGGATTTTGAATATTTTTTATTGTATAGTCTCGAATTGAAAATTGAACCACAGAAGATACACGAGTAAAGAGAGCTCTCTTTACTCATGTATGTTCTCTTACTCACGTTGTAGTATGTTGCTTCTATGTAAAAAAATCTCTTTTCTATGTATACATTTCCGACACAATGTAAATTGTAAATAAATGAAATGAAACTTCCTTTTGCATGAGAAGGCAGTAAGGTGCCATGTTATGCAGTAGGTAGACTTGTCCATTCTTATAAATATTTCATTAATCACGATCTCCAACACTTTACAATACTTGTAGAACCTCATAAATAATAATGAATGGCCAAAAAGATGATTTATAACAAGTTAATGTTTTCTTTCACATATTTTAATGATTTAAATATTATAATTTCGTGCAAAATATGTCAATTTACGTCTTTATTAATGGTAACTATGTAACTTGTCGCATTCAATTCTTGGAAGATGAGTTGCCATAACCGCCAAAACCTACTTCAATATAATTATACAGGTCATTGACATAATCTTGACCTGGGTTTAGCTTAAGTTGGTCATGACAATGGTTTTCGAATTTTTACTGGATCTTTCGTGGTATTTATGCGTGACGAATAGGTACATTTTGGTCTTGAACAATGAATCAGTCAGAGTGCGGTTTTTGTACATGTCCTCACTCACCTCATCAAATAAACCTAACCACCAAAAAACCGAATTTCTAATAATATAGTCAAGTACTCATGTATGTACCTGACAATTAGAAATTCGGTTTTTGGACCAACTTAAGCTTAAACCCAGGTCATGGTCATGTCATCATGAACCCTGGGTGATGACCTGAGTTTAAGCGAAAGTTGGTCATGACAATGGTTTTAGAATTTTTACTGGATCTTTCGTGGTGTGACGAATAGGTTTGACGATGTTTTGATTTTGAACAATGAATTAGTCATCAGGGAGAGTGCGCTTTTTGAACCTGTCCTCACTCACCTCTTCAAATTAACCTCCTAACCACAAAAACTCACCAAGCAACCTAATTTTTAATAGACTAGTATATTTGTACTTAAATAATCTTTTTATTTAATTAAAACGGGTAGGTACACCATAAAACCCATAGATATTCCTTAGGCGGGAGTCGAACCCGCAATTCACTATACGCCACAGGCAGACTTCCGTCCATTCAGATCTTCGAGCTCATACTCTCTTTTGAGACGACCGACATTATCATGACTTATACTATCTAGTAGTTCACTGTTCCATATTCTCTACATAGTATAAAACAAAGTCACTTCCCGCAGACTGTCTGTCCCTATGTCTGCTTAGATCTTTAACACTTTGACTGCGGTTTTTTTTCGACGACTGCGATCTTTTTTTAACCTAAAAAATTCGTGCTGCCGCTCTACACAGCGGTTGTGTTGCGCCGCACATGCGTTTCGTTCGAAAAATATTACGGCTGTGCTGAGTCACACAGATCTGTATTTTCTCAGCCGCTGCGCTAGTGTGGATTTACGCATATTAGTCACTTGTAGAAAACACATACCGTGTGATTTCAGCAGTCAAAGTGTTAATAGATAGAGTGATTCGAGAGGAATGTTTACAAATCATTTGACACATAGATTTTCACGCCATGGAACCTCGGGCGTCACCTCATTAGGAAGCGACTTAGTTTTATACTAAGTAGTGATTCTCTCGTTAATTACCAAGTTACATAAAATCCTCTCACCAGTATAATAAGTCCACTGCAGCACGCACTGCGTGCAGGTCATGTAAGGCGGCAGGCGGACGCGGTACCGGAAGATCTCCTTCTTAGCGGTGTCCAGGGGGATCAGGAAACGGTCCTCTCGCGTCTCCGAGATGTATAGGGGGAACCTGTAGAGTGGGAAACTAATGAGTGAAATTCTAAATCTATTATATATCTATTATACTACATACATATATATCGAACTCGTAACAGTCGTGAATTTTCTTTCGTGGACATCCTATAATAATTTAATGAAGCGAAGTTGACTGTGTGTGCGGTTTTAATTTAATAATTATTAATTGAACATCAATATAAAAATGAATAGTATAAGATATGACTTTTCTAAGTGCTTATTTGTAAGCCTAAAGAAATAAACTTTCATTTCATTTCATTTCATTAATAATTTAATAATCGATTTGTAGGATTAAATTATCAAAAAATGGTTTTTAGCGTACCAGTGCTAGTTTAGACAATTCAATCTAGTAAATAAGTAGCTACGTACAACTTTAACTTTTTCACTTTTGTACTTAGTCGTAAATTGGTAAGAAAAAGTAACAACATAACCAATTAAACAGTTGAGAAACTGTAGAATTCAATTAAATTAATCTATGATTAGACGATTACCTGTCAAAGCACTCCTGTGTCGCCTCCTGTTTGGGGTTGTTGTTTGGACACAGCTTCATCACGAAGGTGCCGAGATGGTTCGCTGTCAGTTCCACTTCTACTTCTATTTCCTGAAATAAAGTAATTTCACGGTGAGCCTTATTGCCACTCAAAAGCAAACAACTCGCATTAATGTTGAGTGGGCTCCACTCTTCGTCGTCTTTGTCTCTATCTAGAGGGCGATAGACCAGTGGAGAAGGTCAACAACAAGGGTATATATCCCGTAAGCTTTTTCCTAGATCTATAAGTAGCTAGTCGAACCAAAGTTATCGACATAGCTCTAAGAGTTAGCAAGCCGAAATGGCAGCGGGCCGGCCATATCTCGCGAAGAACCGACAACCGCTGGGGCAAACGTGTTCTTGAGTGGAGGCCACAACTCGTTAAACGTAGTGTAGGACGCCTTCCGACCAGGTGGGATGACGACCTGCGAAAGACTGCAGTTAGATGATGGATGCGTCAAGCTGAAGACAGGGCGCTATGGCGCTCTGTCTGCTGTGGACTAACGTAGGCTGATGATGGATGATGTATATGCAAAAGCTTAGTTCGTTGTATATTACACGCACCTGTCCCACACTGTAATGCCGTGTGACAATCCCTTTGCCGTACATCCCTCCGGCCTCGTGCGGGCGTGGCTCTGAGATGTGATGTGCGTCGCCGCACACGCCGCATTTGCCCTTGTTCTGGTCCCATTGCACTGCCAACAAACAGCGTCATTGAGGCTGATGAATACTACGAAACTATATAGAAAGAACTCGAACTGTCGCGATGTCGAGAGCTTGCGCAATGTTGAGATTCTCGACGAATGAATGGAGGGGAGAAAGGTCTTTGGCTAGCAGTGGATGGATTCTGCCTAACAGTGATATTACATGTACAGAAATCGAATGAATGGGATCTATTCATGGTTAAAGTCAGCACTCCGCTATTACCTGTATATGAATACTGCAAAATCGGCAAATTGATAAAGTTGGCAACAAGATCCTAAATCGAGTCGAAGTGTCATGAGTATAAAAAATTATCTGATTTATACCTTTGTGAACATCGAAATCATTTCAGAATGGGATATTTTAGTTCAAATTGTTTTACAAAATAGAAGGGACATGGTAGAGTTGTTTCTGGCTCTCGAGGGATCAAACCTTTCTTCTTGAGGATAATATGAACGCATATCAGTATGACACACTGTGAAAACAAAAAATTACCTTCTACTGAAGTCTTGAAGGTATACCCACACACATCCGCATTCTTCAGCTATTATCTACAATTACAACTATATCTCTATATCTAACCACTAATGAACCATGAACTCGACTTCAATTCAACCAGTTCATTGAACTGATGACAGAACATCAACACTATTGTGAGCTGCAAAAACAGCAAATTGATTATTAGGAATTATGTACAGAGGGCGTTAATTTGGTCATTATAGGTATCGAGAAATTTACCGTACCACCTATACAGCTATAGGTGATGTAAAGCTATTATGTAGGTATCAGGAAACGTGAGGTAGGTATGTAATTAGGTATTCATTCGAAAGCATGCTGGGCCCAGCGGGGGCGAGTGTCAGTGGACAGAAAAGTTTTCATTCGTTACCAGGTTTTGATTAAACTGCTGATTCATGATTGAAAGGTCAAGGTTTTTGGATCTTCTATATTTGCGAAATGCTTTCACTATACTAAACGTTTAATTTAAAGCTACATGCGCCGGGCTATCAGAAAACCAACAAGTCGACGTTAAAGATAAGGGAACACCTCCACAGTGAGAATAGGTACTATATCATCAAGTTTCGTCGTGCCATAAAATAATGGAGAAATGGTATTAATAGCAATCTCCACCGATTTCCGCTTATGACCTTCTCTCATGGGCGCGAATTCGTTTCGCGCTATCCGAATTTAAAGCGAGGATTGTTTTTACTTTAACCTTTTTAAGAGTCGATATCTACACGGGGCGGGGCGGCGGCTGTAGGAAAAAAACCTGTCATAAACGATTTAGTCTTCTAACTCAAGGGTGAAAGATAAACAACGTTTTTGTTAATATAATTACGTATAAACGTAAACAATAAACTAACTCAACTAATCTAAGTCTACATACCAGCATACCCCCCACAGAAGAGCTCATTGTCATTATAGTTGACGGGGTTGGGGAATCCAAAGCGCCACATGGAGTTACGTGCCGGGGGGTCCATCAGCCTCCCGTGGCCTTCAGCCCCGCGGCGGGCGCTGCCCAGCATCTGGAGACAAACCGGCCAGATAAGGACAAAAAGGTAATCATGCTATTCTGAGTAGTAAGAGATCTAATGAGTTGGCTAGCTAGATCATGATATTGTCTACATGATATAAATCTAGCTAACTACAAAACGCTGATTTTCAGCATGAAAAAAAAATCTGACGTCGTTGTCGAAACTGTGATGCAAATTCCACCATTAGGAAAAACATAGTCAGGCTGAACGCCAGAAGATCATTTGAAACAGGTATCAGCGTGATAATTATTATAATAATAGTAGGCTATCCTGCGATCTTTCTTTTATTTTTTGGAAACTGTTGTGTGTGTGTGTTCGTGAATTCTGTTAGTCCGAATATTTTTCTAGTAATATGTTGAATCATCTAGTACCCATAAAACTCTGCTTAGCTTGGGGCTTGATATTGCTGTGTGTCCAAAAATATTTATTTAATAAATGCTGGGCTTTCATTCAAGACTTAGATAGAAAACATTTGTTTGAAAGCTTCGCTAACTAGCCTTTAATGTAAACTGAAAAAGGAGAGAGCCTGGTATTTGCGTGAGCGCTCGTAAGTAGTTCGTTATATTCTAGGTCTACTTTTAAATGTGCCACAACTTACTTGCAATAAAAATATCCAATACGTGAGAAAAGAGGTCCGACTTGTCTTAAACCTCCTCATCTCCATCTGCGGACGAAAATACAAAATTAATATGCATTAACAACTAATTTATTAATCCGGGATCGATAATAAGACCGATCGGGTGCAAAGTATCGATTTCAAAGAAAACAGGTACCTAAAGATTTAGAAAAGGGTCGATGACGATCAGATCGGAACGAGGGGCCATGAGGTTGACCCAAAGGACCCTTTAAAAGATGTTTTTTTGTATAAAATTATGTATATGAAGATTAGTTTATAATGTAGACTTATTTTTCAACCACAAAAAAGTGTAAAACTGGGTCTCATTCGCGCCCTCAGCTGACAAACACGATTTTCACGAAATCATTTGCATTGAATGGATGATTGAATTTTGTCTTTCGAGATTATCCTAATAGCCTGTCGTATACTAAATTCTAACAGACTGACACAAGGTTGAATCTCAATTAACAGCGTTATAATGACAATATTGTACCAAATTTGGTGCAATTTGTAAAAACCTCGCGTGTACAGACAAGGTTTTTGTAGTTAGTGTCCTTAAAAATTGATGAATGATGCGTTTACCTAATACATCGTCATGCAAGTTTAGAAAATGACTATGAACAGTATTAACAAATACAGGAAAGACCCTACATTTCACGTAGCAGTTTGATGACCCCTCTATCAGGTTTCCAGGTCTCGTAATTATATCAGTTTTGTTTTAATATTTATTGTTTTTATATTTAATAGCATGGTATCTTCATTTTACCAATAGATTCTTGTTTTAAAATCATTGTGCATTCATAGAACTAGATACGAGCACCTACATACTAGACATAGACTTAAAATATAAAAGGGAGTAGCTAACAATGATAGCCACTCTACCTTAACTTGTCTGTTAAAAAATGTCTGTATCACTATCAGTTCAAAAGCTTAGAAAATGTATTGGTTTTACTGACGTGAGTACGTGTAGTCTAATCGTGTAGTAAACCGCTGTATTTTATGACTTACGTCAGTTCTAATTCTCCGGGGCATTGACAGTTTGTAGGCGTCTAGGCCAAGACCCCCGCTGGCCTTGACAGTTCGGATGCGCATACGCAAGTACTTCGCAGACTATTAAGTCATTAGTTAACACTATAATGCTGATGTTACCTACTGATTATTAGGAAAATTAAATTTACGAATGTAACTTTCCATGATAAGTATGAATAGATCTATGCTTTGATCGACTTATTATCCACATTCAAAACAAAATATAAGCTGCGCATGTTTATTAGTACATACAAGCTTTTATGACACGAACCCTAGGACATTGTAGGATTTTATTGGTGTCATGTTATTTTGGGTTTTCGCTTACCGTGAAGTTTTCGACTATAAAGTCCCATAATATCCGTGAAATGCTCAGAGAAGGGACTTATAATAAAAAAGAAAATGGAATACATCAACTGAATATTTGGCGAACGGTACGTAGTTAACTAGGTTCTTTAAAAAAATGACGGATGTTCTGTTTGGTCAAATTCAGCAAATAAGTATGGTATGGAGATTTATAGCTTACCACTCCTTTTATGTATTTGATGAAAGTAACAGGGTGGCAATTATATTTCAAGATTTATATGTTAAATTGGACCTTATGTCCTTATGAGTGATATAACGTAGTGATTTTGTACTCAGTGATGTGATGAATGAGCTCAAATTGCCAACTCTACATACTCCTTGGCTAAAGCAGCTCACCGCTACGTACAGAGAAGCTACTCACGTATGCCTAGCTTCACTTTGCAAGAAAGTTTATGTAAAACCATCAACTACAACCCACGACCACACTATGCACGAATACGAGATAAATGACGTATTTACTACACGTGTGGCTTGCTGGAATATAGCGCCCATTCAACTCAACGCTGTCAACGTTATGCATGTGGTACACGCTATTCACACAGTACACGCTATGCACGCGGTACATGGTATTCACACAGTACACAATATGCACGCGGTACATGCTTTTTACACAGTACACGCTATGCACGCGGTACATGGTATTCACACAGTACACGCTTTGCACGCGGTACATGCTTTTCATACAGTATACGCTATGCACACGGTACAAGCGTGTGTAACTTCACTACAGGAAGTGAAACGGGCGGGGAAGCGATGCATATAGTGTGTGCTGCAGTGGATACGTTGACCGACGTTGTCAAAGATACGAACTCAAGCAGTTAAAATGTGCGGCGCGGCCACAGCGTTGGGATAGCGGCCTTATTCTTGTTTCGATCCATTGGCAGACATTCTGATTAATATATATGTATATGTTTATATAATCTGATGAATACCTGTTTAATACTATTTATCATTTTCTTTACATAACTTCTTCCTTGTAGCTTGTAGGTAGATTTATCATTCACGTCATTCAACTGATCCAAAACAGCATGGGTTGTATTTTTTTATTTATTCGTACTTACTATTTTACTGCGGGATTGGCAAAAGCAGTAATAATTCAAAAACTTTATATACATATATAATAATTAACTAACTACATATTATGTACAACTAAACCTAACTCAAACAACCAAAAAGCTAACAAAAAAAATGTCTGAAGTGTCCACTGAGCCTTCAAGTGTAGGTAAGACCTAATAGCTCTTTCCTCTTTTCATAATATTGAGTCCTCTGAAAGGACAGCCATTACGAGTCGATTGTTATAAATTCTTATTTACAGATTAACTGATTCACGATTCATCCATTGCTGATTTACACCCATCATTTCCATGTAAATCATATAAAAGGTCGCAATTATGAGAGCTGTATCAATATTATCATGACATTTTTCACTCGCCATTCAACGGTCGATTTCAACCATATTTACAACGCACTTTTTTAATTTATTTGTAAAATGTTTTTCATTCAAAGGTTGCCTGGAAGAGATCGCTTCTAAGCGATAAGGCCGCCCATTGTATCATGTGATGTCTTTTATAATGATCTGTAACTGGTGTACAATAAAGTATTTTTGTATTGTATTGTATTATTTATTTTTATTAAAAGAATGTTACATTTTATGTTTTACCATCCAATAAAGAAGAAATATACGTGCTATTGTTAAAGTATCGCCAAACGCTTTTCCTAAGGTAATCGAGTAGATTTATAAAAAAAAAATCCAAATTATCATAATTTAGACCTAAAGTCGTATTTGAGGCTAGATAAATACTGTGTGAATATGTATGATAACAATATATATGTATTTTTTTATGATTACAACTGATTGATTGAATTGCAACAATCTTGTTGTTATCATTTTTTGTATTTATTGCCTATAAATTACTTTACCTAACTACTAACCTACTATTAAACACAAAAATAAGCATCATACTAAAATAATCATCATTTTTGACGACCGATCTGGCGCGGTGGGCGAAGGTCCGCCTGCGACGCAGGAGGTTGCGGGTTCGATTCCCGCCTCGGAACAATTGTGTGTACGATCTGCAGGTATTTGTTCCGGGTGTTCTGGTCGTTTTCTATGTATAATAAAAATATATATGTAATGTATTGTATTATGTATATCAGTTATCTAGTACCCATAACACAAGCTCTGCTTACCATGGGGCTAGATAATGCTGTGTGAATTGTCCAGCATTATTTATTTATTTATTTATTTATGATATAAATAAATAATAATGCTGTGTGAATTGTCCAGCATTATTTATTTATTTATTTATTTATGATATAAATAAATAAATAATGCTGGACAATTCACACAGCATTATCTAGCCCCATGGTAAGCAGAGCTTGTGTTATGGGTACTAGATAACTGATATACATAATACAATACATTACATAGATATTTTTTTTTTATTATACATAGAAAACGACCAGAGCACTCGGAACAAATATCTGCAGATCGTACACACAATTGTTCCGAGGCGGGAATCGAACCCGCAACCTTCAGCGTCGCAGGCGGACCTTCGCCCACCGCGCCACATCGGTCGTCATATCATCTCATCAACAGATGAATTTTTGAAACATTGATATTGATGGTGATGATGACTGATGAAAATAAGCTAATAAGCCTAATTCAAATATTTACAATGCAACCCTGTACAAACACCTGTTTTGTTAATGTCTGGTCAGCGACCTGTGGTTTTGTTTTATTTGTTTGTCAAGGCTTGTGTTTTTAGCGGAATACTTATGTAAATAGACGAACGACTTGTATGGACATAGTTTGCAATACCTAAACAATCAAGAAATTTTCCGAAATTTTTCTACACACAGACTTGGTTTAGTGATACCTTAATAACAAAGCTAAATAACCATCAGGAAATGTTGTGAAATTTTTCTACACAAAAAAATTGGTTTAGTCGTTTGCAAATATTAAAATTTAATTATATAGAAACTAGCTGCACGCCGCGGTTTCACCCGCGTAGTGATAGATATTTTAGATAATATACAATATATCTTTATGACTTGTAACCTATGTGTTATAATGATATGTAAGCTATATTATTGGGAAGTTTCATCAAAATCCATTCAGTAGCTATTACGTGAAAGAGCAACAAACATCTTCACAAACTTTCGCGTTTATAATATTAGTAAGATTAGTCGCAGCTTTCTTTCTTAAGTAACAAAACTTCTTGTTTATGAATGAGAACATGTTAATAAATTGAAGAGCGCACATTACGTGTAATTTTCTGAAAAGGATAGGTATTGGATTTCGCGTCCATACGATACTTAAACTGGAAGCACGCAAAAAAAATGTATCATCCCGATATATATATTTTAGCACACCGATATTTGTATTGATGGTGGTTATTAGTAAACCGACCTTTTTGTGCCAATTCCAGATAATTTGTGCCAATTCCAGATAATTTGTGCCAATTCCAGATAAAAAGTAAAAGCAACCGTAACTTGCGCTTATCGGAAATTAAGATAAGAAGAGCATGTTTACGCGGTAATGGGCACGCAGTTGACACCTCCTACCATATTACGAGAGAGTTGCCATATACAAACCTTCACTTAACAGACAATTACTTGAATATAATGAAAAAAAAGGGATCCTGATTTAAAATTTCAATAAAATTAAAATACAGATTTACCGACAATAAAAAACAAAAAGATATATGAAAAGATTTGAAGCGCGTTGAAGTCTTTTGTCTGAACTGAAAGTTCCCGTAGCTCCTCGTAGCACTTCGTAGCTAGTGGCTACGATAAGAGTTCTGTACAATTAATAGTCATAATAATAGTCATAATAAGAATGATACCCGCTATGTGTAGCCATCGCCTATAGATTAACTTCTCAAAGGGCCTCTGTGCTGTTGGCTTCGGCCCCACGCAAGCCTTCCAAAGGACCGGGTCACTTTATGGCCCGAGATCATGGTAAATGAGAGTCATAATAGTCCTTAATTAGTAACTAGCTGTTCCCCGCGGTTTCACCCGCGTTAAACTCCAATTTCACTTTATTAGATGAATTTTTTACACCTTGGGTTACATTATTGGAGTTTTAGTAAGGATCCCTAACTTTTGTGAAAATATAATATCTGTAACCTATGTTCACCGGGGAAGAATTTTTCAAATCGGTCCAGTAGTACCGGAGCCTATTCAATACAAACAAACAAACAAAAAATCAAACCTATCTCTTTATAACATTGTGTAGAGAAGTGGCGTTCACGTTCTCTCACTTTAACTACGTTTTTTTTCTTTGTATAATGATGTTGTTTGTTACGGTTATATTTGTGATATTAACTTTATGTTTTACCTAAGTGTTGTATCTATCTTAACTGCTTAACATTTCAGAGAAGAGCTCCAACCACGCACAAACAAAAAATCAAACATTTCCTCTTTATAATATTAGTATAGATAATCGTTACATGTCCTTAGGTACCTAAGTGTAGGTAATTATAATATTCAATATTTTTTCTTAAAAAAAATATTGGTCCATTTTCTTTTGTTTCATAATTATCAGAATCTCTCGTAAATACAGCAGAATACATCAGCTGGCCTTAAGGCAATAATAGATACCATACGTAAAATCTTTTTGCAACCGAATTATACTTAGATTTTTATTTTTTAAAGAAGGATTGACACAGCAGTACCAACATAACCGTTACAATAAACATGGTATTTTTAATAAAACCTTTTTCGATTACTGCAAGGAGTTTATTTAATTTCTTTGAATTTGAATTTATATTTAAAGTTTATTTCGATCGGGGTCAGTAACTGTACGTAAAATATTTCCTACACCGCTACCTCGGTTGACATCTTTATTTACAAAATTTCGTAAACATTCTACTCAAATTACATTAATTCCAGGACGGGGTAAGTCGATATCGAAGGCAGTAAAAGTTTATTGTGGAAATAAGTTATTTTTAAGCTTTTAGGTGTTGAAAATTTCCATAAATAGGTGTGCCATCTGCCAGAACCATTTGCATGTTAAATTCCAATAAAATTGATTGATCAACCGTGGATCAACACAGTGAATTTAACGCCTGACAATCAAGATTTTCATAAATATATATATAAAAGATTTATTCGGTACTAATAACACACAAATACAATTAATATAGAGACACATACAATATTAAACAAAAGTACACTAGGTTTAACAATGAAAACAATGTATAAAGGTAACAAAAAGTTCTGTAGGTAAATATGTGTGTGCTGCAGTACAACGAATAGGCCATGGCTCAGCGATATTTTTTCAGCCAAAACCTGAGAGCGGGCAGAACGAGCACAAACGTAGGTTGAAAATTACTGTGGTTGTGTAGTAGCAATGTAAAATTAATATTAATTGTTTTTGTGTAGCATAGTATATAACTTTTTTATAATATATGTTAAACACATTCTTTGTAAAAAAGCTTATTACAAAATATCAGATTACTTAGAAGATAAAAAAGCTTGGAACGAGTTTTGCTCCAACTCAAAATCTACCAACTTACAGATAAGCAAATCAAATGTACTAGACACATAAGTTATGAATATACTAGTGGTTTCTTCTCACTTCTTCCACTGGTGGACAAAAAAATGAAGTGAACTATAAAATATGACCTGTCTAAATGCTTATTTGTAAGCTTAAAGAAATAAAAACTTTTCATTTTCATATATCATCAATACATTATTTTCACAAAATAACAACATCAACTACGTCAGCAATCCGGTACAATCTTGAGAAAAAATAAATTTCAGAAAACATATAACATATACCTCGTCACGGTAGGTTTTCTTAGTTAGATTTTTTCTTTGTTACAGAAAATAAAGAAATAGCGTTAAAAAGTTTAATTTTACCACCGAAATAAAACGATATTTAATATTTATTTAACTTTATAACGCTGGAATAATAGACAGCTGGCATAGATTTATCTATCACATGAATATTATAAATTTTTAATTTTTTAATTTTTAGATGGATGGTGTTCTTGAGTGGAGACCACGACTCTGTAAACGTAGTGTAGGACGCCCTCCGACCAGGTGGGATGACGACCTGCGAAAGACTGCAGGTAGATGCTGGATGCGGCAAGCTGAAGGCATGGCGCTATGGCGATCATTGGGGGAGGCCTATGTCCAACTGATGATTATGATGATGATGATGGATGGATGGATGGATGTTTCTTACTTCTTTATGGCAAAACTACTGATCGGGTTGGGCTTAAATGCATTTGCATACAGGTAGTTCAAAGCCTGGAATAAAACAAAGGCCACTTTTTATCCCATAATCCTGATATAGAAATAACCTTAAAACATCTCCATACATCATCTTCTCACAACTCGTGAGAAGCCGCGTGTAGAAACTAGTTTATGAGAATTAAAGATTGTTTGATGTATCTATTAAGATTTATTTTATGACATTTTGTTAGAGATCAATGATACCATTTAAATAAAAAACCACTTATCTCCGACGTTCTCTTTGTTTCGAATTATTTATTCGAAAGCATAACAAGAACGTTTGACAATATTGTTATCGTTTGATTTACCGTCCAAAAATCGATTAAATACGTTACAAAGATTTATTCGAAACGAAAAAGTATTATGAATGACCAGAGATGTCGGAATGTAATCCAGACGAAAACAAAACTAGACTAAAAAGAGTTATTCTGGTACTTAAATAACCAGGAAGGTATCGGTGCGGCGTCGGTGGCCAACGGTTGGAATCCACGATTCATAATAAAAACTTGCCAACAATTTATTACTTAAACCAGTTTATATTAAACTCTAGAACCAAAAACAATGTTATGTGCATTCAGATTGCTCTACTTTTTACATAGAGCCAGGAAAATGGTAGAAGTGGTCAAATATTGATAAAAAGGCTAATAAGTCAATGCTTCCGCATTCTAATTATGTTTCAGGGAATTTTAGTCCAGACGCCAGATTAAAATACCTATAACATAGTATTTGTTATTTGTAATGAATAATGAGCGCAAAAAATAATGAAGTCGGACCAAGTCACTTCCGCTTTGAATCTACTGGACAAATGCAAATCAGTATAATTATGAAAAAGTTATTTGATAACTAAGTAACCTTTGCACAACGACTGCGATACGTATACCTACTCGGGACGGAACGAAACTAGGCTTTGCAGAGAAGAAGTCCTGATTTATTTTTACTGAATTAAATAAAGAAAGCAAACCCTTTATTAAGGACTGTTCAAAATACGTGCCGAACCAAATGCATCACATAACGGTTTTTGTACGTGTTTGTAGCTTTGTCCTCTATAGATAGAATTCTAGTGGTTTAAAAAGTTATGCGATGTACAAAATAACGAAATTAATCTTGCTTACTAACTGTTACGAGTAAACGCCTTGTTTATTTTATTATTTCTTATAATAATAAAACGATTCAGGTTACTGAAGTGCAAAAAAGATTTTTCAATTAAAATAACCATAAAATGTTATCAGACACCGATGCCAATAACAATCAAACTTCAACAAAATACGCCAAAGATCTTATCAAGACTCTCGAAATCACTTGTATTATTTTACAATGTCTATCACCTTCTTAAATCTGTATAACCGTCAAATAAACTCGGTCGAGCCCCCGGCTTCTGGTGAATGCCAAGGACGCGATGACGTACTAGCTACATAAACATCGTGCAATGCTGTTACGCCTTTTACGGTAAGTGGGTAAAGAGGAGTCTGAGAACACGAATCGGGGATGTGAGCTATGTCTATTCTAATTCTGAAAATATGATTATGCCCCATGCCTAAATAGTCCGTTGCGAAAAAATTATCTGAAATCTAATAATAAAATAGTCCCAGTTACTGTTTCTATTCTGACTATTGCAACGTTCAGCGTAGGTTGTCACTAATAGTTGCAAAGATAATGTCTAGATCTTTGCAGCATTATCTTGCCCCAAGTTAATGCTCTCCATGAGAAATAAATAATAATGCGTGCGAAACCGCGGGGACAAACTAGTGTCCAAATCTTTGATAAAATATCGTTGATTCTAGTAAATTGGATTATTTATATTATTTAATTTGATTAAGTCTTCCAATTGAATTTTGCTTTGACGGATGACCAGCGTTGGTTGTTAGCTTGCTAATCATCCAACTCTTACTGCAGCAGAGCCATTCTGTTACTGGACTTACACCACTTCCACGTCTCCTGTTTATTTAAGATTATTATGGTCTTCTAACAAATATACTCATTCATTCATTCAATTTATCTGCTCAAAAATGTACATTGGACAAAGATATTGCACGAGTGGTATGGATGGGTACCTTTAGTAACCATTGACTGTAAGTCAAGTGGTAGTTATGGATCGCCCTAGAAAGAGAATGCTAGATGAGGAAGCCAACAAGTCGAAGAATGGTAATCCTTTTACAAGTAAATACTAATTACCGTGTAATGTAGAAGTTGTTAAAGCTTGATGCGGTAAGCGTTCCAAAGGCGCCCTAAGGAATGCTTTTATGAGAGTAGAGAATGCTGCTAAGATTTCACTGAAGGTAGTCGACAAACAAGTAAACTATATGAAATTTCTTATGCTTTTATTATCTACTAGCTGCGCCCCGCGGTTTCACCCGCGTGGTGATAGATATTTTGATAATATACTATATATGTTTATAAATTGAGCCTATGTGTTATTCTGATATGTAGCTATATTAATGTGAAGTTTCTTTAAAATCCATTCAGTGGTTTTTACGTGAAAGAGTAACAAACATCCATCCATCCTTCCATCCATCCATACTTACAAACTTTGACGTTTATAATATTAGTACGATAGGTAGGAAATATAAGCATCATGGAATAATTGTCTTTCATTATATCAAAGGCAATTAATAATAATAAATGTATATTGCTAGACAATACACAGCATTATCTAGCCCCAACGTAACCAGAGCTTGTGTTATAGGTACTGGATAACTGATATACACAATACAATAAATTAAAATAGATAGTTATTTTTATTATATATAGTATAATATAAGTATAATTGCAGATTTTCAGACAGTGATGATGTTTTCGGTGACTAGGGACTCTTCTAGAACCTAATTTTTTGCATTAATTCCTAACATTGTAAATACTTTTAAACTTACGCGATCTGAACACATATTTATAAGTATTAATACAACGGGTATTTATAAACGCGACAAATACCCGTTTTATTAATTCCTAACATTGTGTAGACAAAATAAAATCTCAAACCAACAACAGACTCATTAATTCTGAATAAAAAATCCAGACTACCAACCAATTAAGTTAACATAGCTTTTGAATTCCTCGCCTAAATACGGATTAAGTTCTCTGCGCCCGCGCATATAATAAGAACTGTCAACTGACTGACAGTTGACTAAACGCGCAGTCGCCTCATTCATCATGTCGGGTGTTATCTTGGTTACCAACGATTTGTAAATTAATCTTTATATAGGTGGTGGCTATGGTTTACTGTAATTAAGACTTTGTTTGACACATAATAAAATGTGTATGGTTTAGTTGACTTTTCTATAAGTACATTAAATCCTGTTATGCATCACACACGGCCTGATCTAAATAAAATTAACTTAGGCATGTCAGTTTTTTAAATCAATTTGTAATCCATGGCTCTGGTCCATCCATCATCCATTCGGTAAACACATAATTTTGTTTCATTTCATAAATAATTCAAACAAATTGTCAAACACATCCCCTGTAAAAAAGTTTACTACAAAATATCAGATTATCTAGCTGGACGATAAAAAAGCTTGGAATGAGTTTTGCTCGAAAACGAACAACCTAAAAAGGTAAATGCGTGGCGTGGCGTAGGCAAGGTAGAGACGTGTTTGATTTTCAAATTGAAAAACGCATTATTTTCAATTCTTAATTTTTTATTTATTTTTGCATTATGTACTATTATTATTGATTTTTGCCCTATTTCCAAAATATGTAACTTTTGTACGCCTAATGGCAGATGACAGTGCTCTTAATTTTAAGTCTGAACATCCCTGTAATACTTGTTTATCACAAATAAACAAATGAACTATGAAAGGTTTCTTCTTCATGTTACCTCAAAAAGATTGAAGTGAAAAAAAAACAAAGTGATCACTTTATGTCCTAGACTTATGTAATTTGAATTTTATTTCGTGCCCTGTAAGGGCCCTTTAAGAGTCCTATAAAGGAAATGAAGCACTTTGATATTGATATTGGATACCTATTGTATTGTTCACCCGGACACCCACCACGGTTCAATACCAACGTCTATCAGCTGAAACCCGATCCGAGAGTAGCTAGATTGTGCGCTAAATGCCAAGGTTGAGTTGCGTAAGGGACGCCGGAAACTTGAACATAGCTTGGACTGATGAGTTCAGTAGGAAATACCGTTGGAGGAAGAGTAATATAAAACCAACCGTGTGCGAGTCTACTCGCACTCGGTTGGTTCAGTACAGCTATTTCACAAAAGGAACCCTAGAAAACTGGGCAAAAAAATATAATAGCAAAAAGTCATCATGGCGCGGTCACCCATCCAAGTACTGATCGTGTCCGACGCTGTTTCGCTTTATTCAGTTATCAATCAGCGATAATTACCTAAATGACCGAAAACTGAAGAAAACTGAACTCGATTGGGTGTGGATCTACATTCTATCAAAATTTTAACTGTCTCCCTATGACGACAGTTGAAATTTTGACAGAATGTGTTAAGACTTTGATAGAATGTGTTAAGACTCTGTGTTTTACATTCTGTCAAAATTTCAACTGCCCCTACATGAATGAACAAAATACTGTCCTTATCGTAAAAGGGAGACAGTTAAAATTTTGACAGAAATACATTCTGTCAAAATTTTAACTGTCTCCCGTAAGGGACGCCGGAAACTTGAACATAGCTTGGACTGATGAGTTCAGTAGGAAATACCGTTGGAGGAAGAGTAATATAAAACCAACCGTGTGCGAGTCTACTCGCACTCGGTTGGTTCAGTACAGCTATTTCACAAAAGGAACCCTAGAAAACTGGGCAAAAAAATATAATAGCAAAAAGTCATCATGGCGCGGTCACCCATCCAAGTACTGATCGTGTCCGACGCTGTTTCGCTTTATTCAGTTATCAATCAGCGATAATTACCTAAATGACCGAAAACTGAAGAAAACTGAACTCGATTGGGTGTGGATCTACATTCTATCAAAATTTTAACTGTCTCCCTATGACGACAGTTGAAATTTTGACAGAATGTGTTAAGACTTTGATAGAATGTGTTAAGACTCTGTGTTTTACATTCTGTCAAAATTTCAACTGCCCCTACATGAATGAACAAAATACTGTCCTTATCGTAAAAGGGAGACAGTTAAAATTTTGACAGAAATACATTCTGTCAAAATTTTAACTGTCTCCCGTAAGGGACGCCGGAAACTTGAACATAGCTTGGACTGATGAGTTCAGTAGGAAATACCGTTGGAGGAAGAGTAATATAAAACCAACCGTGTGCGAGTCTACTCGCACTCGGTTGGTTCAGTACAGCTATTTCACAAAAGGAACCCTAGAAAACTGGGCAAAAAAATATAATAGCAAAAAGTCATCATGGCGCGGTCACCCATCCAAGTACTGATCGTGTCCGACGCTGTTTCGCTTTATTCAGTTATCAATCAGCGATAATTACCTAAATGACCGAAAACTGAAGAAAACTGAACTCGATTGGGTGTGGATCTACATTCTATCAAAATTTTAACTGTCTCCCTATGACGACAGTTGAAATTTTGACAGAATGTGTTAAGACTTTGATAGAATGTGTTAAGACTCTGTGTTTTACATTCTGTCAAAATTTCAACTGCCCCTACATGAATGAACAAAATACTGTCCTTATCGTAAAAGGGAGACAGTTAAAATTTTGACAGAATGTATATCCACCAAAAAAAACACATTTGTTGTATGTTTTTTTTTAGAGCAAAAATTTTATTTTTACTGGTTGTTATGGCTTAAAAATAGGGGCCCGGCTTCACTCTTTGCGCAAAGAACCCCAAAAACCACCTGAGGCAGTTGCTATGCCATAAGTCAAGTTTCATTTCATACAAGCCATGACAATCAATTCGCTCCGGTTATCACTTCAGACAATACAAGCAGTTTTTTTATAAATATCCCCAATATTACAATAACTTGACATTTAGCTAATTGCCTCTGTCGTTCAAAGTTGCGTCTGGTCGTGTCACCGTATCGGAATTGTTAATTACGAAGGTTTATGTCGGAAGCCTTTTTAATCCTTCATTAAAAAGTCTTATGTGACAATCTGATTGGTCGTTAAAAAAAAGAAATGTTTGCAATTTACAGGGTCAGAAATCAAGGACGAATTTTTGTTCCGATATGCGAAAATGAAATGAAATATTTATTATGAGATTGTTGAATTATAATTTGTACTAATTGATGATTTAGTTTTTCTATGGAGCGCAGTATCCTGGCAGTCAGACTTACAGACCGCGTTAGAAACACGTTACTGCGCTCCAAAACGCAAATAGCCGATGCTGCCCAAAAAGCCGCCAAACTCAAGTGGGACTGGGCTGGACATGTGTGGCGTATGTCAGACCAGCAGTGGGCGAAGATCGCCACTGACTGGGTCCCGGACAGACAACGGCCACGTGGAAGGCCAAGGCGGAGATGGCGGGCTCGACCTATACAATAAAGAGTGGGTTCTCCTTGCTGAGGACCGAGATGAGTGGAAGAAGGGGAGGGAGGCCTTTGCCCTACAGTGGGATACCCCGGGCTAATATAAATAAATAATACACCTCGCGGATATCATCTTTGGGTGTATCATATTGTGCACCCGAGGATGGTACCCGCTATGTGTACCCATCTCCTTTAGATTAACTTCTCAAAGGGCCTCTGTGCTGTTGGCTTCGTCCCCACGCAAGCCTTCCAAAGCACCGGGTCACTTTATGGCCCGAGATCATGGTAAATGATTTAGTCCAAATATACGAATTTGATTTGAATCTAGGGAATGATTTCGATCGAGTAATTAGACAGCCTAGTTATTCTACGATTTCGATAATATTTAGAAGAGACACACAAGCGACTGGTAGACATTTGATAGTTATAGTTTGAATTATATATCATTTGTATAAAAAAAACGCTGCCTTTTCTAGTTTGATGAATATTTTGTTTGCAATTAAAAATTCTTAATTCTAGTGAGTCAGAAAGTCAACAAAAAGGTGTCTATAGAATACAATACAATTACTCTTTATTGCACACCAAATAAAAACATGCACAAGACAGGAAAAACAATGGGCGGCCTTATCGCTATGAGCGATCTCTACCAGGCAACCTTTGGATAGACATGAAGTGTTTATCGTTTCTCCCCAAGTAAGAGTAAACAAATTTTATTAGGTATTTTTCTAGGACACTCGCTACATTTAATGTAACCTTTGATTTATTTGTCCTTATGTTACCTAACGCATCGACATGATAATAAACCCTAGACACGTGGAGTGAATGTTATAATTCCACGTGCGTCCAATACGTCCTTGTTTGTTTATTAAAGAAGGCGTATCTATGATCGAAATACGTCTTTTATGGTTTTAAAGACACCTTTTCCAGTAAGTACTTACATACAAAACCTGGAAAAAGTGTATAAATCTAAAAATGAATTAAACATACACACATTTACATATGTTTAATAAATTTTTAATAAATAAATAATGCTGGACAATCCACACAGCATCATCTAGCCCCAAGGTTATGTTATGGGTACTAGATGTGACTGATATACTTAATACAATAGATTACATAGATATATATTTTGCTCATTGGGGGAGGCCTATGTCCAGCAGTGGACTGCTATAGGCTGATGATGATGATGATGACGATATGTATTTTTTGATTGGTTTTTGGTTGTTTAGCAATGTCTTAAAAAAAATATAATAATTTGTACTTGTGACAATTTGAGCTGTTAATTATCTTTTAGGTACCAATATTTGCACTATTAAATGACTCACAAGTGAAATATCAATATCTCCTTATTTTTCTATCCATTCCTTCACCAATTAAGTATCGTTGCCGAACCCCGGTCGACCCCACAGTCGACCCCATAACAAGGCATGTTAAATGTCCCTATCCTTTTATGACGTGTGAAGATGTTCATTCCTGACCATTCTTGATAAAATACTCGCCTTACACAAATAAAGCATTTATCGGAACATTCTACACTCCGTGCGAACCTGTAGTGTAGAGAATAGCAACAGACAAAGCCGTTCGCTTCATTTACATAGTTTTAAAACGAAAAAAAGCCCTCGACTCAATGTAGCCCAACTGGCTTCTTGGTTTATCTATAAAAACATAGCGGAGCTATTTTAGACTACCTTAATTGTATTTATTTACATGTAATTTGACATACTCTTTTTCGACCTAAACACCTTGAGATAAAGTCCAATAATACCGGATAGTTTTTGTTGAATAGACTTGATCCATTTTCGTTTCAAATCTATCTGACCTTTCTGATGTAAATAAGAGAAAAAAATGCCTCTTTTTGCGACGATAAACAGCGAATAAGCAATCAACTTTAATAGTAACATGCAAATTAGTTGCTATTAATTGATCATGATCGCATTAAAAATTGAAGTGAACAGTACAAATAATTTTATTTGATAATAATTTAATGTATAAAATATGACTTGTCTAAGCGCTTGTTCTGTAAGCCTAAAGAAATAAATGATTTTTGACTTTTGACTTTGACTTTTGATTATGATGAAGTGTGAACCTTACGATTATTAGCCATGCATTCTATAGTATTAATTACAAACCTTATTTTACGAAACAGAAAAGAATAAAATACAATAAAATTATTTTAATTATTATGAATGGAATATAAATTGTTGAAATTGTGTAAATAACTTTCTTCAATTTGATTAAGAATCTTGCAATTGTAGAATATGACTTGTCTTGTATAACTTGGTGAATAAATAATTTAATTAGAAATAATATTAGACACCGGGAGATGTCAGGTGGTGCTAATCAGCGTACGAACCACCTTCCGGTGCAGTGGTTCATAATAATTTATTATTGATTAATAGATAAATCAATGAAGTGAAGTTCAATGAATGAAGTATTTCTACAGAAAGTAGAAATAAATTCTGTAAATGCAGTTCGTTTTGTTTTGAAAAACAAAGGAATGTTTCGTTTGAATAAAAAATTATATCTTGAATATTTCTTCTCCTCCAGGTAAAGTTCGTTTTAACACCCTTATAGTAAGAGTACTTAAGAGCGTCGAAAATGGAAACTTATATTTACAGTAAATTCTTGAAAATGTGACACTTGGCCAAAAGATGCCCATCTGCATCATGCCCATCTGGAGGTGCATAAGGCGCCGGCTGTTGGGCAGTGACTATGCCTTTATATATTTTAACACTTTGAGTGCTGAAAACGCACGGTATGAGTTTTCTACAATTGACTAATATGCGTAAATCCACACTAGCGCAGCGCCTGAGAAAATACAGATCTTTGTGACTCAGCAGAGCCGTAATATTTTTCGAACGAAACGCATGTGCGGCGCAACACAACCGCTGTGTAGAGCGGCAGCACGAATTTTTTAGGTAAAAAAAAAGATCGCAGTCGTCGAAAAAAAACCGCAGTCAAAGTGTTAACCAGTTGTAGTTTCACCTTACACCCGGGCAAAACGATATTTTATCCTTCCCTCTAAGTGGTCAAAAATCAATGAATACCCACTGTCGATACAGAAGCAAGATTGATATCAATACGCATGTAAACATGGCGATCCTTTAGTTTGTCTCAGCTGATCTGATACCTCATTAATCATGAGATAAATCATCTTTTATTCATGCTTATCAGCTGTAGTACAGAGGGTGGGACGCTGAGGGATATACACCAAGCTATGGTAGAAGACAGCGCGATGGGTGAACTAATGTTGTGGACAGTCGGAAAGACCGATTTACTGGCGGAATCTAAATTAATAGAAGAAAGGAAAATATAGTAAAATTTATTGCATCAAATTATCGTACGTATTTGATAGAGGTACAATTAAGAGGTATATGTTTAAAAAACACAACACAATGAATTTATACCGTTGCGCGTTGGGGCGTGCAAAATATGGATAAAATTATCACTTAATTTAAATGTATACCTACATAGTAAATAAAGGATATAATGAAATTTTAAATACAACATGAAAAAAATTACAGTGTAGCATTTTTTGGATGTTTCTGGGTTTGTATAAAAGTTTATAAGTGTGATTTTTAATTTATGATTTTGTTATGTAAACTTAGAGTAAGGTTGACTCTATGATTTTTGTGTTGTTTTTCTGTTTTATAAAATTATTTCTAATTTTAATATTAAATTTAAATATGTACTCTATTGCATTGGGTGTTCCCGTAAAAATAGAGGTACGTTTGTAAATAAATAAATAAATAAGTCAGTAGATAGATAGATAGATAGATAATTCTTTATTGCACACTAAGTATAAAATGACAATGTAAAATAAAAACTTTAAAAAAACTAGATACAATTGGCGGTCTTATCGCTCAAGAGCGATCTCTACCAGACAACCATGGATGGATAGGATCGTGGACAGTACCAGGGGATCTGTGTGCTTGCTTTATACATATATTATAAAATAAAATACGTATAATACTTACATGGAAATATACTACATACATATCATAAAATATATATAATACAGTAAATACTTTTTAGATTATTTTTTTTAGAATCAGTCGGATGTTCAAAGAAGAGCCCTGAACTCGGTTTGACGATAGAATATCAAGACATTTCATTTACTGAACTTGGAGCTCTGTTCAGTTACCTAACAAATTGGGCTCCTCAATATCACGGTATTCGAAACCAATAAAGTATTTTAGTTAATTTTCTATACCAATATTATAAAGAGGAAAGGTTTGATTTTTTGTTTGTAATGAATAGGCTCCGAAACTACTGGACCGATTTGAAAAATTCTTTGACCGTTGGGAAGCTACACTATCCCCGGTGAACATAGGCTATATTATATTTTCAAAAAAGTTAGGGATCCGTACTAAAACCGTGCGAAGCCGGGAAGGTCCGCTAGTCTATTATAATTATCTGAGCGTCTGGACGCAGCGACGCGTGTCCCGAGAGCTGGTGGTGAGTATGTGACGCAGCATTGCTAGCCAGCGTCTTGAGGACGCTTCCGACTGGTATTGATATGGATCAGTTGAGCTACCTGTAGATTGTTTGCAATAATCTGCAGTTAGCTCAATTGTTTCACTTGTGATTTTAACTTTCTCTAATAATACTTAGTCTTGTTCGAACCTTACAGTATGCCAAGCAGTAAACCATAATATCATGTAAAATTAGATAGGTTATGATGGTTGATATGATCTACTATAGCCACCTCTTTCTTACTCTGAAAGGTCACACAGTATTTTATAGCCGTTTTTATATAAGTGTAAGTACCTAATTTCGGATTTTTATAAAGAAAAAGGTATAATTAAGCGAGAATAATTTTAAAGCAGTGGTTGTAAAAGCTGTTTTGTTTGGCTCATCAATATTCTTAAAATACGATATTGACTCGTTTACAAAAGATGTGCTTAATATCAAGGTAAACCGCTGGATTGATTGATCTATGAAGGTAAAAATTAATAAAAACACGGAGAGGTGGAAAACTTATGCAAAACATTGGCAGAAATGTTGATTTTAAAAGTCGACGTTCCCGAAGGCTTTTTTCTTTGGACGAAATTAAAATGGGACGATGAACGCCACTATAGCGTTCATCGTCCCATTTTAAATTGGTCCAGTTCTGACAATGGCTTCCATGAGAAAACCATATATTGGTAGTATGATTGGTAGAGTCAGCAGACGACTACAAGATAGCTTACTTTTCTTACAATTTAATAGATACATATGTGTTAATTGCTTGCTAAAATTTATGAGACCAACAACAAATATTGTAATCATTAAAACCAAACACTTAAAGCTAAAAGTGATCTTATTCCCTTTAATTATAATTAGCCGTATTATTGTACACTTTATAGGACTTTTGTCACTTCAGACATTTCATCCATTTTTTTCTTGGCATATTGAGGTACCCACACTTTTCACTTTAATTAAATACACACATATTGTATAGGTTCAATTTCACTGTATCCCACCATTATATGGGATAAATAGCCGGGAAGAAAAAGAACCTAAGCTACGAAAGCTTTCCTTATATCCTGGCATATTAGGATTGTTTTTGCTGAAGATTTGTCTTTCTTTATCAGCAAGCTAGCCACATGACAGTGGGCCGGCCATATCTCGCGAAGAACCGACAACCGCTGGAGTAAACGTGTTCTTGAGTGGAGATCGCGACTCGGCAAACGTAGTGTAGGACGCCCTCCGGCCAGGTGGGATGACGACCTGCGAAGAACTGCAGGCAGATGCTGGATGCGACAAGGTGAAGACAGGGCGCTATGGCGCTCATTAGGGGAGACCTATGTCCTGCAGTGGACTACTATTAGGCTGATGATGATGATGTCTTTCTTTCTCTTACAACCATACAGAATGACTCTATCAATGCCTGATGAGAGTCTTGATAAGCTCGCGCCTGAGTTATCGCCTGCGAAATATATCAAAACCATAAAAGTAATACAATGAACGAACTTTAAAAAGCAATGGCTTCATTGAACGGCGAAACTGCCCCTTTCTTCCTTTTAGAGTGCGTGAATTATGACTTAATTTCGTTTTTACTATGGTGCAAAATCAACTTATTGTTTACTAGCTTCCGCCCGCGGCTTTACATACATTTTCCGGGATGATAAGTCGCCTGTCCTTCCCCGGGATACCACCGACGACTTCAAAAATTTATGAAATTTGAAATTTCATTCAACAGACAGATTTACTTTTGAAATTATAACATTAGTTTAAAAACCAAAAGACTTTGTTTCGAACGAGTAGGTATCATATAAGCGGTTGTTTAGGAAATACCCGAAGACATTGTAAAGGGCTAATTGACCGCCCATCAATATTTTCCTGCTATTTAACTGCGGATGACATCTCCATTTCCAACAGGTAGATCAGAGAAAAGATCAGATGTCCAATCAAGTCACGAGGCCTCTAATTTATGCAATTACTCTGTCACCAAACATCTCTGTGTGATGGATTCCGTCAAGGCTGACTCGAAGGTAAGGTATGGGTTCTCAGCGAGGCAAAGTCTCGAAACTTCGGTTATACAGCAAAATCGAATAATTCTAAAGATTATGTTAGTATAAGTACGTAGGCAGTCATGGTAATCTCTAAGAAATTTAATAATAGGATATTATTAAATTTCTTAGAGATTACCATGCCATAAAAGGGAAGTTCGCGGATACTAGTCCCGTGGAAATTGAATTTTTTTGGGATATCATTTAATTTCTTATTAATCGAACAATGTACGTAACATTCGTGCCTAAGAATGCTAAAGAATACCTATACTGCTTTTCATGATATCGATAAGTTATGATCTTAGATTCGCGCCAAATAATACTCCAATAGGTACGCAAAGATCCTACGTCTAGGTTCCCGCAATCGCGGGTTTTGTTTCGGCCAACGTTGGTTGGTCACAGACCAGTATAGTTCAAGAACTTGGACTATACTATTGAATTATTTTTTGCCAAAATTGCCCAAGAAAAACATCTTAATTATGTTACTTAAATGTTTCTGGTACGGCGTTACAATTACAATTAAATAGCCATGGCTGCCGGTGGACAAGACCCATTATAGTGACACATTGATTGGTAGAGTCAGCAGACGAAATAATTACTTATGAAATGAAATGAAAATATTTATTGAAAAATAAATACACAATAACAATGGTTAACTCTATGTTAAGCTTAGGTCAGGTGTTATCAGTTTCTCGTCAATTAAAATAATTACAATTACATAAGTTCGTTTGAATTAGGCATGTAGAGATCAGGAAAGGTTCGTCTTTGAGGAATTGCAAATTTTTTATAGTCATTGTCAAGGAATTCGCTTACCGAGTATATGTCTAAATATAGTTATCCTACTATATAATTATGTACGTATTGAGATAAGTATAGTATTGATTTTTGACCGCCTTTAGAAGATCTATAAGATGCAAAATTAATTGTACATACATTATGCAACTTTATTATGTATTATAGTAACGCCAACAAGTTGCTTTGCCGGTAGACCAGCGTTGGTTGCTAGCATGCTAGTCATCCAACTCATGCTGAGGCAAAGCCATTTTGTTACTGGACTTACATGATTACCGACACGTTTAGTTTACATTTAAGTTTAAGTTTATTATGTTCTGTGTAAGTCTTTTAACAAATAAATTCATTTCTTTTCATTTCATTTCATTTTATGTTGTTATTGTTTTTGTAATGACTAAAACTCTACAAAAATCTTTCGTATATCAAATCGTGGCCTGTTGCAGCGTTGGATCGCGAGGAGTGGAAGGAGAAAAGGCCATTTGCCCAGCAGTCAGACATAATGGTTAAAAAAAAAGTAAATATAAAATCACACATGACCTACCTACAAACATTTCGAAGTCCAATCCGTCTCTACTAAGCGCATTCCTACGTAGGTAAAGGTACACCCACTCGCCCAGAAATGTCAGACTAGCTGATCCAGTTAGCGGCCCTGACATTACCAGCTTCCGCAAACTAATGTACTCCATTCGACTGGGAAAGGCTTATGTAAGTACGTTACATACCTATTGTTTGAGAGTCGGCTTTATCTATGGTTGGAGTTTAGTTCTAGATGCTTCTATTAGATGACATCTGTGGCGCGGTGCGCGAAGGTCCGCGTTCGACGCAGGAGGTTTCGGGTTCGATTCCCGCCTGGGGACAATTGTGTGTGCGATCTGCAGATATTTGTTCCGGGTGTTCTGGTTGGTTTCTATGTATTTATAATAAAAATATCTATCTATGTATGTACAGTACATACATAGATAGATATTTTTATTTATATTAAGTACATATATCAGTCATCTAGTACCGATAACACAAGCTCTGCTTATCTTGGGGCTAGATGATGCTGGACAATACATGTCCAATATTATTATTTTTTATTATTGTTTGTTTATTGGATGGTAAAAGAAAACGAGAATTAGTGAATCACACGGAGCAGTAAATAAAAAAAAAAGCTGGACAATCCACAGCCTAAACTAGCCCTAAAGTAAGCAGAGCTTGTGTTAGGGATTACTGAGAAATCAATCTAAGTTTGATATAAAATAAATTAAGAAAACCTTTTATTTCTTACAAAATAAATAAATAAATGTCACATAAATAAGTATACCTATAGATATTTTTATTTTATTTTTATATGCATAGAAAACACCCAGAACAATCGCATCAAATATCTGCAGATCGGAACGAAATTGAAAATTGAAATTCGCCTACGCATCTGATGTCGTCAAGTACAGTACAGGTGCTTTTTATTGATAATTATTATGCTTTTATATACATTGTATATTGTCCAATATCTACATATCATCACGTGGGTGAAACCGCGGGGCGCATCCAGTATAATATAGTACCTCTACTTATAGGTCTTACTAAGCAAGTTAGCATCGATCATTTCTTTTGTAAGCAGTCCGCTGAACCAAATAACACTTAATTATAAAAGATAATTAATATTTAATAGTTTTCTTGTTAATTCAATAATGTAACCTACGCCGTTAAATTGGAGTAAGGGTCATCTACCTAATTGATATTAGAAACCTATAAACCTAAATAAATCCTTCAGTAGGTTTTTAGATCAGGCTAATATGTTATTCAATTACACTACAAATGACTTAGAAAAATGCAGACGAATTTATTTTTAATCTAATAAGTATCTTATATGCATCAAAGTTATTGTATTGTATATTGTATTGTATTTATTTATTTCCGATAAAAAAATCCATAAAAAATCAACTTAAATAAAATATAAACAAAATAAGATAAGATCATTACTTATCTTAGACGACCGATGTAGCGCGGTGGGCGAAGGTCCGCCTGCGACGCAGGAGGTTGTGTGTTCGATTCCCGCCTCGGGACAATGTGTGTACGACCTGCAGATATTTGTTCCGGGTGTTCTGGTCGTTTTCTATGTATAATAAAAAATATCTATCTATGTAATATATAGTATTATGTATATCAGTTATCTAGTCCCCATAACACAAGCTCTGCTTACCATGGGGCTAGATAATGCTGTGTGAATTGTCCAGCATTATTTATTTATTTATATTTATTATAATTATAATATATTAGATTATATTCGAATAAAATTATAATTTGGTGGGTTAGGGTTATGTAGGTGTACCTACCATCAACGACAAGTGATAAGATAGTTCTGAAACAACTAAAAATCTTCAAAATCCATTATATTTATAATACAATACAATACAATACAATATAACTTTATTGCACCATCATTTATACTGTTTTCCTTTAGTTTTTAAGTTTTGCGGGACAAATACTATTCCCTCGGGATTTTTTTATGAGAAACACCTCGGGATCGTTTTCAAACAATAGCAAAATAATTTTGAATAGTGATCCCTAACTGACATTACATTCCCTAACATTTCATTTTTTTTTTCTTCAATTGACTTAGGTACCTGTTTTTTTTTTACATTTCTGATAAGTATCAGAAAAGTAAAAAAAAACAGGTACCTACTTATCTACAGCCGAAAAACTCCTCCTTTTTTTTTGAAGTCGATTTATAATGCTGAACATGACAGTTTTCAAAAAACGCTTATCAGTACGCCTCTTTACCTATTATTTTTGATGATTTATTGAAGTAGACGTTAAAAGTATTGCTTGACAAATATGTAAAGTCTGATCTTTACACAGAACACAGAAAACTGATAAATTATTCACGAACTCACAAATTACGAGGACATTGAACTCGACTCGTTAGGTATACTACATAATCCAAACATGATTATAAAATCTGTTTTAATAAACTCGTATATTTAATAGAGGTAAGTAAAGTTTGTTAGTAAGATTTTTTTTATAAGTTTGGATGAAGGAAATAAGATCCCATTTAATAGTAATATCACAGTTATAATAATTATTTGCGAGAAACATCTGAGTACAAAATAAGGTTAGGAGCTAGATAAAAAAAAATAAGGTTATTATCTTCTACCATGTTAATGACATGATGTAAAGTTTTAAATAAAACACAAAAAGACTAAACAGTTTAAATACTTTAAATATGTTAAAATATGTCAGTTTAAATACTCTAAACAGTTTAAATACGTTTAATTACACGTCAGTTTTTAAGTAATGAAAATGTCAAAAAAGTAGCAATCAGGTAACCATTATGTAAAAAACTTTCGCTTTAGTCTAATGATGGGTAGCCTTGAATTATTAGATAATTTAGGTGGAGCATTAAAAATACTATCACTCATGCAAAGAAAGCATTCTTTCTAGTGAGCGCTAGATTAAATCCTGTGTTTTCTACAGCTTCTAAAGCATTATAGGACTTTTTCATCTAGATTTTTTGGTGAAGTTATGATATCTTTGTTAGTTTTAAATTTGAAATCGACTGAGACTCGTAGACTAAATAATGCTGGACGATCCACACAGCATTATCTAGCCCAAGAACTATACCAAACCTACAAAATATATACCTACAATACATTACATAGATAGCTATTTCTTATTAAACATAGAAAATACCCAGAACACCCGGTAGGTA
Source organism: Eupithecia abbreviata (assembly GCA_943735965.1). NCBI lineage: Eukaryota > Metazoa > Arthropoda > Insecta > Lepidoptera > Geometridae > Eupithecia > Eupithecia abbreviata. The sequence goes on from OX030978.1 coordinate 12,527,878, forward strand.
CAAATATAGATTTAAAAGATTAGAGAATTATATGATTAGAGAATTATATTATAGTGAATTATATGTAAAGGGCAATTCACAATTACTCAACTCAAAATTATGTTGAGTAATATTGAAATGCCCTTTATGTTACTGACACACAACATTATAAAATGCAAAGGATACACAATGCCAAGTAACCAATCTTATCAGTTGATCGGTTCCAGATTGATCAGTTTACATAATGTTGTAACAACTCATTGTGAGGCTGGCTGCATCTGACTGAGGGCACGGTGCTGATTCTTTGCCAATTCATCGATGCAAACGTATTGTTAATGCCAAAAAACGATGAGCAGGTGATATGTCAAACCTCGTATACACTTTAAATGGAGCAATAGAAGTTGAATGAGATAAAGGCATTTTTTTTTTGACATCTTATGACAAAACAAAACAAATCCAGGGATTTGAAGGTAATTACAGCTGGTAATTACGCTGCAGATATAAACACCGTTTTCGTGTTGCAGAAGAGGGCTGTTCGTGCAATCTATAATATGGGTCCCAGAGAATCCCTACGTAATAAATTCAAAGAAATAAACATAATTACAGTACCATGTCAATATATTTATGAAAACTTGTTGTACACTCATAAAAACGTCAATCGATTCATTAAAAAAAGCGATATACATAAAGTAAATACTAGAAATAAGAATAAACTCGCTGTTCCCACAACTAGACTACATAAGATAAGTGCATCTTTTAAAGGGCAATGTATACGCTTCTACAACAAAACTCCAAGTGAGTTGCAAAAAATTTCATTTCATTTCATTAAAGTATACTCGGAAGACTAAAACCAATCACTTTGTGCAGGAATGATGGTGGTCGATGATGAACGATTATACAAATTTACTTAAAATTATATTATAGTTTGAATTTAGATATTTTTATAAGTATTTTAATTGGATATAAAAACAGATCAAGAATAGCGACCAATAACGATTAATCTGAGATGAATTTAAAATACCAATCGAGTCGATACAACTAAAAAAGGTTAGTTTTGTTTTATTGGCGCAATAAATACATTCAAATCGTTATTTTAGTGCAACGTGCACTCGAAAGGTCCTATTCAAATTCATCAGGTAAATTGTGCCAATTATCATCAGTGCTTAAAGTTTACGCCAATCAAGTTTATTTCTTCATTTATTTAATACACCTACATACCATATATCTACATTTTACTTATGTTATTAAAAGCTAGATTTTTATGTTCGTAATGGGTAGGTAATATCGGAAACTACTGATTTTTTTAAAGTATGTACCTACATGATTATAATATGCATTCTGTTCACATCGTGTACAACTGAATAAAACTGCCGGCATAACAAGCCAATCAAATACAAAATGATGCTGTAGCCGTATAAAGTAAAAAAAGTTAAAATCTAAGCTTTCTTATCTCATAAACGAAGAAGCTATCAAAGCAATAATCTTTTCCAGCTGATTGAAAAATTAATCAGTGAACAATAAACCAATAGTCGTAAACAAAAACAAAAAGCATAATGGAGGCATTTTAAATCAATATACACGCGTCGATGAACAAGCTCGCGAAAGCAACAAGTGTTATAAATAACGAGAGAATATATGTTATCGATAAAATAAGTGTTGAGCTGAAAGTTAAGGGAATTAAGAACATTTTTGAAGAGCCGGATGGTAAAGATAACGTGGTAGATAGGTTTGACCACGGTCAGTTAAGCAAAGGATTATCGGTAGTCGCTGTAATGTATTGCTTTACAGTTTTACGGATGAGTGGGAATGGCTCTTGATATTTTACTGAGGACCTTCGGAAAGGTCCGCCTGTGCAAGCATTTTTACGTTGTCGTGTTTCCTTATCACTTTTTCGAATTTAGTGCTGACTTCTGATAATGTTTTACGAAATTCAAAAAAAAGATGATGCGGTAAGATTCACGTTTTACAACATCTATACTTATAAAAAAAATTATTGCTTGACCAGACTCAATTTTTTATTCAACATAAAAAAAATTAAGTCTGGTGAGCTTGGCTCGGTAAGCTTCTCGTTTTACGCCATCCTATACTGATAATAAATTTATAGATTGGCCAGATTTAGTAGAATTTTGAAGTTTCCAATAAATCTACATTTTTTTATAATAAAATACCGATTGACCTAAGACAAAAACCATTTTATTAAAAAATTTACTATACTATTGACGAAGCTATGCCGGACACATTTTTATATTGTGAAGATAAATTTTGATATTGAATAAGTGAGATCTAGGCAGATTGTACACGTTTTATGTAATTTTTAGTGTTTTGTAAAAGTTAAAAAAAAATTGCTTAATTATAGTAGGTATTATTATTATTACCTACTTGGAAAAGTCAATTGGTTTACCAGACACACAAACATAAAGAATATTAATATATCATAAAATATAGAGAGGTATACAATTATTTTCTCTGCGCCAAATTAAATATGTATGAAGCTGAACAATCAGCTATAAATGTCAATCACCTAATTTACATGACAAATAAATGATACAAATTAAATTGATCTATTCAAACGACCAGGTATTCATTTATCAGCTCAAACAGGGATCTGAGCTTTGTCATAATCATAAAACTAAATACCAATCATAAAACTTTTATATATCAAAACAAATGGTATTTGGCAGAGCTTTCGAGTGGCCTTGACTTGTTTGAAGATATTTTACTGAATCATTTATGAGCTTTAAAAATAGCTTCTCTTATAAATTTCTATAATAATTAATTTTGAAAAGATATCTCCTATGTCAAATCCATGAAAAGGGGTAACACCACAGGATATTAACATGTATTAGAGACATAAGTGATATGAATGTACAAGCCTGAGCTGAGAGGACGAAGGGTGTAGTATTGGCTATTATTTATTTATTTATTTATAAACGTTTACATCTATCCTAACGGGCACACCCAATGCAATAGACTACTTTATCTTTTAGCCAAGACTTATCATATTTAATTTTAAAATTAGAAAATCATTATACCTACATTTTAGAAAACAAAAAAAAATCTAGTTATTTATTATTATTATCCTTTACATTGCACAGAAACAGTACGAGAGCTACTAACAATTCAGTCTCTTTAAAAACGATCTCGTTAAAACCTCCAAATACGGCGTATCCGATGATAATCTTAAAACAAAACCTTGCAGATTACTCTTGATCCGTAAATGATTAATCGGTTATATACGACAATCGCTTATAGGTATGCAATCGCGGTCATAATTCGCTGAACAACTTATGTGACAACTTGTGTGAGAATACACTATTCTGTTATTGTTTCATTTTGAGTTTGATTGTTATTGGTTCAGATATTATTTAAATAATAGATGTAACTTCGTTTTCTTTAAATTGATATAAATAACCGTTTTAATTAAATAAACAAATCATCTGAAAATTAAATAATATGCAGGTTTTTGATCCTAAAACTTCAAGCCTGAAGCAGCATCAATCAGTGTTTATTTTCATTATCCTTAATATTAAACTTTTAACACATGTCAATTTTTATTTATTGTCATGTCTCGCTCGGCGACTTCTGCAAGATAAAGACAATCGCCCGTCTTTGTGTATGTAAATGAGAGTACCTACTAAGGACGCTGTTTTCGTGACTTGTCGAGTGAATCACCTCGTGAACCGATATGTCACACTGAGGCCCGGGACAGGTGACAGCCTCGGAAGACTGAAAAGATAATTTGGGTGACGGAAAAGTAATCTAATTGACGGTAGAGGACCTTACTCAAGATGCTCATATTGAAGTTGGTAAGTAATTTTGGGTTAGAAGTGTCTAAAGCGGTCTGATAAGCGTGGTAAATGAGACACATTTTCATAAAGCTCTTTCTATACTAATATTATAAAGAGGAAAGATTAGATTTTTTATTTGTTTGCATTGAATAGGCTCCGAAACTAGTGGACCGATTTTAAAAATGCTTTTACCGTTGGGTATCTACACTATTTCCGGGTGACAAAGGCTATATAATATTTTAGAATCACCTCGTGATATGTCAGACTGAGGCCTGGGACAGGTGACAGCCCGGGAAGACTGAAAGATAATTTGGGTGACGGAAAAGTAATCTAATTGACGGTAGAGGACCTTACTGACTAGACGACTGATGTGGCGCGGTGGGCGAAGGTCCGCCTGCGACGCAGGAGGTTGCGGGTTCGATTCCCGCCTCGGAACAATTGTGTGTACGATCTGCAGATATTTGTTCCGGGTGGTCTGGTCGTTTTCTATGTATAATAAAAAATATCTATCTATGTAATGTATTGTATTATGTATATCAGTTATCTAGTACCCATAACACAAGCTCTGCTTATCATGGGGCTAGATAATGCTGTGTGAATTGTCCAGCATTATTTATTATTTTATTTTATTTATTTATTACTCATGAAGCTCATATTATAGTTGGTAAGTAATTTTAGGTTAAGCGTCTAAAGCGGTCTGAAAAGCGTGGTAAATGAGACACATTTTCACATCGCTTTTTTCTAAACCAATATTTATAGATAGGAAAGATTTGATTTTTTGTTTGTTTGCATTGAATAGGCTCCGAAACTACAGGACCGATTTTAAAAATTCTTTCACCGTTGGGAAGCTAACTATCCCCGAGTGACATAGGCTATATATACATATTTTAGAAATGTGAAATTCGAATTTAACGCGGGTAAAACCGCGGGAAACAGCTAGTTTTATATAAAAAGAAGATTAACGCTATGTATCAATGGATATTATAATAATTGTAGTGTTGCACCAGGAAATATTTATGCTTATCTTCAGGCCGAGGCGCTCTCGGCAAATTGTTTTTACAAAGCAAAAGCTAGTTTAAAAAACAAAAACTGCCTTCATTTTATTCGCACACGTACTTTTAATTTTTTATTGAAGGAATTCCTTTAAAATAATAATATAGCATTGCCGGATAAGGCGGAGATAGCATCGCTTTACAAATAAGGCCCGAATTAATGTCAACTATATCAAGGTAATAAATTAGTATGCACTATTATCATCTGGATTCTTTATATGTCGTTAACAGCTGCATGGTGCTAATGTGCGTGCAGTATGATTAATGTCAGTTTTGTATCATATACATTTCTACGCACCGTTTCATCATCATCATCATCAGCCTATATTAGTCCACTGCTGGACATAGACCTCTCCCAATGAGCGCTATAGCGCCCTATCTTCGGCTTGACGCATCCAGCATCTACCGTCAGTTCGTCATCCCACCTGGTCGGATGGACGTCCTACACTACGTTTACCGAGTCGTGGTCTCCACTCAAGAACACGTTTGCCCCAGCGGCCGTCGGTATTTCGCGAGATATGGCCGGCCCACTGCCACTTCAGCTTGCTAATTCTCAGAGCTATGTCGATAACTTTGGTTCTCTGTCAGGTGTACACACCGTTTAATACATAGATCGAAATTAATTGTTAAGTAGATTTTTCGAGATATACTTCATAGATGGTTTCAAAAAAATGCCATTCGAAAGGAGTTAGGTTACTTTTTATAAATATAAATAAGCTTTTTAGGACTTTAAGATGGTTTTTGGAGTTCTCAGACAAAAATGTCTCCAATATCAATCCACGAGGCTGGATTCCAACCAAAATGCTTGCAAAAGAGACCTATTAATAAACTTTTGAAATAAGATATCAGTAGAAGCAATAAAATAGTTTCGCCAAAAACTTACAAGATCTAAAAAACAAAAATAGACACAGATGAAAATCATAAAATACCAAACGTTATTAATCCTGAGTTATTGAACGTGTGAAAGGTCAACAGCCATTAAATTAAAGCAAACGACGAATTTAGACAATAATAATAACCTTTTGTTGCTAGATAGAGTTGATCAACGTGACTGATCATCGCTATCATCGTTATAAAACGTGAAAATTATCAACTGAGGCTTTTAGAGATATTAAATAAAATAAAATAAAAATAAATAATGCTGGACAATTCACACATCATTATCTAGCCCCATGGTAAGCAGAGCTTGTGTTATGGGTACTAGATAACTGATATACATAATACAATACATTACATAGATATTTTTTATTATACATAGAAAACGACCAGAACACCCGGAACAAATATCTGCAGATCGTACACACAATTGTTCCGAGGCGGGAATCGAACCCGCAACCTCCTGCGTCGCAAGCGGACCTTCGCCCACCGCGCCATATCGGTCGTCAATCTTTCTAAGGTCATATTTCTATGGGTAGGGTTGTCTGTAATCCAAATTTCTATCTGTAGTTATATTTTAAAGTGGAAAGATTTCATTTGTGTTTGTTTTGAATAGGCTCCGAAACTAATGGACCAATTTTAAAAATTATTTCACCGTTGGAACGCTACACTATCCCCGGGTGACATTTGCTATATTATCAAATCATTCTCATTATCTTTATCTAGAAATGTGAAATTCAAATTTAACGCGGGTGAAACTGCGAGGAACAGCTAGTCTTTTATAAAACTCTTGCAATCATTAGTAGTAAAAAGTTTGATTTCTTTTCCTCTCATAACTCATCAGTTTGAAAAAACTTTTAAGTACCTACGTATAGATAATTTTTGAGATATTAGATAGGAAGATAATAGAGAATTGGATAAGTAGGTAAGCGATCGAGTTCAATCAAATCAAGTTAATTTTGAGATAGAGTTTCTACAATATTCGTTATAGGAAGAACAATGTTTATTAGGAGAGAGAATGGACAGGGAACTGGAGATCTTAACTAGAGGCGCAAAAGATGATACATAATTGTCTTATAATTCTCTGGGTGAAGGGGTTTCTTTATCTCTAGGTGTCAGCCCTGCACGCTAGGTATCAAAAGCACAACAAGCCGAAACGAAGTCATCTTTTTGTAAAGCTAAAATGTCAGCCGCTACAAGTTGTTCCAATATTATTACTGGTTTGTGTTTGTCAATTTAAATTTTAACCAGGACTACGTTGTCCTTTTGTTAATTATTTGGAAAGTCTCTGATATTGAAAAATGCAGATGCTTGATCGGTTGTTTGGTTCAAAAACGGTAGTTTTGGTTTATGTCACTTTAAATTTTAACCAGGACTACGTTGTCCATTTGTTAATTATTTGGAAAGTATCTGATATTGAATATTGCAGGTGTTACATCGGTTGTTTGGTTCGAAAACGGTAAAGTTTAGGTTTATGGCTATTTAATAGCGTCTAAACATTCCCACATGACACACCCTAGTTCCGAAAGCTACGTTGTAAAAGTTTTATTGTGCATTTTAATCGAATTTTTTGATGCGACTTTGATATAAATAATTTATGAGCCTGTGTAAGAAGATACTGACAGATGTATGAACTTATTTTCGATATCAAATGATATTAAGTAGGCAAGTAATAACAAAGTGAGCATACGTCATAAAAAGCTCAATTATGTCCATAAAACATAAATTCTCTTAATATATCTGGAAGAACTGGTAGGTAAATCTAAATGACACGGTAAATCGGAAAATTATACCTTTTATTAATATTTTTCATACAATATTTTCAATTACAAAACCCGGAGACAGTAATAAGCAGGCACCGAGTGCACTTAACGATGATACGAGATTGATGTCATTAAATAGCCTGCGGATTCACCTCTCACTTAAATAAACACTTGGCATGCTACAAGTACAATTATCATAAACGATCCGAAATAACATTGTGCTTGAACCGACAACAATATGACTATAGCTTTGTGGGCACTAATATCTAAACTCACCTTAGTTATTCTGAAAAAATCACAGCCTAAAAATATCACCAGAAAAATTCCGAAGTGCAGGTAATGGCACAAAACGATCCAAATCACCGAAACGAAGAAAAATAAAACAAATGCAAAACTATTCTAAATTCAAAGAGCGCGCGAAACCGCAGAAATGTGTCAGTGGCGCGTCGCGACGGCCTAGCCGCTGCCCGTGGCTTGAATAGCAATGGCAGGCGAGTCCGAATAAATTTTTCGAAATTTTGGGAGCGGTAGTGCCTGATCGGTGGCCAGGATCTGAATGACGCGAGGCGCGGCACCTCCTTGCTTCGAGACTGACCACCGAAGCGGCAGGACATCGACTTTATAAATCGACTTTGTCTATAGATGCGTAACTGTAAGTACTTTGGTGCCTTAATTTTTTTCGAATTATTCTGTGACACTTCTGCGTGGCTAATTGATTTCTACAAAACTAATAATTCATCAAATGTCGGCTTCTTTTGTAGGTTTTCTCATTGCCCTACATTATTAACCTTTTTCTAATGCATCAGTCAATCAAAACTATAATTTGATCGATTAAGAGCACAAAGATTAGGATCATCAACGTATTGCCGCATTTTTCGGATACAAGACCTACTTAGAATGCTAATTAATTCATAGTTCCCACTCTCAGACGATAATAGATGGTACAGGTACCTACTAAGGCGCGTCTTGCCGTTACGCCGCCAGATCAATATTTGCTAAAGCTTAAAGAAAGAACGTAAAGCTAATATTTAGACAGAACCATGCAGAGACTGTTGTGCACTCAAGTTTATGCAGAGATTAAAATAAAAAAGTAAAAAACGGAAAATGTTGACAGTGTTAAGCACTTATGACACCAAATACAATAATGTAGCCCTTTACGCAAATTGATTGCCAAGGTCATTCTGATTGAAGTTAGACGGGTCACACACACAGTGCTGTTTCTCAATTTCCAGTCTTTTTTTACTCAAAGAAGACCTAAATCAAATAACACTTTGTATGTGATCGCAGGTCGTTTTTTACAGAGATATGTAAAGAGTAGCAACTCTTGATAATAATGATCTACCGGTTAATCGGGTGTTTGTACGCACGGTCCAGGCCATAAGAAATACTTAGCAAGTTAATTGATATTTTCAGAAACACACAGGGAAGTTTTCTTTAAATAAATAAATAATTTTGGACAAACCACACAGCATCATCTCTAGCCCCAAAATAAGCAGCACTTGTGTTATGAGTAGAACTGATACCTATTCTTAATAACATGGATAGTTATTTGTTATTTATCATTATTATTATACATAGAGAATACCCGAACAAATATCTGCAGATCGTGCAAACATTTGTTCCCAGGCGGGAAACCCGCAACCTACTGCGTCGCAGGCCCTCTGAGCCACTTCAGGTAGCCTTTTTTTTCAAATAAACATCAAACATGATAAACTTTTTTACTAATTTCAAGAAACTTACCGCTTGCGAAGTTGGTAATAGAGTCATAAGACAGATGCGTAGCATTTTACAAAATGGCCAGCACACATAGCTGTTTATTACCTGGTTGCAGCCCTGAAATAACGAAATATTAAAATAATTATTTATCATACAGCTAACACAATATACTCTAGTGGCCTAATAAACTAAGTTGGCACAAGTGCTATAGGCACTTGCGCAATATCTCTACAATTTATTGAATAATTCGAATGTGACCCGCTTACCTATTGTTTCATTAGGCTGGCGACGTGGTTTAAAGTAAACATTCACATACTTATACGTACTTTGATATTACAAAGGTTTTTTTAATAACTCTCTCTCTGCTTCGTCCGCTATTTTGGGCATAGATAACTGTCTCTGAAAAGTACAATAAACAACATATCTATCTATAAAATCTATAATCGTATCTAAGAAATAACCTAACCTAGTGTGTTCAGGTATTTATGACCCCATGACTTTTGACACCCAAGGTGCTCAGTTATTTTTGATCGCGAAAATTCTAAACCTAACCATTAAATTATTTTGAGACGAGCATAAGTAGTTAATTTAGCCATCGCTTTTGACTCTGACCAAGCGTTAATATTTATTGAGATTTAAAAACGTCCTAGCGCTTATGAACAAAGTTTTTGCCCGAACTAGTCGGAACTGGTTAACATTTGACAGGTACTTAGATTAAACATTACCAGCTCAACGAATCACTTAACAAATTATATTGTTAAAATAATCCTCAGTTGGAATATTGAAGTATAAATAATTAATGACGGACAATTCACACAGCATCAATTGTCTAGCCCCAAGCTATTAAACTGATAAGTTTTGTGAACCCATTTTACTGAAATGTTTGATAATGAAACCTGTGGTAGTGGTAACGTTCGTAAAAGTTAAAAAGTTCGGTATGTCTGCCAATAAAAGTAATCTCACTAGTGCCTTCGTTATTCCGTGATCATGGCGCATGGAACTGTGCCGAAATATTGGAAAACTCAAAATCGAATCATAGTAAATATCTCGTTATAAATGACTTTAGAGTTAACGAATGACCATGATATATTATAAAGTTTTCTCATTTAACTAGTTTGATAGGTTTTAGTAATTCTTACCTAACCTGACCTCTATTTGAAGCAGTGGATCCGACTGGCATAGGACCGCCAGGGGTGGCGAGATAAGGAAGAGGCCTGTACTCAGCAGTGGGAGTTACCGGCTGATTAGTTCAAAAATAAATAAAAAAATAATGCTGGACAATTTACACAGCATTATCTAACCCCAAGCTTAGCAGAGCTTGTGTTATGGGTACTACCACTAGATTAATTTATTTATTATACATAGAAAACACCCGGAACAAATATATCAGCAGATCGTACAAACATTTGCCCCGAGGCGGGAATCGAACTCCTGCGTCGCAGGCAGATCTTCGCCCACCGCGCCGCAGTGGTCGACTAGACAGAACTTGACCTCTCCACGTTGGTGTCAGACTGGCCGCCCCGTGGCCGAAGATTCGGCTAGGGCATCACCACTAATATATCCACGGTTGGACATACCTCCTCAAATGAGCTCCATAGCGCCTACTTTAAGGGTCCGGCGACCCTCGCTTGCAAAAATCGCTACGAATATCGCTGTCCCTGTTTAACCCTTGCGCCCTTGCGCGATAGCAATATTAGCCGTGCAAATTTTGGTTTGTTCCGTAATACCAAAAATTATGACTGAAAACTTTTTGTATTCTTCACAAAGTATTGTTATTCTGTAACTAGACAATATAAGCTATGTGCCTTAATAAATAAAACGTAAGATATTGATGTTTTTAATACGAAACAAATAGCAAGAAAACTTGTCCATTTTCGCAGAAAAATGTGCAAAATTCGATTGGCTCTCATTTAATTTTAGGTAAGTATTTTGAACGAGGAATTATTTAGGAACCTAGATAAATACTATTCAAATACAAATAATACAATATTATAGTGGAAATATGCTTGAATTGGAAATCATTTTGGTATTACGTTTATATGAAGAATTCGTCCCTCCGGAGGCCTCTTAAGCTTGCTGCGTTACCATGTTTCGCACTTGCACCCTTAGATGATTCCGCGTCTGTTAATAAGTGCACTTTAGTATGACAAGGTACTATAATGTATACTCTGACTACAGCAAGGCTAGCACGCTATTTAACATATAAAGTAACGCGCGTTATCAAATTTGCACGCTAGAACCTCTTATAGATTCTTTATGGTTACTTCTAGTAAGGATGAGGTGAGATGTTATTTAACAGAATGTTAAAGACTAGATATTAAAACAAACAAATCACTTATGTAGTACATATAATTAAAAGATCTTTTCTCAAATATCATTTACATCAGTAAATTATCTCTTATTTACAAATCTGTCGTAATTCCCATTTCATAAAATCACAATAAAATATTTTAAAAAAAATCTAAAATAAAGGCGACTATACAAAGTCATGTACAAAGACAGTCATTTGATTCGTATTCAAAAAGATATACATTTAGGGTCGGTACATATCTGACGGGAAATGCGTCAAGCGTATCATCGGTCAAATTAGACCTTCCACATTACGCGTCTATACAGTTCGAACGACCTGTACATAAACGATCTCCGCTGATGTTACGCCTAGTCTAAATGCATCATACAAAACGCACGTATCGCGCAACACGTTACATCGACCGACTATGCGTTGAAGGAAACGTTAACAGACGCTATACGCTCAACGCACAAACGCTTTAGTTGTGAAAGGTTTAATATTTTATTATATATTTGGCTGTTTTGCAAACGCGACGCATTTTCCGTCAGATATGCACCGACTCTTAGTCCATTCTCGCACGAGGTAACCAGGTTGGTCAAGCCACAGCTTGCTATGTAAGCACCTTGGGAGTTGATACCATTGACTTGAATCTATGCAAATCCTGCACAATATAAATGCTGGCGTTTGCTTTACAAGATACTCTTTATAAAGCGATTGAGAAAATAATTTGATGTTTTTACAAAAACTAATTATTTGGCGTTTTAAAAATAGGCCGATTTCTGTTTTTTTTACGGGTTTAAGTAAGGTTTTTCTATGGGTCCACTCGGGTTAATTCTCTATACAAAAGCAAAAATATAATCTTATACGGACACCAATTAAAAACAAACAGCCGAATTAAGAATTGCCTTGTTTTTCATCAGTTGAAAACGAAATAACGCAACCTTTCTACTTCTACAGTTTTTTTTAAGTTTTACCGGACAATTAATTCCTGTAAACGACTACACTAACACGACACAACCAATAGACACACAAAATTCTCAACTGATAGTTGAGAATTTTGTGTGTCTATTGGTTGTTGGCTGTATGTATTAATCATATCGCCACTTAAGCTACGCAGTAAAGCTCTAGAGGTCAAGCACTCAAGTCAAAGTGGAATTAAAGCCTTTCAAACCATGGAACCTCGTGTGAAAATGGGCTTAAATATAAAAATACTGTTTTAAGAACGCCTACCGAAATAATTTGACAACATTAATTCGGATAGGTAGTTTGTTTACACCGGCTATACATGGTATGGTAACAAGTATTAGCTTGACTTTAAAATAAAAACTCTTGGCTCTTTCCCTGTTTTCTATCACGAATAGTAGTCAATTGTTAGATATTTTTATAGAATGGTCAAATTATTTTTTATAGCAGTGCAAGTAAAGTGGAAATCTAAATAAATATTTCTCCAAAGAAACAAGTTTTTTTATCATTTATTTGTGAAAGGTTTGGCTATGCATTTGAACATGTAGTGGTCCAAAGGTTGCCTGGAAGAAATCGCTCTTAGCGATAAGGCCGCCCATTGTGCATCTGTATCTTTTTGTTTGTTTGTTCTTTACTGTTTTTTTCTGTGTTTGATGTGCAATAAAGCGTATTTGTATAGTATTGTAGTGAAATCTTCTATTGTAAAACATTTACATAAAGTTAACCATAAAATTGCAGATACCAAACAGTTATTTTATAAATTAGTTATTTCTAAAATAACTAGTAACTGCCTGCGGCTTGACACGTGTTGTTTCTATGGAAACGGTTATGTGTATTCTATGAGAACAGATTTCCTATGTTTCATTCCAGGCCTAGAACTCAACATTTCAACTCCCATCCGATCCAGTATTGGCGTGAATAGATAACTAAAATCAATACATCCAAACTTTCGCATTTATAATATTAGTGTGATATTTCTTCTGTTTAATAAATGCATGGCAAGTACTGATCAATACTTTTATATTCATCCTTAGCCTATATTAGTCCACAGCTGGACATAGGCCTCCCCTAACGAGCGCCACAGCGCCCTGTCTTCAGCCTGCCGCATCCAGCATCTGCCTGCCTAGTTTTAATATACTGACTTCTATTTACATAGATATATGATAGACCCTGTCAATTTTAAGACGAATCTTTATCAAGATCTCTAACGTTACAATTTTTTCTGATTTTTAAATAATATCTTTCGTGTAGAACGTGCAATAATTGTCAACTAAATGATAAGAAATATCACTTTGATCATTAGTAAGAAATTAAAGTCCATTGCAGTGATACAAATGCCCGGGGAAATTCATGTCTTTCTTATATCACAATTTTAGCCTATATAGGTATGATTGTATAGAACCAAATTCTTAGGGGACAAGGTCCAAGGGCGAGCTTATTGCTGTCAAGTCTCATAATTTCTATATCAACACTTTAGGCCCGTATTATAAGAAACTTTTGAAACTATCATGGTTATTAATACTAAAGTAATTTAAAACGGGATATTTACCATGATTTGATTTTCGCAACGTTCGTAGCAAAAGACAAAAAATGAGGGTAGATCGGTATGTCTGCCCATAAAAACTCGCAGTGCCTTCAGTTACTCCGTGATCATGGCGCATGCAACTGTGCCGAAATATTGGATAACTCAAAAATCAACTCATGGTAAATATCCTGTTTTAAATGACTTCCGTATTATAAGAGCTTACTAATTCATCGATTTATTTTTTTATTTCATCGTGTATTTACAATCACTACATAGTATAAAACAAAGTCACTTCCCGCTGTCTGTCGCTATGCTTAGATCTTTAAAACTACACAACGGATTTTGATGCGTTTTTTTTTATTGATAGTGATTCAAGAGGAAGGTTTATAAACCACTGCGCCCCGCGGATTCACCCGCGTGGTGATAGATATTTTGGGTAATATACTATACATCTTAATGAATTGTAGCCTATGTGTTGTTCTGATATGTAAGCTATATTATTGGGAAGGTTCATTAAAATCCATTCAGTAGTTTTTACGTGAAAGAGTAACAAATATCCATCCATCCATCCATACTTACAAACTTTGACGTTTATAATATTAGTAGGATTTGACACATAGATTTACACGCGAGCGAAGCCGCTAGTCGAATCTAGTAAACAATAACCAATCGATCGATGCTCAAGTAACGCTTGTCATACTCAAGCGAAGAAAAGCGTTACTCAAGGATAGATCGACGACTGAGCAAGCTTTATAATACGGGCCTTAGATCGTGTATGTATCCGTCTCATCATCACAGCATTGATTTGTATTGACTAATGACTAGTCATGACACAAAATCTTATTTTCATTAATTTGCGCTGACTCATGAGGAGTTGTGAGACACTAGAAATTAAATCGCCTGTAGATTTGGTCCCTCGCGAGTCCTTTCACGAAGACAACAGACAGTCATAAGCACTTTAAATCATATAAAATAAATAAATAACTCATTTGTGCATCCAAAACTAAAAAGAAGCGATCTTTACCACAGTCGAGCTTGAAACTCCACACCTAGCGAATTACACATTCACTCGCGCAATTTTACAACACTATTTACAAGTTCATAGAGTCTAGGGTGCGACTATGAGGCCCGTCGTTTTAACGTCACTTTGCCCCGCGCTAGCTGGGACACGTATATCCTTATTCGCTCTAGGGTTGACTTCTTTATCCATATCTGGAACAAAGATTAACACTGATTGAGGATAGTATGAAGAGTCGATGAGGGTCAAATCAAAACAGTGGGTGTTTATGCTGAGTAAATAGATAGAAAGTAGGGTTACACAGAAAAAAATAATGCCGGACAATTCATACAGCATTATCTATCTAGCCCCATGGTAAGCAGAGCTTGTGTTATGGGTACTATACTAAATAACTGATATACAAAATACAATACATTACATGGATATATATTTTTGATTATACATATACATAGAAAACGACCAGAACACCCTGAACAATTGTCTGCAGATCATACAAACATTTGTCCCGAGGAGTAAAATAATTATATCTACTGCTGCCGCCAAGAAGCCTTGTCGTTCAATTTGAAGCTTGTGTGAACAAAATCTAGTGTCCTTTTTGGCCCACTATTGCCTACGCCAGAAAATCGTAGCATTTATGAGTTTGCGTATCCGTGTTCAATCAGTCATTGTATCACATACGCTTGGTAAGCCCCCGTGCTTACTAAATTTATTTATTTAACAAAAACCACAATCCTTTTTTTCTAATTCTAAAGGATAGAATACTCACTGCGTCATCAGTGATGGCGTGTATATGCCCCGCAAACTTGGGCATCTCCCGTCCCTCCACAGACACGCTCTGTCCGCGGTGGTACCAGCGCCGCTCGTACAACAGCTTGCCGTCTTCCACCCGCGTGTCTGTCGTTGTATCACTCTCGCGGGGCACGGGGGATTCACCTGTGGAAAGAGACAAATAGAATATTTTATTCACAGGTAGATTAGGAAGGGAGATATAAGAGCAAACATCAAAGTGCTTTATTTCCTATAGATCTCGCAGGACTCTAGGAAACGTCACAAGTTTCAAATTGCATAATTTTAACTAGGAAATAAAGTGATCACTTTGATTTTTTTGAGGTCTAGTTATGGAGGAACTGGGAACTACGATCTGCCCTACCATTGCAGAGCCCTACCTACATCATGCATACCAGATCGGCCTATTACTTTATTATTAGGTACTAACTTATTAGGCCTTTATGCGGTAAAAATAAGAATTCCGCGTAACATCTCACACAGAAATACTTTGGAATACTTTGCAGCAAAGACGGTATCACTAAAATCATTTACAACCAATAAAAACTCACTCGCAGTAGCAGTGATGTAGTATAAAATATCACAATATGACCTGTCTAAATGCTTATTTGTAAGCTTAAAGAAATAAAAACTTTTCATTTTCATTTTCAGTGCCTTCTGTTATTCCGTGATCATGGCGCATGAAACAGTGCCGAAATAATGGAAAGTTCAGAAATAAAATCATGGTAAATACCCTGTTGTAAATGACTTTTGTATTAATAACCATGATAGTTGAAGTGTTAGAGAATGATGATGATTCTTTGTTAATGGCAACTGTGTCTGGTTGGACACTTTTCTGCCAGTGTTAAGTGGAAAATAATTGTAAAATTAATAAGTTATCAAATTATGAAGAAGGTTTGATATTTTCACCAGAGCCTAGTTCGTTATCTAGCAGGGTGTACCACGTGCAGGTTAGGTTGGCTTGGGAGACGAGATGTTGGAGTTCCCCTTACACCCCAGTGGTAGAGAAGGTTTTAAGACAATCGCTTTGTAATCCTGACTTTTTAAAGTACCAACGATGTCAATTTCAAAACTAATTTATCTTCATCGCAAAATAAACTTACAGCTGCTAGAATTAAGGTGCTTCCTCGGTTGCGTAGAATTGGAGTTGTGATGCCGAGTAGCGACGGGCGACGCGATAGCCCTCAGGTCGGACTCGATGTCTCGGTCATCCAGTTGGAAGGTGAGGGTGGTGGTGAGAGGTTTCCGCCGCTTCTCTGGCACGGGGGCTGGCTCGTTGGCGCGCCGCCGCAGTATCCTCTTCATTACTGGTTTAACCTGCAAATAATATTAAATACTTTATTGCACTTTACCGGATCACACCTTTATAGGAAACTATCACTACATGGTATAAAACAAAGTCGCTTCCCGCTGTATGTCTGTCCCTATGTATGCTTAGATCTGTAATAATACGTTTTTATGAGAATAGAGAAGCAAGAGATTCGACTCATTTTATTACCTTGCTCGTTCTTATTCAATATGTGCCATAAAAAGGGGATACTGAGCCAAAAGGCAGCAGGTTTGTGTATTGTTCAGTTTTTTACCATGCATTTATTGACTTATTTTTCCCAACGTTTCAACAGCTTCACACACTGTCGTGGTCTGATGACTGAATAGGTATAAAACGCGATAAATACCTGTTAAATTAGTACTTATAACTATTATCTACTATTCGATTGTTTGCTTGCCTCCATAGAATCCCCATTGAGCTCCATACTGTGCCGCTCGCTTTCAATGATCCTCCTCTTGTCTTCAAAGTCACTGAGAAGGTTTTCCCGCAATTCCACTTTCTTTTCCTCGAACTCCTTGGCCGCTGCCTTCTTCTCTGCTATGTACTCTCTCTCCACAACTTCGTTCATGTGTTCCCTGGGGTTCAAATTGAATTTTATTGTCACAAAACATATTACAGTTACAATCCTACTAATATTATAAACGCGAAAGTTTGTGAGGATGTATGTATGTATGTATGTTTGTTGCTCTTTCACGCAAAAAACTACAAAATTTATTTTGATGAAACTTCACAATAATATAGCTTACATATCAGAATAACATATAGGCTACTATTCATTAAGATATATTGTATATTATCCATAATATCTATCACCACGCAGGTGAAACCGCGGGGCGCAGCTAGTATAGTATATTTCAATGTTTTGAGATTACTTTGCTTATTTACTACTTTGCATTGTGGTTACAGAATTTAGACAAAGACCATCTTGAAATTGTAAGATAAAGAAATATGTCAACATTTTATGAGTAAATGAACAGTTACAGATTATTTGTAGATAGACTTTATCATCTTCCAGTCTTTGGTGGGGTCAGTAATATACATATGTATAATAGTCCCAAAAAAGTTTGTGCAATGGTTACGAGATAACTGAAAAATTTATTAATAAATATTGCTACCTGTATATCTTATTAACTCGGAGCCTCTCATGCAGCTGATGCTCCAGCCTCTTGACCCTCCGCAGGAACTCGGGGTGGCTGCCGTCCTCCAACTGCTGGAGTTGCTTCTTGAAACCCAGCAGCTTGTCTTGGTACACCCTGGGAAGTAAACCACTATTAAATCGACGACTGTGACGCGACTGTTGACGACCTCTGTGACGCGGTGGGCGAAGGTCCGACTGCGACGTAGTAGGTTGCGTAGTCGATTCCCGCCTCGGGACAATTGTGTGTATGATCTACAGATATTTTTTCCGGATGTTTTGGTTGTTATCTAATGTTTTATGTATATAATAAAAAATATCCATCTATGTAATTTGTAATTGTATTAAATGTATCAGTCATCTAGTATCCATAACACAAGCTTTGCTTAGCTTGGGGCTGGATGATGCTGTGTGGATTGTCCAGTATTATTTATTTATTTGAAATATGTAAAGAATATTTATGAATATGTTTCCATTTAATAGTAGAACCTGTAATGTTACTGTAAACGTCAGTCAACCATAATAAATTTGCTAAGTACTAAGAAGTCATCATCAAAGTCGTAAGAAAACATTTCTCTGAAGTTATATATTTATATATATATTTATGTTTTTGAGAATGTCTTCAAGCACTATGGGAGGCATAATGTCCAGCAGTGGAGGATATATGATGAAAATGAAGCACAGAAAGCAAAAAGGTGAACACTTGTATGTAATTTATTAATATTGTTGAGTACTGGGTTTGTGACACACACAGAGACACAGAAATAATTAAATCAAAGATGTAAATATAGTATGTAGTATGATAAGTTGACTTACTGTTCTTTCCTTTCATTCTGTGTCTCAGGTGGATCATCGTTGTTTGGAAGTTCAGTTTCACTAGCCTCTTCTGTGTCTGAAATAAGGTATTTATTTTATAACTTTCAGGTGTTAGTACCAACAATTTAAAAAGATACACATTTATTTGATTTTGAAGACAATCATGCATGTTTATGGCTACTAACTAATAAAAACGTGTACCATGAGCTGTTCAGACAAAATAACATTTAAAAGGCCTAGCAAAAAGCCCAACAGTATTTGGTGAAAGTGACACAAAAACACCATTACGTCACGAAAGGTAGGTGCACGCGAATACGCGGGAACAATGTCTGCGCCAACCATGGACACTGAGCAACCTTGTTGACGTTATATAACCGCTGTTTACATGTCTGATGTCAAGGATATATCCTGTGCAGGTGGCTACAGCCACGCGCTGTGAAAGATTGGAGAATAAGCCCAATTGGAGCAGAAAAAGATCGTAAACAACACTAACCTTCATCACTGTCCGCGGCCGGGGCCGTCTGCTGTAGCGTGTCTTCCCGCTCTCTGAACTCGTCTATATCGTCGTACCCATCGTCCTCGAAGTCATATTCGTCCCCCGGTCCCGAATACGGTGATCCCTGGTACGACATAGTCGAGGCGACGCGTAACAGTTGCATACAGATTGACTGCGATCACCGACTCGAAAATGAAATCTGATTATGACTGACGATTAGAAATGTCTGGAGCAACCAACAGCAAACACCAGTTAGGTCAGTCATAAAAAGATATTTTGGAATTTCCACTTCAACGAAAAAATTGGAACGAGCAGCAAGCAAAGAGAAGCTGTTTTACGTCAAAATAAAAAAAAACTACGACAGACAGAAGACAAGACACAAAAGAAGGGCATTAGCCAACCCGTATCAGTTGACAGCTTGTTTTGTTTACTACCATCAGTGCAATATAATTTCATACGAGAGTAAAAGAGAGATCCAATATTCGCTCGACATCCTAAAATCAGTAGGGTAATATTTCAAAGACAATATAAACTTTCATAATAAGCATTGATCAAATAGGTTCATCTAATATTTCGAAGCAGGTATCGATCAATTACTATTTTGAGGTCACGGGAGTCATGCATGACCCCCCAAAATCTTAGTTTAGGTATAAGAAGTCACTAGAAAATGTGCGAAACCTAAAATAAATTTTAATTTCAGACTTTATTCTACATAACATGTAACTTAACAATATGGTTAACCAGTATCTACTGTGGTAAAAAAAAATCGTGGCTCGCTCCGCTCGCCGATATTACTCGTGTTTTAGCCTAGGCGTTCTGTTATGTTTCGTATCAGTTCTGAAAAGCAGCGTCACCTATTGCTACAGTCATTTTCTATCAATTCAATCACAACAACAAATAGCGCAAATTCCATTTTTCAAAGGGCACAAAAAAATCTAAGTAGTCAAAAAATTTTTCTTTTTTGCTCATTTTTATGAATAATTAAAACAATATTCTTTCGTACTCTTAAATGAAATGAAAATATATTTATTCTGATAGAGCAAAAAACTTAACTATCTAACTATAGTAAACAAATACAGCACACAACTGAAAAATACTTAAAGTATATAATTGATAATATGTATTGATTTATATGTATATATATATATTTTATTATTAATAGACATATCTAAATTAATTTAGTGTAGATCAAGCCGTGTGTTGGTCAGTGCCGTGTTCCTGCGCTATCAGAACAGGTTCATGCTCAGCTCGCGGGCTGGGCTGGGACCGCGCTGGGTAAACTTTCCTTAAAATCGGTTACTAAGGTCACCTGTAGACTAGAATTTTATGAAACGGCAACGAGATCAAAGATTGCAAGTGCAACTCCAAATTTTTCCCTTTGCCTATTTATCTCATTTATTTATTTATGTATACTAAAGCCACAAAAACATAAAAATAAAATGTCATAAATGTTGTTTTATCGTAGATACAATATTTAGCATGAACTTAGAACATAAACTTAGAATTTATCCAATGTGGCAGTGACCTTTAGGTCACATAATCATCGATTGAATACAAATCGATTTTATATTATTACTGTAACCAATCGATAAAGTGTGCATCACTAAATGTGTTTTGTAAAATAACTAGACTTGTCTATTGTTTTGATGTTTTTGAGTTGACGTCACGCATGTCACTACAGACGGACGGAATAAATAGGACGTCATCTTGTAAAATTGAATGAGATTTTTCTACTTTTCTAAATATTTTCCAATTACCTTAATACTTACTTAGTCAGCTAGTGTTTCTACGTGTTTCAAAAAATACTGAAATGCCAGCAAGCGAGCAAAGTGTCATGTTTTCAAAGTGAAGGTGACGCTAAGACCCGTTGGATCGGTGATGTAATTTGGGAGATTGGGTGGCTTCCTTCTGTGCAAACAATGGAAGAGTCCTCATTCACGATCCCAGCTGACGACAACGGTGATACTGAGCTCGACCCTAGAATACAGGTCAGTGTGTGAAAATTTAAGTACTGAATTACTGTAAGCGTAGAGCCCCAAATCGCAAAGATGAGTGTCAACTTTGTAGATTACTTTGCCAATGAGCACAATGGATACGATATTCTGTACCAAAACATGAAATACGGTTTGATCGCTAGCAAAGAGCTGTCCGAGTTCTTCAGAGAGCGATCGAACATCGAGGAGACTAACTCGAAGTCCCTTGCCAAGCTAGCCAAGCAAGCGAACAGTAATTGCACGCAAGGCACCTTTGCTCCCTTCTGGGGCGTGCTCAAGTGCTCGGCGGAGAAGCTGTCCAACTTGCACCAGCACATGTTCCAAAAGGTGAGCGAGCTGGTCAAAGATGTTGCCCGTTATGCAGAGGAGCTTCATAAAAAACACAAAGCAGTGAAAGACTCTGAGTCAAACACTCTAGAAGCAGTTATACTTGTACAAAATACAAAACAAGCCTTGCAAAAAGCATGGGATGTTTACTCTACCAAGACTGCTGAGCTAGAGAAGCTACGTAAAGATAATGGCTCTGCTAAGGATATTGAAAAGGCTGAAGCCAAATTGAAAAAACTCCACGAGGACTATAGACAGTTGAATGAAAAACATAGTGTAGTGAGACAAGATTTTGAAAAGAAAATGACTTTAACATGCAAACATTTCCAAGATGTTGAAGAAGCACATCTAAAGCAAATGAAACAATTTGTCAATGTTTATGCTGATATTATTCAGAACAACCATGATCTGATGGGACAAGTGCACAGGGACTTTAAGCACCAGTGTCTCGAACTAACTGTAGAAAAGTTATTAGAACAGTTTGTCATAGAGAAATATAATTCAATTGAAAAAGCTATTGATCTTCCCACTTCTCTTCCTAAGCCTAGCTCCGCTAATAACTCAATATCAGAGGCAGATCAAATATCTAACATCTCTAATGGGTCACACAAGCCAGTTCAGCCCAGCAAAGCTCCCAAAAAAGAACCATCTTTTGCAACTAAGACTGGAAGAAGAACCACATCATTACTGAATCTATTTACTCCCAATTTCCAAAGCAAAGATGAGCCTAGCGTAAGCATTGAAAATGCCCCGGTCTCTGCACCTTCCAGCCCAAGTGGCACCCCAGCGACTCCAGTAGCTCCTGAAAAAGATGAAAACATAGGCCGCACAACTCTCAGAGAATCAAAATGGTTCCTTAGAAGCAAGAGAACAAAGCCTAAGCCAAAAAAATCTAAAAAGAAAAAAGATGAAATTTCAGAAAACTTAGGAGACAAGACAGACTTGGAGGAAAAAGAAGAGGAAGCTCCTCCCGAAGATCTGATGAACTCCCCTGAAGTAGACGAAGATGGTTATTGCATAAGGCCCACAGAAGAAAAAGGAAGTGTGTATTCTTCATCAGACTCGGATTCCGAAGAAGAAAGGGAAAGAAAAATACATGTTGAAATCAAGCCTATTACTAACGGCACCACACAAATGTCGGCTAGTGTCGACGAGTTGCGAGCGACGGTGGAAAACATGTCTTTGTATAAGATCGGTACAACGAGACGCGGATCGAATGCTAACACGAGTAAAACCAGTAGCGACCAACTAGTAGACCTGCATAGCCCATCGGTCAGCAATCCGACGTCTCCACACGGGAATGTCTCCAACCCTTACGCGCCCCTGCAGCCTAACCATCCCATGTTTCTCGGAAGCCCCACTCCAATGTCGAACGCCAATATCGACGACATCTCCTCAGAAATGGGAGATCTGCATCAAAACAACATTCGGACCTCTACCCCTACTATTTCTTCCATCTCTCTCCCGCGCCCACCTTCGCGTCGGTCCGAGGGCGACTTCCGAGCGGGAGCGTCGTCCGGCTCGCGAGGTCCCTCTCCGCTCACCATCGGCATGGCGGATACCATCCCCCTAGCCGTCGCCTTCCACGAGATAATCCATTCATACTTCCGCGGAACTGAGGAGACGAAATGCCAGGTCAAAATGTCCGGTGATATGATGCTCTCCTTCCCCACCGGTATAGTCAGCGTTCTAACGAATAATCCGAACCCCGCAAAACTCTGTTTCAGGCTCAAAAATATCCATAGATTAGACAACGTCCTTCCCAATAAACAGCTCATCACCATCAATGCGATGCTATCGACGCGGGATAGCACAGTCCTGGAGTTTAATATGCCAGCGTTATCGTCACTCTTGAAACAGCAATCTGAGAAGAATCCCACTGCCCAATACTTCAACGTGGATATACTTAAATATCAAATTCGGCCGAAAACCGGAGCGGCGTCCTGCCCCTTCCAGCTGGTAGCTTATTGGAAATGCGACCGGGACCATACGGACCTGAAGGTTGACTACAAGTACAACCTGCACGCGATGAGTCCGTCCTCGCCGCTGCTGAACGTGTCCGTGATCGTACCGATGAGCGGGGCCGTCAGTAACGTGATCGCGATGCCGAAGACGGTGTGGAACTCTGACAACGAGCAAGCGCTCTGGAGGTTCACAGAGCTCTCGCAGCATTCGGAGGACAGAGGCGTTGGGTCTCTGAAAGCGCGCTTCGAACTCGGCGATGGTCCGTCGCACAAGGGCACGATCTCCGCTCAGTTTAACTGTGAGGGCGCGACGCTGTCGGGCATCGAGTTTGAGCTCATGGGTACTGGGTACCGCCTCTCGTTGGTCAAGCGCCGGTTCGTCTCAGGGAAATATATTTGTGATAGTGAAGTGCCCTGATCCGAAATTCTCGCGTAACTATCCCATTATGTCAAAGCTTTACATAAACACTTTGTTTTGTACCTTTAGGACTGTTTCCTGTCCACACTTTCGATAATATCACAAATAGTTTGTCAATTTTGTCTTAAAATATTTGGATTATTTTTTCTAATTCGTAGTTTGTAATAGAAATAAGCTTCTGTAAACTACTCATTTACTGTTTTCAGATAAAACTGTGCCATTTACTGTATTATTCACGAGGTAATTCGTTGCACTAAGCTTAGGACATTTTCAAGTTTTAGTTTTAGAAGCATCACAGCCTTTTTTCATTTATTTAGAGTTATATAAAACAGTAACTTATCAATTATTGATGGTAATTTACTGTTCCTCTTATTATTTATTAACATCTTGACTACTGGCAGTATAATTAATATAATATTTCATTTATTATCATAATTATTAATTAACATTAGAATTATTAATGATTGAATGTATAATTTATGATGGAGCAGGCCTAAAATTTTGCACTCAGCCCTTTTATTAACTACTCACAATGTTAATTTTAAGCAATAACTACTTCATATACATATGTAGGTATCTAAATTTTAGGATTCTTTGAATCTCTTGATATTTTTTAAAATTCAATATTTAATAGTTTAAAAAAAAAAGAGAGAATTTAGCATTTACCCATGCAATTTAGCCTCATTTAAAGGATATTTTTTTGTTTTTGTTAAAAGATATGTTTATTGTTTGGTAATCTCACTTAGCATAAGTGATTTGGATTTGTCCCAGCGGCCTAATGTTTACAGAGGCTGTATAAGAGAAATAGCAAGCCTTACAAAAAGGAAAGTGTTCATAGACAAGTTATTTATATTTAAATGGTCAAACCGTTTAGTATACAACCAGAACCATTCCATTAAATCTATAATCTCTTTATTTTAGGTATGTATTCTATTTATCACTTAATATATTAAGGGCCTTTCCCACTGAATCCAAGGGGTGATAGCTTAAGCTATGCTCTTTGATGGATGTTGTTATTTGTCATCTGAAGATATCTGTGACTGATGGGAACTAGGTATAAGCGTTATACCTAACTACTATTGGCTGAATTTATATCTACACTGTAACCCAAATAAGATAGCAATGCAAATGATTCTACATCGGTAACAAAATATTTTTGTATTGTAAATTCGCATGTAATCTACTTTAACTATGTTAATTGAAATAAAATTGTAATTTTAGCATTTACATGTTGTTTATTTAAAGCCATTGTTGCCAACATAAGAAGAATCGAATAAGTGAGTAAATTTTCATTTCTGTATTTAGTTGCTTTACTGTAGGGACAGGAAACAATCCTAGTGCTAGACACTGCTACTTTTTGTAACTAGCTTAAGCTCGTAGTGTATAACTTACTGTAATCGTTAAATTTATTCCTAAAACGAGAGATTTACGACCTAAATTTGTGTAAATTTGTCCGTTGTCTTAGAAATTTAGCTGTAATCTTATCTTGGAACAAAGAGTAGCACGTGTGGTGTAGCTATCGCGATCTCACATAGTTGTAATCTTGAAGTTTTTCAGATAGTAATGTCATTGTTTCCCGTCGCTACTTGTTGCTTGCTGTTGCCCCACGTGTGGGAGTACCGCGTGCGTGTGCCGTGTGACTGTCTCAAGTTCTTCAAACACTTTCAGGTGGAGTTGGAGAAGCTAAATGCGGCTACTGATGAGATCAATAAGCTGGAGCTGGAGCTTGATGTGAGTTACATCATATTTATTCATGTTATGTATGATTCATTTAGCTGACGGGAAGATATTGAACATTTTCTTTAAAATATTGTTGCATAACTAAACTGTTCTTCTATGTAGTGACATAGTATAAAACAAAGTCGTTTACCGCTGTCTGTCTGTCCCTATTTTGCTAAGATCTTTAAAACTACGCAACGGATTTTGATGCGGTCTATTTTAATAGAGTGATTATTTTTATAGAAATAATTGAAAGACGCGTTTCTACGAGATGCAAATTCGTTTTTAGAAACAAATCTATCTAACGGCAAAAGAATACATCGTGACTAATTATTTGTGATTTTATATGTCGTAATAAACTAGGAATTTATTATGTCAATGTTCAAGCAGTAAAAGAAATACATGCTTAGGTAAAGCATATGACATCTTAGGCATTGTGTTTTTAGCTAGAGCACAGAAAAACCAGCCAAGATTGCGATATTTTGGCTAGAATCCAACCCTTTTAGCCTCGAAGGTCACAGGGTGGAAGTTCGAGCGGTGTTTTTTCCGATTGTCATACAGAACCTTAATACATACTAATTCTCACGATTGATATCCAAAATATGATCAATTTACGCAACTAGCGAGTCGGAATGTTACTTGACCAGTTGTTAATTTATTAACGTAGCTAATTTTATTTTATTCTCGTTTTCTTTGTATTGATTATTCTGATGAGCGTCGAGCAAGGTCGGTCTAAACGGTTTCCTCGTGAAATATTCAGCACTTTTCTTTCCCTGTTATTATCTACAAATGCTTCCGGAAAATATTTGTAATTCCACCGTTCCAAGGATAATCTCGGATTATCCCGGGGCTTTGATTAAAAATATTGAGTTTTCCTGAAACAGTATATAAGCCTTAGTTGGCTTAAGGTTAAGAAAGTCGCATCTCAGTCATCTTCTCTCACAAACTTAGAAGGGTAACTATTATACTGTTTTATGTTGACCATCCAAAACTAAGGATATTATCAATTTATACCGTCATTATCTATGTCTGTATACACCTAAATAAGTAAAAAAATACATTTCAAAAATACAAGTTTCTAAACTTTCTTATTTCAACACTGGGTTTAGTCCAAATTTGGGCGAAAATAAATGATGGAGAAAGAAAACTCTAAAATAAGACCCGTTCTGACATACAATACAATACAAAAACGCTTTATTGCACATCAAACACAGAAAAAAACAGTCAATAACAAACAAACAAAGATGCAGATGCACAATGTCACATACATGCATGTGTGACATAGTTTAGTTATTCAAAAGTTGAAGTCAATATATTATGAAAAGATGCACTCAATCCTCATCAGCCTATATTATAGTCCACTGGTGAACGCAGGCCTTCCCCTGATAAGCATTATGTCAGGTGAGATAGCATACATTCATTTAGGCATTCCCTTTCGACAAGTTCGCGCCGTCTCGTCGGTCGTCATCGTCGTCGTCGACTTGTGTACCAGTAAGGGTCAAAGACTATTTTTTTTTTTTTGCTTTTATTTTTTTTAAATCAGTTTATTTTATGATGGTAATATAACACAATGGAGAAGGCTATTCGGTCCAATGAATGTTGATTGTCCAATGGGGGAATTCAATTGCTAATTCCTGTGCATTGCGTATGAAATGCATTGAATAACAATGGTAAACGACTCTTCGATGAAAATGGGCATCAATCATATTTTATTAGATACGTAGGTGCGCAAGTACGGTTTAGTCTATGACATAGGTATTAGTAGGCATCCATGGTAGGTAAGGTACGACTCACAGTTGAACGACTCACTGGGAGTAAATATATTTTAATAAGATGCTTTAACTGCCTTAAGTTCTCTTTGTATGTTCCATCTAGCTATATTTAATAACTAATCTACATATCTTTTGATGGTTATAATTTCTACAGGATCATTAAGGCTAACTTCAATAGCATTTTTTGTGCCCACTCCGCCAATAAACCCAACAAGGGCTAGAATGTAGTAACTTTTGAACGACTTTGAAAAAAGTAGAAGGTTCTATTTTCGGCTCTATGTATTTTTTATGTATGTTCGTCGTTTTCTCTGTCATAAAACCAATTTTGATGCATTGCAGATGTATAGTATAGATGGTGATTCCTAGGTGGTCCCATAAAAATGGGATTCTCGAGATTTGTATTACTTATCATCACGTATTGAAAAAAATCGTTTAGAACTGCTGTTATTGAATTCGGTATTAGGTTTTTATAAACAGTCAAATGATTATTACCTATTGTCTACCGTTATTTCTACTTTAATCGAAATCCATTTCGAACGTTAAAACACCCAATTCCACAACATTCATTATTCATGCCATTATGTGAATGTTTTCGTCGAAAGCAACCCTCTATAAAATGTACAACGGATCGCTCAAGCATCGAAACGTATCGACAGATGGAAACAAAACTAATGGCATTGCCGTTGGCAAAACGTAGCGGAAGGGAAGTTTTCACCCTTCGCTGGGTCGGATACCAATTTCCTGTATCAGGAAGTAGATCAGTTTTGTACTGACCTTATTTACTTTGTCCGATCGCGTGTTTTCTTGTAAAGCTCTGGCCTTTGTTGGTAACTTTACACTTTAATTTTTAAGTCCAATCATGGGCTGGTTTCTGCCAGTCTTCCTGACTTGGCGCTGAGCATAATCATCATCAGCCTATATCAGTCCACTGCTGGACATAGGCCTCCCCCAATGAGCGCCATAGCGCCCTGTCTTCAGCTTGCCGCATCCAGCATCTACCTGCAGTCTTTCGCAGGTCGTCATACCACCTGGTCGGAGGGCGTCCTACACTACGTTTACTGAGTCGTGGTCTCCACTCAAGAACACGTTTGCCCCATCGGCCGTCGGTGCTTCGCGAGATATGGCCGGCCCACTGCCACTTCAGCTTGCTAATTCTTTGAGCTATGTCGATAACCTTGGTTCTCTGTCGGATGTATTCGTTACGAATCCTATCCTTCAGAGAAACTCCGAGCATAGCTCTTTCCATAGCTCGCTGAGCGACTTTGAACTGGTGGGCCAGCCCTATCGTGAGTGTCCACGTCTCAGCTCCGTAGGTCAAAACGGGTAGGACGCACTGATTGAAAACTTTCGTTTTCAAGCATTGCGGTATGAGGTATGCTGAGCATAAGCGAGTCAGTAATCATCTTCACAATATGACCGAATCGCGGGTCTTGACGTCGAAATCATTCCTACTATAAACCGACTTCAAATTCGTAAATAATTAAAATGGGTTTAGATTTAGTTCTAAAACAAGAATCATTGAAATCGGTTGACGTGATATTGAGTTATTCGTCCAGTTGTCGCGCACATACTTAACGCAAATGTAAGACTTATATGGTTTCCTCATGGATGCCAGTGTCAGAACAGAACCAAATTGAAATGGGACCAAACGGGAAGCACCAGCTTTCATATAAAAAAGAATCATCAAAATCTATTCACCCAGTCGAAAGAGCTTGTTCCCAAAGGTCCATGATTCTATTGTTTATCATTTCCCAAGAGGTCCACGAAAAATATGTTCTGAGGTAACAAACATAAAAAATAAAAAATACAGTCGAATTAAGAACCTCCCCAATTTCAGAAATTGGGGAGGTTCTTAATTCGACTGTATTATTTTTATATTTATAGTCGTTTAACACTTTGACTGCGATTTTTTTTCGACGACTGCGATCTTTTTTTTCAACCAAAAAAATTCGTGCTGCCGCTCTACACAGCGGTTGTGTTGCGCCGCACATGCGTTTCGGTCGAAAAATATTACGGCTGTGCTGACTCACAAAGATCTGTATTTTCTCAGCCGCTGCGCTAGTGTGGATT
Source organism: Eupithecia abbreviata (assembly GCA_943735965.1). Lineage (NCBI taxonomy): Eukaryota > Metazoa > Arthropoda > Insecta > Lepidoptera > Geometridae > Eupithecia > Eupithecia abbreviata. Next base: position 12,557,675 of record OX030978.1, read on the forward strand.
TACGCATATTAGTCACTTGTAGAAAACACATACCGTGTGATTTAACAAAATTGTGAAAACTCGTTCATCATTAGGGCTAGCAGATGTTTTAACACATTAGTCATACACACGATTTTGATATATTTTTCAATACGTCTGTTCAGCTTAAGCGCCTACTAGGTAATAATTTCTTTACAAAGTAATTGAAGTCAGTTTTCATGTATTTTCATTATAAATATTTTTTTGTGTGTGTAACTTTTTCTTTCTTTTAACTTAATAATATAAATCGTCTACTTTCTGTAATTTTTTTTCTAAATTGCTGCTTCTTTTCAAATTATATGTGGAAACTTTTAATTGGCCTTAAGTTAAATATTCTAGTATCTTATCTTTATCTAGCTGTAAGTTTTCCTAAGATTGTAAAAATAAAATAAAAATAAATAAATTTCAGCAGTCAAAGTGTTAAGAAATACCAAAGTTCCAGCCACAATTTATATTTATAACTATACGAGAGAGTCATACAACGTGAAACTTTGAAGTAGGTTAAAAAAAAGTATTAACCTGTTCCACACTATGCCAAGGAGACAAAGACTTACGGTCGGACACGGCACTTGGCTCGCGTAACAAGATGAAAGAAACCCTTCAGGTAAACAACAATACACTTACTGTTACCACCCACCGTTCCACCTTGTTACTTTACTGTTATGTATATTCTATGCTCGGTGTGATTGCTTGGTTATGGGGAAATTCTATCTATACCTTGTTACTACAATGCACGTATGTATAGCTATGCATATATAATCAAGTAGTGGAGCACCCCTATAATATGTTTACGTGGTACGTAAATACTGATTTTATCTTATTTACGATTACCTTAGTTTTTATAAATATAATTTTGGTAATAAAAATATGGTAAGTAGGTAATAATCGTGTTGTGTGGTTAAATATTTAATTTGTTTGATTCTACGATCTTTAGATAAATTGTTTTAAAATAACTAATTTAAGGTACCTCTATATTATTAGGTATATCATATAAAAATAGAGCTATACATATGTTTTAAAATAAATACAAATACCTTTTCGTTCAGCGTCGCTACCCATCTTATCTCTTATCAGTATGATATACTATGGCTAACCTATACCGCATTTCATATCAAAACTCATAATTACAATCTAGATATTCATAATCTGTATTGAGAAAACCCACAAAACCCTAAGTGATGTTGAGCTACTATGACTCCAAAGTTTTCGCTGCTGAAAAACTTTAAATAGACACTAAATGCTAAACTACTAAGAATCTAGATAGTTCAATTAATATCTGTATTGAGAAACCCATCAAAGCCTAAGTGATGATGAGCTACATTAAATCCAAGTCCAGTCCAAGCTGCTGAAAAAATATAGAAATCATATTAACAATAAAGAAAAACATTAGTTGTGGATCAACAAAATGTACCACAGAACTAAGAACAAGAAACTAAGAAAAAACAGTGCCGTACAATGTCTGTCTATTGTTAACCACAGACTTGTAATGTGACGTCATCCATAGGTTCAGCCTGAAAACCAGCGTCGTTACAGTCCTCGGGCGGTAGCGACATTAAGCTGAGGCTGGACCTAATGAGCGCGCACTGAGGACAGGCTACGTTATTTTTACTTAATTTCTATTGTTTATCTTTTAGTTTTAGTAATAGTTTTATACTTATTTTCTATTGTTTATATTTTAGTTTTTAGTTTTAGTGTTATATCTTATTTAGCTTAATGTGTTTTTTTAATGTACGTTTGTCTTTTTTGTGTGTGCTAATAAAAGTTTTCTATTCTATTCTAAAAAGTTTGAAACGGCACTCAACGCAAAACTACGTAAAGCAATCGAGTTAAAAGCTGCCACGCGATTTGTCATACCTACACGAGTATAACAAACGTTAACCTCGAGAATGCGTTTAACAGTTTGAATCAATGCAGTATGCTGCAGTTGATACCTATAATAGTTTTACACCTCCATACCACAATTCCATTGGTAATTACCACGATTCGCACTTTGTGCCTACACAAAGAAAATCAATACGACCTTAGGTGATAATGAACCTTCAAGATAAAGGCTCTACTGTTAGGCTATATTCTTTACTAGCGACCCGCCCCGGCTTCGCACGTGTGCAAATGCATGTATTATACATTCATTATCACACGTGCAAATCAATCGCATCAAAATCCGTTGTATAGTTTTAAAGATCTAAGAATACACAGGGACAGACAGACAGCGGGAAGCGACTTTATTTTGTCCTATGTAGTGAGTGATGAATGCAGATCGCAACTCTCCCGGTTGGCTTACACCAAGTACTATGCCGTATTATACGGATATTACTCGAGGTCAGAGCTAGATAGGGTCAATTGACGGCGCGACGACTCCACATACTCGTACATAACACCTTTAATGTGTATAGGAATTTTCACGCCCGGGTTCTATCAATGGGTAGAAGAGATACGTAAAAAGAACCTTCCTCTTAGGTTTATAAACCTTTTAAGTTTGAAATTTAAACGTCAAACATTATCCCCATTCCAGGATTCTATGAAGAAGTTCCACCTCCAACTTAATGATACATCCAGAAGACTTCAAGCGCTGACGAAGAAGCTAGGGACATGCGTGGACAAATCTAGACCTTACTACGATGCAGTGGGAGCTGCGGCCGCAGCCAGGGCAGATTGCCAGAAGGCTGCGGTGCAGTTCCAGAGAGCTAGTGGTAAGTACCGAAGACTCCAACTTTGCAGGGCTTGAAGGTTTAAGGAATCCTTCTTTAACCGAAAATATGATAATTGATAACAGACCGTTTGTAATATCTTTATGTCGCGTAAACTGAATTTCCATTAAATAATCCTGAAACTTGATCAAATTAATGTGCGCATATTAGACAAAAAGAAACACCATGTTTTTTAGTATACCTAGGTTACTTATCCAAGGATTTTTTTTCGATTGTTATTGATATTTTTTGTTAATATTTGCACTTCGTTCGATCAAGTTTCTAAAAACACACGTTGTATAGACAGGCTACGGTTTATTCAAGTACCACGTGACCAAAGCCGAGGAAGGAAACTAGTGACAAAGTAATAACAATTGAAAACCGCACTTATTGTTAAGTGCAGTTTTCAATTGTTATTACTTTACAGATAAGAAATAATCCCACGATACGTCAAGCGTAGTATAGAAATCATTGACCCATTCAATCCAATTATAAATACAATACACCTGTGACTTTGGTAAGGGCGTTGCGTAACTATCAACGTTGACATGTGTAAAGTTTTATATTTATACCAATAAGGATCACCTACACGGGCGATTTTCTCGCGGCGAGTCAGTATAATAAAACGCTATGTGGTGGGACGTTCATAGTGTTGTAGCATGTTGTGACTAACCGCTATAGCTGCTATACAGATCTATTCGCTGGCTATAGGTACCGAGTAGGGTATCATTTGATAGGTATTTTACAATTAATAAAACTTATAGATCAATATTTCTTAAATTGCCTTAGACCAAACGAATAAAGAGCTAGCTAGAACAAAAAGTATTTTAATCGTCTATCGTCTTTTAATATCTACCAACATAGATAAAACAAAAACACTCCTCTGTCTCTGTTTATACAAATATAATTTGACGGATAGAGATAGAGCTCATTTGTTTTCTAAATCCACCTTATTTGTTGAATTAATAAGTTCTCAATGGTGGTCAATAACTTCACCATCCCTATTAAAAAAAGATTTCCATATACTGCCAGAAAACCTACTAAAAGTATTCGTTCTGGTTTACCTAGTAACATAACGTAGGTAAACCACACCACTTTCCGAAATCTGCGAACCTCTGGCAAAGTACCAGACATAGCCGGCTTATCAGTGAGATAATAGCTTCCTGGGTACGCCCCTCGCCGGGTCGTATGTACCTACCGCACGAGTAGAGGCAGAGAATCTACACTCATATTATTAGGAGGCAATGTTTGTTTGTCTGTATACTAAATATTTTAAACTTACGCGATCTGAACACATAATTATAATAAAATAGGTAAATAAACGCGATAAATACCCGTTATTTATAGTGCTTATAATTATTCTTTTAATAATTCCTCTAAAGTACTGAGACATTTGCTGCTTATGATGCATCACCCAAAGACAAAAAACACCACGCTGCTTGGCAAGCCAATCAGTGATAGTGGATATGTTAAATGGAAGGAAGCTGCTGCCTTTTCTCTGGTCAGTTCCCTAAGTCGGCTGTTACGATATGCTCGGGCTGAGTTGGAGAGTTCGATTCTTATTATAAGCTTTGGTCTCTTGGTCGGGACGCAATACGCTGCGGTATGCGGGTCAACGTCACGTCACGACGCAATGTCGAATTTTGCACGATTTTCACAACACAACGCGTGATAACGAGAAGACGACGAGGACGCCGCGCTGTGCGTAGTAACCAATATCCACTTTTACGCGCTTGCTCCTCACCGCAGACTTCGACGGTAGAAATTACCACTCTTGACGTTTTGTCATACGATTAAGCCCGACACCGCAAAACGCTTACCTCTGCGTTGTGATCAAGATACCAAAGCTCTACACAGCAGATATCATTTCTTCGATTAGTTCTGTAGACAGCTAAAATTCTTCTGGAAACATAGGCTAAGTTTTATCAAAGTAGAACCATGTGAGCAAAATCGCCCGCATAGTCTTTGCCAGATAGTGTAGTAGATACCGTTATGTACGGAGCCTTCGCTATCAGCGGTCAAGGGCGTTAGGCTTTGCTATTTTTAAACATTTGTCGAAAGGTGTTTCGTTTAAGGTTGACCTTTAGGCTATGACGAGCTTTTAAAACCTGAGCTGGTAAGAGATAGACAACTTAGGGCGATGCACTATATTTTGTTATATTTAGACTATGAATAGAATAAGTTTATTTGTAACTCAATACACAAAAATATAAAACAAACATGATTATAAAAAATAAAGGACAAAATATATTTTTGTACATGAGTCACAAAACGGACTCTATCTCAGCAGGAGTTAGTTGTAAGCATGTTACAACCAACGCTGGTCTTCCGATAGAGCCGTTTGGTGACGTCACCGAAGATAACACAAGACAATATATAACAAAAAATAAAAGACAAGACTATAACAATAAAATATAAACTATGACCACGGATAGCGGTTATTTCTACGTTGATAGATAAAATTTAGGCAGAAAAGTAAGTTTGCGTTTTAGTTCGTATCATCATCATCATCATCATCAGCCTATATTAGTCCACTGCTGGACATAGGCCTCCCCCAATGAGCGCCATAGCGCCCTGTCTTCAGCTTGACGCATCCAGCATCTACCTGCAGTCTTTCGCAGGTCGTCATCCCACCTGGTCGGAGGGCGTCCTACACTACGTTTACCGAGTCGTGGTCTCCACTCAAGAACACGTTTGCCCCAGCGGCCTTCGGTTCTTCGCGAGATATGGCCGGCCCACTGCCACTTCAGCTTGCTAATTCTTTGAGCTATGTCGATAACCTTGGTTCTCTGTCGGATGTATTCGTTACGAATCCTATCCTTCAGAGAAACTCCGAGCATAGCTCTTTCCATAGCTCGCTGAGCGACTTTGAACTGGTGGACCAGCCCTATCGTGAGTGTCCACGTCTCAGCTCCGTAGTTAGTTCGTATACAAAGATTAAAATAAAAAATAGTAAAAGGCGAAATTAAGGAGAAACACATAAATTACACAAATTACTACTTCAATAATAACATAGCATCCTTATATGATACTTGTATCGTTTTTATGAGTTTCTTGTTTTTTCTGACATTCAAAAATAAAATTGCCTAGTTTAAATTTAAAACTATGAAATTTTATGACGGCCTACTGCAGGGCAAAAGCCTCTTGTTATTATTAAACCTTTATACTAACTGCGCGTGGAAATCTATGTTTTTAAACCTTCCTCTTGACACTCTATAAAAAACCGCATCAAAATCCGTTACGTAGTTTTAAAGATCTAAGCATACATAGGGACAGACAGACAGCGGGAAGCGACTTTGTTTTATACTAGGTGTTACAGTATTTATAACATATTTTTTTAACAACGACACAAACAAGGTTCACGTTAGATAATACTCGATTACATTTAAAATGCATTCGTGAAACAATTTTTACATTTATGGTTTCACGTCATCACTTTGTTACTGAATTAGCTATAATTGAATAATTCTCGCTTTGAAAAATGAAAATGAAAATGAAAAAAGTTTTTATTTCTTTAAGCTTACAAATAAGCACTTAGACATGTCATATTTTATAGTTCACTTCAATTTTTTGTCCACCAGTGGAAGAAGTGAGAAGAAACCACTAGTATATTCATAACTTATGTGTCTAGTACATTTGATTTGCTTATCTGTAAGTTGGTAGATTTTGAGTTGGAGCAAAACTCGTTCCAAGCTTTTTTATCTTCTAAGTAATCTGATATTTTGTAATAAGCTTTTTTACAAAGAAAGTGTTTAACAATTTTTTAAAATTTATTTATTGATAATTTTTGCAAGTCACTTGGAGTTTTGTTGTAGAAGCGTATACATTGCCCTTTAAAAGATACATTTATCTTGTGTAGCCTAGTTGTGGGCACAGCGAGTTTATTCTTATTTCTAGTATTTACATTATGTATATCACTTTTTTTAGTGAACCGATTGATATTTTTATGAGTGTACAACAAGTTTTCATAAATATATTGACACGGTACTGTCATTATGTTTATTTCTTTGAATTTTTTACGCAGGGATTCTCTGGGACCCATATTATAGATCGCACGAACAGCCCTCTTCTGCAACACAAATACGGTGTTTATATCTGCAGCGTTCCCCCACAGTAGTATGCCATAAGACATAATACTATGGAAGTAGCTGAAATAGACTAGTCTAGAAGTATCAACGTCTGTAAGGTGACGGATTTTTTTAACTGCATATGCTGCAGAACTAAGTCTCTTCGATAGTTTATCTATGTGTGGGCCCCATTGAAGTTTACTATCTAAGGTTATTCCCAAAAATACGGTATTATTTACAATTTCTAGCGTTTCTCCTTTTACGTTTATATCGGCCTTAACTTGTTTTACATTAGGTAGAATAAATCTTAAACATTTTGTTTTGGTTTCATTAAGCAAAAGATTATTAATACTAAACCAATGGACTACCTTTGAGATTGCAGTATTTACATCGTCGAAATTTGTAAAATGGGGGGCTGAACTGTAATGGCAATGTAAATATATTATTAAACTAGATGTTTCTCGCGGTTTCACTTGCGTTAAATTCTAATTTCACATTTCTAAAATACATATGAAATGAAATGAAAGTTTATTTCTTTAAAAATAAGCACTTAGACAAGTCATATTATATACTATTCATATTATAATATAGCCTATGTTCATCGGGGATAGTGTAGCTTCCCACGGGTGTCTCTCAATCATTTTTTAAATCGGTCCAGTAGTTTCGGAGCCTATTCAATACAAACAAACAAGCCTTTCTTTATAATCTATATATATAAAAGAAAGTCGTGTTTGTTACAACACTTATAACTCGCGAACGGCTGGACCGATTTAGCTGAAAATTGGTGGAGAGGTAGCTTAGAACCAGGAGTCTAACATAGGATACTTTTTATCATTTAATTTGACACATAGATTTCTACGGGGGCGAAGCCGCGGGGAGCAGCTAGTATTAGTATAGATAAATAAAATATTTCCACAGAATTGCACGCGGCAGCGAAGGAGACAGTGACCCTGGCGGAGCAGCGGTTCGTCAGCAAGCAGGATGAGTGGCAGTTCGACAGCAACTGGCAGGAGGTCCTCAACCATGCCATCATCAAGGTGAGCCGAATACCACCCAGCAATAGCAATCATATCTATTACATTGAATCATTTAAAAGCGCAAATCGATTAACTTATAAACGATTGTGAATTTAGCTTAATTATTAGTCTAGGATAAATGAACACTGGTTTGTATAACTAATATATTTTGTTATTTTTATAAAGATATTTTAAAATTGAAATTGAATCATATCTATTGAGCACACCCGTGCCACACCATCGTCGACATAAATCTATACAAAAATTTTTTTTTTTATGATGGACAATCCACACAACTACATCCATTGTACAGCATATTTTGTATTTGTTTTTTCTTTTCCTGTCTTGTGTATCTTTTATGTAATTGGTGTGCAATAAAGAGTTATTGTATTGTATTGTATCATCGAACCCCAAGCTAAGCAGAGCTTGTGTTGTGGGTACTATATGACTGATATACGTAATACATTACATAAATAGATCTTTTTTATTATACATCAGACCAACTGGAACATATAAGAATATTTGCAATTCATGCACACGCTACCTCCCACGTCGCAGGCAGACCTTCATCCACCGCGCCGCAGTGGTCGTCAATAAATAACGTTCTATGTTTGTAATTTTTTGTATTATCAGTCATCTCATTACCCATAACACAATCTCTGCTTAGCTTGGGGCTAGATGATGCAGTGTGGACTATTCAGCTTTATTTATTATATATTATTTATTTATTATTTCAGGTGATGGACGCTGAGAAACGTAAAGCAGATAGTGGCAGAGAGCATCAGAGGAAGGCAGCCTCGTATATAGCTGCTGAACGAAAGGTGGGGTTACCTTATCTTTTTATTTTCAATCCAAAGAATAACCTTCGTACCTATACACATTCTTTATCGATCTATCTTGTAAAAATACTATTGTGGTATCACACAATACATAATCATTTTCATCTATAGATAGTACCATGACCCAACAATGAGATACTATCAAATCAATGCAATTTTGACTTGATTACTATTACACGAGCGATTGAATTGCTAAGCACGAACCATAATGATTACAAATCATTTAATTCCGCAGGTAACTCAACTGGAAGACAACCTGAAACGGAACATCGTCAAGTCCCGCGTGTACTTCGACGAGAAAAAAACTTGCGACGGTGAGCTGCAAGCTCAAAATGAAAAAATAGAGAAACTACAACGACTTATAGCAGACGCAAAGTTCCGATACTCGAAGTCATTGAAGGCGCTAGAGGAAATATCTGAAGAAATTCACAGAAGGAGAGGCGAATACCCCCCGGGGAAAGATGCTATCCCAGTGGGCCCTAGGGAACCCGGCGTAGGAGCAGAGAGGGAGCCAGCCCACGATGAAACCAAGCTAGAAGACAAGGACGAAGATTCCAGTCTGCAGGAACTAAGAATGCGTGTCCGAGAACTAGCGTTGAAACCCATAGACAAAGACATCGAGACCGACGACGCTTGGGCCTTAGAGCTCAACGAAACCATAAACAAACTAGATCAGCTGCTCATGATGAAGGAAAGCAACCAACAGAAGCGATCCAAGTTTACCGATAACCCGCCTAGGATAGCAAGCGCGCCATCTACCTCAACAAACGCTAAATACGCGCCACCTAGCGACAGCGTCCGAACTAACTTGACTAGAACTAAATCTATCAGCAGAGACATCGTTTACGAACACACGAACCCGCCTATTTCCAAAACAGAGAAGTCTAAAAGCATGATGTCGTTGGACGTGCTTGCTTTAGCCAGAGATACCACTATTATGGACAGAGAGTCGTATCTAAAAGCTGTTATCGAAGATAAATCCCCTACTGGAACGTACACAGAGAGTAATTCCGATAGGAATGAAACTCCGGATGAGATTCTGATGGTGGAGTGTGACTCTAGTGATTCGGCGCAGAATCCTGTCATTCGGATGACGAGCTCCAATGTTTCTGACAGCGATAATAGCTAGATTCTATGGTAGACTTACGCTAGATTATACAAAAGTACCACGGGTTTCACTCAAAACTAACCCATAAATTAAAGTGACTTAGGTCGCAAATCGAAATCACAGCGAACTAAAAAAATACTAAAACGAGGCGTTTAAAATGTTCAATATTCTCGGCGTAAGTCTATTGTTAGGTGTTTATGTCGTATTTTAATCCAAGTCTTTAGAAAATCTATTGATTCTATAAAAACTAGCAAAATGCACGAGGTTGTTTTAGGTTGTTTGAACCTTTGGTTTTTTCCAATGTAAATTGTAAAACTTGATTTTGTGTAATTCAGTTTTACAATAAATTTTTCGTAGTAAAACTAACAACAACGGTAAAATAATATAAATACTAAGGGTCAATTTACACTGATATGGCAAGTCGCTGGCGGCCGCCATCCCAGTGTGAATTAGTCCTAAATCTAATAAAACAGTAGCATAAAATACTAACAAAAACTCACTATAAATTGTGCATAAAATGCACCGATAACTTGAACAGCCATATCGATCCACCGAATACTGACAAATGTTCTTCATGGTTGTATCACATAGTTGTAATTTCTTTATAACGTAGTTTGTAATTAGAAACTAGGTGTCGCCACTGACTTTTGATATGCTCACGATTTTTATTATTTTTTATAAACTTTCTATCGAATGAGTGAAAAAGAAAGACTGCGAAAGAAGGAGAAGTACTCGTACTTAAGGTTGTAGGACATGTCCTTTTGGAGGCCATTGTGAGGCCTCTTGATAGCAATTAAAGGCCTTAGAAGTAGAGGAGTTAAGAGTGAATTAACAATGAGGGTTACCGATTGCTGTTATATTAACGTTTAGGGTTAATTTAATTTCACGCATTTATTTTGAACCTCTAATATTTATTAAATCCAGTGGTCCAAAAAACATAACATTGAGATGATTTATAAAGAAACATTTTTACAATAAAGTTGAAGGTTGATGTCAAAAAAATGAATTCATCGATTTTGTAAAATTCAAAAGATAGTTTGATCGAAGTTGAGAAAAAGGACCAAGACATAAGTTCTCGAGGAAAAATCTTTAAATTAATAAGACAATAGTAACTTTTAAATAATTTTGTTAACAATTTTGCTAAATTGTTTCATGCAAACTAAATATCTGAATGTTAAATGTTCGCACGTAATTATGACTAAGCACTTTTAAATCACTTGTACAATTCAATTTAAAGAATAACACATACTTTCACTCTATGTCCATGGTAATGTTTTCGGTCAATAAATAAATGTTGAAAATGTATCTCAAATTATTATTTCACTATCCCCAAAGGCTACTAATCTGCCTCTTAGTAAATTTTCGAGATTATAGTAACTATATTTAAATAGTAGCTATTAATGTCAAAGAGGAGCTTAATGTGATTTTGCCAAATTGCATCTATACTACAAAAAAATATTGGGCGACATGACATATGATTTTTCACACACAATCTGTCAGCTTGATAAATAGGTAGGTAACGAAAGTTTCGTCCCTATATTTTTCGAGACAATAGATTCTGAATAAAGTCATTCTTTTATCTTTTAATCCACTTATTCTGAATAAAGTCATTCTTTTATTCAATCAAAGACAATGAATGCGTGGACATGGAGCATAGTGGTGTATTATAAGAAAATGCCTAGTAGGTATAAAGGGTTTTGATATCTAATCAATAACCTAACCTCTAAAAGCGACTTAGGTACTTTTTTTTACGGACGCATGGATAATCAGTAATCACAATAAAGCGGCCTCAACTGTCAGTCCCGTAGGCTTTTAAGTTATCTAGGTACGTAACTGCTGAAAACCGAACTCTATCCTTCGTGGGCTGCATGATAACGATGGTTTATCTTTACATTCGCTTCCGCTGTCTGTTCGCTTAGATCTTGTAAGCTACTACTAAACGATTTGAGAGGAAGATTTTTTATGATTAATGAATCACTCCACACTGCCCATATGAGTATCTACGCAAACCATCCTTGGTGGGATGTATAACGATGGTGCCTTCAGATAAAACCTAGAAACACAGGTCTTGAAATAAAAATGCAATGTAATTTACAACCCATTTATTCCAAGAATCAATAAGACAGCTTCTAACAACTTACAACTAGAACAACGAAGTGGAACTAGTCCAGGACAGAAGGAAGGCACTGGGAATACAACATACCATTACATAATACGAGTCAATAGGGACATAGCTAAATAATTTGAGTTTTTGTGGCAACTCTGATGCTATATCAGAGTTTTAAGAAAACGATTACAGTCAAAATAAAATAAAATCTGTCATCTGACGTCTCTGTAAGATCACCTAACCGAGGTCACTATTATAATTTTAAGACTAACTTATACAGCAAAATAGTATTATTCGTGTTTTGATCGTAGCCTCAGTATAATTAAAGGTGCCTTTATATTAGTTTGCCCAGATTATAAACGATTTCGCATGGCAGCTCTATTGGTTCCATTTCATGTTGATGCAATGCTCGAGCTGACCATAGGACCATAGGTTTTGTCTATAATATTTGAAGAAATATATCGCAGTTTTAATTTGGCACAAAAACTCACTATCATTTCATTAATATCCCTTTTAACATACATTTTCAAATAAACAATAGTTCAGAACATAAAATGATTAAAAATGAAGTAAAGTTAAACATAAAAATTGCTCAAAGATTAGACCTGGACGGTAAGAGAGGTGGAGTTGTTGAGAATTTTTTTATAAACATGCTGAAATTTTCTCCCGTTGAAAAATTCAGCCACACAGAGGACGATCTGAATACTAATATTAGATTACAGGAAAAAATATTTACCTGGATTTAATATTCGAGATTTGAATTGAGTGACGTGGTGCTAGTCCAAAGTACAGACAATTTCATGAGCCATCTATTTTTATGTAGTGTTGAGAAGTTCATAGAATATTATGGATCTAAATATTTATAATATATAATAAATTTAACATACAGACACAGAAATCTCAATAATTTGAATAATTATACATTTTTAGAATATATTTCAAATAGGTAACCTACCAACCTACAAATTTATTGCCTACAATAATTCAATGATACCTATATTATAAAATAATTTCGATTGTAACATCCAATTTCAATTGATTATATGATATTTTATTATTATTATTATATGATAATTTCATTCATGCTAAAAAGAAAAAATATATGGTTTTACCCTGATTATTTCATAAAATACCCATGAAACTATGATTTACATATTGTAGAAATATACGATGTGTAAGTCAGAGCAAAAAATATATGCAAAATACTTCTATATACGATACGCCCTGCACATCATGTGGTTTTATGATTCCAACATTAGAATTTGGCACGAAATGCAAATAAATGATTGTATAAAAATATGTTTGATTTAATATTATTAATATACTAAAATCTTATAATGCAAGCCGTTGCCATTAAGAATAATAATGAGCACAAAACTATATCAATACTAGTTATTGCTTGTGGGGATAAATGCTTTGCACCGTTTGTGTTATATGTAAATAATACTTGAATGGGTAACATAAGAGTTGGATTTTCCATAAATAATAAAAAAATATTGAACACTATATTTGAACACTTTATCGCAGACGGACAATAAAATGATCCAAAAAGGTTTTGATAGTGTACAAGCTAAGTAGAATCATTTCAATACTCATCATTACTAAAAGTTTTCTTTTGTTTACACCTAATTTCATAATGTTTATGTGACACATAGTTTATGCAAGTAAAATCTATTTGTCACATATATTCCGTTGTCATACTGCAGCTATGACCATTAAGGGTCCGGCGACCCTCGCTTGCAAAAATCGCTCCGAATATCGCTGTCCCTGTTTAACTCTTGCGCCGCGCCACATGCGTGCGCGATAGCAATATTAGCCGTTCAAAATTTAGTTTGTTCCGTAATACCAAAAATTATGACTGAAAACTTTTTGAATTCTTTACAAAGTATTGTTATTCTGTAACTAGACAATATAAGCTATGTTCCTTAATAAATAACACGTAAGATATTGATGTTTTTAATGCGAAACAAATAGCAAGAAAACTTGTCCATTTTCGCATAAAAATGTGCAATATGCGATTGGCTTTCATTTAATTTTAGGTAAGTATTTTGAAAAAAAAAATCTATTTCGGAACCTAGATAAATACTATTAAAATACAAATAATACAATATTATAGTGGAAATATGCTTGAATTGGAAATCATTTTGGTATTACGTTTGTATGAAGAATTCGTCCCTCCGGAAGCCCCTTAATAAAAGAAATAAATTCTTGTTAAAAGACTTGCCTTGTAACCTTATGATCTCAATTAAAGACTTGATATACAAATAAAGATATAATGATATTTGAATATCTTTAACCAATTCCAACAGGTTTTAGCAATGAGTCCGATACGTTCTATGTCAGCTTTGCACACTTAACAAATAATAAATAAAGTACAGTTTGTACGCAACAATAAAAATGCAGATAAATGCATTGATTAAATTATTTATACAGAAATAAAAGCTAAAAAATTGAGTTGAGCACGTTTATAACAGCTTAACAAAAACCCCTGTTTGAATTTATTCAAGTATCTAATGCGACCGCGATTTTGCGCGCTTCTTTCTAACAAAATTTGTATTTAGGTGAATTTCTACTTAGATACCGTTACGGTACCTAAGGCTAAGAGCCATAGGCGATCGTAACTACTACGTGAATCACATCACGTCACCTTTCCGCCTCTAAAACAATCACAAGAAATCAGAAAAATCAACACTGCATTACCAATATAAGTGTCGAAAACTAGTCAATCAAATCGCTTAGATTTCTGCCAATTCCTGTCATTAGCAAATATGCGAAACAATGCGACACGTGTCTGCTTGGGGTACATTTTGATTACTTAACTTACATAATTAAAAATACATTTGGTGCGACATAAATAATAAAATTCACAGCTTTAGTACCATTGGAAAGTTTCTAAATATATTCTAACTGGTTTACTCAATTATATTCAGTTTGTAAAATACCTTATTTGGTATGTAAACGTTGCGGGTGGTGTTCTTTGAAAGATAATCGGACGATTAGCAGTTTCGTAACATTGACGTACAATAAATAAAATAAATAATGCTGGACAATTCACTATTAATATGTAATTATCAATCGTTTCAAAGAACACATTTTGAAGCCATAGACATCTATAGATATATACTCGTATTTTGTCTAAAATTTCTGCTAGAGATGCCTCTACACTTTAGCAGACTTATGATGTCTAAAAACAATCAAAATAGTCTCAAATACATGTAGTGGTGGTCAAATGAAGCTAAGTTGACAACAACTGTGATTATTTTTACATATCTTCGCCTTGGAGAAAGTTTCAAACCGTGTAGACGCGAGAATCCCAAATATCTTTAACCATACAAGTTTCTGCTTAGAGCTTCGACGGCGGGTTGAGCATTTCTCGCCACCAGGGGGCGCGTTCGAATGCGCTGGGATGCGTGAAGAACGCCTTTTGCAGGTTTTGGTATAGCTGAGGACAAAAAAAGGCAAGTTAAGTTTTGGGGATCACACAACTATATCTAATGGTCCTAGATCATTTGTTGGTTTTATAGTCACGCCGCTGGACGGCGCGCTGTTAACGTTTACTGATAAGCGTTTACTGAACGGCGCTGCAGCGCGCGCGCGACTTTGAAACGCAACTACTTGACGACCGATGTGGCGCGGTGGGCGAAGTTCCGCCTGCGACGCTGAAGGTTGCGGGTTCGATTCCCGCCTCGGAACAATTGTGTGTACGATCTGCAGATATTTGTTCCGGGTGTACTGGTCGTAAAAAAATCTATCTATGTAATGTATTGTATTATGTATATCAGTTATCTAGTACCCATAACACAAGCTCTGCTTACCATGGGGCTAGATAATGCTGTGTGAATTGTCCAGCATTATTTATTTTATTTATTTATTTACTACCCCCATACATCTCCGAACGCGCACACTCCAACGGCGCTGCCGAAACGCGTAACAATAAAACCAGCCTTATAGTTCTGGGTCAGCTTAGTTTGGTGCTAGATGATGCTGTGTGCATTGTCCAGCATTATTGATGTCAAAGTAAAATGACTTAATCTGAGCGTATAATAATTTGTTTGTGTAATGATGAGTTTTGTTAACAAGAGTTACCAACCAAAGGCACAATCACTACCGGACGTAAATAGACAATTTGAATCTTAATCACAGCTCGTCACCCTGGGTGAACGGACGGACATTTGCCGAGTCGGAAATTTGAATCTTAATCACAGCTCGTCACCCCACCTGGCTGAACGGACGGACATTTGCCGAGTCGGAAATTTGAATCTTAATCACAGCTCGTCACCCCACCTGGCTGAACGGACGGACATTTGCCGAGTCGGAAATTTGAATCTTAATCACAGCTCGTCATCCCACCTGGCTGAACGGACGGACATTTGCCGAGTCGGAAATTTGAATCTTAATCACAGCTCGTCACCCCACCTGGCTGAAAGGACGGACATTTGCCGAGTCGCGGTCTCCATTCAAGAGTACGTTTACCGCAACGTTTGTCGGTTCTTCAGGTATTAATATTACTTTATATTATTAACTGTTTAAAATTGTAAATATCAGTTCGAACTTATACTTCTATAGTATAATTATACAGGGTGGTTTTTTTAAGAAGGGCGGCGATGGCCAAGTGCTAAATCACGAGAGTGAAAGAAAAGTCGTGATAGAAGTCATGCCCTCGATTTATAAGAAAACAATAAATGCATATTTATCTTCTCAAAAAACCAGCCTGTTTAATAGTATTTTTGGGTTAAAGACTAATTCATTTAAGTTAAAGGTTATTGTTTCGAATCGTAAATATTGGTTCGGACATATATTTCTAGTCTTTAATAGTATTTTATTGTTAACTAGCTGTTTCCCGCAGTTTCACCCGAGTTAAATTCGAATTTCATATTTCTAAAATATAATATAAGCCTATGTGACCCACGGACAGTGTAGCTTTCCAACAGTGAAAGAATTTTTAAAATCGGTCCAGTAATTTCAGAGCCTATTCAATACAGACAAACAAAACATCAAACCTTTCCTCTTTATAATATTAGTATAGAAAAGACGAATTCTTAGAAGTTAAGTTAGGTACCTTTCCGTCGCTCTTGCCGAGCACGGAGTTGAGCACGAAGTCCGTGGGCGCGAGCGCGTCCACCACGCTGACCACGTCGTGCTTCAGCGCGCCGCACAGCTCCAGCACGGCGCCGCGCAGCAGGCGGGCCAGCGCGCCGCCGGAGCTGAACCCGCCCGAGTATAGCTCTACTAGGTGCTTGTCTGGAATATACAAAAGTATCCTTTAAAACAAACTAGTATAGATTGAAGATTTAATTATGAATGTGAGCGAGTGAACTCAGAACCTCATCATCACCATAACCAATGAGCGCCATAGCGCCCTGTCTTCAGCTTGACGCATCCAGCATCTACCCGCAGTCTTTCACAGGTCGTCATCCCACCGGGTCTGAGGGCGTCCTACACTACGTTTACCGAGTCGTGGACTCCACTCAAGAATACTAACTAAGAACCTAGTTTGTAGAAATAGAAAATGTTTATTTGTGTTTCAAAATATAATGTTTGTGCTAGAAGAAACGCCGTAAAGATGTCCCTCGTTTAGTGATGAAACGTTATGGTGTTCTTCGAACGCAAAAAAGGTTCGTAGTTAACCCGTCGACTCAGTGCGGGACTGGCCATGTTTTACGGGTGACTGATTGCTTAGGTGATCTGCCTTCAGGCCGCCCCATATCTGTGAACTAGTCTATCACACACTATCACTAGTCGTGATTGCTTCGGTCCACAAATATCATCTCTTCCTCCTTGCCAAGCGACTAAACTTGCAGCTGTTGAACAAAAAAAATATTTGTGATACAGTTAAAACTTTCACTCACCAAGCGACCAAAGCCCGTATAAATAGAACAGATTCGTCAAAACCGGCTGTAGCTCCTTCTCCTTCTTATCCAGAGCCTCCAGGAAGAAGATAACAGAGAGGTACTCCGCATAGACCCTGGTCAGCACCCGCCACTTGTACACCTGGCTGCGGGCGCGCGCCGTGAACTTCGGAGCGCCAGTCGCCAGCTCGCTCTCGTATTTACTGTGGGTTTCTTTCAGCATGTAGCAGAGCAGCCATTTGTAGGTTGAGGTTATGACTGGAAATTAGAGAGTTTATGTTATTAGAAACATATGTTTTTTCAGAAGATAAAAGACAATAGATCGGCATTTCGTTCGGGAGGGCGAGGTCAAAATAGAATTTATTATTGACAAGTATTGTTTGTATTCAAGAAAGCTGAAGAGAACCCGGTTATTTTAACGCAACAGGCGGCATTAGAAACTGACCAAATTTAAGACGCATCAGCCAGTTCCCAGTCTGCTAGAAGACACCTCATGGACGATGCTATGTTCGGAGTCTCTCTTCGAGATCGAATCGAGTGCTACGTGGGCAGACCTGCCACAGGTGCATCGGTGTGACCTTCACGTGGTGAAGGTCGTTGAAACAGCTGGACTCGGGTTGACCAGGACCGCTCATTTGGAGAGCCAAAAGATCGCCACAATAGACGTCCACTTCTGGACATAGGCAGAGACCAATGTACAGTAGTGGACATCCATCGGCTGAGATAGTTGATGAATAACACACATTCGCACATAGCAATTAGGAACTTACATTCTCTAGATTTGAGGTGTTCCGTGGTGGTACAATTGAACCGCTGTTTGAGGATACTGTCCATCTGTTTAAGGAAGCTGACGGTGCCTAGCGGAGAGTCCACGTCACCACCAGTACTCGCCAGCTCGTACTGACGCAGCAGCCAGTTGCCGGTCTGCTGCGAGAGCACGTTGTTGTCGCCTTCGTAGGTGACTGTTGGTTCGTGGTTGCTGCGGATGTCGCCTATGTTTGCACACTGGAAAGAGAATTTGGTGTGTTTTAAAAGAACATGAACTGAAGTCATTTAAAATGGGATATTTACCATGATTTGATTTTTGAGTTTTCTAATATTTCGGCAGAGTTTCGCTTTCGTTCAGCCTTACCTTCAGGAAGCCGTGGCCCCCGCAGGCCTCGCGGCACTGCTGCGCGGCCTCCAGCGTCACCCACGTCAGCAGCGGCTTGCTGCACGACACCATCGCGTGGATCTCCGATACTGCCTCACTCTGGTGAAAACAAATTACAATTACAATTAGTCTTATATAATAAAACTTTTGAAACTATAATGGTTATTAATACTAAAGTCATTTAAAACGGGATATTTACCATGATTTGATTTTTGACTTATTATACTTATATAATAATTAAATTAAAACTAACATAGTCTCAGTTTTTAATATTACTAATAATATGGATCCACGACCAACTGGAGTCCAAATGCAGATAAAGGAGTGAATCACAAAAACCACCTGAACCTAAATTATGGATCTATGTTATCTGAAATGAATTATTATTATCATAAAAGCTCCTTTTTTATTTACTAGCTGCACCCCGCGGCTTCGCCCCCGTGGAAATCTTTGTATCAAATGGTTTAAATGATAAAAAGTATCCTATGTCCGTCTCCTGGTTTAACTACCTCCCCACCAAATTTCAGTGATGAAACTTCACAATAATATAGCTTACATATCAGAATAACACATAGGCTACAATTCATGAAGATATATTGTATATTATCCAAAATATCTATCACCACGCGGGTGAACCCGCGGGGCGCAGCTAGTCGTTCATAAAAACAAGTTTGGCGCCTATTATATAAGTTAGACAATGAATTAACTGAGGCTTATCTCTTAATCTGTTTTGTACCAGGTCAAGTTTATTAGGTTTACGGTTTGTAATTAATCTATTAAGGAAGTAAAGGTTACAAAAAATACTCCCATAGTTTTACGCTACCGTGGGCCACATGCTTTGATAATTACTTGTTAAAGGTAACGTTATTATATGTATTAATTATAAGTAATTAGACATTTGTTAATTAATTAGGTTGCGGTTTCGATTCCCGCCTCGGAACAAATGTGTGTACGATCTGCAGATATTTGTTTCGGGTGTTCTGGTCGTTTTCTATGTATAATAAAAAAATTATATCTATGTAATGTATTGTATTATGTATATCAGTTATCTAGTACCCATAACACAAGCTCTGCTTACCATAGGGCTAGATAATGCTGTGTGAATTGTCCAGCATTATTTATTATTTATTTATTTATTTGTTTCGGGTGTTCTGGTCGTTTTTCTATGTATAATCAATATCTATCTATGTAACGTATTTAATGAAAATGAAAAGTTTTTATTTCTCTAAGCTTACAAATAAGCACTTAGACAGGTCATATTTTATAAGTTCACTTAAATTTTTTGTCCATTAGTGGAAGAAGTGAGAAGAAACCACTAGTATGTTCATAACTTATGTGTCTAGTACATTTGATTTGCTTATCTGTCTTAATTTTATTATGTGTATCAGTTATCTAGTACCCAAACAAAAGCCCTGCTTAGCTTGGGGCTTGTTAATGCTGTGTGAATTGTCTGGCATTATTATTATAATATTAAACTCAGTCCGAATGTCCGCCTGCAGCGCAAACGATTGTGGGTTCGATTCCCGCCTCGGCACAAATGTTCTTACGATATGCAGATATTTGTTCCGTATGTTCTGGTCTTTTTCTATGTATAATAAAAAATATCTATCTATGTAATGTATTGTATTACGTATATCAGTTATCTAGTAGCCATAACACAAGCTCTGCTTACCATGGGGCTAGATAATGCTGTGTGAATTGTCCAGCATCATTTATTTATTACTAGCTGCGCCCCGCGGTTTCACCCGCGTGGTGATAGATTTTTTTGGATAATATACAATATATCTTTATAAATTGTAGCCTATGTTATTCTGATGTATAAGCTATATTATTGTAAAGTTTCATTAAAATCCATTCAGTAGTTTTTACGTGAAAGAGTAACAAACATCCATCCATACTTACAAACTTACGCGTTTATAATATTAGTAGTATTTAATAGTAATCTATATCAATCCTCAATCTAAATTTCAACTGTCTATCAATGATGGTTCAAGAGATACAGCCTCGACATATGTACAGCAAAAATAGCCAAAAAATTATGATTTTTGTAGTGTCCTTTTAATTTTTATATTTATTTTTATTGTTTGTTGTTATAGCGGCAAAAGAAATGTATATTCTATGAACATTTTCTACCTTATTTGCCTTTACCTTTTACGTTTCATGAGACACCTTGCGCACCACGGTCTCCACGGAAGACCAGCGCTATGGTACGATCTGCTCTACCATAGCACATGCTGAGTGGAGACCGAGTTTGTCAGTTCTCTATTAATCTCAGTTTAATCTATAAGAGTTATCATCATCATCATTAGCCTATAGCAGTCCACTGTTGGACATAGGCCTCCCCCAATGAGCGCCATAGCGCCCTATCTTCTGCCGCATCCAGCATCTACCTGCAGTCTTTCGCAGGTCGTCATCTCACCTGGTCGGAGGGCGTCCTACACTACGTTTACCGAGTCGTGGTCTCCACTCAAGAACACGTTTGCCCCAGCGGCCTATAAGAGTATGTGTACTATAATTGTCACATATCTTGTATATATTTTTTTATCATGTTTGTTTTATTTTTAATCGGCAATAAAAGTATTGTCTATCTATCTATCTAACTACTATCTTTTCTGAAAAAATCAAAATCTTTTTACTTATACAGCCCGCTAACAGACGGACAGACAGCGGCTTAGTAATAGGGTCCCATTTTCAACCTTTAGGTACGGAACCCTAAAAAGGCGAAAGTAGTAAAGGCTACCCTCAAAGACGTTAAATTGTGCCGCACCCTGTATTAAGAAACTCACCAAATTATCTACTTTAATCCCAGCGTTGGACTTCTCCACTATATTAAGGTAGACGCGCGCGAAGTTTTCTATATACATTTTGAAGACTACAGCCGCTGCTACGTAGCCGAAGAGCCGCCATTGCTGGAATAGACAAACGTAAATTAGGCTTTATAGTTAGGTGGTTAGGATTGACACACATGACCTTATTTGATACTAATTTATGGTTATCCTTCCGGTAACCTTGTTGTTTGCTATTATTGTTATAAGTTTTTGTTATGTTTTCACTCATAAAAATCTTTATTGATATAAAATATTTTGATTCCTCGCCAATTCTAATGAATTGGCGAAGAATCAAAATATTTTATATCTTTTTTTACAAATCTCTTTTAGGTATAAGTTTTACGAATAAAGAATAATATATCTATTTATCTAAATCGGAGTAAGGACATTCTCAATAAAATCATATATCAGACAAAAAAAAACTAAATCAAATAAGATTAATACAGCTGTAAGATCTAGATGGCGCCACTCGTAAACAACGCTTACATGTAAGGGGTACTCTATAAGCGGCGTCTCCTCGTCTTGTTCCCCAAACTGTGCCCGCGTCGCTGCGTAGCGCACAGCTATCGCGACAGCACTGGATATTGAGTGGCAACTCTCTTGCATTATACCTATGCGACCTGGAACAGTCAACAAGTCATTTAAAACGGGATATTTACCGTGATTTGATTTTTGAGTTATCCAATATTTCGGCACAGTTTCATGCACCATGATCACGGAGTAACTGAAGGCACTGCGAGTTTTTATGGGCAGACATACCGATCTACCCTCAGTTTTTCCTTCAAATCCTTCAAAAGTTTTATTAATAAAGTAAATAAGCATTTAATGAACCCTCATCATCATCATCAGCCTATTTTAGTCCACTGCTGGACACAGGCCTCCCCTCATGAGCGCCATAGCACCCTGTCTACAGCTTGACGCATCCAGCATCTACATGCAGTCTTCAGTCGCAGGTCGGCCTACACTACGTTTACCGAGTCGTGGTCTCCACTCAAGAACACGTTTGCCCCAGCGGTTGTTGGTTCTTCGCGAGATATGGCCGGCTCACTTCCATTTTAGTTTACTAACTCTTAGAGCTATGTCGATAACTTTTCCCACATTAATCATTTAAACTGATTTTTTATGCCCTAAATCAGGTTATAGTTAACAATTTGTATGATAATATCATTAAAATCATTAGTGTAGGTAGTATTTGCAAAAGAGCAAATCGGACACAATTATTCAAACGTTGCCTTATTTTCTAAAATCCGCTGTTCGGTTCACCAAATATAAACTTTAAGTTGTTAATGATAAAGAATACAATTACCTGCAGATAAATTCTCTAGCGCTGCTCCAAGTATTCTAGAAGGATCCGAGAAAGAACTCTCGTAGGTACCATCCTCTGTGACGTCAGCTGTTCGGTTTAGAAGGTTCTCTCGGGGTATTCTGTACTGGTTGAACAATATGAACCTGAAAAAATAATGGTAAGATTTAGAGACATTTATAAAATCTGTTAAATTTTGATGAGCGTAGGGGGCCAAGCTAAAGACAGGGCGTTTTGGCTCCCATTATAGTAATCATTGATTTCAGACCATAGACAAGTAAGATCTTATGTAAGTTATTCTACGGTCCATAGTAATATATACCTTAAAACTAGCACACATCAAATATAAATAGACTTAATAAATAACACGCTATTTTGTGATTACTGCGACATCGTGTAGATGACGTAATCAGGGTGTCAGCTGACGTTGGTGCACGGCGGTGCATCGGTGTCCCTTTGCAGGCGGCCAGTGAAGTGGTCAGTGAGTGCCTATGTCCAGCAGTGGACATATGCCACCACTGTTATGGGTTTATGATGATGATGGCCCCTGGGCAGGCTTTTGCCACAGACACACAATCTGAAGAAAGGGCGCTATGGCGCTCATTGAGGAAGTCCTCCGCCAGCAGTGGAATGCTTATAGGCTGATGATGATGATGATTAATAACATGTTTTGTATTTTTAAGTTAAGACAAAAGAAAAATTCTTAAATAAAAAATAATGAGAAACGTACGAGTACATAATAAACCTTGTAATAAAACACTTAACAGTTTGGTTTTGTTATCAAAATGCGTAAACGCGTACCTAATTAAAATTCGTAATTAAAATCGAATAATTCTGAATTATCAACGGTTTAAAAACAATTGTATTTATTTTTTTGTTGTAGAAAAAACGTGTAGCAAAATTTTACGGGATTATTAATTTATGCATTAATTATTTTATTAATACAGTAGGTATTTTAGAAAACTTGTTGCACACTCGTAATAATCTTAATAGGTTCCTTAAAAATAGCAAATTTAAATACAAGAAATATGAATTAAGTCGCTGTGCCCACAACTAGGCTACACAAGATAAATGTATCTTTTAAAGGGATTGCCCGCTTGGAGTTTTGTTGTAGAAGCGAATACATTGCCCTTTAAAATATATATTTATCTTGTGTAGCCTAGTTGTGCCCACAGAGTTTAACTTTATTTCTAGTATTTTAATCATGTATATCGCTATTATTAGGGAATCGATTGATATTTTTATGAGTGTACAACAAGTTTTCATAAATATATGAACACTGTCATTATGTAAAGTCTTTTATCATGCCCAGAAGGATACGATTGGGGCGCGGAGTATGGCGAAAAGTCAGGATATAGTCTTCATCATCATCAACCTATACTAGTCCACAGCTGGACATAGGCCTTCCCTAATGAGCGCCATAGCGCCCTGTCTTCAGCTTGCCGCATCCAGCATCTGCCTGCAGTCTTTGGCAAGTCGTCATCCCACCTGGTCGGAGGGCGTCCTACAATACGGTTGCCGAGTCGCGGTTCCCACTCAAGAACACGTTTACGCCAGCGGTTAGCGGTTCTTCGCAAAAATGTATCACTGGCACTTCAACTTGCTAATTATTTGAGCTTTTTCGGTAACTTTGGTTCTCTGTCGGATATAGTCTTACCCATTATCAATTCCGTTGACTCCGATCTTCTCCCCCATATCTCCGACCGTGACACCGGGATATGTCTCCATCGTGGCCGGGTCTCGAACCGGCACTATGAACCCGTGCAGACCGTGGCACGCGCCGTCTGGGGTGATCAGCTGTGCGAATAGGAGAGTGTGTGTGCATGTTCTGCCTGGAAGAAAGGGATGGGTATAGGTTATACATAAATATTAAATGGGCAAATAACCATGTATTAGTCACATACGAGATACATATATGAACGTACTAGTGGTTTCTATTTCACTTCTTCCACTAGTGGACTAAAAGTTGAAGTGAACAGTAAAATAATCTTATCTGATAATAATTTATAGTACAAAGTATGACCTGTCTAAGTGCTTATTTCGTAAGCCTAAAGAAATAAAATAATTAAAGTTTTTATGTTTGAGTTAGTCATCATCATCATCAGCCTATGTTAGACCAAAGCTGGACATAGGCCTCCGCCAATGAGCGCCCTGTCTTCAGCTTAACGCATCCAGCATCTCCCTACAGTATTTCGCAAGTCGTCATCCCACCTGGTCGGAGGGCGTCCACCACTGCATTAACCGAGTCGCGGTTTCAACTCAAAAATAAATAAATGTTAGTATTCGGATTAAAAAAAAACCATTTATGGCGATAAAAACTAGTGTGTTAGACTTAAAGCTACATCTATGCAAAATGTTAGCTTGACCAAAAGTCTACATAATAATTTAAAATTTTGCGTTTTTTATATAATGTTATATATTTAATATAATGTATACTGCACATGGACAAGAAAAAGAGGACGACCGCTGAAGAGGTGGGACGATGATATAATAAAAGTAGCGGGTAAACCCCGCACAGCGATAGACAGAGAGTTTACTTAGTGCAGTTTTAGTTTCTGTTGATTAATTTATATTTTTGTTTGGTTCCTCACTATATTAGGCCACCTTGCGCACCACGGTCTCCACGGAAGACCAGCGCTATGGTACGATCTGCTCTACCATAGCACATGCTGAGTGGAGACCGAGTTTTGTCAGTCTCTGTCGTCTGTTAATCTAAGTCTCTGTTCTGTTCTGACAAAATAAAAATCTTTTTACTTTTTTTTACTTTTTAGAAATGGAGTAACTTGGAGGAGGCTTTCACCGCTCTAGGCAGTCCTAACACTACCTAAGTATATAAGTTAGTATATAAGTAATTTAGGAAAGTTCTTTTTATATAAACAAATAGTTTACTTACTGAAGCCTTTATTAGTTAATATTGTTAACACTTTGACTGCGGTTTTTTTTCGACGACTGCGATCTTTTTTTTAACCTAAAAAATTCGTGCTGCCGCTCTACACAGCGCTTGTGTTGCGCCGCACATGCGTTTCGTTCGAAAAATATTACGGCTGTGCTGAGTCACAAAAGTCTGTATTTTCTCAGCCGCTGCGCTAGTGTGGATTTACGCATATTAGTCACTTGTAGAAAACACATACCGTGTGATTTCAGCACTCAAAGTGTTAACATTAGTGTTTTTGGAACAGCAAAGCTCTTTTTATTTTTATTTATTTATTATACTGCACATAACAAACATTCAAAGAAGTAGACAATGTAATGAAAATCTACCAACGTAACCTCGTAATTAACTTGATATATTTTTAGATTTTAGCGTCATAGGTCAAGGATTTTTATAAATTAACTATTTTTTAATTACTAACTGGATTTTTCCACGATTTGTTTTTGCTTACTGCATGCATAACTCCTAATGACAATAAATAAAAATAATAATAGAAGGCAGGGCGCTGTGGCGCTCATTGGCGGAGGTATATGTCCAGCAGTGGACTAAGATAGGCTGATGATGATGATACTTAGTTCTCTTAATATTTTAGTGGATTGAGTTTTGTAAAGCTATAAGAACCTCACTATTTTAGTGCAATGTCAGGGTTTATGTTCATTTCATTTATTGCAAGAAATATGGTCATAATACAAGGTCTTAAACATTAGAATAGGTAGTGTCACCTTAACACTTTGAGTGCTGAAATCACACGGTATGTGTTTTCTACAAGTGACTAATATGCGTAAATCCACACTAGCGCAGCGGCTGAGAAAATACAGATCTTTGTGACTCAGCACAGCCGTAATATTTTTCGAACGAAACGCATGCGCGGCGCAACACAACCGCTGTGTAGAGCGGCAGCACGAATTTTTTAGGTTAAAAAAAAGAACGCAGTCGTCGAAAAAAAAATCGCAGTCAAAGTGTTAAGAGTGTCACATACTTCACCAAAACACATGGCATGCAAACATTTCTAAAACTAACTATTATAAAATGTCATTTTGACGACTGATGTGGCGCGGTGGGCGAAGGTCCGCCTGCGACACAGGAGGTTGCGGGTTCGATTCCCGCCTCGGAACAATTGTGTGTACGATCTGCAGATATTTGTTCCGGGTGGTCTGGTCGTTTTCTATGTATAATAAAAAATATCTATCTATGTAATGTATTGTATTATGTATATCAGTTATCTAGTACCCATAACACAAGCTCTGCTTACCATGGGGCTAGATAATGCTGTGTGAATTGTCCAGCATTATTTATTTATTTATTTTGGTTGACGACCGATGTGGCGCGGTGGGCGAAGGTCCGCCTGGGACGCATGAGGTTGCGGGTTCGATTCCCGCCTCGGAACAAATGTGTGTACGATCTGCAGATATTTGTTTCGGGTGTTCTGGTCGTTTTTTATCCAACTTTTTATAGAATACTTTGTATGGTTTATCATACACGTGCGAGAATGGCCAATAAGTAATGGATGCAATCAGCCCAAGACCGGTATGAGGCACATAAATTGGAGGATTCCTATACCCCGAGGTTATATGTTACAGGGAAATGGTAAAATCAGTTATTATTTCATTTCACTCAAAACAATAAACAGGAATAAATGGGAGGAAGGAAACAATAAACCAGTAAAGCCAATTCTGATCATCATTCAGCAGCTGGGTTGAAGCCACTTCATCATAGGTTTCCACAGTTAGAGCCATCCACTACGGTCTTACGGTAGAATTCAAAATCATTTATTTCTATAGGCTTACAGAATAAGCACTTAGTCAAGTCAAATTTTATACTATAAATTATCAAATAAGAAATCAGGTTTTTTTTTTATTATCACTTCAATTTTTTGTCCACTGGTAGCCGTGTCTATTGGCGCCCTACGCCCCTACACTCAATTTAAATAAAAAGGTTGTTGTAAAAAGTAAAAGTTACCTAGATTACCAACCCAGCATTTAGCGGCCTTGAAGTCTGGCGTGTGTATGACGAACTCCTTGGTCTGTGGGTCGTAGGTCGCGGTGGTGCGCATGAGTCGCGCGTCCGACCCGTGCGCTATCTCTGTCAGGGCGAAACTTGCTAGGACCTAGGGGATAGAAAAATAAAATTAAATGTAATCTGTTTCAGTTTCGTTCACTGTTGTGAAAACAGTGCGCCTGAAGAAGTTGTTCCATACAAATAATTTTTTCACAAATATTAATTTAAAACTGTCAAAAACTTTTTTGACAGTTCGCCTACGTGCTTTTAAATTGAGTAACTGTTGAATCCTTCCGAATCCGCTGAATCTTTGTTTCCTAGTTTCGTATCTCTGCCAATCCGCCTTCTCTCAGGAGTACGAGTCGTTATTTTTGGTAAATATTGCATGAAATATGAAATAGCATTGTTAACACTTTGACTGCGATTTTTTTTCGACGACTGCGATCTTTTTTTTAACCTAAAAAATTCGTGCTGCCGCTCTACACAGCGGTTGTGTTGCGCCGCACATGCGTTTCGTTCGAAAAATATTACGGCTTTGCTGAGTCACACAGATCTGTATTTTCTCAGCCGCTGCGCTAGTGTGGATTTACGCATATTAGTCACTTGTAGAAAACACATACCGTGTGATATCAGCAGTCAAAGTGTTAATAGACCGTTCTTTCTTTTTTCATTATACTTACAAAAAGTAATCAAAATCGTATTTCAATAAGCCAGGACAGTTAGAAATATGAAAAATTAAAACTAAATCATATATACGAAAGAGTTATATCTGGTTAGTGGATGAAACGTTGGTGTTCTTGCAACACAATCTAGGTTCATAGTTAACCCGCTGAGACTCATAATGAAGTAAGTAATAAGCTTAGAAATTGTTTGTAGAATAGAATAGTGATTTATTGCCTGAACTTATAACTTGTAATTACTTAAACTTGTAATCTTGTTTTTAATTTATTATTAACTGTATATTGTTTTTAATATATTCTGTCTTTTTTAAGTCTAGTAGTTAGTGTTTTGGTGTTAGACTGTAAGCTAACTGCTGTATTTTTTTATAAATAACTACTTATAGGTACTATAGTACCTATAAGTAGTTTTAAGTTCATTTTTAGTATACCTAGACCATAATCTATTATACTAAAAACATAACTTATATCTATAAATTAATAAGCAGGTATATAACATACAAATGAGATATTTGAATTCATTAATTGTAACTAAGTACATTCAGGCAATGGGAGTAAGTTCAGAAAAATGCCGATAAGCTAAATAGCACGTGCGGCGCTGTTTTACAGCTTACCCCTTACCGACAGTTGATCGTCGGCTTTAATAGTTTTTTTGAAGAAACTCACCTCTCTATTAAAAACTGTAGCTTCATAGAACTTGAAATGGCGCTCCGTGCCGAGCGATAACAGCGCGTTCCCATACAAGTAGATACCTATGGCCATCTTCACGGATACGCTGGGGTTCAGGGACTGGATCGCTTCGTTTATGGTCATTATTGTACGCGTCTGTGGACAAATTCAATGCCTTTAGAGATGCTATAGATAGATAGATAGAAAATACTTTATGCATTTATATAGGTAAGTACTCATATGTAGTAGTAAACTTAAAATTCGCTACAATTGGCTGTCTTATCGCTATATCACACTTCTCGAATACAGCTCAAGTCACGATTGACTTATTGCCAAATCAAAGAAGTCAAGAAGTCAAAGTCACGATTTTTTTGATAGTTTTCAATGAAAGTCTGGTACAAATTCGTCGAGAGGTCGTTGAGAGGAGTTGAGAGAGGAGTTGCGTTTCAGTATTTTTGGATGTTTGTTATGTACCTCTTCACGATAGAGCTAGATAATTAATCCCTCTTCATGCCAATACCACTGAACGGATCGGGCTGCAATTTTATATAGACTAGACCTGGCTTAACAAGAAAGCGCGAGAAGCCGTGCCTAGGTGAACGTAGTGTAGTGCCCTGTAACCAGATGAGATGACGATCTGTGAAAGACTGCTGGCATATGCTGGACTATAGGATGATGATGATTTTACACAGCAACATGAAGTAGTCTGTCTACTTCATGTTATCGATAATGCTTAAAGAGCTTACGTTATCGATAATAGGTATTCCGTAATTTAATATTTTTTGCGAGATTTTTTCTAGGGATATACAAACACGCAAAATTATAACAAATATTTGTTCCTAATTCCAACATTCTTCCTGCGGCAGAAATCATCCTCGCAATCTTGAGCGTCAGATAGACCTTCGCGACAGGTGGGCATTGTTTTGCAAATCTTTTCCAATATTACAATATTGGAAAAGATTTGCAAAACAATACAATGAAATCATTAAAGTCACACAATGGAGTTCGTCGTTACTGTTCGCGCCTGAGGGCAAATTAGATTCGGATATAGTTTTTTCAAAATACAGAGCTGCTACTGAACGAGACTAAGAAATAACGGCAAACAGAACAACAAATTTTCCCGTAATTAGTGAAGTATGTACTTGACTAATTCGGGAAAATTTGTTGTGTAGGTGTTCTCAGTAAGAACTTTTATTTTATGTAAAATCCTCCTTTTTGAGCTTGACAAAAACCAATTATTTTCTTTAATTAACACAATATAAAACAGGCGTAAAAGTAGACAAAATAATAGATATAACGAGTATGATGTATGGTATTTGAAGCGAGATTAACTCTAGAAGAAAACAAAAATTAAAATATATTTATTCTGATAGAGCTAAAACCTAATTATCTAACTATAGTAAACAAATACAGCACACGACTTAAAAATACTTTTAATAATATACATTGATTTAAACAAAACTGACATGTCTAAAATTAATTTTGTGTAGATCAAGCGCGTGAGTTTGTAAAAACAATTTAAACAGAGTAGGTAGTAGGCCTTTACCCTACAGAGGCATCATCATCATCATCATCAGCCTATATTAGTCCACTGCTGGACTTAGGCTTCCCCCAATGAGCGCCATAGCGCCCTGTCTTCAGCTTGCCGCATCCAGCATCTACCGTCTTTCGCAGGTCGTCATCCCACCTGGCCGGAGGGCGTCCTACACTTGGGATCATATAGCTCTTAATAATAGTAGGTATGTACCTATTATAATAGCCTTTCAGACAGAGTAGGTACTCTTATCTAGAAACATTTTCTCGAGTGCGAAAAGATTAGAATAACGTAACTGACGTAACTTTAGATAAGAAAAACTCAGGACTCGATTCGAAATCATGTTTTTTATGGGCTGGTTTTATGGTGGATACTATTAAACGAAAATATTTGTAGAATCTCACAATATTAAATTAATTATTAGGTGATTTTTTTACATAGATATAATATAATATTATTTCTAAATACATATCTTCATCTACATAGTATAAAACAAAGTCGCTAGTTAGCTACCTGCTATCTGTCTGTCCCTATGTATGCTTAATCTGCAAATTCAACGTTCCGTACCTTTGTTCTATAAAATATACCACCACATTCAATGCCGACGACGCATATGTATCTAGCCCGCCGCCCGCCGCCGCCACTACCGTTTGCGCCTTGCAAAGGCTGGGCTGTGAATGCGTTAAGTCACACAAAAACAAAATTTTGTCTGTAATCATTATCACTACAAAGTATAAAACGAAGTCGCTTCCCGCTGTCTGTATGTCCCTATGTATGCTTAGATCTCTAAAACTACGCAACAGATTTTGATGCGGTTTTTTTAAATAGATAGAGTGATTCAAGAGGATGTTTTATAGACTATTTGACACATAGATTTCCACACGAGCGAAGCCGCGGGGCGCAGATTAACAAAGAAAGTAACAATAGCTGTACAAACTAGCTGCTAGTGTAACTTTAATTGTTTATCGTCATATTTATTCCTATTGTAACTTTCTTTGCTAATACAGATATTATATGAAAAAAAGAAAATATTTTTATTTTCAACTACAACCAATCACACAGACAAAAACTTAAAACTATAATTATAGTACATTAGGTATAAATATTAAAATTATGTAATACATATTCTTTGTAAAAAAGCTTATTACAAAATATCAGATTATCTAGAAGATAAAAAGCTTGGAACGAGTTTTGCTCCAACTCAAAATCTACCAACTTACAGATAAGCAAATCATATGTAATAGACACATAAGTTATGAACATACTAGTGGTTTCTTCTCACTTCTTCCAGTGGTGGACAAAAAATTGAAGTGAACTATAAAATAATTTTAATTGATAATAATGAATAGTATAAAATATGACCTGTCTAAGTGCTTATTTGTAAGCACTTAGAATAAATACTTCTTAGAAATAAAAACTTTTCATTTTCATATATCTATCTCATATTGTTTTTGCTTGCTGGTGTTTATGTTTATTATTAAATTTTCAATTCCTCTCAAACTCTCACTCACTCTCTTTGCGTTCCTCTGAAACCCTCATCCTGAAAGTCCCTGCTCACTCTACCTCTTTCTATGACAAATCATTCACTGTACAAGCCACCCGTCTATGGAATGCTCTCCCTCTGGACATCAGATGTGCAAAATCACTCCCTATCTTCAAAAAAACTGCTGCATCAGCATTATTTATCCATATAAAATATTGATAGCCTTATCTTATGTCTATGTAAGTTTATTATAATGTTTGTTATGTAGGTATTTAGTGTATTTGTTATCAATTATTTATTAAAGTGCCACCGTCTATATTGTTCGTTCATGTCCAGTCCATCCCAAGGTTGCCTGGAAGAGATCGCTCTCAGCGATAAGGCCGCCCTTTATACCTTTATTCTAAGTTTTTATCTCTGTATTATTTTCTGTTTTGTGTGGTGTAATAAAGTGTTATCTATCTATCTATCTATTAAATTTTCGATTATATACGATTTACTTTGTTAAGACATTAAAACAGTCAACATAACTTTCAATCTAAGTTCTGTTTAGAGCGAGCGCGGTGACACAAAACCTTGCTTTTGATTGAAGATTGACCCTGTTAAGCAATTTTGAATGACTTTTTGTGGTATCTTTTTGTATTCAGCAGAATGTAGCGGTAACCTTCAGTTTGGTAAATAGAGACATTCTTTGGTTTTGCATTGTTTGCGTGGCATAACTGTAAATTTTACGCGAATTCGAATATTCTTTACGTCAATTATGGTGATAGATACAGGTATGTATGTATCATTCAGATTTTTCAAGGTACCTCCATTGTTTCCAGGTGTCAAATATTAAATAGGTGAATAAATAATGAACTTAAGACATAAAAGTTACAAAGTGGCCTTTAATTCGAGGTTTTCCTACATAAAATATAATTTTTCTTGTATTTCAGTTAGAACCATTCAATTTGGCGTGAAGAAACAGACATCGATTCAATCAAATAAACTTCGCCATATCATGTAGTTCATGATCCTAATGAGACCATAAAATGACGTGATATTATGTAGGTACTATCAGACAGTATATAATGTGAGTCAGACAACAGACATATCAAAGAACTACGGAATCGCTGATATTGAGTTTCGGCGAACAAAGTACAGAACCTCAGATTAGAAAATGTTCCTTCGACAGTATCTACCTTAAGCGAAGTGAGTCATAGCCACAGAATGTATAGTAGTATGTATTACGTACTTATTCTATCAAGATCATGATAACGATTTATCTGAGGACGCTTATCGCTAACTCGAAGATATGTAAAGAGGTTGTATGATTATTGTGAAAATGTTTAAATGCATTTTTAATGTATGAGAATAATGCTCTCGATTAATGGCATGGAAAATTATTCATATTAAAAACTTATCAAGATAAATGTACGCTTAAGGATGTGAAGGGTTTTTCCTTAAATCACGATTTAAGATAAATGTAAAGATTAAAGGAAAATCCCTCGATCCCATAGGTGTCAAAAAGCAGCAAAATGTTGATTTAATGTTAGGTATGGAGTTTATTAACAAGGCAAAACATTCTGAAAAACATATTTTAAAGTATTAAAATATGTTTTTCAGATTTTTTTCTTTAAAGGCACTGTAATTAATAATATAATTAATTAACAAACAAAGCCCTCAAATATAATGAAGCCTACGTAATCGGGTGGGTACTCTCAGCAACATAAAATACCTACTGCTGTACTTAGGTCATTTTCTGGTAACACATAATAATAATGACGGTAATAACGTTGTTATTTTACAAGAATGCGGTATTTTAGTAAATAGCCTAATATTTTCTGAAAGTTTTTTAGTCCGCCGCGCGGCTGACGCTCCCGCTTCGCGTCCCGAGTCCTACTTGTTTGACGCGCATGTTTGGCCGATACTTCCTTCCAATAATCCCCTGCGAACTCTTGTCCAAAAATTCCCACTTTTCTGAGCCGGCAGGGGAAAATGTCAAAAGCTGCAGAAATCACCATAGTTACGGTAACTATGACATGTAATTCTAGAACGTTCGCTATAAAGTTTTTAGTTACACCGACCCCTTTGTAATTACTAATTACAGTCCTAACGTTTGTCACTTTTTTAGCCTTGTACCTATTCGTTGACCTTCTTACACGTGCTGTAAACACCATGTCAGAATTGACAATGATGTCCTAACGAAGACTAGACGCTGCCTGATAGTAGGTACATAAGCGTGAGCGCAAACAAGTTTGGTGTCCCATCGGATTATGAGAGTGCATCTACACTCTCATAATCCGATGGGACAGCAAACCGATACGGCCGGGGAGAGGTCAGCAGCAGGTTCAGCAGCTGAACCCACCGAGGCATGAGGGAGAATATCAGCTTTAACACTTTGACTGCTGAAATCACACGGTATGTGTTTTCTACAAGTGACTAATATGTGTAAATCCACACTAGCGCAGCGTCTGAGAAAATACAGATATGTGTGACACAGCACAGCCGTAATATTTTTCAAACGAAACGCATGTGCTGCGCAACACAACCGCTGTGTAGAGCGGCAGCACGAATTTTTTAGGTTAAAAAAAGATCGCAGTCGTCGAAAAAAAACCGCAGTCAAAGTGTTAACCAGTGAAGTCTGTGATGTGGCATGCCCCAGAAGGGAGAGTGTTCGGGACAAAGTCCGTAGGACTTGTAGAGTCTGAAGTCACCCGAGTGACTCTTTTCTCACAGTTTCGGTCCGTATAACGGCAAGGTTGACAGGACCATGGGAGGTTCGAGTTAAAAATAGCTAGGATATAATCATCATCATCCTATTAGTAGTCCACTGCTGGACATAGGCCTCCCCCAATGAGCGCCACAGCGCCCTGTCTTCATCTTGACGCGTACCTGCAGTCTTTCGCAGGTCGTCATCACACCTGGTCGGATGGCGACCTACGCTACATTTGCCGAGTCGTGGTCTCCAATATATTAGCGCTAGGATATCTATACTAATATTATAAAGAGGAAATGTTTGATTTTTTGTTTGTTTGTATTGAATAGGCTCTGAAACAACTGGACCGATTTGAAAAATTATTTCACCGTTAGGAAGCTACACTATCCCCGGTGAACATAGGCTATACTCTATTTTCAAAAAAGTTAGGGGTCCTTACTAAAACTCCAATAATGTAACCCAAGGTGTAAAAAATCACCTAATAACGTGAAATTCGAGTTTAACGCGGGTGAAACCGCGGGGAACAGCTAGTCAATTATATAGGTTTAACTTACCCGTTTGCTATAACTAGCATTGGTCATCTCCTTCGTCAGGAACTTGTACTCGTTGACCTTCTTCAGCTGGAGCTGCGTTATCCTCTTCTGTTCTTCTACAGGCGGGGTCACGTGGCTCGGCGCGAACAACGGGTCTTTCTCCAGCGTCTGCCATACTTTGTACTGGAACAATCCAGAAGGTTATTTGAATATCACCTCTTATGACCTCTATCTAGAGCATAGAGTAGAGATCGCCAAAGGTTGAACAGAAAAGCCACAGATTATACAGGTAGTACCTACCTGTTACTTCGGCATACAATACAATATATTTATATTTATTGATAACACCAAGTTTTAAGTCTTAGTTCATTTTTTTATATATTGTATGTATACCATACATAAACCATGATGATGTTTTTTTAAATCATCGTCATCATCATCAACCTATGTATGTTAGTCGACTGCTGGACATAGGCCTCCCGCAATGAGCGCCATAGCGCCCTTTTTTCAGCTTGCCGCATCCAGCATCTACCAGCAGTCTTTCGCAGGTCGTCATCCCACCTGGTCGGAGGGCGTCCTACACTACGTTTACGTTTCTTTAAATAATTAGTCGTAATAACTATTAAAAAAGTATTTAAAACAGTTAATTATATCGTAGT
Source organism: Eupithecia abbreviata (assembly GCA_943735965.1). Taxonomy (NCBI): domain Eukaryota; kingdom Metazoa; phylum Arthropoda; class Insecta; order Lepidoptera; family Geometridae; genus Eupithecia; species Eupithecia abbreviata. Next base: position 12,593,830 of record OX030978.1, read on the forward strand.
GTTTACGATACAGTGAAATATAATGCGTTTGCGATGAGTTGACATAATACGTAGAATAGATGAACTGGCAGTAATGTGATAGATCGCCATACAGTTCACCGTATACCACACCTCATACAATAGGTCATCCATCCTTCGTATTACATTAGTACTAGGTATTTTCTATTTGTACTGCGTTTACAGAAATCCACACAATGATATACAATGGCATCAGTACAATGCAGAGTTTCAGATCAGCACGAATTGGAAGTACGGACCGGACCTAAGCGTCATCGTCGCGTAGGTCGAGAAACTGTCTTTGAAGGGGTTTAATTGTTCGCCAGTCAAGTCCAACAGTGGCCCAATATAGGCTTTTAAGGTTGGGCTAGGAATTCAATTTTCAGTCAGCGACCTTTATTTCCTCTAACCAGCAGCGTTTAGACAGCCGGTCTTCCAGAGGGTGAATCTACCAAGTACATATTGCACGATGGCTGGAGGTGATTCGATAAGAGTGCGCGAATTCGAAGTGCTAATGCCACCTCCCTCTTAACCCCGTGGCAGTAGTATCTCCTCCCTTTCCTGTTCCATTTTTTCTGTCTCACTCTCTCGACTGTCTTATTGCGGTATAGCGCAGACTTTAAAGATACCGAAACCTGTGCTTATTATACCCAACCGGCATGCCCAGCATGAAGATTATGGCATTACCCTGTTATAAGAGTCAATAAACGTTTCTTAGGGGACCGGACGCCTAGGTCCAGTGGACTGTTGAATAGATAACAGTTGAGCTAATAGACGTTTCTTAGGGGACGCCTAGGTCCAGTGGACTGTTGAATAGATAACAGTTGAGCTAATAGACGTTTCTTAGGGGACGCCTAGGTCCAGTGGACTGTTGAATAGATAACAGTTGAGCTAATAGACGTTTCTTAGGGGACGCCTAGGTCCAGTGGACTGTTGAATAGATAACAGTTGAGCTAATAGACGTTTCTTAGGGGACGCCTAGGTCCAGTGGACTGTTGAATAGATAACAGTTGAGCTAATAGACGTTTCTTAGGGGACGCCTAGGTCCAGTGGACTGTTGAATAGATAACAGTTGAGCTAATAGACGTTTCTTAGGGGACGCCTAGGTCCAGTGGACTGTTGAATAGATAACAGTTGAGCTAATAGACGTTTCTTAGGGGACGCCTAGGTCCAGTGGACTGTTGAATAGATAACAGTTGAGCTAATAGACGTTTCTTAGGGGACGCCTAGGTCCAGTGGACTGTTGAATAGATAACAGTTGAGCTAATAAAAGACTATAATATATATATATATATGTATAGTGTGAAAGACACAGGACCGTGGTCGACGGCACAAACTCCGGGAGGATTATACCCAGCAGTGGGCCAAATCTTGCGAATGATGACGTTCCTAACCAGAAAGAAAACTGAGTGATACACGTTTGATCTTAAGTAGCGAGTTACTCTATGTTTATAGCTCATTCAGTTAAACCGAGCGGATTTACGCCATTTGTAACGCATTTAAATAACATTAAGATGAAACAATTCGACATTGAAGCCAAATCTGATCTGCGCCTCGTCATCAGTCCGCCCACTCTTGCGCAACTTTATCACAAACTAGTTTAAACTAACTACGGGCTTTGTTTCCGTAATCCAATGGAAATTATAAATCCCTATTGCTACCACTGACCTACATTTTCAAAGGACCCTGCAAATTCAATGTTCCGTACATTTGTTCTTTAAAATATACCACCACTTTCAATGCCCACGACACATTATGTATGTATCTAGCCCGCCGCCTCTGCCGTTTGCGCCTCAAGCCTGGGCTGTGAATGCGTTAAGTCACACAAAAACAAAATTTTGTGTGTAATCATTATCACTACAAAGTATAAAACGAAGTCGCTTCCCGCTGTCTGTATGTCCCTATGTATGCTCAAATCTTTAAAACTACGCAACGGATTTTGATGCTTTTTTTTTTAAATAGATTTCAAGAGGAAGGTTTATATGTAGGTATATAATACACGCAGGTCTGTCTCTAGGCCGCCGCATATCTCTGGGCCAGGATTCAACTTCATTCGATAATGTATTCAAAACACGAAAATTAAAAACGTCTTATGTATTTTACATCGTATTTGCGGCATGCGAAACACATCATTAAAATATTTTTAAGTTAATTGTATTTGCAATCATTACATATTGTTGTGTAATATTTACAAATATGAAGATAAAGTTATTTTTTTTATCTAAAACCACAGTAACTTTGTAATTTTAGTTAAATATAAAGTTTATTATCTCGAAAAGATTTCCTAATATTAATAAAACAGGTCGTTCTATCGTAGCATAGAACTATTAATATTATTTCTTAAATTCACATAATTCTTTCCATCCAAAGGTTGCCTGGAAGAGATCGCTTCTAAGCGATAAGGCCGTCCATTGTACTTGTATCATGTGATGTGTTTTATAATGATCTGTAACTGGTGTACAATAAAGTATTTTTGTATTGTATTGTATTGTATTATCCAACCTACATACTTACTATGACCCGACCGATGTGACGCGGTGGGCGAAGGTCCGGATGTGACGCGGTGGGCGAAGGTCCGCCTGCGACGCAGGGCAGGAGTTTGCGGGTTCGATTCCCGCCTTAGGATAAATATTTGTACGGTCTGCAAGTATTTATTCTGGGTATTCTTTATGTATAATTAAAAATATCCATCCATGTATTGTATTACGTATATCAGTCATCTAGTTACCATAACACAAGCTCTGCTTAGCTTGGGGTTGGATGATGCTGTCTGGATTGTTCATAATTTATTTATTTATTTATGGTGGAACAATTCTGAGAAATTCAACAGGTTATTTTAATTAATCTTTTAAGAAGCATTTAAAATTTTAATACATCTCTTGGAAACAAAATGGTGGGTACAATAAAAAGTTCGGCACAATGTAAATTGTTTGAGAAAAGTAAATGAAATGAAATAAAAATTAGGTTTTGTACCTAAGCCTAAAGAAATAAATGTTATTGATTTCTGATTTTTCTAGGGCACCTTTTAGTTTACGTTTATGTAATGAAGTTTTGATTTGATTATGGTCTACATTTTGGTAAAAAACAGTGTTTATGTTTCTACATAGTACATGTATCTGTTACTATTTACACAGTCAGTCTACTACCATAGACAAAGGTAAATAGTCTATAGTACTATTTTTTTTTATTGAAATACCTGTTCCTATTCCTCTAACTTAATCAGAGACATTATGTACCTTATTTTAAATTAACATGATTGTGTTTTACTTAGGTATATTGTTTATATATTATATCTATGATACCTACTATTCCTTACTGAAGTCGATCATTTAGGAACAGAGGGAAAGAATATAATCTTTTGCCCTGCTGTAGAAGACCAGAGGCTTAATTAGGTTACTTATTAAATGACTCACGGTAAAATTTTCTTGTTGGTAACAAATAATAAGTGTTTCAACGAAAAACAAGTATTTTATCAATAACTTGAATTACTTTACAACATCCAATTTATACAATTTGCATGAGTCAATCATATTTAAAGGTAAACAGTGTGTTATCATACCACTTCACAATAATCATAAAAGTACTATAAGGAATTAATACTACAGGTATTTATAGTTATTTACTTATATCAGTCATCCCGTGACCTGTTGAAACGTCGGGAAAAATAGGTGTGTAAGCCTGTTGAAACGTCGAGAAAAATAGGTGTGTAAACCTGTTGAAACGTCGGGAAAAATAGGTGTGTAAGCCTGTTGAAACGTCGGGAAAAATAGGTGTCTAAACCTGTTGAAACGTCGGGAAAAATAGGTGTGTAAGCCTGTTGAAACGTCGGGAAAAATAAATAAAGTAAAGTAAAGTAAATAAACGCGAAAAATACCCGTTTTATTAATACTTATGTGTTCAGATCGCGTAAGTGTAAAAATATTGATTACTTAAGGAAACAGCAATACTCAATAGGTACCTAATTGAACGAAGAATTAAAATGGCTTTTCCCGTAAGGGACAAGCCCGAGGGTTCTTCCTAATAGGAAATGTCACCAAGAGACAATATCAATGAGATAATGGTTTTTAGTGGAGAGGCAAGCTAAGATTATATTTAAAAAAATATGGATATTTTCAAATGGCGCCTAAGTAAGCAGAACTTGTGTTACGGGTCCCAGATGGATGGATGGATCCTCAGTGGTGGGGCAGGCGAAGGTCCACCTGCGACGCAGGAGGTTGCAGGTTCGATTCCCGCCTCGGGACAAATGTTTGTACGATCTGCAGGTATTTGTTTCGGGTGTTCTGGTCGTTTTCTATGTATAATAAAAAAAAAACTGTCTATGTCATTTATTGTATTATGTATATCAGTCATCTAGTACCCATAACACAAGATCTGCTTAGCTTTTGAGCTAGATGATGCCTTCTGAATTGTCCATTTTTTATTTTCATATTAATTTCTATACTAACATTATTTATTTATACTTTAAATCAAGGCAATAATATTTGAGTTATTATATTAGAGACTTCAATGGTTTGACAGACTATCACAGAGAACTATAATCCCTGAGGTAGTCACTCAGATACTCCGGGACACAGTTTTTTTTTCAGGTACCTAGGTACGTTGTTTTATGCTGATATGAATGTGGTGTGTCTTACTTTATTGCACTGATTGATAAAATAACTATAGATTTGTAGTAAATATAGGTACATATTTTTTTTTAGATACCTACGGTAAGTAAAAACATAAATAAATTTCAACAATTAAATTTTTGTAAAGATTTCCCTAATTTTTTATAAAAGTTTGTGTTGGAAAACTTGGAAACAAGGGCATTCCTGTTCATCATGAACCAATTGAACATCAGACCTACACATGAACTTTATGCTATCAAGGCAGGCACTTGTGGTCATAAGTAATTTAATTTTTTTATTTAGCTCATGGCCATAAAATAGGTCATTTGAGCAAACAAGCATTGAAATAAATTTTAAATAATTTTATTACAAAAACAGCTACCTTGTAATTCGCGATAAATCATTTAAATTCTGTGATCATTAAACTAACCTTGAGTTTTAGCAGTTCCACATCTCCCTCCAGAGCTAGTTTCAAGCGTTTCCAGTCAAATTTAGCATTCTTCCTGTACACATCCAGGGGGCCGCTCGGGAGATCTGGGACGAAACTCAACTCGTCCATGCTAGAACACAATAAATTCCTGTTACATTTACAAAGCGGCCCAACGACTTTTATTACACCGGATGACTAAACCTCTAAAAGGAGATCATTGAAATTCCCTCCTAGAATTTTAATTCATTGAATTGGGCCCTCACCTTGATAATGAATGGTAGTAGTAGAAGAGAAACGGCGCGCGGAATTATGTACACCGGAGCACCACACGTTTAGCACAAGACTAATAATATGATATTGTAAGGTTTTGGAGAAGGGGAAATCGGCTGATAACGCGAAGGCAGCAGGCGGCTGAGCTCACGTTGTTTTATTGGGTAGATCCTCCGCGAAAACACGTCATAACTCATGAGGCGAAGGCCGGGCGGGCGGGCGCGGCGCGGCGATCTAGTAACTTTTGATTACAGCAGAGTTGCCAACTCTGCCAGTCGGAAATGGCTGGCTGCCTCATCAATGATTGAATAGACAAGAGCACAATCAACGAGATGAAAACATGGCTTTCCTCGGTTAGCGTCAAAAAAGTAATCAATGTGTATAACAAAAAAATTAAGCAGGTTTAGAGTTTTCTCAGACCAATTTGATCCGGAAAAAGTTTAATGATACATAGATATATAGTGATAGACGACCGCGAAAGCTGTAAAATAGCTTCATTCTTTGTGAGATAAATGATATAACATACTGTATCACGTAGGTATTACCTGCCACAAAACATAATAACGCATGGTTATAACTAAAATTATTTTTCAGCATAAAGAAAAACATTTTCTAGGATCGCATGTGATAGATTTATTTAAAGATTAAACACAATTTTATAACTGTGAATTATGTTCCTGAATAAAATAAAGAAATAATATTGTAAAACATTTAATTACTTTGATTGTATTGTTTAGTTTTATGATTTAATCTTGTTTTGCAGATAAAACTGTATTATAAGTAAGTATACGCTGTTTTATCTATAAAATAAAGTACCTATTAATTCGTAATGTATTAAATTAATCTTATTTATTCAAATCAGAAATTAAAATTAGCATAGAAAGATATTCCAGAATTCTGATTTGTACCTTATTCTATGGGAATAATATCGCCATCGCTGCTAATGCCCAACCCACCCACGGAATCGCAGCTAACGGTCATGAGTATTCATAATATTAATCCCTAATGCATATTAGCGAGTTTTGCTGGTCATGGGTCAAGGTTATGAAAATCTGTCACTCCCTGCGGCTCCTGGACCATCCGTCGTTGCCTTGACGAAACATAAATTGATCACCTACGTTAGATAATATGACGCCACCGACGAGCTACGACGACCGACGACGCGACGACGACGACGTCACAGTTATTCGAAATTTATGAATGCTAGTTACAATATGCGATACTAGAGTTATACTGGAAACATTTTTAGAAATTGAAACCAAGTCAACTGTCAAATTATTATGAATTGTCAAGTTGTCAATGTCAAGATGTCCGAGAATTTTGTGTTGGATAGCGACATCTAACGTATCTTTGAAGAAGTTCTATCTCTATTTACCTGGCGCACCATTATCGTTTTGTGCGGCATTGGTACTAGATGTCGCTATGCAGTATAGATCTATACCACTAGATGGCACTATAAATAACAAATTAATGAATCGTGTGACAAGGATCGACTATCTTGAAACGTGAACAGCAGAAAGAGACGAAGTTATTTACAACTACATGCATGGACTACCTCTACATTGATAAAAACTGTGTTTACACCGCAGACGCAGGGAACAAGAAAAGAGAAGTTGTAAAACAACAAACTGCTCGTCGTTTCGTTCGTTCGGTTCGTTTCGTACGTAGGTTGCTTTTCTATCAGATGTAAAATGGACGGGCGGTCGGTGTGTCGTGGCGTGCGCGAGAGCTCCGCGTGTTCGTTTTAATATCGATGTTGTTGTGTTACGAATTTGTTTATATTTGACGTGTACGAATACTCTGTGTTTACGCGAATTTACGACTGCTTCGGTGTTTCGTGTCCGAGAATGTGGATTAGTGCATGTGTTTTTTATGACGTTAGCGCTCACTTGCAGTGATTTTGCTGATAGCTCACTACACCGGTGGGTGCGGGCGTGATAAACTACGTGTTCGTTTTTGAAAAAAAAAAGCGAAATTCGCTAGTGTTGGTGTTTGCACCATGCTGTGGAAGGTGACATAGTGAACGTTGCGTGACCCTGACCTCTGACAACATGTCTGGGCGATCTGGCAGTGATTGCAGGAAGTTTGCACCGAACATATTCAATAAGAGCAAGTGCACTAATTGCTTCAGGCAAAAGGAAGAGCACAGCGCCGAGGCTTTGGAGTCTAATCGGGTGCGTTTCCTTCCACCTTCTAAAGTTTTTACGGAGTTTTTTCTATCGAGTTGAATCGAAATAACACCTTCTATTCGCTTCAATGTCGGCGTGTGTTTACGTGTGTGGATGTGGGTAGTTCAGTCATGCTTGAGTAGTGTTGATCTAACGGATTCATTGAGATATTGTTATAAAATTATGTTGTTCGTATTCGTACCTAACAGCGCAGAGAGCGAGGTGGAAATTCGAGTTAGAAAACGGACGAGGCTGTCGGTTTTCGACAGACAAATCTCCTTTTCAAAAAAATATGAATGGAAGGCGTTAAAAAAACAAAAATTGTTTCTAACTTCTGTGATTAAATCCCATGATCATAGCGCATGCAATGAAACTGTGACGTATTAACTATCTAGCTATCGGGAAACTTAAAATAACTCAAATCATGGTAACTAAATAAAATACCTACCTAGGTATCCTGTTATTTATGCCTTTAGGTGTTAATCATAATGATGTAAGTACCAGGTTAAGTACACTGTACAGGTACCTACCACCTAGGTACCTAGTTTTAAAATCTGTTTCTCATTCGCTCCAATGATAGGTAGGTGCTAGGTACCTACCTATCATTGGACCTACCATCAGGACGGTGTCGTTAAATAAATATTAACCACCAATATTTCTTTGGTTTTGTAACTTCTCTGTTTACAAAAAATGACCAGAATTCTATAACAGAATACCTACATATAGGTGTATAGGTAGGTAAGGGGAAAACCTACCTATCATTATCAAGCTACCTAAGGATACCTACGTGTATATCTAACTTAAGTCCCTAGCTATATTGAGTAGGTTATGTACCTACCTAGACAGGTAACCTGAGTAGCCAACCAACATTGTTAGGTTGCCTAATCGTAAGTCATTATAATTCCAAACAGTTTGTAGGCTGTAGATAGCAGGCATGTTGATTTTATCTGTCCTTCGTTCAAATGAACCTTTAGGCTTAGGTCTACCTACTAGACTTACAAATTCCTTGTCAACCTTCAAATACAATGCCTAGATCGGGACGCCTAGTAGACCTACCTACCTTCGTATTGTCACCTTAAGTATCTAATAAGTTTCGTAAAACGTGCGTAATCTTATTTATTTATTAAAGGTAGGTACACCAACACAACATTCAATAAATATTGATAAGACAATACCTACCTAGTAGTAAGCCTAGTAGTTTAGGTTATAATTGATAGGTTCTAATTTCCCACCAATAAAAAAAATCAAGAAGGTAGGGTAGAAGCACCGAACATTGTCCCCCATTTGCCCCTTTCGGACTCGTACAGGAACTGGCACAGACGATAGTGAGCTATGAAATAACATGTTGAAGGGTCTTATAAAAAAAATATAAAAAAATGTATAATGTCTGGCTAATAAATTTGAGGAATGCGATCAAAATTTTACATTCGTAATTTTGTACATTCTTTTTGCATAAAATAATACAATTCCATGTAAAATTTCAAACAAGAGAGATTATGGCAAAGGCCTCAAAATTAAAATCATTACACGCTATTTACTTAAATTAAACAGGTAACCCTCCAAGTGCCCCATGATTTTTACAAACAAAGCATCACACTCTGCTTTACTTATTTAATACTATTGAGTTTCCAAACAGCAAAAAATACCTGTCAATTATCTACACAAAACATCTGAGTATGGAAAACCACTAAACCCAGACAATGTCAAGTCCAAGGCTGTTCGGACACAAGCAAAAATACCTTTATCTCGATTCTCAAGGTTAGAGGCATTAAATATCGTACTCGTTGATAAGTTTAAATTACCTTGCATGTTAATAGCAATAAACTTAGTCTTAAAGTCTCTTTACGTAGTCATCATCATCAGCCTACTGACTAAATCCTCTGGGGAGTTCCTTCACTTCGCTACATTGAGACCATGAGAACTATTCTCGGTAAGTATATCTATGTACAGTCTCAGCTGCGTTTGCCTTTACAGTGCCATCTCTAAGGATACTACTTCGCTCAAGGCACTCCAATCCAAACACTCGGGTGCCTTACAGCACTGATTCTGAGCATTATTGTGCTTAGGTACTACTTGCTAAGTCGCTACGTACGGTGGTACTGCACCACCTCCGCCCTGCCTATTTTGCGATATAAGTCTACAAGCATCATGCGATAGGATGGTTTTATTTTCGACTTTTTCAAGTGAATCTGCACCTATTGCGACATGTTGTTTCATTGGCTGGCCGTCTATGCACAGAGAAATAAATTAGGTATTTGATCATCATCATAACTTCTGGTTATAAAAATACCTCCTGTTGTTTATATAGAAAGGCTTTTTGCTTGCTTCTTACTATATTGTTTAATACCTGCTACAATAATCTAGAGCTGTCTTACCTACATATCTTCTTTCACAGTTATAGCACGTGTTTGTTGTATTTAAATATTTTGAGCAGAAAAATCTATTGTTTCGATCGTTTGTCTGTTAATCACCCTTCAGCTTTACAATCGGACAAAAAATGTTCTCCTGATGGCGTATATCAAAGCTAGCAATAGCTACAATAGACTCACACGCAACTAAATAGACACCTTTATTTGCTTGTGTAACTATCGGAGAAAGTTGCCGCTTATTAGGCAAATGTCTACTGATGACTTGACAATTCGCGTCGACATCGCCTGCCCATGCGCTTTAGAAATCGCATCCGGCGTGTTGGCTTCTATTTTATCGATCGAGGTGTTTTTGAAGTAATCTGCTTACTTGATTGGATATTGTTGGAGGCCTTTGTCGCGTTTAGCTTTCATTTGATTATTCTTGACGTTGAGTCCTCTTAACGAACGAAGTTGGCCTGTTCAATTGCAAGGAGTGAAAGCAAAAAAGACAAGACTTTGCCCAGCAGTGGAGCAGTAATGGTAGCTAAAGGGTAATGCAATTCATGTGCCATACTACCTGGAACATGATTTAAAAATCACCGGTACTGTAAATGATGGTAGATGTTACAAATTATTAATAAAATTTCCCATTGATTTTGTGCGGTTTCTCCATTTGTTCTGAGTCTTCAACTGCTTGAGACCCGATTCCATTTACCAAACCACTTACCCAGGGCCCTGACAATACACTCATATGCAATAACATGAGTTAAAGTGAAAATAATTTTCCCGCTTTCTCGTTACGTTGGGTTTGTGGGTCGACACGTGTATTTGTTTTACAAAATTAACGTTTTGCATGAACAGGTTATTTAATGTCTCCGAGTGGTGGCGCCAGGACCACAGTTTTGCGGTTAATGCGTAAGCGCAGTGCGCAACTGCTGGTTTGAAGTACTCTGACATACTTTTCTTTGAACATGTCACGATTAGAACACATTTCAAGATTTTCTCGTAGCTTTTAGCATTTTTCTCTGATTGAGCTATAAAATGCTCAGTGGTGTGTGGGTAGGGCGTCCTGTTAGTAGTAAAAGGTACCTTTAAGGTCTCTGATAGACTGTGGATAAGCTGAGGTCAAGAGATAAACGTCCATCAGTGACACAATGCGTTGGGTGGGGCAAAGCCATCGTCAGGCTTCGTCCAGAAAGTAGACCAAAAAGATTGATGCGAAAGGCTTATGAGGAGAGTGAGACATGAACTAGCTAAGGGGCTCCTAAGGCGGTGCGGAAACGTAAACTTAATGTTATTCGTTACCATGGTATTTAAAATATGTCTTAAGTACATAATATTCCCTTCTTACTCAATCCTAGCCTACCTGTTGCAACAGCTTTACTGCTCAATTAAACACTAAACCAATTCGAGTGTACCTGCTAATTCTAAACGTAAAATGTCGAGTGCCCCTAAACACATCATAAATCCAACAAACCACTGTCATGTCAATATTTGTACAGATTGAAACAACCGATTCTAAGACGGAGGGAAGGATTCAAAATAGTGAAATTAAAAAAGAAAATAGGATCTTGCCTCTTGACCGACTTAAGTGGAGCCGTTCCGTTGTGACCTTTAGTTGTCTGTTAATCTCTGGCTGTGGATCAGCTCTGCTTGGTTGGTAAACTTGTAGTGTAGCATAAAAAGGAGTGCGTGAGGAATGCGCCGCGGCCAGGTGCAACGGCCTGCCGCCCCGCCCCCGACCGGCATTTTTGTGAACAACACGCCTAATGTGTGAGCCCGAAAACGAGACTTGGCGCCAATCAATTCTAAATAAACCGCTCGTGTTGTAATCGGTCCGATCGACTATGGATTCGATGGCAATATACTTTGTTTTTACCCCAGTCCTTGCTGCTTCTTTGATTTAAAGCAGTGCATGTGTTGTGTGATCATTAAAATTTCATTGAAGAGGCCGCCAGTAGCTAATTCGTATCGGAATCCGATTGAGGGCTCACACTAGTCAGGCTGTCAGAGTTCTTGCTTCGTCACTAATCCCCCACTGAATCAGCAAATCGATATGTGCCTAAATTCAAATGGTGAGACCGTTAACCGCACAATGGATGCCAGCAGTAAATAACATTATTATGTAGGTCGAGAAGCGACAGGGCAGTAAACAGAACAATTGGTCTGACATTAGCACCTACTTGACAAATGCGCGTGAGATGGATAACAAGAGCCTTCGGACCGGTTAAATTAGCAGAGGTTTACTATGAAGAATTCCTTTCCAACAGCTGTAATAACGTTTCTTGTAGTCCAATTACCGCTTCTTTAGGGTCATTAACGATGCCAAGATGAGTTTAGTAAAGGGATGCTGCAGTCCGTGTTGGTATGCTTGAGTTTAACGCACACCTTTCCAAGTCGCATGCGCCGATAAAGCTAAAGGAATCGAATGTTTACCCTTTTTTACCAAAAATTTTACCCCGCACATACACAACCTATAAAGCTTGCAAATGCAATGTTATCAAGAAACGGACATTGGTAGAATCGCCTTAAACTAGACGCAGAGCCATCTGACAAGAAGTTGAAGACTGAACCCCTAGCACGATAAGGTAAGGTAAAGGTATCTCCGGAAGCCAGTTGTGTTTGGGACATTCAAATACCAACCAATCGCTTCTTACGACTAGGTGGGTGGAAAGTCCAGTTCCAGCGGATAGACGAGATCCAACCCATAGGATCTAAGCATTATTTATGTGACATAAAAACATGTTTAGTCTGTCACATACGCTTAGATTAACCTGACAGGTGCAGCGAGAACTGGTTCCTCTAAGAATTTGATATGTGACATCGGCCCGTAGACAGAGTGGCTCGTAAACTTTAATTCGAGGCATAAATAAGGCTTACATGTAATGTAATGCTATAGAAGCATGTCTGTTATACTTCCACAAAGATATCTGTGAGCGGAGTTGCATCACGTCGTCGCTCCAATCATACCTTTCAATAACCTGCAGCGAGGAAACCAAAAGCATGAGCCGAGTCGAATCTTGTTCCATTTTCGGCCAGATATCTTGGTAGAACTGTAAGGCTTATACAAGCACGTATTATAGAGTGTGAATAAAGGATAGGGTATTTCACTATGCTCTTTCTTAATGAGGCTGTAAACTGGAGGGTCTTGAATAAAAATGCTTTATTTGGCTACCTTTTGTCCAGGGGCATAATAGGATAATTTTATGGAGGATTATATACCATCAATCAACAAGAAAGCATAAAGGAGCGTTGGATTGTAGTGTCTGTGAATGAATCTTGATTTATATACTCGTAACCTTATAAAACGCTACGACACGCGGACGACCGCTTTAATAAAATTCAATGTTTTTCAACGCGGGCCGCTATTGAGGCATATACCCTAAAATTTTAATTTGAAGAGTTTTGTGTCTTTGCTATTAGATCATTTTAGACTTCGTAATAGTTATAAGGAAGACTTAAAAAACTACGAATACTAAGTAAATAAGATAGTTAAAACAAATGTTGTAGCGTTTTTTATGCTAACAATAGATTAAAATTACGCTAAAGTACATAGATAAAACTGATAAGAGTAGATACGTCGTATGTATGACGTAATCAGTCTGTTATCACTTCTTTACATTTTATTGATGATTAATATTCCTTGATTTTGCAAGATAAGATAAAAGTACACTGTTTTTATTAAATTTTGCATGCTATGCAATGTGCAATTGTGCATTCACATGGTCTCAAAGTTCGCAAGTTTGCCGAGATCAAATAGCAAATGAAAACAGTAAAATCTTTTTGCAATCTTTAATCGTCTTATTCCTGTTTCCCCCCTTAATTCCCCAAGTCTAATACCAATTTAAAATTACTATAAATATAATAGACCTAATCTTCAGTGTCTTCAGCATAACATACACCCAATGCTGGGCAAAAGGCTCCCCTCTCAATGCGAGCCTCGACCAAAATAAACAGCATAACGTCAATGTAAACCAAAATAATTTCGGATGATATCGTGAGATAATCCACACAAGGCATCGTTGATACGTATGACTCATGCTTGGATAAGATGGCATGTCTTTATGCGACCTACTTAGATAAACTCCATGGCATTCCGGCGGTCAAGTTACGGGGTATTCGCCCTAATGGCGGTTCGCATTGTTATAGTGTATCTCAGTATATATATACTGAGATATCCGAGAAGTTGAAAATGGAACATCGATGGACCTTTGATTTTTATTGTTAGGTAGGTGTCATATCATATCATTTGTCAACAACTTTGGGTCCAAAAAAGTTACCTAGGAGCTTTTCAGTTCACAGATTTTTGGATGGGTCCTTCCCACTGATTCTAAAGGATCTGAAATGTATGGTTTGAACCAAAAGGCCGATTACAATTTTTTTATACTAGATGGATAATCCACGCCATATCATCTTTAGAGATAGGTAAGTAGGCTTGACTGTTGAGCCGGATATAGTCATCTATCGAATTGAAAAAATGTAATATTCTGGGCTCAGGGCGCCGCCGCCGATCAAGATAATATTACGTAGCTAAAGGACTCATCTGATATGGTAAGTTCTATGGAATAGCAGGTAATTGCCTAGGTTACAATGTTGCTGACTCGTCTGTCTTATCTAGTTCAGAAGTTAAAGCCCTGAGTGCTAAGCAAACAAGAATAAAATTATCAAGATAATAAATGAGGGTAGTTTTAAATAGTTAGGTCTAATGGTATAATCGAGCTAAAAACCTCATAGTCACGATTAATTTCCCCATTTATATTCAGAATACAGCTGATAGCGGCAAAATAAAGCGTCCCTAATTAAAACATTTAATACAATTTGTTTCATTTTGTGCGCAGCCGCAAAAATCAATATGGCGGCGAGGATTTGCATACGTGCTTTTAATTGGAAGCATTCTGTTTTTTTCTAGTTCGTGTGGCGATAATGTCTCGTTCTTGTAGTAAATGGGGATACGTAGGTACATACATTGCATACCTAAACAGTTTTCGTATTATTAGGGTTCCGTAAATCCGTACTCATAGGGCGCCGGGCCCGGCCAGTCCAACGGAGTATTGCACACGCACATTAGCACGGACCTAATGCGTCCGTTCTGTCCATCAGCGGGGTGTTATCGTGGTGTTATCAAACGTAAGAGGAACACAGTTCAAATTTTCAGTGTTTATTTATTTTCCCGTTATAACAACTAAATAATAAAAATAAAGCAAGAACCGTGATTTTTCAGCTTTTTTCTACTAAGTTACGGGGTTTCTACGGAACCCTTCGAGTGCGAATCCGACTCGAAAGTGATCTGTTTTTTATGATGTTTTGTTTAATGTTTATCTGTCAATTGGAGACGCGGCTGGTTCGATGCGCTGGCGCAGCTCGCGGGTACCGTTAGTGGCCGATGGGTGACCAATAAAATACTAGTCGATCGTGTATGGTAATAATGTAATGGCTTGTTAAGCATGACCACTGAAATTAGCCGTAAACGAAGATCTTCTCGAAAATCAGAATTATCAAGATAGAGGTCTGATAAAGTTTTATGAGTTTGAGGGAACAACGTAGATGCACCATTATTTATTGACCTTTGTTAAAGAAAGAGCTAGTTTTTGTCAGTTTTTAGTGATTGCCCCACCGCATGCGATATTTTCTCAAATAGACCTTCAATAATATGCCCTTTTCCACTCAGATCAACTGGATAATTCGACCATTGATGTTTGTTGATTAGAATTAAAGTCTGTCAAAAATCTGATTTATCTTCTATTGTACCTACATAAAAAGTCTTATGAGGTACTTCTTGTTATATTATATCCTATACATTTTGAAGTACCTGTGCACCATTGCTATCAAGTTAAATGGAATTAGTCATTGACGGCCAGAATAACGATCAAGGAAAAAATATATTAACTCCGGCTGGAAAATGGTGGTTAGGTATCTAAAGTCCCTACTAGCTAAAAGACGTCAACAAGGTAAAAACATCAAGTTATTTGCCGCGAATACCTACTCATGGCGCAAGCAAACATACTAACCTCACGAAAAAGTAGTGTCATGATGAGACTATGGCCGGAGCGATCTCCAACCTCCTTGGTCCAACCATTACATTTACAGGTCAGCGGTTAAATACTCCTTTATTAATCCTCTTTGCTTGGATACCATCAGTGACCGGACCTTTGCTGTTATTATAAAATATGGCGTTTGTTTGCTGCAAAGGATGATCGATACCCCACTATTTCCTGCCAGTCCTAAATAAAACAACTCCTAAAACTTTACCTAATAGAGCTCAAATTCCTCTTTACCTTTGAGAACAGCCTAGTAAAGTTATATTTTGGGAAAGTCAATCCAAATCTGGGAAGAATAGGGTTTGAAGTACAATAACAGCAGTTGTTGGTTTGTTTTTTACGCACTGGGATTATGATGGATCGTCTGCGAGTTCGCAGTGCGTGGGTTAGGTTGTATGCTGTGCGGGTATGCTAATTCCTAGGGTACCTACGCTTGCCTTGTTCATTGTTGGATGTTGCGACAACTTGGTATTAACTACTTTGGGAATTCAGTATGACATAGACAAGAAATCATCTTAAACAGCGTGCAAGTCAAGCCTCGAAGAAGTGCATATATTTTTTGAACCTTAACTAAAGACTGAATTTAGGGAGATGAAAGTGATTTTGATGCATTTGTTATGGAAAAAACAAATAATAGTTACTAGTCCATTTATGACGACAATTGTGAATATGTTACTCCCTACGTAAATGTGTATGTATGACTTTTCCCACCGTCTCACGTGTGACACACCTATTTACAACGTCTCTTGAGAATGCTTGCAAAATGCCATTTCTTCATGTAGGTACAGGTATCAAACTTTCGTACACACGGGACCGTTTATCAATACAAAATACACATGTTTAGTGTTTACAACCGGCCATCACCCGACGGTTCTTATTATGATACAACTTTTCAACGACAGCAACATCCGTTGTCGCACGAAAGAGTTTGCAAAACAATGTAAAACAAACATCAACACAGAATTCCAGTCGATGCATCAGTATCAATGGACAATTGTAATACACAATTCTACACAACAGTGAAACAAGCAAGCAAAGTACTGAACGATACAATAGTTGCTCGTGTTACATACGTGTTCCATGGAACAGGTAAGTTGTCAGGAGTGTTTGGTTGCCTTTATTGTCGCTTTTATATAGCTTCATAGTCATCATGACACAAGAACATTATTTATAATATATCTAGGTATCTATCCTAGTGAGGAATAACTCAATATCCTTGAAATTCTCTCATCAATTAATGTTATAGTTTTCACACTGGTTATTTATTCCCGTATATCTAAGTTCCAAAATAAAGATAATATTTTGATGAAAGAAAGTCACCCTTTATTTTTGCTTTAGGTTAAGTTTACCTGTTTTTATTTTGTACTATTCAATGCAATAAATATTATTTACATTTACTTTTTTATCTCTGTGAGCTTTTCTCATTCTGATTTCCATCGAAAAAAGAAAATCAATGAATCCAAGCGACTGATTAAAGTTGAGAAAGGTTTAAAAGTGAGCGATTAAGTATGATAAGTATGTATACGTTTAGTTAGGACTTTGTCACGTACACTATATTTTTTTTTATACAATATTTTGCGACCGAAAAAATATTATAGAATAATTTATATCGTATGTCTTTGTAAAAAACCTCGCAGATTCGGTCGAATAAAAGTTTTGAAGTTACAGAAAAAGTTTGAAAGATCCTCCTTGGTTACAATTGGATACCTTCAACTCGAATAAAACACACATAACTTTATCTCGATAGAGTTCTGCATTCAGTAAACAGGTGAAGCAATAATAGAGGAAACGTTACGTGCTGCTTCCGGATCGGATATTCATTCCTCGATAATGATTTCTTGTGGATTTCTTGCTCCATATACGGACTTCATGTGTATGCGTATTCTTGACCGATTCTTTGAATCGCATTAAAGTTCATACGCACTACCGATATAACCGCGGTCACCGTTTTTCTACTTTTTGATTTATTTATAAGTTTTATTTAAGGGGTATTTATTAATAGGCAAATAACCGCGATAAATACCAGTTAAAAAGTACTACAATGTGTTCAGGTCGAGTAACTTTAAAAAAAAATTGGTATTACCTTACCTACTTTGATTGACTAAAGATGTTGAAACAGGACACTTATAGAAGAAAAGATGTATAATTAACGCGCAGTTAAAACACTAGTGCGAATTGACTAATTAATTACAGGCCGTAATGTTATATACAGACGTACATACCTAATATAGTCTTGCCAGTAAAAAACCGTACATAAATCTGGCTGAATAGTACTAATTGGGATTTGTACAAAAACAATTCAATATTCTATCTCAATGTAATCCTACATACAATTTGTCATTCATTGATTGTAATATTGTATGCCTAAAATAGTGTACTTTACCTACATAATGACCTCGACGCCAACGCTTACGAGTACCTACTCTTTATATATATCGACTATGTATTTAATATAGTCAATAATATTATTATTGACCGGTTTATAAGAGCAGTGTCGTACTTACATTACTGAATCTGAATAAAAAGAATGCAGTCGTGTATTTATTTAGGGCGTTAATCCATAATAACCGTTTCTCCGTCTTTAATTTTTGTATAACATTCGACTACACTGACATTTCCTCCGTTTTTTTTCTTTCGAATACAGTGTCTTCTAGTTCTTTATACAAAATAAAATTATAACTAAAACATTTATATATACATACACGGACCCGGCGAACGTCGTACCGCCTAACAGTCAATATTTGACAGTTACAAAAATGAAACCTTTTGTGTTTCTTGATAATTTTTCTATTTTTTTTTTAAATATTTATTCTGCTATTCAGGACGGGGACAAATACAACTAACCAAAAACCACGTAAATCCAGCCGAGTTATGAGTTGTCGAACAAACCCGACTTTTTTTATGTATACAGATATACAAATTCAGTAGAATTTTACTAAGAAATAACGATATGACGTTGGTGTAACAAGGGCGCTTCGCCATCTGTGCCAACACGGACCGTCGACAGGGGCAATTCGGCAAATTCTGTACTCAGATGGATTGAGTCAAGTCAATGTACTCATCGAACATTTTCAAGGCTAATTGAGGATAAGTGGGTTAAGAATACTACGAAGGTTTTATTTTTCGGTGTCTTTTATACTAGTATTATAAAGAGGAAAGGTTTGATTTTTGTTTGTAATGGCTCCGAAACTACTGGATCGATTCGAAAAATTCTTTCACTGTTGGGAAGCTACACTATCCCCGATGAACATAGGCTATATTAAGTATATTTTCAAAAAAGTTAGGGATCCCGGATCCGTACTAAAGCCGGGCGAAGCCGGGAAGTTCCGCTAGTTGTTTAAAAACAGACATTTGTCTAGGTACTTTGAAGTTAGTATACAATTCAGATGAAGCAAATACAAGAAAATCTTGTAAAATATGTATATGTATATCCTTTGTCTTCAAGTAGGCGAAAACTAATTTAACTTTCTTATTGAAAGATGCATTGTTATTCGACTATATCATTTTATATAAAATTTTCAATTAACCCGTGTTACTAGCGTAGTAGAATTTATTTCTGTACTTGTTCAATAGGTAAATAAACATTCATCAAATTCAAAATCTCACAAAAAAATAACGTTGCTCTGATTTTTATATCACTTTTCATTGGTGGAAGGGCTCAAATACATAATATGTACCTATTTGAGTTCTGGTATATGACCGGCTTTCACAGCTCGATATATGGCCACGGCGGGCGTCATATGATTTGTCAGCGTGTAATAATCTGAAGTCTTATAAAATTCTCTTTTACGTTATCCCAGGCATCTTTAATCAAGATTAACTTTGACAAGTTAACGGTAAAAAAGGGTCATATAAATTGTTTTACTGTTCCGAAACTTTATTTTAACGACACCCATTAAAAAGCGATTTTAAACGTTTGTGCTTGTTCGTTAATTAATGTGGATATTTCCTTCTTTTTCAGGTAAGCGAGGGCAGAGTTTATTTACTGATTGTATCCGTCTCTTTAAATAAACAGCGATAAGAAGCATACCATAGACTACATACAGAGATAAAATGTTACCAGGTCATGCCAGGTAAGTATTCCCATATTAACACGAATAAAGAAAGCAAGAAATATAAACATTTATTAAGAAAGTGTTCCCAAATTATCAACACGAAATAAAGAAAGAATGAAGGAAAAAAACATTTAATTAGCAATGGAACCAAGGTATCTAAACTTATAGGCATAAGTAGGAAACTTATCACACCTAGCCAGTGCTAAAACGGCTTCAGTTCATCAAAATGTTGGGGTATGGACAGTGGACACACTAGACGTTGCCTTGAATAAGCTGTCGATGTCGTTATCCGTTAGATTCCTATTGTGGTTCTTCCATAGTAAAATACATGCTATGGAAAATGTAAAACTATGAAAAATATACACACGTTAAATGTAGCTTCACGTGCTTACTTAACAACATATTACTACATATTATGTAGTATAAAACAAAGTCGCTTCCCGCTGTCTGTCTGTCCCTATGTTTTCTTAGATCTTTAAAACTACGCAACGGATTTTGATGCGGTTTTTTAATATAGATTCAAGAGGAAGGTTTATAAACTATTTGACACAGATTTCAACGCGGACGAAGCCGCGGGGCGCAGCTAGGTATATTTATTAGGAGGCATCTGTCTAACTAGATTGTCAAGTCCGTCTGTTAGTTTTGTATTAATTTCTGGATCTGTCGGCTGATAGTATCGTGGTGTTAGTGTAACAGTAATCGCATTTCCGTTATGTATATCTGGCGTCCGCCCCCGCTGAACTTGTCGGATTATGCTCTGCAGCATCAGGGTGTTTAATCATGCAGATTTTATAATACCTAAGTAGCCCGTAGTATTTGATATCTGTTTATATCTTATGTGGTTTAAATTTCTAAAACAGTCTTTTTTATATTTTGAATGATGCTCCGTTTGACCACAATCTCACTAATAGTAAGTGACGATGTGACCGAAGATTTATTACAAATAGCAGCGATCCTTCCACAATACTACCACACAGATTCCAATATTCCTATCCCCAAATGATACTCGTGCGGAAAAGCTGCTTACCGTAGTTATATCTATTTAGGTAATTATTAAAACTAATTATCGTAATTTTCTTTAGGCTCTTGATAACGTATAACTTAGAATATCAATACTATGAAAAACGATGTTTATCATGGTTAATAAAATATTGGTCCATGGGATAAATAAACACAAAACATTCCTTTCGAGTTTTTCAGCTGTCAAAAATGTTGCCAGTACTGGCTCAAAAAATACCATCGCTTTATTTATGGCTGAGCCAGGCGAGCACGGGAACCGCACATTGAATTTCATGTTCACAGATTCTATAAATAAACATTATTCTTTTCGGGAACGCCGAAAACCAAACAATCTTAAATCTTGCGAGTTATTATATTACACTTAAAGTATATGTTCTTTCTTGCAGTTACAAACCTAGCCTGTGCTGTAAACTGGTCTGAGAGAGCCATAATGCATCAAAATGAAGTGTCAGTACACTTCATTTTGATGCCTTATGGCTTAACTGTTTCTAAATAAACTTGTAATTTATTTCATATACGTACTTAAAACATAGCGGTATTAAAAGAAAACCCTTATTACCTATAGTAGTGAAGTAATTAACTTTAAAGATTGCCTAGTCGATTCGTCGTCGTTAAATTACGTAAGTACAGTACATACACATGAAAATAATTGGTCCCGTTATAATATAAACGGAATATTAGTTTAACCTCATGATCCCATGGTTTCAATTGTTTCGTTCCTAATGTTCCGTACGGTATACCCTCATAGTACCTACCTCGTCTGCTCCTGCCTTTAGGTCATGAATGAGTACGCGCATCCGATGATAGCATCATCCCAAAACGGGAGGACTTACTGCCACACTTACCACGTCGTAAATATTCATGCATTATTACTCAATCATCGAACGGTCTCTGCTTACTCGGGTCCCGTTTTGATAAACGATAGCGTTTTTCTGCAATTGTCTTGTCATGTATGAATCATGTATGGCCGCGCCACATAACGTGCTGATGATTTTATGCCGACTGTTTTGGTTCTGCGATGGAACAATATTCATACGACTACCAGAAAATCGTCCCTTTTTGTCGAGACAAAAGTCCATATTCTGCCAAGCAGGTTCTCTGTTATTGCTAAATACGTTCATGTTTATTAAAACATATACTCTATCATCAGTAAGTAAGCTGAGATAACCGATCTATATTGACGCAACTTTTCTATGCACGTGGTCATAGACAAAAAATAAACCAAAGCCATTCCAACTACCCTCGAGAATTTTCAATAAATAATACGCTATGCGACGGCACTAACCTACACAGACAGGATGGAAGCAATATGTTATTTTCCCAGCACAAAACGTCATAAATCAACGCTTATCAAATGTCACTGTCAAAGCAGTGTTTCCCGCGTAAAGTAATACCGTGTAACGGGCCGGCCGTCACAGTGACCCGCAGCATCCAGTCACGGAGAGCGCAGGTGCACCTTCACTTTCAAACAATGTCTTGTCTTCTTAGTTCAATTGCTTATAGGTTAACTACATTTAGACTATTTCCGACTGTGTGTTTTTTCTTCTACATAACTTTTTGGCTCTTTCTAAGATGCGTCATGCTGTTATTTCTCTCGAAACTAGAGTTATATGTCGGTGTTCTAGACGCTTAGGGCTAAATGATGCTGTGTGGGTTGTCTAGCATTATTTATTTAATAATGATTCCCTTATTGATTTATCTTTTTTCTTTTTTGCAACACGACCTGAATATAAGATCTGTTAATTTGTTTATGTTTCATATACCCTTTCTCATATATTACATAGTTACCTTTTCTCAATCATCTCATGCGGTTGGCATAGATCTTCAAATTCCATTTCGGAATAAAAGGTTCATCAATCTAGAACGTATTTTAATTTCCCGCAAGCTCTGGGTTAATTAAAACCATAATTTTACCCTACTTCGTGTTTCGTGAGACCGCATAGGCTGAGAAAATTAAACCTCTGTCGAGTTGCCCTTCTTTTAATCCAGTTTAATAAATCCGATGATATATTCGATGATAAAACTCCAATTTTTTAAAATAATCAACTAATGATGAAGTCTGTTAACGAAAACAGACCGATCGTTATGGTTTTATGGCAGGTTTTTAATTGACAAGCTTACAAAGTGTGTCGGGTTTTATGGAATATCAGTCGTTTTATGGTTTCGTGTTTTCATTGCGAATTACCAGTTGTTCACATCAAAACTCCGTTTCGGTAGTTTATGGTTCTGTAAACTATTTAATTGTCTAGGTACAGGCAGACACACTATTCATTTGTCTTCATTATAAAAATTGACGCTCGCATCGCAGTTAATTAACGTTCTTTCCCCACTGATACCAAAAAAATTACAGTCTACAAGAACTAAACAGCAGTGGTTTTACACACTTTAATCCTAATTCAGGTATTCTCTTTTATCTAAACTTTTACACATTTTCATCGTCAACATCATCCGCAACCCATCTTATTCCACGGTTGGGTATAGTTACCCATCCTCATGTGCCACTCCTTACTGATGTTTCCATATCGATCTTTTTGTCTGGACCTTATACAAAACTTAAAGTTTGTATGTCCTTCCTTTTCATATTGTAATACTTCATAAGCACCCCTGCACCAGCCCTGGCGGTGCGCATCTGCACCTGCGCGCGCATCTTTATTTAGCCGTCGCGACGCCGGTCGTTGACCGCCGACCTGCTTACCGAAATATACTCCCGCGCACGTGCCAGATCGCGCTTGTCAAACTTCATCGCGATACTAAGTATAATGCAGGTTTTTTTCGCTATGTTTCCTCAAACTGACTTACCTAGTTATTCTGAACTGGTTTCGACACGGACATAACATTAAGAATTACATTTGACGTCTTCGTTTTAAAGCGGCATCAACCCAGGTTTCCCTTCACCTTGTAAATGTCACTTAACCTATGTCTTGTCTTTTGATTCTTGGTTTATGTTACCCGCGGGCTGGTCAAAAAGGTCTCCTTTAACATAACTTTCACATTATACGACCAATGCACCCAATAAATTGCAAAATGTCTCGATAATTTATCCCTTATATTTTTATCCCCCAAGAATGAGGAACTAAGTACAATGAGACGTACTAAAGCAACTATAATAAGATGACCTTCCATTTTACGTACCCTATCAACTTTATTTTGCCTTGCGTCGTTAAATGATTCTTCGTATTCGAGACTTTTATGATGTCCCATTCCATGAAGATGGAATTAAAACGTCCTCGTTTGCGCGAGAATGCATAAGACCACATAAAACCTTTAAACTGTGTAACGCGATACAAACGCTCGCTGAAGCTGTTTTGTCATATTGACATTGACAGGACAAAACGCGGTAATCTGATATAACGATATCGGTATCGATAAAATGATATTCAACGTCATGCACTGAGGTCTAGAAAAAACAAAATGGTGTTGATTTGCCTTTGTCCAAACCGGCTTAAATTCTTTCATAATCCGTATTTGAATTACGATATTGGATGACCAATATGACCATGGACAATAATATTCATGTAATGCTATCGGATATCTCTAATTACGATCGTGATCTCACTTTTCGTAATTGAAGTGAAGAGAATCAAATAGCACTTTATTTTAGTTATTTGTTTTTTAAAAGTCTACCTACACTTTCAAACTCTTTACTGTGCAATTCTTTAAATCCTTTTCCGCCTTTTATTTGTTCTGGCGATATACCTAAACCTCCGTGCCAGCCCATATGTTATTGGTAAACATTTTGTGTTTTCTTGACAGTCTACTAATGTGTACTGAAATATACGTAAACAAATATTGATTCAGATCCTGACTTTTGTGATGGCAACGGAACATATGGTCTATTTCGACAAGCACCATCAATCTTTACCTAATTTGGTAATCGATTGGCCACCTAGACACAGTCGCTAGTCGGTCCTAGTTCTTTGTTACTGACGAAGTTCCTGAAGCAATAATCTAGACGAGATGTAAATCCCCGAGTTAGATGTAGTCAGTAATTGAAACAGCTACAAATAAACCAACAAGCTTAAGCTTTCTAGACTGCAGACAGAATCGATACTGGAACTCTCCAGACGTTTTGTTGTGTCTGCTCTGGATGGATACTTGGGATATAAATAATGTTTAAAGCTTTATTCAATTGCTTTAATATTGTTTCTCATGAGATTAGTTTAGTGTTTTAGTAATATATGGTGATCAGAGAGTTGGATCTCCTTTTGCAGACTTCATTGTCTATGAGAGCGCGTCCCAAAAATGTTATAATAGTCCGCCATTTTTGTAGACTATTTTTATCTTCATTTTGCGGAAATTCCATTCGATAAACGCACCTATTTCTTAAACCTTTTCGCCCTTGTTGCTATGACCGGCACGATTTACGATTTTCCATTCTTAACCTATCCAATGATTAGCTGGAACATAAAGCTAAACCACACATGGTTTCAAAGTTTACGGTCGTTCCTGGTACAGCTTGCACACTGGTTCTTAGAATAGCGCTGTTAATTGCAAACAGCCATATGGCACGGATGCAGGGCTACCAGTCGTCTTCGAAGACTTGTTGGAGGTGGTCAGGTTCAATTCATGGGTTTTATGATTAAAAAAACACTTTGATGTCTCACTGAGGCATACCTACACATTAACCTTTATAACGTAGGCTGCTACGATCATTGGGTAGGTGTTTATAACCAAACGCGTGTGACTCCTTCCACTTTCCAGCCTCTAATCGCACTTGACTTCAGTGCCGTCTTGATTTTCCAAAACTTTTAGACAAAATTCGTAACATTAAATTTAGATTTTTATTTTATATAGATTATAATAAATATCCCTAAGGTTTTATGTTATTATAGTATAACATATTATATTAACACTCGCACGCGGGGGGTACTTCATAGAGTGAACCGATTCAGTGGCGACTTTTACTTAATATCGTAGCTCAGTAGGTTAGACCATTCGCGTAATGAAGGAAGGTTGTTGGAATTTCGCGGGTTCAAGTCCCGCCGAAATAAAAAAATGTAAGATATTATTTCATTTCTTTTCTTATATTATTATCATCCATAATTTGGATGAACTTTAAATGGGATTCGATTTGCGTCAACCCTAGTTTTGACAACTTCCAGAGCTAAAAATAAGGCTGTCAACATACGAATCTAAATCTTTCGGCACTACGATACCGAAACAACGAAACGGTGGTGTATGCGATTGAACTAGACTGGTTGGCACTTGAGGTTTGAGACCAAAGTTTCTTGGAGCCGTTTGGTTTAACGTGTTTTTTTCTAAGTCAGATTACAATTCGTATTACCTGCTTATTATTTCCTGTTAGAACTTTTTTAAATAAATCAAAGAACTCAAATTACCTGGTTAGTGTATGTTACAGTTAAATATCGAACTTAACAATCCCTGGATAAGGAAACAATAAAATAAAATGTCGGGTACTTTATCTCCTAAAGCAGGGCAACCCAACAATTCACGATATCGCCCACCGATTTCCCTAAATCACCTGATCGCTAACAAGATCAAAAGCCCACCGCGTAGAAAGTTGCCAGTACCAGCTTATCTCCTCAAATTAGGGTAAAATAAACAATGGGACAATCTATTACATCAACCCCTAACTGTTCTCTTACCGTAATTGGTAGTGGTAATTGGTAGACCATTGTTTGTAAGAATGCGGCTTCGGAGTTCGGCCTTGGGGGGTGGAGCAGGAAACGGAATATAGGTGGTATAACCTCTAGGACGATTTAACCACGTACATACTATAGAATGCGATTGTGAATGACGTCATCTCTCATGCTGTCCTGCTCAGTTATAATCTGATCTCAGCAAGCGTGAGTAATAACGTCGAACACGCAGAACAAATATTCGCAGATTGTACAAACATTTATTCCAAGGCGGGAATCGAACCCGCAACCTCCTGCGTGACTTGGCAGACCTTCGCCCGCCGCGCCATATCGGTCGTCAGCACATACAGCTGAACATAGAACCTTCTCCTGAAGTCTTTCTGGAGGTCTATGTCTTTAGTCTTTCTATGAATACAATCGAGTTACAAAACTTAGTGATTCCTATCGATGACGTCACTGTACCTTACCTACCCTAAATACCTTAATCAATAAGACAGATCAGCAAAGCTTTCTGACCCTCGTTATTTGCCAGGTATGTCCAGCTACCGGTTTTTGTGGCGGACTCACACGTCCAAATAGCTCAGCAATACGCGTAGTTTATGCAAATTTATGATTGTATCATAAACCCTTACAATCACCACCTTGCCCATCGTAAACTTTCATTTAGACCACGATAAATACAATGTAATATCAATTCCTCGCAATGATCATAAAGATTGCTACACTACACACGATGGTAGTTAACTAGATCAGAAGCTACACTTACGCCAGAATAGCTATAAACATCCCTCGTTCTCTTAATCGAAGGCTATTTAGCGCGAATTACTTGCATCTTCCGTCTGAAATTATACTAATTTAAAATACGATGCTCATGCAGTTCCATTATTAAATGCAAAGAGGTTTTATTTAGATTCATATTTGTAAAGACTCATCTCCTAATTAAGAAAAAAACATAAAACTCTTTGGTAATTTTTCTTCATCGGTAATTCTAAAGTGTGATTTAAATTTCGAATGATTATTCGATTCGAAGCAAGGAGGTTATAAAACTACAACAACTTCGAAACGACATAGAGGGCATAAAGTGGTGCGAGTAAATTTTGACGAGCTCCATTTACCGATGGGCACTCATTTCACACGTGATTTAGTTGGCGTACGGTCCCGATTCAGGCTGCTGCCTTTATCGGCCAGACGGAACAATATTAATTTGATTTGCTCATTGCTTTCGAACAGCCATACATGGCTGCCAATCCAATTAATGAGGAGTGCAAACTAGTTGTTATGTTACAACAGTTTTAACTTACTGTTGCGTGGTTTTTTAGACCTTCTAATAAAATAGCGGATTCTCGGAAGAATGTAATAAATATGATTATAACGGCATAACCCAATCTGCAACGGACTTCTTCACTATTTGGACACAAAATATTTTTTTATTAATCCAACCCCCTTATGTTGGCAACTTGGTATTTGATGCATCGTCAGAAGGAGGCCTATTTTCAGCAGTAGACTTATTTGGGCTGATATAAGATATCATTTTAACAGGAAATATAGTTTAGTCAAACGGAAGGTGCAAATGCACTACGTCATGGATATGCGCGGTGCGACACTGCTCGTAAAATTTGATCAACTCACCAAAAATGCTGCGCACTGCGCTGGTCCGTTCTATCTCACTCATACGATTCCATGTTCATAGTAATTGACCGCATCGCGCTGCGCAGTTCCGCTGCGGTGCAGTTCCGCTCAGTGTGGTCGCACGTACCTAATAGTGACAAATCTCTGACAACTGTGACGACCTCATAGGATACATAAATTATAGGTACACATCCTGTCATAAACTTTAATGAAACTGATTACAATTCATTGTCCATTACATCCTAATTTGTCTAATGGATGTTTTTGCCGGAATGTAGGAAACGAGTCGAT
This sequence comes from Eupithecia abbreviata, assembly GCA_943735965.1. Lineage (NCBI taxonomy): Eukaryota > Metazoa > Arthropoda > Insecta > Lepidoptera > Geometridae > Eupithecia > Eupithecia abbreviata. The sequence goes on from OX030978.1 coordinate 12,622,283, forward strand.
CTGTAGGAAGAAATGCCTGTCCCTATAGAGAGCGAACGGTAATTAATAGAAGGTCGCTCGCCCGTTATGCGCGGGCGCATCTCGACATATATAGCCAGCGGCGTCCGGCACGCCCGATATAGAGCTCGACATAGTGGAGTGGAGGCAGTAACTCACTTCACATGTAAGAAGAGAAGAGTACCAGTACCTAAGTACAACTGTAAGGAATTGCTGGACAGGACTAGGGGGAATAAAGCACAATACACTCTTAAGTGAAAAGTTAGGGCGTGTGTCAATTAAGATTTGAAAAGAGGATGATAACCAGACTTTTGTCATACCGGTAGACGTCTTATGACGTCACAGAAAGAAAGTAATCTTAATGTTTATCGCAGTAATCGCTTTTGGACGGCGTATATGAAGTATAATAATGATAATGTAGTTCTAAGTGTAAATATTGTACGAATTGTAGGAATCAAACCTATGGCATGGGCCTAAAATGACCCGCAATGCGATGCTCTGTTAAAGAAGGGTGCCCCAACTGTAGTCATTCTATTTGAGGACTCTTATTGCATAACAAGAATTTTTCCTTTACCTACAGAGGGTACATACATTTAAAACGGTTATGAAAATATGTATAATATTTAGGCAGTCGCCATTTTGTTGCAAGAAGATGAGCTACTGCATTTCCTGTACTTTGGTGCGCTCACGTCCAGTGCAGGCGTGTCCAATAAATTCACTCTAGGAGAGTTTAGTTTTTGTTCAGAGATTGATGGATGAAAAACTATGTTTATTTACTCTGATTTTCAACTGTCAGTCACAATGGCGCGGCGGCGTAATTATACCTAACTAAATACTTGAGTCGTTATTATTTTTGTGACATTATTTTCCCCTTGAGCTTAGTGTTATGTTTTGCGCTTATATTAACTCTGCATTTTTTTGTAGTTGCATCATATATTATGGTCTCAGGAAAAAACCGTTAGTAATCAATCATGAGCTGTTCTCAGTTTGTAGAACAAATCTATTGTAATTGATACGTCTTTGTATTGTAAACCCCACACGATAGCAATGCAATTTATCGATACGATTATATCGATACCTGTTGCTGAGAAAGGTCGAGATGGGTAGATACTAGATTCTTAGATAGCATCGGCAAAGTATCGACCACTTTCGACTATCGATAGTCGATAGTGTCGACACGGCACTGTCCTCGCACTACCGTTACGTCAGGGGCTGTTAATTAGTGATGTAACGAGCAATTAATGTCTATCGATAAACCGATTTTGGTATCGTCAGTATTTGTTGTTTGTTAAGCTACTGTTTGAGCCATGTAACAAAATATCTTCTACGATTTTTTTGTTTATTTTGATAGCGTCATAAATCCTGGCATAGGTTTTTCTAGACACTAGGGTTCTACTAATAATACTTTAATAAAATGTTTGTATTCATACTAGTATAGGAAATTAGTTCGGATAATGAGTTAGATCAAGCGAGTTTTTGTGGTTGAAATGGCATTAATTTTCTCTATCACCTATATATCTTCATATCTGTTAAAGTAAGATACCTTATCAAGGATTTGACCTCCATTCCAGCCATGTCCTCCGACTAATTGATCCACTTGCCAATGTCCATAGCATCGACAAGCCATCGCCTATCACGACACGTAATCAGGACTGGGACCACTAGCCCCGTTGGCTGTCACTGTATACCACAGATTATAGAACATGCTGCTCGGAATTTTAACTGGCATTTAGTCAATGCTGTAACTAGTTGTGTAACTGTATGTGGATGTTACTATGTACGTGCCAAAGAACGTTGATATGCGGAAGATTTGAAACAAGAAGCTAATTTTAAATACAGTTAGGAATCCCAGCTCGTAAGGGTAAATGACATTCTGATTTTAAATCCTGCGAGGCAAAGTTCTGTTTATGTTATGAGGGAAGAATCTCCCCTTGTTTTAACGCTTTCACTGCCCAGTCACTGCGGCGCGACGCGCGGGGGTGGGTGGTCTAGCGGTCCTACTGGCGCAGGCAGCCAGTAAGACTGCTATATCGACATGAGCATGGGCAACAAAAGTATTTGTTAAAGTTCACCGAAATAGACCAAATTCAAGTTATAACAATTCGTATATCACTACATAGTATAAAACAAACTCGCTTCCTGCTGTCTGTCTGTCCATATGTATGCTTAAATCTTTAAAAATACGCAACGGATTAAGATGCGGTTTTTTAATAGATAAAGTGATCAAGAGGAAGGTTTATAAACTGTTTGACATATATATTTTCACGCAGGCGAAGCCGCGGGGCGTCTATAAACAGTGGAATGGTGCTATTAGGATTTTAACTAGTTCGTAGTCGAAAGCCTATTACTCAAACTCTGCTACAGAACCTGACAAAATAAATGGTTGCAAATAATTATACATATTCGACCTTGTTGGTAACTTATGTCTGTTACGGTCGTTGCTACGGTCACGCCGGGTGTCCGGTACCCCAGTGGCACAAAAACCTAATTATTGATGAATATTCATTATAAAAAACTAATTTACCAACGTGGAATATTCATATAGTCTCATTTATTAATCGTTAACTTTAAAAGCTCATCTTTTTACCGTTTGATGATGTTTACCTAAGAGTTCCGACTGCTATGCTGAACATACCTACCACTTGCCATTACCACCCAAATAGATAATACGAAAAAAAAATTATCTATGGTAGAGGTGCGTGATCTATTGTGCCTTTCTTTTTATATCTCTCTTAAAATTGCCCTTGCAGGGTGCATGTTGGACTTTTGTGATATAATTTTAGGTCCTATCTGTACACATAACACACACAAGTAAGCAATAAACCATTGAGTATTGAAAAATGTCGAAGTAGTAGCTATTTTGATAATCTTTAGGTGAAGGTTCTATGTTCGGCTATAATATGTTTGACGACCGATGTGGCGCGGCGAGCGAAGGTCCGCCTGCGACGCAGGACGTTGCGGGTTCAATTCCCACCTTGGGATAAATGTTACTACACTCTGCAAATATGTCTTCCGGGTGTTCTGAGTATTTTCTATATAGGTATGTATAATAAAAATCAAGCTATAGGTACTCGATGACCGATATTTTGGTATGGGTACTCGATGACCGATAAACTTAAGGCTCAACTCACACCAAAAGAGCGTCGAAGCGCAGCGAAGCGGAGCGCAGTTTCAGTGTCATATGAATTTTAACTTTATTTTCATTATAATAAAACTTATTATCGCATGAGAAACTCGAACGAGTCGCGCGGATACCCGCGGCGCCGCGGGAATTCCGGCGAATTCGACTCGTTCAATAATAAGTTTTATTGTAATGAAAATAAAGTTAAAATTCATATGACACTGAAACTGCGCTCCGCTTCGCTGCGCTTTGACGCTCTTTTGGTGTGAGTTGAGCCTAATACATACATTACAAAGAGAGATATTTAAACACCCAGATTAAATATTTGTAGATCGTATTGTATCCACATTTGTCCTAAGGCGGGAATCGATCCCGCAACCTCCTGTGTTCTAGGCGGCTTTCGCCATTCGCCTCACATTGGTCGTCAAGTTGGGGTTTAGTATACAGTGTAAAGTGTATCCGTTACGTACGTTTATTATTTGAAGGACTGAAATTCTTCGCATTGTTGCTTTTACATTAGCAGCGTGTCAAAGTGCAGGTGCGGGAAAGCAGCGCGTGCGACGCTCGTGACTATAAAATGGCGACGCGGTGGGCCTCGCCGTGTCCTCGGTTTATGGTCGATTTACGTAGGCCCATCAATTTGTTATTGAGCACTAGGAAATACGTTAAATCTGACTTAGGTTTTGGGTTAAATCTTGACGTTTAATGTCACAGTTGGAGTGTCATTGTTGACGTTTAATGTCATATAAATAATTTTCTTAGAATAAGAGTTCGACATTTTTTGTCGCTTTTGACTACTGATGTGACGCGGTGGGCGAAGGTCCACCTGCGACGCGTTGCGGGTTCGATTCCCGCCTCGGGAGTTCGGGACAAATGTTTGTATGATCACCAGATATTTGTTTCAGGTGTTCTGGTTGTTTTTTATGTATAATAAAAATATCTATCTATTTAATATATTGTATTTTGTATCTATCTAGTACCGTAGTCGATGTCTAGTACCCATAACATAAGCTCTGCTTGACTTGGGGCTAGAGATGATGCTGTGTGGATTGTCCAGCATTATTTATTTTATTTTACCTATTAATTTATCTATTTGGAATTTGGAAGTAGCTAACAAGACATCTATTTGAGAATCGATTAAATTATTAGAATTTGAACAATGCTTTAGTAAGATAAAAGCCACAGTCACCCAAGTAAAGTCTAGAGTAGCTCAAGGGTGTAACTTTGGTCCTCTATTCTTACTCACCGCTCGAGGTGTTTATTCGCACAATCATCTACAAATCACCAGTCATCATTGGTGTTTACTTTTAATTTCACTTATTTTCACGGCCGCTTGCCTGCCCTCCCCTTCACGGTACGATAACTCGCGGCAAGGTGCTAAATGCATCCTTGTGATCATATGCATGACTGTTTGTCCACGCCTTTAGGTTTAGCGGTGGCGGTATATCACGGACGTTTTGCAATACCTCTAATATCAATTATGTTACATTTATTTCCTGCCTATACTAATAACTTTATTTACTCTTTTCTTTGATAAAGTCAACTCTCTAAAATCAGTAACGATATTTATATCTACTATTTGATGATGTTTACTTTAACTGACAGTTTCTATAGCTGACCAGTAAAAGATCAAATCAACAAGTAGTATATATTTGGTATCTTAGGAACCTGACACACGTGCATGTGAATAATGACTATTTGTTTGTTGAAATAACAAAATGGCAGAATAGTTAAATAAATAACACATCATGCAAACATTCAAGAGGGAAGCCTTCAGAAAACGCATACCAGCTTACTGCGGTTGTACATATATCTACTACCGTTTGTTGACATTAAACATCATCATCATCATCATCATCAGCCTATAGCAGTCCACTGCTGGACATAGGCCTCCCCCAATGAGCGCTATAGCGCCCTGTCTTCAGCTTGCCGCATCCAGCATCTACCTGCAGTCTTACGCAGGTCGTCATCCCACCTGGTCGATGGGCGTCCTACACTACGTTTACCGAGTCGTGGTCTCCACTCAAGATCACGTTTTATACATAAATCGTATTATACATAAATACATACATTTATACTTTTGCTTTAGTGTTTTTTTTATTACTAGATACGAGGAATGTATATTGAATGCTATCTCGTTATTATTGTGGCATTTACATGATCGGACTCCACTCATCTCAATTTATTTAACATTTATTTTAATTTTATTGTAATACTAGTTTCTGCCCGCGTCTTCGCACGCGTTGTTTCTATGGAAACGGTTAAGATTATTTCTATCCTATATGGGAATTGATTTATGGGATAAAAAGGAGCCTATGTTTTATTCTGGGCCCAGAACTACCTGTATGCAAAATAAAAAAAAAATTTGCCCGATCCGTTCTGTAGTTTTTGCGTGAAAGAGTAACAAACATCCATCCTTACATTCAAACTTTCACGTTTATAATATTAGTGGGATATAGTTTCGGTTGTAACATATACATAATAATCTTAATGCAGACTCATCTCTCTCCTTCCTATAAGGACTGTATCACCATCTCTGTCTCTCTTCAGGTAATCCTCGTTACTATATTTGTTCGATTTTCTCGATAGTCTCAGAATCGAAGGGACTCGATTTCTACTCAAGGTCAGGCTTGTGACCTCTGCACTCTGGACTGGGTGAAAATAGCTTTCAGTACACCTACTTACCCTGTCTTGTACAAACAGGCTGCATTGAGCGAGAGTGAGATGACACTCTGTTCGAAATTCTTCAAACTTCTTTAATCAATAAATCAATTGACAATCAATCACTCACTGATTGATTGATAACTTCTTTAGTGAGATATGTTTTTGTTAATGTCTGAGCGTTTAATACTAAAGAAGAAATGAAGACTCGTGTAATAATAATAACCAAAAAGGATTCACCATGATCCAACAATGACCTGTTCCAGCTTAGTTTAAAGGCATAAAATTTTTGTCACTAGGATTATTGATAATTAAAAATAAACCTTATTATGCTCTCAAATATTAAAGTTTAATATTCATTTATTCTTCGACGACCGATGTGGCGCGGTGGGCGAAGGTCCGCCTGCGACGCAGGAGGTTGCGGGTTCGATTCCCGCCTCGGAACAAATGTGTGTACGATCTGCAGATATTTGTTTCGGGTGTTCTGGTCGTTTACTATGTATAATAAAAAATATCTATGTAATTGTCACATCGGTCGTCAAAATATGTGGTGTATTTCTATAGATTACACAGGTTGTGTTGTGGTCGTTTAATAACTCATTTAATGTATGTATTCACTTAATAACAAGTGAATTATCATTTAAATATTATATTGATAACGCAACGCCGCTATGAGAGGAAACACGAGAATGACGTTTTTTGCAAGAAAGCTTTAACTTTGCATATTGAATCCAAACGAAGCATAGGTTTACGTATGTACAGAACAGGGAAAAAACGAACATAGAACATACATAGTTGCTCAGCTGTGTTGCCGTGTATACGACTTAATAGATTTCTAAGTAAACCCGTGGCTTTTCAACTTTCTGCAACAGGTAGGAACAATACAAAAACTGGCAGGTGTTCCAAGACATAAACTTTTGTAAAAATGTCTATGAAACCGTTTATCTGAATGTCAATACGTTGAATAACCTAGAGACAGAACTGATGAATGGGTAGGTAATGGGTTAGTTACGTAGAATCATCATCATCATCAGCCTATGATGGTCGACTGCTGGACATAGGCCTCCCCCAATGAGCGCCATAGCGCCCCCTGTCTTCAGCTTGACGCATCCAGCATCTACCTGCAGTCTTTCGCAGACCGAGAATTAGTCTTCTCTATTCTGTCTACAGTACAGGTATAATTAAATAACTGGGTAAATGATGAAATACCTACACAAGTTTCAGTGCGGTTTGGTTCCATGCAGTTTTTCGCGTTAGCAATGGAACGTTCCGTTTCTCTTGAAAAATATAATCATTAATGTCAACTGATAGATAAGTATAGTCATTATTTTATTAGGTACTTGTGTTTTGAGTTTATCATCATCATCATAACAGTCCACTGCTGGGCATAGGCCTCCCCTAATGAGCGCCATAGCTCCCTGTGTTCAGCTTGCCTGTTATTGTGTTTTGAGTTGTGTTTAAGAAACGGTGTTATTTTATTTATACAAATTATTTGTACAAATTACCATAAAGTAATTTTATGGTTACTCTATGGTCTCTCGCTTTTAACCCTTTCCCCGCTCAAAGCCAGCCATCCGTCAAACAAAGACAAAATACATGCTTGCAAACAGAAGTGCAAGTGCAAGAACAAACTCAGAAACAAAAGTTTGCGCTTGCGTTCCGCATACAAATGACGGGAAGCTTGCTTTTATGCGTTTGCGCAGGCGAAAGCGTAGAAAACGCCTTTTATGCGGCGCAAGTAAACAATGATGAAGTGGTCTTGACACTTCGGAAAAGCTTTCTGATTTTGTTTTTGCATGGTGCTGTTGTCTGTCTGCCATCGCCTTTTTACCTCGTTTGTCGTTTATTGTAGGTAGAGTGACATGCACTTAGTATAGAAGTAGGTAGGAACTTTTGGACTTCGTCGTTTAAAGTCAGTTTTCGCAAACGCGTTGCCTCTGTCGATGTATTCTGCAAAAAAAATAAAAAAATACATTCCTCCATTGCCTTTCGTTTTAATTTAAATACAAAATGAAGCTTTTCCCACATTTTAAGCATGTGTTAATTGATTGAGTTGTTATTTTTTTACCGGTGCGATATTAATATAAGATTGGGGCCAAATAGACTCTACATTATCAAGGTCAGACCACTAATTTATAATATTAGATCAAAACATTAATTATGCGCATATTTTAACCATAACAAATGAACCGACTAGACAGGACCATAGAGTTTTATAGAAATCCGTTCCTTGATGGTGAGTAACTGTACAAAATCCGAAAAGTGGAGTTAATCTTTGGGTATACATTTATAATTTATAAAGGAATTATTTAATTAAATGGGGAGGAAGCCCTTTAATTTCACAATAGGTATACCTTCACAGTTTAAAATGACATTGAAATAAAGTTCTTTTTCCCAAATCAGCTGTAAAGGACCATGGCCCCGATAGTACTAAGTAATTACTACGAAAAAGGGACACAATACAAATTGCCGCAGGCTCCATCTATGGGCCGTAATACCGACATTACTCCAAGTTCCAATGACATGTCCACATCCATTGGAGTTGAAGTAACATTTTGTATTTTGCCATTTATGGATGCAACTGTACCTGACTGCGGGTAACAGATTAGCCACTTTTCCATTTTCCGACTAGAAAACGTTAAAACTTCAGCAGATAGGAACCTACTTCGTAAATTGAGGTTTTACTTGTACTGCCTACTTGTATTTTAATTTAAATTTTGTAAACATCGGAAGCTAAATAACACCTGCTGTGAGACTGCAGAAGCAGAATGCAATACTCGAAATACAATATACATTTTGAAAATGGAAGGCTTGATTTGGTTTAGTTAGTCATAGAGTAAAAACTCGCCGCGGTTTAGTTGCCAGGGTTACCATACGTCATAATAAATTATGAAGGTCATGTGAACCGAAAAATACAATGCTACTTGTCTCTTACTTAGTCAATAGTGCTTGATTGATTTATCGATACCATCGGTTTGCAGCCCAATCGAATTACAATAAAAAGTTATCGATAAATATCAAGGACTTTGATGTTTTATAAAACAGATTCAAAACCTGATCCACGGCATTGCGATTCATTGCGACACGCATTGCTAAAGTCAAAGTTTACCGGCCAACCCATCGCCCTTATTGCCATCGTGGTAAAGTGCAGAACGGCGCAATAAGTGAAGCCTAAAAGTAAATGTTAAAGTTACATGAATAGCGTAACTAACTTAGGCACAGCAGGATGAAATATTTTGAGAAGAGGCTAAACTCTACCTCTTTATGGTGAAGATTAATTCAGTTTTAGTTTTTGCCCAGAGCCAAAGCTCAAATCGCAGCTCAAATTTGAATTATGTATGTATATAATATAATTCACCAGACCAATAGGTTACCTACGTATCTGTAATAGCACAGCGGCGGGACGGCTACATTTAGCACCACGCCACTTCTTTACATAGGTATTAAATGTTTACAAATAAAAACATATTTTCTATGGGTAGATGACAAGGCGGTGTCTTGTATTGGAACACTCCTCTAATATACATTCAAAGTGTAATCTAGATGACCAAATAAATTATGAAAATAGACAGTTGTTTAACTATTTATGTGAAAATTCACAACAAGCGTATCGTCGATCGTAATCGATGTCGAAATATTTGTAAACGGTATCGATTCGATATCGGTCGAGTCATGGCGTCGCACTATTGACGTAAACGAACTGTCCTACAGTTCGTTTTTTATTTCGTTTTTACGACTCCTTCCCGAGAATGGGAAATTTGGTGTTCTTTGAAAATTACCAAAATTTTATGCTCGATCTACTTATGAAGATTTTTAAGTATAGACATTATTAAGTATAGCTAGTTTAGGCTGGTTAGGTGCATGCTATAATCATGACAACATCTACACAAGAAATATCATAAAGCATTAATTAAAAACGGATTCGACTTTTGCAGTTTCTCCGAGGTTTTTTTTTGATAAGAAATAAAATGGCGATATCCAGGATTATCGATAACTAGTACATTACTAGTGCACACAACCTGGCACCACTGATACGTGACCAGTGTTGCGACAACTATCGATAGGCAGTCACAACGCAATATTATGTTCCTAGAATTTAGGTAGCGGTACCACCTTTGGAATTTTTATTGCGTGCGGTAAATAAGTTTACTCGCATGTGTGAACTTTTTCGTGGTTTATGCTGAATAGATGAGGTTTATAGCGCAATGGCCGGACACAAGATGTGAATGACTTTGGACTGTTTACGAAGTCTGTTTGTTACCAAGACCTAAATGAAAATCAAATAAAATATATACAAAACAGAATATAATCATTATAAACTTAGCTATCATACAGAGTCACAGATCATTAGAGTCGTTTTAAAACAACAACGCCCTTACGTCACTTTACCTTCTCTCAGCTTTTAACAAGTGACATCTTATAACCCGTCTGAAGCCACAAAACGATGGGAACAAGTGGAAAAATCGTGATTTAGAAATCCGCGCGCAATATATTTAACGGTGCGACCAGTTCTAGGCGAACTGTGTAAAATTCCTTTTATTTGTCCCGCGATATGTAGGCCAATTCGTTTTTTATAATCCAAGACAGGTTTTCGAAGACGAGCTCGGCACCGTTGTGTTAATATTTTGTGTACGATTTTAATCGTTGTTGATATTATATTTGGTGTTGCGACATAGTTACAAAGTTTTTGATTTTAGTAATTTCATCCGAATACTTGTAATTTTTCTGAGAATGTGTCATACATATTTTTTTATCCCAATCGATCAAACTTTTTTGACAGACAGTTAAAGATAACCCGCCTCTTCGAGCTTTCGATAACAAGTATGTAAAACATCGATCAAAATATCGATAATTGCAAGCCCTTGACCTCGTGGCGTTATTTTCGGCGGCAAAATATAATTAAAGACTCAAGAGTGACTCGGTTGATATCCTCGGTGTCCAAAAACGTAATTTCCTGGGACATTGATATCCTTTTTGGTGCGCTAACGAAGGATTTTCAGTTAAACAAGCTGTCAAACAGTTTGTGAAATCTTAGATGTTTATTTAATACACATCGCTGAATACATTAACTGGAAAATAATTAATAACTTATTATCTAGATAGGTACTTTTTCTTGGTATTTCTTCAGCGAAGTTCAGTAACTCAGAAATCATTAAGGCGCTATGCAGACCGGGAAACTTTAGTTGAAGAAACTATCCATTTTTAAATATTTTTCGTACTAACTAATAGAACCTGTTATGATGTTATTATCTCAATAAATAAATAAATAATAAATAACTGTACCTGTCCTGTCCGCGCCGCAGGAGCCCCATTCGCCGCAGTCATCGCATTTTCTAAATCTTTATATGGAATACTATGCAACTTTGCACACTATCCGCGCCGAACGTACTGTATTTCAGTAAGAATTTGATAACTGCGTCGACTGCAGCTCCTGCGGCGTAGACAGGTGCGCGTTTTTTGTTGTATATTTAAGAAATTTCTTTGTATACAGCGAGTTGCCTGTTGCCGCCACAGTTGCTCTGTCCGCATAGGCCTTCAGTCTACTATCGCTTGTAAAACCCCGTCATACCCTAGCTACGTACCTAACTCATTTGAATTTTCTAGAAAAATATCTGTCGCTTTCAGTGTCACGTCACGTCTCAGGCTAACAAAACAGTTTAATCGTCGGTGTGCATTCTTACTGCGATCAAGTTACCCTTGCATCGATGTCTTGATATGTGTATGTGTACGGTATCCCGCCGTCCTCACCTAGAAACTTGAGCTTTGGCTCCGTAGGTAAAGGTTGGATGGATTCAATTAATACCTTTTACCGAAGGTAGGGTTTGTAAGATAATAATCTCAGGTAGCGACTTAATTTCTCTGTCCTATTCCAATTATAGACTAAAAAAGCTTCAAAGCTTGCTCAGTCATGGATCGATGCTTGAGTAATGTTTATTTTTAACGGACTTCAAAAAAGAAGGTCACAATTCGTCTGTATTTTATGCCATAGAATTTCCTTTTCTTCCTAATCTTCTCAATATACATATGTAGTTCCCCTTTTCAACACTATGTTGTTTATCCAAAGTTTCTTCTCGACTGTACTTCAATAGTTTGTTTGTGTGACTATTATTTCCCTAAGAGAAAATATAAGGCAGCTCAATCTGAGGTTAATTGCAGTTTCAAATTGAATTCAATACAACAATGACAGTCAGATGTGAGGATGTCAAAGCTATAACGTAACTAACCTCCTTCAATACAACGTAGAACTTTTTGGTAAAATTAATCAGGTATCGGTTCTATTTTCAAACTTGTCCATATGTCAATATTTTAGCAACTTTTAACGCAGGCCCAATAGACTTTGAGTCCTCAATTCAAGTGTATAATGTTCAATATTTAATAACAATAAGTTAAACTGGTCGCCTTGCGCTTTCATAGACCTTAGAATGTTGATGAATAATTAATGGTCAGAAGTACCAATCAGTTTGAAAAGCTCATGGACAATAATAGAACTAAATTATGATTATTCTATGTATGTATTGATTAAGTACCAATATATTAATGCGGACTTCCGGAGAATGATAATGGGCCTGCGCAGTAATTATCTATTCTATTGGAATGTTAATTCTTTCAAGGTGCATAATTAATTTCTATTTCTGTCAAAATGATTTTCAAATGTGTTAGGTAATGCAGCAAAGGCCTGTTAGTTCGTACCTAACGGAACACCAGATTCTCTGTTTTATTTGTGTAATCAAATCATTAATCAGATAAAGAAACAATACCTTATTTACGTTATTTGGAGGTAGACAAAACATAGTGAACACAGTTATATAATTACTAAAATATAGTCAACGTGGTTGTTTATACGGTAACGTTTTAAGGTTATTTCTATCCCATGGGAACTGATTTGTGGGATTAAAAGTAGCCTATGTTGTATTTCGGGCCTGGAACTATCTGTTTGCAAAATTTCAGCCCGATCCTTTCAGTAGTTTTTGCGTGAAAAATAAAATAAATAAATACAAACTATCGCGTTTATAATATTAGCAGTACTATTGTCAAAAACGAACTAGCCGCTTCGTACTATTAACAAAAACGCTGTCGGCAAGTGGACCTGTTAAGCGATTTTTGGTACGTAGCGCCTATTTCGCTTTTTATTGAAGACACCGTTAGCAGTCTTAAAAATATTATACAAAAGCACCTAAGTGCTACCGCATAATAAACCATATCAAACAAACATTACAGCTCATTTCCCCATCAGCCTTTGTGTCTTCAAATAACTGCTAATAAATAATTACGCTATTTGAATTCCAGTCCATAATCCCGACACCTGAGTTATAAATACATGCAAATCGCACTTTACTACCGCACTGTAAAAACTTTATTGACAAAGAAATAGGCCACCATGGGTACACTACTCGTAGCTTCACATTGCACAACATTTAACAAAACAGCTGTAGTTGGTAACCCGCCTCCTCTGTCCTCTGCTTTTCGTATCTATGTATATGTGCCCAGCTGATTTCAATGCTTGGTTTTGGCCACCATTCATCTACTGGTCATCAACAGGTTTGGACAGGTGTCTTGCCCAAATACGTCCATTTGAGGTTAATCGTTCTGTCGCACCGCGGTAATTATTGTCAATTTAGTATCCGAGTGCTTTCTATTGTATGGTTCGTCGACTACACCTGTGATGATCTCGACTGCCATGGACATTGCCGGGCACTGTAGCAAATGATGAAATGTAAACACGTTTTACAATCTCTATAATTAATGATTTATTGAGCGAAATCGCTAAAGTATGAAGGCGATTATCTTTTATGAAGGAATCTGTTGGATCCGTCCTCAGAGGCTTTTTATTGACCTCTCCCGAGTAGAGTCAAGGAATAGACGGTGCACTGGTGTTTGCCCACACACTTGTTCACTAATAACTCAATAGTTTGCAAGCGTTGAGACTGATCGCTGCTGTGGCCGAAATTCGGCTAACATTAGTCTTACATTTTGTTTTTTATGTGCCAGAGGAAGGCCTTCTTTGGCTGACAGGTAGTGTGAGCTATGATGTCTTTACTTTGCACCACCACACAAATACCGTACCACTCTAACATTCGAAACCATTTTTTACTAAGTACCCAAAAACATAGAGCGAAGCGTAACTGTCAGTTTGATGCCTGACATTGAAACATCAAAGTCACTCTTTTGGCGCGTGATTGAAATTGAAATGGTAATTTAGAATGACAAGCTAACAAATCCAAGCGATAAGTACAATGAACTTGTAAGAAATAGCAAGTTCGAATTCCAAATCGAGATGCTAACTAAAAATATAAACTCGTTTAATTTTCTTTTTTCAAAACAGCACAGCGTAGGTACAAGTATTTTCTACCTCAACTTGTTGCCATGTAACCTTATTTGGGACCAAAAGCCCGCTAGCCGCACTCAAAAAAACACTTTCATTGTCGCACACTGTTACCGCAATCATAGCCCATTGAAACGGACACTCGAACCAATCCCAAACACAAAAACCGCTACAAAATGAAAACAACAAAAATATTTATATTAGGAACGTGATAGCGGTTGGATCAGGCTGCGCGTGCGATGAAAAAACTAGCAGATAATAACATAGTTACTATCTCTTCTGTGACACGAAGAGTAGTTGACTTTATAGCTAGTACACGTGACTCACGCATGCGTGATGAAGTTCTCATTATTAACAGCAGAATACGAACACTGCAAATATGCAGAAGACATAACGCTACAACACGTTTAAACGTTTAGTAAAAACGCTATTAGACATCGAGATGCCAAAGAAGCAACAAAATATAAAGTAGAACACAGATTCGATAAATATTATAGATTGAAGATGTTTATATGCGACAATATATGTTACAATGTAAGTCTTAGAAATATGACGTCCAGTTACATTCTACCTAATAAAGGCATGCTAATATGAATTAATCTATAAGGATAAAGATGAGAAAAATATAAGAAATAGAAGCATTTCCAGAAATTAGATGTTGCAAACATTTTCTATGATATAGATAGCGTATATACTAGAGTATGAGGTCTAGATTTTACAGTAGTTACTATAGCGGCTTTTAGTGAATGAACCAAAAGTGGACAGGTTTTGATAGAACCAACTTAACGGGATTTCTTTTTGCGCGCGCCAAAGACATGATTCTTATTGTACGCATCTAAAATGTTTTTTAATCTCATTTTAAATTGCTTTTTTCTTTTCAGGTATGTTTTTGAGAGGAGTGCCCGTCTTGAATGTATGTATGCTATGCTCCATTTAGTTTCAATGCCTCTAGCTGAAATTTGTGAGACCGTTACGTTTTACAAAGAGGTACTTAGTGTTAACAAAAGCGTGATTCCCGATAATTGCAAAAAATGTTGTCGTTGCTTTTTATGTATAACAATCCGTAAGGCTATCTTTAAAAATCCTCGTTATACAGTGCTCATACGACGTAAATAAATACCACTAAATAAATAAATATTGCTGGACAATTCACACAGCATTATCTAGCCCCATGGTATGCAGAGCTTGTGTTATGGGTATAACTGATATACATAATACAATACATTACATAGATAGATATTTTTTATTATACATAGAAAACGACCAGAACACCCGGAACAAATCGTACACACAATTGTTCCGAAGTGGGAATCGAACCGCAACCTCTTGCGTCGCAGGCGGACCTTCAACCACCGCGCCACATCGGTCGTCCAACTACTATACAAAGTGCACAAAATATAATATACCAAGCTGAAAGGTGATTCAGGACGTTAAGTATACGTTTTATTTCGCCAAATCCTTCATCGATCAGTAAATGGTTTTTACATGATTCCGTTACCCAAGAATATCGAAGCTCCGCGGTATAAACATCATAGTTTTGCAATAAATAATAATGTATTCAATTCCATCAGAATACCTGACCAGTCATTACGGGAATGAGGAGCTAAAGGTATCCTACTAAAGAAACGACCAGTAAATACCTAAATTAAACGTCTGCCATAATAGACGTTATCTACAAGATGGCAATTTAGATACATACCGATGGACATCGAGACAAAGATGTAGAGAGTGGTGAAGTGACGGCTAGTTTTATTTTATACAAGGAGATGGAACAACTCAATGGTTTAACTGACGCGTCTACACAAACGGTTAGCTAGCTAAACATCATGATCAGTCACCAAAACAGAGACATGGCCCCGTCTCTTTCCTACACCAGCCAGTTGCTGTTAGCCCTTTCTCAGCAGCAAAACCACTTTTTTGTCTTTGATTTGTATCCAAATTATGAAATGGAAAATAACCTGTCTTCTATCTGTAAAGGGATCTAGACTCTCTAGATCTGTGTCCACCGCAGATTCCGTACAAGTGCCTTATTTTAGCGGCTTACGGTATATAACGTTGCTTGTCCATAGATCCCTACAGGTTTCATTCCCTGTAATGTCTCCAGGTTTCTATGCTATGAGTTTTAGTAGTTGTTTTAAACGGAATAATGATTCCGTTTGACATAACTGTTTGATGAGCATCATTTTGCTGAATGCAGCAAAATGATGCTCATCAAATAGTTATGTACATGATGCAGCACCATATTAAGCTCTAGCTTTGACCCTTCCAAATCTCTGCAAATAAACGTTTAACTTCTTTGATCAATACTTTGCTTTGCTCACGGTAGATGCCGTTAGGAAAGCATAGTATTTCTGCACAGTTTTTCTTTTCCAGTACCTTTATGTGCTGTATAAATTTGGCCATGCATGCCATTAATTCATCCAGCCATAAGACGTCTGGATCCTAGACATGTTGCATGTAGCTTGTCTAAAATAATTTCTACTTTGCAATTTGCATACTAATTCCTCGTGCCACATTTTATAATAAGCAATACTTAAATGCGATTTCGTTCCACATTCGTTTCGAGCGGTGTCGTGTGTGAATCGAATAAATCAACCGATTGACAGCTAGGAAATCGATTCGTTCGTGATTGTATGCGCGCGCTCACATTCCGTAACCTTTTTATGCGTTTGCCTATTTGTAAGGTGAGTAGAGTCAGAACGGTAGAGTACAATACTATCGTCGAGAGACCTGTCGAGATAGAAACCCTTCGAGGTACTGATCTCTCGAGGTAACGACATATCGACGAAACGTAACGTCGAGGTAATTGAACATCGAGGTAACTTCATTTGAACTAGAGTATGAGACCCAACACAAGCTCAGCTTAGCTTGGTGTGGTTTATCCAGCATTCGTTTAGGTTTAAAGAACTTTTTATTTATTTAATTAAATGTTAACAAACAGCACTTTCATGGTTTCGAATTCCATAAATATATAAATACGGCACGTTAGGGTCCTAAATCTATAAATGTATAAAAAATTGTGATATGTTTAATCTGCCAGAAACGTAATAAAGTCGTAAATCAGCTCGAATCTAACGGGTTGTGACAGATGCGTCATTTGACAGTAGCAGGCACACCAGGCGCCGCAGAAAGTCAGTGAGTCAGAAGTCTTGTCGAAATCGTTTAGTTGGGTAATTTGCAGGCTTTGTTCAACCTGAGTGGTTAAATCTATCCTGATCTGAGTCTTAAGAGAAGATACTTTCGAGCTCTCGCTTGTATGCTCGTGCGTGTGCACTGTGAATTAACTCACTGTTGTGTGTGCCTGGGAATTTATATATGTACATAGGCCTTACCTTATCTATGTATACCTTACTCATTAAACTCCTCAACTGGAGTAATATTGTAATTTTATGTTGTTCTAGCTTAATCTATACAATAATCTGATTCGGGATTTGAGAGACTAAAGGTTTTGCTTTGGGTGCAGACGGTAAATAATTGTACCTACTAGAAATTATAAAAAAAGAATTATATGGAAATAATTTTTAAATTTAGTTGGCACAGTTTGATCTGACATATTGAGGGTTGTTCTGGACATTGCCGTCATTTCTCGAGTAAAAAAAAATCATCAAATCTCCCCGTAACCACGATGGCTGTAAAGATATAGAAACGTAGGTGAAAGGTACCTACCCGATAAATACCCGCTATATAATGTTTAATTTGATCTGTGTTGATATTGTACGTAGGTTTGTAATTAACTTGGAATGAAAATATTTCCGTTTCCGTTGCATTGAGAAATCTTGCCATACATAAAGCTTACGTTCCAAACGTAGTTTTCGCAACCGACAAAGTAAGGTCTTTAGCTCGCAAATTATCCAAAGCGCCGGAAATTTCGTGGTGAATTAGGGTTAAACCTCATCTATCCTATTCTTCGAGCGACTTTGACTGGCTGTCAGAAATACTTCCACCAGCGAGGGTTTGACAAACGATAGTTTCAAACATATGTATTTCAACGCACCACTGGATTTTGGCAGGACTCATTAAAAACCAGACCCAGAGTCTATTCGACTATTTGATTGCGATGTCCATAGGTTTTGGTACAGTAGCGCCTCTATTGTGCGGAGGCAACTACGCAAATCCC
This sequence comes from Eupithecia abbreviata, assembly GCA_943735965.1. Lineage (NCBI taxonomy): Eukaryota > Metazoa > Arthropoda > Insecta > Lepidoptera > Geometridae > Eupithecia > Eupithecia abbreviata. Next base: position 12,640,502 of record OX030978.1, read on the forward strand.
ATACAAATATAAGCAGTCGTGTTCACGTCTGAATACCGTCGTCAATTGGACTAGATATGTAGATAGATATTATATACTTTATTGCACAAAAGTTTGTTACTCCCCTTTGAGCCGAGATTTTTGGGCCTTCCACGTCGCCTCTTAGAGTTGAGGGTCCACTTTGTGGTGGTCTCTGACCACAAGTCGCTGGACATGCGGCAGACGTGTCCTTATAGATATACTTACACAATATTATGTATATACGTACCGAAATATTCTTGCCGAAGAAAGTAGTTATTGACCCTAGATCTCTAGATCCGAGATCAATACATAAAGAAATTTTGTGATAAATGCTTTTACAGCACGATAAATAATCTAGAGTCCAACCAATAAGTCTGCAGTCCTTTGGTATAATTCCCTCGTGTGGGCTAGAGATAATTGCAGTGCATAGTGAACGGCTGTTTACTGTGAGGAAACTGAATAAATGAATTTATCAAGTTTTTACTCCGTAATTTAATTAAGTTGTAGGTTGGGTCTGTGATTATTGATTAAATAAAAAGAATATAATGTAGTGCAATGTAGCGGTCAAGATATGTCATCATCACCGGGAAGCAGCATCCTCTAGCTGGAAGAATGATATACAGGGTGGTTAAACCGATGGTTTGAAATACCTAAATCGAAATACCGGAACACGGTATTCACAAAGATCATGAAATCGCACAAAGAAATACAGAAACCACATCCAGGCCACAAAATGGAATATCTAAAGAACACAACATCGAAAAGTTTTTCGTAGACCGAACGATTGCGACCACGATCTTTCTGTATAGCGTTCATTCGTGATCGTACGATCTACGACGAAGGGATGAAACTTTGGTGTTCTTCCAACACAAACTAGGTTCATAGTTAGCCCGCTTTTACTTGCAGGGAATGGCCCGCTTTTTAATTGGGTAGATACGAGTACATATTTGTTTTTATTGAAATGTTTTAATTAACAGAGACTAATGAGCTTACGGACAAACGGGATAACCGTTTAAGTTAGCTTTTAGATTAAGATGCAATTATTGTGAAATATAAATAATAGAAAAAAAAAGAAAGAGTTAACACACTTACATTTATAATGAACGTTTATTCTATTATGTTTGTTCTGTTGACGCCTCTAGATATTTTATTACTTCAGTGGATATATGTGACAGGTTTTATCTTCTTTTGTGCTAAGTGTGGGCTCAAATTGTCCAATAATAAAATTTATGTTTTGAAAGCTCGCTTTGGTCTATAATTTAACAGCCGTTTCAATAAGCAAAGGTTTTAGTCTTCTATAGCTTTCGCTTTTAGTGATTTATGGCTAACTTGATTATTTACTTACCTAAAACGAAAAATATGCGTCGTGAATATTGGTACCTGATTCGAAATGTTTCGCGTTCTTCCCACTGGTTCCGGCCCAAAGTAGAACAAGGAAAATCTAATTTAACTATGATTTCTTTCGTCCCATTTTAATATTTATTTAACCTAACATTAAGTAGCAGTAGTAGTAATCTCCACCCTTCATTAGGATACGCGGCAGCGTGTCCAAGCCAAGTTCAAGCAAAGGAACGCGCCGAGTGTATCATTACATACTCTATAACTCAAAACCTCTTTAATTAGTAGTTTTCATTACATCTGTCATTTTATAAAGTTATTCAATATTTTATTTCTGATAATAACTGGCCAAGTCAAATCTAACCTACATTTTCAGATTTGACTTGGCACTCATTTAGATCTTAGACGACCGATGTGGCGCGGTGGGCGAAGGTCCGCCTGCGACGCAGGAGGTTGCGGGTTCGATTCCCGCCTCGGAACAATTGTGTGTACGATCTGCAGATATTTGTTCCGGGTGTTCTGGTCGTTTTCTATGTATAATAAAAAATATCTATCTATGTAATATATAGTATTATGTATATCAGATATCTAGTACCCATAACACAAGCTCTGCTTACCATGGGGCTAGATAATGCTGTGTGAATTGTCCAGCATTATTTATTTATTTATTTATTTATCTCCATTCTTTTTCGGGGAAGCTCACAGCCAAGCATAATTTTTGTATTGAACTTGGCTCTCCTTTTTTTCATTTATGTTTTGGTGGGATATCAATTAATAATTCGACAGGTTATTAAGAACCTTCATCATCATCTTCATCATCAGCCTATAGCAGTCCACTGCTGGACATAGGCTTCCCCCAATGAGCGCCAATAAGAACCTTATCTTTATAAAATTCAACAGCCAAGAATCAAGTCAGGGTTGATGCGCCAGAAAAAAAACAGAGTCAAAGGACTAGAATTTCCTAGTTGGCAACACTAGACGGCAGTTTCATCAAGCTTTGATTCCTGGAACGTAATAAAGTAGTGAGAGCCGAGTGGGAACCAATTTCACCCTATCTAGCTGGTATCCCAGCGGGCAGTGTAATTTCCTTGTGTAAAGGGCAGTTTACACGAGAACTATTCGATTTCCATACACTCAGAGGTCACTCACTGAATATGGAAATCGAATAGTGTAATGTGTAGTGTGATTACTGTAATATGTACAAGCATATGGGAAGAATTCAATAAAACATAATTACAATTACATTTTAGACATGGCTTGAAGACCGTCGAGTCGAGACGTTGTCGTATCCATTTTTTCTCGTTTCACTACAGTTTTGGACATAATTTAAGCACTTTTGTCTTGTGGAGCACCGTATCGAAATAATAATACATTTATGTATTCAAGCTTCTTAGTCTATTTTGTAAGTAAACTATTTTTTCCCCTGATGATGATTATATATACATACATCAGAGGACAATCAAATTTGGTAGATATCGCATTCAGGATGCTGTTATTCTTCAAGCAGTTGCATGATTAAAAAAAATTATCAGCACAATTTGAGTACCTACCTAATATAATGGGACCAAAACTGAAACTGATGCAAACCACTTACTGTGAGGGCTACTAAGTACCAAATGCTACTTGTGTTAGTACTTACATTTTGTACCTTTTCACTTTTTTTTATATATTCTGTCTGTGCTACGTGTTTTCTTGTAAGGTACTATGTCTTATATTATAATATGTGTAACTTGTTTGTGTGTTGTGTTAATGTTTAATAAATAATTTTCTTTCAAACGGGTAGAATAAAAACGTTCAAAACTGTCAGAAGTAAAGACAGATTTCGTAACTAATACGCGTGTCCCAGACTTGCTAGCAACTCAGTAAGAAACTGAAACTCGAGACCGAAAGTTATCACCGTACTAGTTATTTAGTGCAGGTCACTATCGCCGTGTAAAGCAGGCCTTATCGCCAGACTATCATTAGCCTGCTCCCGCGCTGCAATTAGAAGCGATACAGACCAATCAGGACCTGTTTTATCACTGATCTATTTTCTAGCTCGTGTGGTTAGAATTAAATGAAATTTCTCTCAAGATAATTGCTTTGTGGTGTGAATGGCTTTAGAAAAAGTCGTTGAGAGTTTTATGGCTTGTTGAAAAGGAAAATAGTCTAGACCAGAGGACCAGAGGATCTCTTAATCATAAAACGTACCTTACACTTACTTACGCCAGGACATTAAAGTCACCGGCAGTAGGTAAACTTAACAATCTTGAATGCCACATTTATATGGCCGTTTGAAAATGTAATTCTAGTTTAAGCTTTTAGCTCTACTCTTCTTGACCAACCATTTTAGGACGTGCGAGGTGCCTAATATTGATGTAATGGGTTACTTATACTTGTAATTCAGTATTTTAGTTTCCATAAAATTAGAAATTCACATGTTTTGTGAAAAACTTTAAGCTATATCGAATACCAAAGCAAAAGCTTGTCAAGCCAATAAACAGCTAAGTAAATAACAATTTATCAACCCAACAAGTTCACTCCCAATCGTAACTCAATAGCTTCCCGTTCAACATCGTAAAATAACTACTCAAATAAAACTCTCATAAACCCCTATCAGAGGCAAACGTCATGGATACGCTATCAAGAAGCGCCGACAACGCATAAATCTTAGCGTGTACAGTGGCTGGTACCAATTAAAGTAACCCCGGATCCTGCGCGCGCGCACAAATCATAATCAGCACCTGTGGGCGTGCGCGGAAATGACTGCCCATAGATATTCAATATTATCTATGATTTACAGATATTTGCGGTATTTCATCAGGAAATGCTTCGGGGAGTTTTGGCGGGGAATGTGACATTTGAGGAGATGACAGTTGTTCGGAGATTATGGGATGTAAGCAAGAAGGTTACGTAAGCATAGAACAAGTATGGAACAAGCTTTGAATTCGTTTGAAAGACAACAGCTTCATTTGGCGCATTAGGTTCCAGGTTAGACTTCGATAAAAGTCGTAAATGAAAGAAATAAGCCAATTTGACTTGTCTGTTTTAGTTTGTCCAATGTAGCTTGGCCGTCATCGGTCATAAGGATAAAGAAATAGAAATACAAACACCAACATTTGGGCAAAACAACACTACTAACGGCAACACTTGGCGCGTAAATGACATTCGCGCGTAAATTCTGTCGAACTGCGTCGTGCAGATTCCGATGTTGCCAGTTGCCGAACTCGGTTGCCAGCTCAACGATATTTCACTCCCTAGCAACATGTCCGTCTGTCTGCATTAGACATTGCGTGCCGTCAATATATTAACGGCAAGTAACGGTGCTAGGCAGAGCATACGATTTATTTACATTTACATTCCAGAATCACTATTTGGTCAGAAAGTGGTCGCGTGTCTCACGGATGCTGCATGAGGGTATCAGAGCGTGCTCTTGTGTGAGATAAATTCATGAAGTTATAGTTTATTGGAGGTGTTTTCATACACCACCGGTTGGGTAATAGTAGAAAATATTCAATTCCCCGAAAGATACTCCAATTACAAGAGAAATCTTAAAATTCCTAATTTTTTTTAATAGAACTTCAATGTCATTATGTTGACAAAGCTTTAAAGTACATAGTACAAACAAAATTGTGTGCAAAGGGGTAGGTGAGAGGTAGGTAGGTGCAGTACATATTTTTAAAATTCGTAAAGCATTGTAAAGTTAAATAAAATGAATCATTTTCTAATTAAACCCTATGTATTATTCATGTTACACCATTTGAATAGGAAATCTGTTATTATTACAATTATCTATTATTTATCGTCCATAATTGCATACAAGCTAACGTTTATGCTTTGACATTTATTATCATATAATTGCAAATAGTGTTTTGATAAGATGTCAGCATGCAAGAGCTAAGTTTAGGAATTATTTTACTAACGTATTTTATTGTTATTTGCCTTCCTTCACCAACCAATATTCAGACAGAATGTTATCATCTTTCACTACTTAATTTATATGCAATTTTAAGGCTAGGGAAGTTGGTTTAAATTTAGTAGTAGTGCAATGATATAACATGATTCATTCACACTCACAATGGCAACCGAACAGAACAAGTATCACCACAGGCAAGAACGAGCTGACCACAGCTCGGAATGATTCCCTTCGGGCCCTCAGGATCCTAGCTCGTCATTAGCCAGCATCCATCTCTGTCCCCCCAATAATTACTGCTCACACACGTAGACAAATCACGGACACGAGGCGTAAATCATAGACGACAGAGGCGTTGACGTTGAAAAATAACACAACTGTCAAAAAAATAAAAACAAAAGCATTTTTTTCATTTCTTGCATCATGCAAGAACATGGGTGAAGTGATAATAAAAACTATAATCGTGTGAATTGTGAAGTTCTTCTTAACATGCGTTGAAAAATTACGTGCGCCATCCACAAATAAAATAAGTAATTTTAATTTAATTTGACGTTTGATTGACAGATGACGAAACGGCTGGTGAGGGGTTTCTTAAAAATAGGAGCCATCATTAGTAATTCATACCTACTCTTTTATTAACCTACACACAAGAATAAAAAAAATGATGACATATGTCTACGAGGTGAAAATTGCAGCGTATATAACCTTAAAGGTAACAAGGTCTTCTGACGTTTGATAAATTAATGGAAGCTTTAAGACATTGTAGAGATTTTCCTATAAAATTATATTCAATTCAATGTTCATGCGAGTCCTATGCCCAATTGAATCTCCATACAAAACAAAGGCCTGCCTGCTGTCAAGGAAAAAGTCTCATTCGACCACACTATTACCCAGTGGTCAGTGGACATAACCAACAAAACCTTATTTACTTGACTGACAGAACAACAGCAAGGAAACGCTAGGACTTATCCATTAAAATCGTCTCTTGCTCGTAAGTGGACGTTTTTTGTTGCACTATAAAACTGGGAAATCCGGTGCGACGAGGCTGGCAACCCCCTATTATGTAGTATTACACTATAGTCTATGCTATTATGTTGGATGATGCAACAGCGCCTATTTAGTCTGGTTGTCTGCACTTACTAGTGACTTTTCTGCGAAGCTTTTTTACGCATTATCTATGTTGCGTTAGGATGTGCTCTAGATTGTAGAATTTTATTCGTTCAATTATCAAAACTTCTACAACAGATAAATTAGGTTAATGCTGATTAGAGCTTTCGTAGCCTTATCCCCGCTGATTCTGTAGTTATTTGGATACAAATCCTTTATGAAATGGTACCTACTTAATCATTACTCAAATGCAAGGGCTTCGTTCGTAATATTAAGATTATTTCCATCACAACTAAGCAAACGGAATTTTACGCAAAACAAATTACTCGTCAGTTTAGCAATCCACGTAGCAGCGCCCTAAGTGGCATCAGAAATAGAGCACATTATCTAGGCAGTTTTCTTTTTGCGGTCCACACACGCAACTCTAGCGAATGTACAAAACCGCGACTATTAAACATTGCGTGACTCGCGCATTCAGTTAGGAAGCCAATAGGAGTGTTTTGTAATAATTGGATCTGTTACGATTGCAATTTCACCGTTAGCTTTGATCCACTTCCGGTCACATCAGGGCTATGATTCTGTATGACATAGGAGATTTCGTGCCCAAATCGTGTGAAGTCAAATCGCGTTCGATACACAAACGTGATCGAAACAAGCCTTGGCGCGGAATCGACAAATAGTATTCTGTTTGCCACAAGACGAGTTGTCTATGCCCCGTGATTATATCTTATCGATCTTTATTTTTTTATTTATACATAACATAACCTCAAAAGATGCTCGATCAAAACCAAAACAAACGAGCCATAGTAACTATGCGAAACCACACCAATCTGTGCCCAAAACACGCTAGAAGCTAGCGCGTTTCTTTGACAGTTCAAACCGTGGCCAAATCGCGTCGTGTCGCGGCGGGGAATGACTTAATGACATAGGGAATACGGTATTAACAGATTCCACGCCCGCGGGCTTGTCGTAGGTGTGTAACACGCTTCGAAAGCCAATAGAGAATAAAGCCCCAGGTCTATATTCCTTCCAACACGATATTGTAAATTTCTTAATGTCAAACTGATGTCAAATAATAAGAAAGACGTTCTGTACATTCATCCGTTTAAGACTGCATGAAAAAGTAAATAAACAGTTTTTCCCAGCATCTAGATAAGTATCGAGCTATCCCAGGTGGGACGCATCAATGACGTCCTCTGTCAAGCCGTGCGCAAGAGTGGCACTCAATGCTCTCGAGACAAGTGTCGCGTGGGCAGGCGCAGCGGTGGTCTAAAGTCCAGTTTAATGCATATAACTGCTTAAAGAGAAGTTAGGCTAAGAATTAAAATTAACTAGAGACCCGCCAATCTTCGCACGGGTGCAAATGCATGTATTATATACATACATATAAACCTTTCTCTTGAATCACTCAAATCACAATCACACAACCAAATCTATAAAAAAAACCGCATCAAAATCTGTTGCGTAGTTTGAAGATCTAAGCATGCAAAGGGACAGACAGATCGCGGGAAGCGACATTGTTTTGTACTAGGTACTTAGTGATATTTCAGCTTTTGTAGAAATTCAATCTTCAATTAGCTTTATAAGACTACATTCAAGCGAGTTGCTCAAGCTATTTCTATACAATCTTAAAATTCTGACAACCAAAAGTTACCATAGCTTGAAGTATATGTAATCCGACGCTAGTGTCTCTTTTATTAGCTCTCTAAGCTGTTCCTATGTTCATGACACGATCATAAAAGGCTTATTGACCAGAATGCTGTTAATCCACGCGACTAGTCAGCCAGTGCTGTATCCAGGCTGTTCCTAGTCATGCTTCAAACCAAATATGGTTAAATGCTGAGACATGTCTTTCAAGCAGCAACCATCCTTTTCATTATCATGGTTCTTATGCTTATCTTCATCATTATTAGCCATCTTCCTGCTGTGCGTAGACCTCCAATCGCCGAACAAATTGCTTTGCTGGAAGACCAGCGCTGGTTGCTAGCATGCTAGTGATCCAACTCATGCTGAGGCAAAACCATTTTGTTACTAGACACTTACACGTCGTCAAGATTTATAATAAACTTAAACTAAGAGGTTTAAGTTATGTTTTTTTAAATCTTTTATTTGGTTCATGAGGATTTTGCCATCATCTGTGTAAGTCTTATAACAAAACAAATAAAAATTCATTCATTCATTTTCCTCCAAACTGTGCTACTTATATCGGTCTTGGGCTGATCGTTTCCATCTCTTGTTTGCAATCCTTGAAATCGTCCCATCTAGCAGGTGGCCTGGTAGTGATACTACCGCTAAATACGGCACTGTGACCTGACCTGTACGTAACCATATGCAACTAAATATGAAAGACGTTCGCTATAAAACCTGACAACGCACGTACTTATTCCCTTATCGTTAATCCAACCGTTATCCTTAGCGTTGTCACTTTGTATTGTCTGATGATGAAAATTAAACTTTATTGCATTCGGATAAGGTTCTGTATGAGTCGACTTCTAATCATCATGATATCAGTCGGTTGACTCCAACTGAGTTTGGTACCTTTATATATACATATCTCTCTCTCTCTCTCTCATTTAACACGCGTTAGTCAGTTCAGTTCAAATTCTCCTGTAAGCTTCTTATCTACAGGAATCCAAAAAATCCTCAATTACCTACAAACTTTATAAATAATAATAATAATAATACATTATCAATTTATCATTATACAATGAACTTTATCCTACAGTCTTCCGCCTACTCAGGCACCTGAATATTTCGTTTCCCGCAATTCACAGCCATTACGGACCTAGGGAACAACAACGCGTGCGAAGACGCGGGCAGACGCCAGTAGGTTGATATATGTTTGCCACCTGTTTCCTGGTACAATTAGTAGTTCACCTCTTGATTTTCTTTCAGAATATTCGTCCATCCTATTATTGGTTTCATCTACTTGGAACGCTATTTATTCTTGTGTAACAGGCAAAACGCCACTATTAGTAGAAGCAAAAGAAAATTGTAGAAGATTTATTTCTCCAATAAAACTTTTGGACTCTAGGGTTGTCAATCCTCGTGATCTCAATTAGCGGTGCGCGTGCTCCGACAGGCTGAGATATCAGGTTGCCGACAACCCTACCGCGGCGATAAAATGTACGTGACAGGTCTCAGGTCAAGTAAAACAGGGACATTCATAGCCCAATTGTAGCGTAACAAAACATCCACTCTAAAAAACAATGGACTTCTGTTATGGCTCGCTATTGTTGTAGGAACTGTGTCAAAATTATAGCGTGGAGGTTTTTATGGTGCGGTTTGAATTCTGTAACACTTAATTTTTATTAACTTTCACGATTAAACAGCATGGCTAAGATATTTATTTCTGATGTTTATCGCGTAGGCGTTCTTAAAGCAATAGCAAGCAATAAAATTAAAGCATTAGTTAGCAGTCGTTGTTGGCCTAAGCAATAAGTGCAAATATGCAGTTAATAGTTTAAAAATAAGTGTTGTATGCTCTAATGCGGAAGAGATGAAAGGAATTAAAGAGCTCCTGAGGCACCAGTCTCGTAAGAGTCAGGGCAACAGGAGACACCTTTGTATTTTTAAACTAATAAATAAATAAAAAATACAAATAGTACGCGTAAATAAACAGAAACTAGCGATCCGGAACTCCGTACCAAGATTATCGTCTTTACCGTTGCTAATTGCAATTATATCCCCGGCGACCCCTACACTACAGTTATCAGTTATTTATCACATTGTTAAGACCCCGCTTGCATCCATTAAGCTTTTAACCTCTGATAACTTTTAAGAGGTGTAAACACGTGTTTGACCTCTGACATATCGCCTTTTATAATCTGAGCAGAGAGGTCACAGAATGCCATGTCACTTGCACACAGCATGAATGGCGACCAACAAAGTTGTATACCTACATGAATGGGTGAAAATAACTGTTCTTACATAACATAATGGACAATCATTCAAGAATGCCTATTTTATAGTTGTCACTTCTAGCTGACAGTTCGAATAACGGTTATGTTTGATTTGTGTGGCGAGAAATGTCAATGTAATTGACGGAATAATAAATTACAGTCATTTCATTTTCTAGTTATGTTAGAGTACTATGTACTCGTAATTGGTTACGAAAAGTGTTAAACGAACAACCGGAAGTGACGTCTAATGAAATAATGACAAATTGTATATTTCTCATTCGTTCATACAAAAGAGATAACATAGTTTGCATAAAGTTAGTAGGTAGATAGATAGATAAAGATAGATAAAACGTTTATTTGGTACTAATAACACACACATACAAATAACAAATCGAAAGATACAATATTAAACTAATTACCATAAAACAATTAATAAAACGAGCAATTAAAATGGCTACTAAAGTACTTACTGTAGGTAGGTGTAGGTACCAAATGTTAGAGACAATAAGACTCCAATTCGAATTAAAATACTGCCTCAGTTGGTAAAATTATTACCTTGAAATGTATTAAGTACTATGATCATGATCATGAATGTTATAATATGTTATAATGAATGCCAAAAGACATCAAAGAAGGTAACTCATTAAATGTATTTAAAAAGAAACTTAAGAACCATATTTCACAAGATTTTTCTGAATTTAAGAACGCAGCACAAAGTAATAAAAAAAAATATAGATATATCAAAAAACTAAACAAAAACATAAAATAAATTGAGTTACCATTTAACACCTTAAAATATAAATAAACTACATAATACTAAATTAAAAACTTTTTTTTAATACTATCTACAAACACTTAAACTAACATATAATAAATAAATAACTATCTAACCATGTTATCCAAACCATACCACTTACCAATAACCTTACTCTCAAAGCAACTGCTAATTAACACGTAATACTCGTAGAACCGCTAACAAGCAACTTGTATTGTTTTAGTTAAAGCGATGAAAAAATATTTCGGTCTACCCGCTTTTACATTATAATTTTTTCTACACAAATTGAATCTGGAATATTTACATAAGAGTTAGGATATAGTTTTAAGAATAGATATAATATATATACATTTTAGTACATAGTACAGATTTTTGTGTTGTATTGTATAAAGCAGTAAGTAAGTCACGTACCTACGAAAACATCTCCAACTGTTATTTATTAACGTAAGTCCGCTCTGCATATTTACTTAAGATAATCTTATATTTCTCTATAAATGAATTTATATTCTTTTGAGAAAAATAAATTTCTAAAACCGTAATGTTTCCTTGCAGGTAAGCACAAGTTATGACTGTCTGTCATATTCCTACTAATTGGGCACAATGGGCACTGGGCAGATAAGACCGCCTTGACGTAAGTTACAATACAACTAACAATGCACATTAGGAGATAGCAAAAAGCGATATCTTAGTTAATTTTAACCACAGATAATATGGCTAATTACCGACAGATTAGATAGAATACGGAATTTTATTTTCGGCCAGTAGTTACTCACTAAAACACCAAAGAGGTTAGAATATGTACGTTTGTACTAGCGCGAAGATTAAGGTGATAGTCAAATCTCATTGGTTGTGACCTCTTCTCTTTTCGAAACATCCAGAAAAAAGTTTCGCTCTAACTTTAGAATATCTCCTTGTGACGTCAAATGGATGAAACATTAAATTTGAATTCGAGCTCGCAGTAGAAAATTTCTTCCTGCTATTTTCGCACTTCCTTGTTCAATGAACGAGATTGCAAATACATCCTTCCTACATGTCTATTTCGAGATGAATCTAGAATATTCGAGAAAGTTGATTAACAACTCGATAAAACGGGCTGCATTTAAATTGTTGACAAACATCCTCTCAACACGACACGTTATAAACATGTCATATATGCAATCGAATCGATATCCACTATAGCGTTCGTAAGATGCACTTCTGAGTTTTTCATCTCGATACTCGATAGCGACATTAAAAACAGACTGTGAAAAACTGAAAATCAACCAATCATAACCGAGAGCGTTTGAACTTTCGAATCATTAAAAATAATTGCGCATTGTAATGTTATCGATAAGGCAAGCTATAATCGTTTATGAACAAATTTATCACCACTTATCTACTAAGCTTCGGTAAGCATTGTCTAGGCCATTGATTCGTAGAGAGACATCACCGCTGGCCGCGATGATGATGGCCGAAAGCGCAGCGTAATGCAGGTCCAGGCCATCACAGCGTGGTCACCATTGCAGCAGTCCTCGATCGACACGCTGAAATGAATGTCTTCATCGCGAGGACAGCAAGGGCCACAATGATGACCAAACTTGAAGGCCGTCACTATAGTATTATGCTTGAGGTCTTCATAGCCACGCTATGAAGACCTCAGGGCAGTCATTTCGGACCTCGGCTTGTATGATGATGAAGGCTTGTATAGTGCTTTACTCAAATACGCTACGCCCTAATCTATTCATTATTTCGACAACCTTTTCTGAGCATTTATCGATCACTTCATCACGTTTGTGATCGAAAAAACGGATAAAATTGTTGTATCGTCAAGAACGGTAGTTACTCACATCCCGTGATCACGACAGTGTGTAAACATGTTGAAAAATAGGGAAATGAACGCGATCAATACCCTTTGTATTAGTACTTATGTGTTAAGATCGCGTAAGTTAAAAAAATAAATAAAAAAAATATTTGTTGTTACTCACAGTAACAGTTACATTGTAATACGATATGCTATAGTCGACAGCAGGCCCTGCTAATCATAGAAGTCCCGGGAAACGCTTTAAGTAAAGCAAAGCTCCTCCAGCCGGTTCTTGAGGATATCCGTGTTATATGAAAGTGGGCAGGTTACATATGTATGTGACTCTTAATATTTACCAAGCGCTTTTCCTGGGTCGTATTATTACGTGTCAACATTACCTGATCGATATCATCATTATTGTCATCAGTTATCAGGTACCTGTGCTAGTCCACCCACAGCTGAGCAAGCCTCCCCTAAATTAGCGCCATTATCGTCTTCAACTGATCGATGTGCGATTGATTCATTGTTGATTTCGCATAATGTTTCGGTCAAATATTCAGGGACGAACGTTTGTGAGGTGATGAATTGTAAAAAAAGGTTTCATAGTGTTTTTGCCCAACTAACTAGGAGATGTGTCTGTCACAAAAAGCTTTATTCATAGCTCTTCCATAAGTGTAACAAGGCTTGTCATCGCCATTCTTGGGAAAATCTTTGTATTTTTTTTATAGTCAGACCCTCGTTTGACTCCAATCTCACCTGACGGAAAGCGAAGATTTGGCTGACGGTGTTTTTCAGTTGTTTTATTGTAAACAAGTTTTTGCCCGCGGCTTCGCACGCGTTTTTTCTACAACGTTTAAAGGTTATTTCTTCTAGTTTTTGCCCGCGTCTTCGCACGCGTTGTTTCTATAATGTTTATAAAGGTCATTTCTATGCCATGCGATTAAAAGTGGTTTGATTAGATTTGTTCCAATTCAGTTTATAGTCGATTTAAGTATTTCCTATCTATCCATCACGCATGTTCCTCTTAAAAACCGACCTCGAACTGCATTTTTGTATGTTTTTATTAGACAACATATTTGTCGTTTCTAACAGCACAACAAATGATTTGAACAGAACAGCGTCGTGTAAATTACAATTGCGAGATGCGAACGCGAGCCGGTACATTTATCACCTTGGCCAGGCACGAGCTGTCATCATGTAGAAAATAGGCCATGTTGACACTGCCTGCGCCTGGCAGTGCTAGACTTTGTAATGGACTTGACTTCTAACTCGGTATTCAGTGTACTCTGTTGGGTTTACTTTGCATTAATATTTTCGTATCAAATCATGGTAAATATCCCGTTATAAGTTATAACGGGAAATTTACCATGACTTGATGTTTTCGTTTTCCAATATTTCGGCACAGTTTCATGCGCCATGATCACGGAATAACTGAAGGCACTGCGAGTAAGTTTTTATTGGCAGACCCTCATTTTTTGTCTTTTGCTACGAACGTTACCACTACCAATTTGGCGCATGAAACTGTGCCTATACAAAGTCCTTATAACTCCCTAAGTCCCTACGTATAAGAATATAGAGCAAAGGTCTTCGTTAGCCGCCGTCTTGCGTCTGACCCCTCCCCGGTCATCATAACTAATAAGTAGGGAACAGAAAGTGCATCTGAGTTTGCACTCACTGGTACTTAACTAAAGCACTATAATATATCTTACTCACATGTTTGTTCTCAATTGAAACATGGTCACCGTGCTGAAAATTCGACTAAAAGACCAGAGGTGCTTGAACCTTGTGTTGTCTTGAATCTTTTTGGTTACAATTTAACTACCTAGGTCAGAACTTTTGGCATGATCGTTCGCTGAGAGCTGCCAGAAAATTCTGCCTGACCCATTTGGCAGCATTATGTATTCTGACGTTCCCTGGACGTTGATAGGCTAACGATTTTCGCACTCCATAGTTTTCTACTCCGTCTTTGTTTGGGCTTTTTAATAACGGCTTTAAAAGGACTGTCAAATTTGATCGAGTCAATCACAATTAACAAACAATAGGGCCTAAACATTTTAACAGCCATCGACGTACGTAGTAGGTAAAGCTCGTTGTCTAGTTGAAGACTTTTTAATTCTTCTGTCCAGTATCAGTAAGTAATTTTGGACCGCCGGGGGCGGCCAGCAGCCCACCTTGCAGAACAGATTCACAGCGGAACTGCGATTCCTAATACGCATGCCAAGCGTATGCTTTATGGCAATACCCCGTAATTATAGGGGTCATAAATGTGCTAATCAAGCTGTGGACTACCATAGGCTGTAGACGATGATGATGATGTGCCATTAGGGAGACAGACCAAGGGCGACGGTTGGTATTAATAAATTAACGTAAATTCCTTAACGAATCACAACCTGATCTAGAACCCAGAATTAAATTATTTCTGTTTATTTCATTAATGTGTGGTGTTAATCTCCACGACCCTGAATCTCTCGGAGGTGTCGAAGTGCAGGTAACATTATCTAGCAGCACCTGCGCACGCGTCGACCCACGCGCCACGTGACTTGTGACGTCATGCTAACTACCGGAAACTTTGAGATCATTGTGGGTTATCATTCATTCATAGTTTAATGCGATCTTGGGGATTATCTGCTTCCCGTATAAACATTGCTAATTGACTGTATGATTTTACTGCACGTATCTACTATGAATGTTAAATTCTAGGAGGGAGGACCCATGCTTCAGTCAAACCAATAACAAAGGTTCAATTCCGGGTTTCGACGTATTTAGAATTATTTTCATCAAAGATAGGTTAGAAACCATTTCCTTAACAATTTCTTTGCTATACAGATGGCATCTACATTGCACTTATATCGGTTTTCGAGCCTTTCATGTAGTAATAAAAAAAGCCTTTCATATGTAAATACTTATTTATTTAGAATTATTTTCATCGAAGATAGGTTACAAACCATTTCCTTAACAATTTCTTTGCTATACAGATAGCATCTACATCTACATTGCACTTATATCGGTTTTCGAGCCTTTCATGTAGCTGCTGTTAAAGTTACCTACCATCCATCATCTGCCTCTGAAAGGAGCAAGGACCCTCTTCCATCTCAAAGGGGTCAAGAGCGACATCTTTATCGGTTACTGCCCTTTAAAGTGCCTTTATTTCGTGAATCCTGCAAAAACTGGTGACTCCATATTAACATACAATGGTACTGGGAAATCGTGACGGCCGAAATTCGGTATATTCATGATATTGCTGAATTTATGGGGATAAAACCTCTTTACAATGTCGACAGGTTTTTGCGATGGTAGCTTGGACAGTTAACCTTCGCTTAGCTTCTTTGGGATGTTAAATTTTAGCTGGGTGTAATTTCACCTATGGCTCTTGCTTTACCGTTTTGGGTTTATCCCGAATCATTTATTTATATTTATCAATATTTATAAAGCTGGACAATTCACACAGCGTTATCTTGACCCATGTTAAGCAGAGCTTGTTGTCAACTGTTAAATGTGTGGCTCTTCTCAACAATACTAACGTTGTTGATCGAAGGGGTCACCTCACCTTGCCGTCACCAAAATTTTTGTAACCAACATGTAACTGTTATTATAAGTATTCATACAACGGGTATTTATGGTGTTTATTTACCTATTTTACCCGACGTTTCTTCAGGTTTACACACAGTCGTGGTCACGGGATGACTCCCCGTTGTATTATTACTTATAATTATGTGTTCCGATCGCATAAGGTTAAAAATATTTATAACATGTAACTAAACAATGAGATTTTATATTAATATTATATGTTTAAGCTGGATTAACATTGCCAGCTCTGGCTCTATCATGTATATAAATCGTAATTAAACACAATTACAACACGATGTTTGGGCGTACTCGATATTTATCGCCTAATTAGTTCTTGAGAAGGCAAACAGATGCTTATCTTAACCAGTCCTAGCTACTTTACTCGGTTAGAATTACGTAAATATCTTAATTTTATCAAACACTGCTATTAGTGAGATTGATTCGATCAACGATATTCTGAAACCAGTTCGTTTCTCACAGGATATGGCAATAAGATATATAGAAATTATAAAACTGGAGCTAAGATTTGTTTTATTATGAACTTTTATACCACAGATATTGTCCGCTTTGATCTGTGATGAGATCCAAAAAAAATTAGAATGCTGTGCATACATCATCACTACATAGTATAAAACAAAGTCGCTTCCCGCTGTCTGTCGCTCCCTATGTATGCTAACATCTTTAATACTACGCAACGGGTTTTGATGCGGTTTTTTTAATAGATAGAGTGATTCAAGAGGAAGGTTTATAAACCATTTGACACATAGATTTCCACGCGGGCGAAGACGCGGGACGCAGAAAGTCTTCTATAAATTGACATGCCATGCAATGCTACGCATGATGCAGAGCAGAGAAGATATTTTGGGTTAATATTTGTTATAATAATTTCCTCATAGGTCAAAAAACTAGGCAGGGCAGTCGCTAAAAGTTAACCTACACATGATTAAATATTCACACAAGCCTGATTCATATCACGAAACATCAGCGGAACCGACTGCTCACCCTGAAACCACCCAGAACACCTCAATCGCCGTAAATTAGTCGAACCTTCAACCAATTACCCATATACGCCGCGCCGCCTTTTTCGTCTCGGCGAAAGTGAGTGCTGCCTTACTAGCCGTATCCTAGAGTAATGTAAATGCTGGTTCACAAGCGTTTGTTCCACTTACGGCCATCTTATATCGATTATATCGGGTTAATCTATATAGGGTTAAAGCACATGGGCATGTTATCGATAGGTTATTTGAACTAGTAGAATACTAAGCATTGAGACTATAGGAATGTAGGGTTTTGTAATTTCTATGATAGAGACGATGTTTTTGCACAGTTTCCACAATTATAACCTATACCTGCGTTGAACAGAGAGGCATCATTGCTAAAAATGCTTTTGCTTTGCCCATCATGCAGTCTTTCAACAGGGTCTTCCCACACTCTTTAGACTAAGTAGTCTAAAGGTTAGAATTCTGTTGAATGGCTGCTCTAAAATTGTGACATGTTAATTTAATTTAATATTGTATGCTTGATTTTTTGTTATTCCTGTAATGTATGGACAATGTCTGAATAAAGATACCGTATTTATTTAAAAAAATACTGTTTTATTCAGTAACTTAAAGATCCTGCATAATTATAGCTCGCGTCCATAATTTTATAAAAAATACTGAAGTACTTTTAATAAAACGGTGTTGTAAAATTTAATAACATTTCTCTTTGTTACCTTTCCAACGAGTAAACCACTGAAAGGACCTTTTAAAAAGGATCTAGGATCCGAATAAAATGCAAGGAGATGGATCGTCATCCGGTTAGGTACGGTCCTCGCAGATCTTGTAGGTTATTTATAGCGGACAAAGTCGCGGGTCACAGCTTTGCGAGCGACTTCAAGTCGCCATTTCACATTTCGCAAGACCAAGCCAATATTTTAGCGTAAAATCATGACATTAATGAATTCAACACTTTACTGGCCGCAGCAATGGCGTTTGCGAAAAAACTCAGTGGGTCACAGAACGAGTCGGTACTCGTATGTGACATTTGCGCCACGAATTAAATCATACGTTGCGTTGTAAAACCGCTGGTTTTATTGCGCCAGTACTTTGCTGCGAGTTATTGAACTTACGCGTTACTTATTCGCGGCTTTATCAGTCTCATCTTGGACGGAAACCCTTTTCAACAGAGTTGATTCCGAGAGAAATTTAACCCTTAATTACTCGCGTGGGGTGTTTAACACCCCAGCGACTGTTTGATCGTCTCTAGTTATTGGAGTTTCGAATTTACAACGCTAATTTTTAAATCTTAATCATAAATAAAATTCTGATTTTGTATGTATTTGGTAGTTTTTTTCTAATACTAAAATTGGGGTGGAAAGCACGCCACGCGAGTACTTATGTATGTTTTTATGCGCGAGTAACTAAGGGTTAAAGAAAGTCTCTATTTTGTGAAACCATAGATTTCGCCAGTTCAAGTAATTTGCGCCCTCTGTTGAACCTCCTACTTAGCATTCCATTTTTTCTGGTCCACTAGTCCAGTGGAGGATCTTACAAACATTTGTACCAAGGCGCGAATCATACTATACTAGGACGACCTCTGTGGCGCGGTGGGCGAAGGTCCGCCTGCGACGTAGTAGGTTTCGGGTTCGTTTCTCGACGCGGGACAATTGTGTGTACAAAATGCAGATATTTGTTCCAGGTGTTCTGGTTTCTATGTATATAAAAAATATCTATTTATGTAATCTATTGTATTAAGTGTATCAGTTATCTAGTACCCATAACACAAGCTCTGCTTAGCCCTAAGGCTTGGATGCTGTGTGAATTGTCCAGCATTATTTATAAATGATTATTTATTTACTTAGATCATGCAATCGTCGCTGCTGACATGACGCTGGTAACTAACTGCCCAGCTGGGCTGGTGCCAAATTAATCTTGTGTGGTAATCCTATAGTCATTATGGCGAACTACAATGCCTTACTAAGATTCTAATGGCGAAACATCTGACCACTTGTCACTGTCATAGACTCTCATTAGCAATTTAGCAAACCTACCCACCAGTGCACCCACTAATAATATTTTGTCTTTCTTCAATTTTCTTAAGATCACATAAGTGACTTTTACCTATACTAAACATATGTATGTACGTCGTCGTTTATGTAGCTAAATTAAGTTAACACTTTGATTGCTGAAATCACACGGTATGTATTTTCTACAAGTGACTAATATGCGTAAATCCACACTAGCGCAGCGGCTGAGAAAATACAAATCTGTGTGACTCAGCACAGCCGTAATATTTTTCGAACGAAACGCATGTGCGGCGCAACACAACCGCTGTGTAGAGCGGCAGCACGAATGGCTTAAGTTAAAAAAAAAGATCGCAGTCGTCGAAAAAAAATCGCAGTCAAAGTGTTAAGCCAAGTTCTGCTTAGCTTGGGACTAGATGATGCTGTGTGGATTGTCCAGCATTGTTTATTTTATTCTACTTACTCTTCTTCTTCTTGGGACCTATGTCAAGGTAGAGGGTAGATACAAAACTGCTCCATCTTGATATTTAGATGATACACTGCGTTCACTACATCGTCGCCGACACAACGTGGTAGAAATAGGTTTTTTTAAGAATGTTAGTATATCTAAGGTATATATTTAAAAATTAAAATACATAAATAACGCTGGACAATTCACACAGCATTATCTAGCCCCATGGTAAGCAGAGCTTGTGTTATGGGTACTAGATAACTGATATACATAATACAATACATTACATAGATAGATATTTTTTTATTATACATAGAAAACGACGAAGACAGCCGAAACAAATATCTGCAGATCGTACACACATTTGTTCCGAGGCGGGAATCGAACCCGCAACCTCCTGCGTCGCAGGCGGACCTTCGCCCACCGCGCCACATCGGTCGTCTAATTATAATTATATTTATAAAGGCCGTACTTTTTAAGTATTTTCATGCTGTACTAGACTAATGTTGCCTGCAATAAATTAATTATTATTATTATTTACAACTAAGAACGCACGGGCCAAAGATATTTCAGAAATAACTACTGTTTGTTTTTGTATTGTCACTTGGGCTTACGCGATCCAACTTCTTGCGGTCCGAAGTAAGACCTACTCTAGGTAAGGCATCGTCTGCCAACAAGTGACATTCTATTCTTTCGGCCAATGACGTCACTGTATATTTGTGCTCTATTTTTATATATGTACGTTCTTAATATAAATATTAATTATTTTATATATTACTCGTATATAATTATCCTAAATAATTACGCCACCGTCAGCTTTAATACGTACCGATCCTATCCATCCAAAGGTTGCCTGGAAGAGATCGCTAGCGATAAGGCCGCCGATTGTGCCACTAGATTTAGTTTGTATTACGATCCTATTTTTATTATTTTCTTTATATTTGATGGTGCAATAAAGGTATATTGTATTGTATTGTAACGGTAGTCCTCGGCAGTCGACTTTACAAGTGGCTACTTATTGCATAACTGCTACCTTACCAATACTAATGCCGGGTACTTATCGGGCTGTCTGGTGACAAGTTGACAGGTGATGAAATCAATATTGTAGTATGTAGAAGCTGTGACGACAACTAACACTACTGTGTTAGTTGTCGCAAGTACAAGAAAGAGCAAGTAAGAGCAAGAGCAGTACAAGAGATTAAATGCAACTGCTTTTCTAAAGCTTGCATGTTTCATAAGAGCTACTGAAACTCCGGTTCTGTAGACGGCCGAAGCGCTAATCTCAACCTTATTTTTATATGTATAAAACCAAAATTTACTTATTTTTAAGTAATTATGATTTAGCGAAGGTCTGCCTGCAACGCAGTAGGTTGCGGGTTCATTTCCCGCCTCGGGACAATTGTGTGTCTCTAATGGTATCTGCAGATAATTGTTCCGGGGTTCTCGTTGTTATCTATGTATAATAAAAAATATATATCTATGTAATGTATTGAGTATATCAGTCCTCGAGTACCCATAACACAAGCTCTGCTTAGCTTGGGGTTAGATGATGCTGTGTGAATTGTCGAACATTATTTATTTATTTAATAAGCCAATTTTTCCTTGCTATATTTCCGAATATCCGAGAGCCAAGGTTGGAAATCATCGGTTTCACATAATTTTCCTTGAATCTCGTGGAGTAGATCATCGTAATACGTTCTCAGAAGCAGTCTATCTACCATGGAGCCGGACATTGGAGCCAATGCATCATCCAAGTAATTTCTTGGAATATTTTAAATTCAGTAAAGTCCCATCTTAGTTTTATTTTACATCGATATCGTCGAAGATATTCCCTTGCGACTCAGTCCTGGTCGGCTGAATTAGTTAACTTGCACCATACCATAGTTCTGATAATGCATATAATTTTGACCGAGTCATGGCTAGCTTTGACTTGCTAATGTTCAGGTTGTCACAAATGTCGATGATTGTAAACATTATCAGGGGATCCTTCAACAACTGATATTTGGGTGATATCCACTTTTTCGGTGACATTTAATAAGAATAATTTGTTTCTTTTACTTGATGATATCATTGCAATTTTTATTGAGGGTATTATTGTATTCTGATTGGTTATCAAAAGGTTAAGAGGTGTTTTTAATTATGTACGTTGTATGTTGCAATGTCAAACAAAAGGGTTTATTATACAGGTTTTTATTTTACTTGCTCTGTACCAGATACCCTCAACCGGTTGAGCTTAAATTTGGCGTACTTATGTAACGATCGGTGACAATGCAGCATCATCGAGCTGGTCTGATAACGAAGACAGAAAGTGGTCTTAGAAACTCCTGAACAAAACGACTTACTTAACACCATCCAGTTTGGGTCTTCAACTTTGGTCCCAGATGATTGTGAAAGTAATATTTCACCTGATATACGTATCACAGACGCAAGGATTAATTTCCTTGCCTCTGTGAGACGTATGCCATGTGGTTAAGGGTTAAAATTGATTTAACTATTGAAACTTAAGAGTTTAGAATTGTTAAAATAAAATGCCTTTACGTCTGTAGTTTCTCAGGTATTATAGACCTCGTAAACTGGACAATAAACCTTGCGTTGACGCTGTTATGATGACCGAGGAATGCATTGGCATGGCATAAAAGTTGTTGAACTAAGTATACCTAAGTTCAAATGTGTCTGCTCCTTGTTTAATGCTGTCGTAAGCTTGAGGTCTTTTTAGAAAAAGTAGCAGACACTTAAAGGTAAACATCCAACTAATAATTAATCATCAAAATCGCAGTCAAAATGTTAAATTCGTCTGTATTTTTTTAAGCTTTGAGTCAAAAATGTTATATCAAGGCTGATCAGCCTTGATATAACATTTTTGACTCAAAGCTTCATCATTTTTGCCTCTTAAAAGTAACACATTGTTTCTTTCTTTACAGGTACGTCAGCATAATCATCTGGGACATCTTGAGGACGTCTTTAGAAATTTAAATATAAATTCGCTCCACTTACGAGTACACTCCTTATTTGTTCGAACGTTCGAAGGTCGTAAATTTACTAAATCGTGTGAAACTTCAGATCGAGATAATAATAAGAACTTTGTATTTTGGCGCTCATTTATCAACTATTTTATTAATACCATTCTTCAAAACGGTGCCTTATTTGGACAAAAAAAATAAACAATCAGAATACTTTTACCCAAAGAAAAAAAAAAAAAAAAAAACTAAACGCTGCATGATGGGCGTCATTCAAATTATATCAATGGCAGTTTAGGGCTACCATATTGGCTTAACCGCTATAGATAGATATATAGATAAACAACACTTTATTATACCGCACAATATAGGAATAAACAATAGAATAAAGGAAGTATAAAGGGCAGCCTTATCGCTGAGAGCGATCTGTTCCAGGCAACCTTAGGATGGACTGGATATGAAGGAACAATATTTTTGATCTAAACTCGAACGGAACGCTTGGAAACGGTTATCATTCCATACTTCCGCAGTATTTCACAAAGTGAACGGACGTATTTAAATCAACGTCCACCTGTCAAGTGTGATGTCATAACAAGGCTAGGAACCAGTAGTCCGTTATTGATCTGAACAATGAATCCAGGGGATATAATATGAATAATCTGGTTTTGTTAAAAGCCCGTAGCGTCATTTGCTTGCTTCCTGAATCGACGCCTAAGAATGCTCTTCTTGGATGTTTATAATAGCTAGCAAAGAAGCTACATTATCGGAAGAAACATTTGCGCGCTTTTGAGATCGATCCATAGAAACCTGTAAAAATTTGATTTCCAGCATCACTGCCCACCGAAAAAGCTCCCTAAATGCCACTGAGCCTCCTTTTGTTGAGGTTGTAAGTGTCACCTAACGCTTGGGTCTTTGCTATTTTAACATGCGATAGTAATTTGCAAGATTTACCTCCACAAAGTACGAAAAATATCTACTACTCTATGGTTACATCTTTGACACAGATTTGACAGCCAATACACGCTTACCAGCAAAGAGAATACAATAACTACGTAACTAAGCAAGTCAAGGTTCATTACTCTGACAACTAAACTATTAAACGTTACATACCTTGATGGATTCCAGTTCAGTCGAGATCCAAGGTACGAGTATCATTCAGAAACGTCGCGTGGTGGCATCGGCATCGCGTAGGCAAATTGACGGCTAATTGCACCCTCGGGCAGCGATGGAAAAATGTTTGGTGTGTTTCCATTGTCTTACGGAACTTGGATGTAAGGTTTGTGAAGTCTAAAGCCGGGGTTACCGCGTTCAAATACTTCTATTGTTGTTGGTTTACATATTTTAACTGCAGGGAAAATGCTTCTCTTATAGCACAAGCTTACGCTGTTCCTAGAAGCGTCCAATAGTGAACAACAAATTTAAGTGAAGAGAAAAACAATAATCACATAATTTCTTATTTGATAATAATTTATGATTTAAATAGAAATAGAAAATGTTTATTTGTGTTTCATATAAAATAATACAACTTAAGAACTATTTCAAGTTTGTCTTGCTCGGGTTTTTTTTTGTAAGCGTAGAGTTCTTTGATTTCTGATTTCAGTCTTTAAAACTTTAAAAGTCGTCGAACTCAATACTTTATAATTAAAGGTCGTAAAAATCTAAAATAAACAAAAAATTTACAACGATACAGTTTCCATGTAAGTTTTTATTGACTTGTTTTCAAATGTTTTTCATGTTTAAATGTTTGCTCATAATTAAACTAGAATCATCACATCACCGTTATTCAATATCAGCCTGCTGACTGCCTTTAATCCAATATCATCAGACCCAGGACGATTATTTCTGAAGCAACAATGCAAACACGCGCGCCCTCCCATCATCATTTCGGCCCAAGCCTTTACTAATGGGTAGGATGGATGGTCCCTCGACCAAGATTACTCTGAAGCCAGTAATTCCCGTATCCACACTTTAATTCACCATTTCGGACCCCCTGGTATAATAATATAAACTGTGAGCACGGACGTGACTCCATGCGAGTTTTGGAAGGCTCTGATATACGGGGTATGTTTGGAAATATAATTGGATTTTTTTACCTACGCCATTTAGGTCAGGGTGATTTGCGTTCATTGATCTGGTGAATCACCGAGGCATTTTTGAATGAATATTTAGTAACAATCAGCATCGCTTATTTCCATAGCGTTTATACAATATGCGCTTGACTTCAAATACTTGCTATTAAAAAAGTACCTTTGATAACTTACCTAATCTTTACTTCAATCTATTTTGCTAGCTAGTATAACGCCCAGACTCTATAAAAGCGTAGATGTCCGTATCGGAGACGAGAAGAGACTTTTTCATCTAAGGTGTCTCCACTGAAGCTGTGCAGAGATACTGGCTAGACTGGAGCGGAGGTGTGGAAACTCTTTTTCTGGAAAATAAAAGTTTCGGGCTCTCGGCTCTGATTCGTTTATGACACCCCTTTGACCTAACCATCAGAAATCTAAATAACTAGGTATCAATATAGAACTCAGTACCGGCACCATACCTTGAAACTTCAGTCACGTAGCCACTACACCAACTTTCAAGTAAATCAAGTTCTTTAAGTTCAACAAACCCGCTATATTTTACTTTCGTTCGGTCTCGTTTACGCAATGACCAATTAAAGCATGTTACGACACCCATTTTTTATTTAATCTCGGAAATGCTAGATGCCAGATGTAATGACAAAATGCTGCGTTCGCATTCTGATGTGATTCGCAGAAGCTTGCTCCGTAAACGTACCGACTGCGTAACTTAAAAATGGAGCCGTTGTAACCGAACGCGAGGCCGAAACCGAAGCCGAATTATGAGCATACAATCCAACGAACGCTAGCTCTTCATCAGTACATATCATACGTTGCCTACTGAACTTTCCTCCCCCAAACACAGTTTTGCCATAATCATCGCGCTTGCCAGATGTATTGGTGTGGCAGTGGTGGACAGAAAGAAGCTGCTGTCTGGTAGGTTCCCTCAGCTCATAGACATCCTCAGGCTTAGTTGGAGGAGTTGATTCTTTCGCCCGAGACCGATATGGCTGGAACGCTAGTGATTAAGAGTAGATTCAATAAAAATATAATTTTGCACCTGAAAATTATCTATAATAATAAACCCAATGCAATGTGCACACGTGAATCTCTGTTCTGGTTTATATTAGTTAGTTTGTTTATACACGTTAATTCTCTGTTAGGGTAGTAGTAAGTTTTCTACTACCCTAACTTCCCTCACGTAGTTAGGCATTTCGTAAGAGATACAAAATCATTTCTAAATATATAATCTATTTCTGTAATTCCAACCGAAAGTAAAGCCGAGTGTTGCCCTTCTCTATCAGACATGCAGTTATTTAACTCCGCGATTCCACATTCTGAGTAATTGCTAAGAGGTGCGTTTACGAAGCATGCTTTTATTACTACACAATGGCGATGAGAAACAGTTTATATTTTAATTATAATTTGTTATGTAAACGTTTATTTCGACAAGTTTCATGTAACTAATGTAGGCTTTATTTCGTAAATAGAATAAACTATCTTAGATTTCATTGGTAATAAAATAGAAACGAACATACCTAATTAAAGCTAACTACCATCTAATGCATTACCTATCATACTAATCGGTTATTTTAATAAACGGTGTCGTTTTTTCGGCCAAAACTCGATTCGGTACCAAAAGCGATGACTCGTTTGCCGTAAGAGGTTTTAGTTTATGACTTCCTCTTCAGTTTAAATGAAGGCGTCATAAAATAACAAGGTAGGTACCTAATTTATTCAATGTCAACATCGTTTTACCTAAATTAGATCACTCTTACCGCCAGATGGCTGGTAATTGAGCGATTTGTAACATAAATTTAATTTAGTTATGTTATTTATGGCTGCTTTGCTCTAATTGACCATATCGGTACCAGTTTTGTAAAAACCTGCATAATTTTGTGAGTGTGTTGACGGTGTTGACTACGCCCGTGACTTTACTCGCGAGCTATTTATAAAACCACAAAGGATGACATTTATTTATTTGCGTATACTATTTATATTCTGTGAAGTATTATAATTGTAAACCTGACTTTTTTAATTAATTATTATTCTAATATGATTTTTTTTCAATGTTAACAAAATGTATTGCACTTATACGAAAATGTGACAGAATATGTTTTTAAATGGGCGGCCTTATCGCTATGAGCGATCTCTTCCAGTCAACCGATGGATGGACTTGATTATTGTATGGAAAAACGCTTGCAAAGTCACGGGACGGAAGTATGTCATCTATAAGTAGTAATAGAAGACAGCTTCTGTATGTATTTTGTAATTATTTTCCTGCAGATAACACTTCGACCTCCTTGGTTAATCTTTATTCTCAGAACTTCAACCTGCAGTGACATCCGAATACATAAACAAAATGTCCTTTGACTCATTGATTTTCAAATACCATGCGCCAAAATTAGAATTTGCACGAATATCAGTGATTCAGTGTTTCTCATTCATTTTAGTTTTCAAGGTAAAAAGCTTGCACATGTCTGCTATTTTACGTATTTTTTTCCCATCAATTTATTTATGGCGCTCATTGGGGGAGGCCTATGTCCAGCAGTGGATTAGCATAGGCTGATAATGACGATATCTATGGAGAATTATTTTTAGAGAAAAATAAACATATACATATATTAAGTAATAAGTTAAATAACTTAGGTACTTTATTTTATCAAGAAATAAAAGTAAAACATAAATCGCCGTTGTTAAACTCTTAGGTCTGAGCGATCCTTGTTATTCGGTATCATTATGGGTATCCTCACAAAGACTCTGATATTAAAACTCTTAACGAAAATAGACAACATAGAAACATTCTACACATCTGTTTCCATCCTTTCAAATCCATTTTGGGAAGAAAAGTCTCAAGGGTTTAATATCCTCATTATTATCACCACATTTTTAATGTACTACCAAGTGGTAAGTGATCAAGCTGCTAAAATCACCTTTGAATCTGACCCATGTTTATTGCAAATTAAACCAACATTAAGAATTAATTTATTACCCTTTTCGTGCGATGTCCTTTAGCAATTTCACGAGAAGAACCACGGCGCCAGAAATGACATGTCGTCTGCAACCGCGTTTTGCGTCGCAGTAGGCCACACGATCGTTTGTCATTTACGAGGTGAAAATCAATGTTGTCTATGCCTATCTGAGCTAATACCTATGTATTCATAACGGGCCTACCATTGTTTCTTGCCTGTAGAAACCTCACGTACGACGACGCCACCATGAAAGCAACGTGCTACTATGCATCCAAAGTTCTTAGACACCTAGTACACTATCAACACCAAACAAGATCGCAACTATAACAAGTGGCTGTGAGAGCTCAGGGTACTCTGGTAGTTTTCTTGACCCAAAGAAAATTATGAATGTATGGTGTAGCACTAAAATCAGTGGTTACTCGTGTGGTAAAGTGCCGCAGAGTGCCACTGAACATTTTTAAAATATTTGTTACCAATGACTGATCGGCCGAATTCTGGTCACGTAGGAATGCCTTTGAATCACCTTGTACTTTTCCAATCCTTTATATTCAAAATAGTTTGAAAAACAATAATTCTTACACGGGTGTTATGATTTATGATCGATAATGTGAGTGTCCAAGTTTACGGCTTTAAATATTGACAAATACGCGTGAGAGAAACATTAAACTCGTCGAAAAATTTGTATAACAAGTTTTCGACGAGTTTAATGTTTGTCCAAGTTGATTTTAATTATTTTCCGCAATTCGCCTTTCCCATACTTACATACGCTTTGATTTATAAAGGCAATTTGAAAATCGAATGATCGGTTTCGCGGTAAAAACGACGTTCAAAATGGCGCATGGTTGGCGCCAATTTTATTATAACGAGTATACGCGATATATCGCTGCTTATGACACAAATCCAATTTGGTAGATGATGGACGAGAAGTATTTTTAGATCAGAGGTTTTTTTTGGTATAAAATCTACGGGCTTATTGTGTTCATAAATCAAGTAGGTAGCTTCGTTGCTATTAGTGGCATGTATGAGGATGGAATAAAATCGACGCCATGACGTAGGCCACGACACTATTCCTCATTTAGACTTAAATAGGCAAATAACCATATATTAGACATATAAGAGATGAACATGCAAGTGGTTTCTTTTTCATTTCTTTCACTAGTGGACTTTTATTTGATAATAGTTTAATGTATAAAATATGACTTGTTAAAGTGCTTATTTTGTAAGCCTAAAGAAATAAATGATTATTGACTTTGACTTTGACATATTCTTATATGACACAGGAATTGATTTTGAATGGCATTCTGTATTGTTCATATAATTAGGTAATTAAACTACGTATTAGAAGGAAAATTGACCATATTAAGCACTCTCAAAATGTTAATTAGGTAGGTAAGTATATTATTTCATTTCTAAGGGCTAAAACAGAAAGTGCCCTTGCCCAAATCAGTATTCCGAAGCAACATTGTTTCTCAACAAACAAAAATGTCCAAGTTATTTGTTTGCGTAACAATGTTTTCTATTTGCTAAGTGTCGCACCTGTGTTCGACCGCCGCCATATTAGAAAGTCGCGTTAAATTATGCAACTCTCGCCGTTTCTATGGTTAAACCTTAAAATTTCTAATGGGTTAAATTTTAAGTTATATAAAAATTTGGTATCATTGCGAATGATAAATCTTCGATTCGCAATTCATGCTGCTTCAATTGAATTGTTAGGGTTGCCACTGTTGCCAGTTTGTTAAAACCTCAGTCTTTTTTACGCTTGCGTGAACCACAGTACGGTGAGCAATGCTACTGAAATGTACTAAGACTGCGTGAATTGGAACGGAAAGAGCGTAGAGAGAACGTTCTATTTTTGAAAGAAAATTGGGAGTATCTACCACACCATCAGATGCACAAGCCATGATACGAACTGTTGTAGAAAAAAGAACGAACACTTCCTGAATATACACTCTAGGGCTGACCCTACTTTATACTAAACATTACGTTCCAATGTACTTTTTAGAAATATATATCCCCTAGACAGAATCCATTGACTTTTGGACCGTGCAACCCTAGACTTGCAAATTGAATGCGTAAAATTTCCGAAACGGTATCACGTGCGTACTAGTCTGTTATGACAGCTGCCTTATGCAATATTTATTTAAAAAAAACGCCAGAAAGAGTTTTCAACTGCAGTTTGTTGCAGCGCCGGTTTGGACAGAAAAACCTGGGCTTTGCAGATGCCTCGCCATTAAAATTCCCGCTTGCGCACCTCGCTCTATTTAGAGAAATAATAGAGCTCATATTTTTTGTGTGCCTGTAAAGTACTTATAATAATGCGATGCGAGACCACCGTATTTATTTATTTTATCTCGAATTATTACGAGATCAGCTTTATAGCTTTTTTTCTATTACAGCTGCACAAGTAAAATTCTTTAAATTTATATGTGAATAAAATTAATTAATAACCAAAACAATCCAACAGTTAATCCTACTATATAATATGAACTTTATAAAGTAAACTGGTTTGTAGTTAAAAAATATAACGTTCTGAACATCGTTCTAAAATCAAATTTCCAAGTCTGATCAAAAAGAAACAAAAGGAATCCAAATTCGAATTTTAACCCTGACACTTTATCTGACGCATTGCTAAAAATGGCGCCGGAACGGGTTTGCCAATAAAGATTATCGGGTATACGACGTGCTCAATATCAAGTCCAATTTTTCATTCCCGACCCTTAAAAAACTTTAAGAAGTTGAGATAAATGGCAGCCTGCGTAGGTAATCTCGCGACAGGATGGGAACCGTTTGTCACCTCTGCGGCCCTGTGCGAGCCCAGGGTCGGATCTAGGGAATATGGAAAAAAGTTTTTTTTAAATTCAATTCATTCAAATTCAAATTAAATTAAATTCAAATATATTTTTTGTGTTAAACCTGGTATAGAGGTGGTTTAATTCTAAATGATGCACTCATGTCTCACTATAAACTAGCAAGCGATAATGATGACTACTAAAATTAGGTTTTAAGATATGTATAATAAAATCATTGATATCATAAACAATCCTGTCATTCAGCCATCTAAACAATTTGATTTTAAATAAATAATTATTTAATCATTTGATGTAATTTTATAATTTATTATATACGTTACTTAGGTATATTTATTGCGAAAGACGGTAGGCAGATTCTTGATGCGTCAAGCTAAAAACAGGACGCTATGGCGTTCAGTAGGGGAGGCCTATGTCCAGCAGATTAACATAGGTTGGTGATTATGATGATGATATTAATGTGGGTAATATGCCTATGACAGTTATAAGTTTAAGGAGAATATGGTGCCAAAAAAATGCTTTTTCAGAATGTTGTAAAAAGGTTTATTTCCATTTTCCTATTGCATAAAATACCCACTAATGAGCGTTTGTGAATGTTAAAATACTCTAATGTGATTAGAACTTTTGAAACTATCATGGTTTTTAACACTAAAGTCATTTAAAACGGGATATTTGATGAACGACATGATTTGATTTTTGAGTTTTACAATATTTCGGCACAGTTTCATGCCCCAAATCATGGTAAATATCCCGTATTGACTTTAGTGTGATTGTGGAGTTATCTTTTATGTACGTTACTATATCTATTAGAAAGTTCGGCTAGAATATCAATAATTTTTAATTCTCTGGCGCATAATCCTTGTGGGTAAGTCAATAATTTTTCATAAGCTTTCAACATCTTGATGTAAATTTCTAGATACAATGTTGACCTTGCCCTCCTTTATTGCCCCTAGTCCCGCCCCTGTGCTCCATATCATCTGGACATTCCCCCTCGATTGATGTCACCTGCAATTTCTTAATTTAGACTTGTTAGTCGATTCGGTCGTCTTTTGTTTTTGCGACCAATTTGCAATGAACTGCATTGTAAATTGGATGCCTTACTTTTTCCTACTTGTTTAACAATTCTGTTCTGCACGATTTTACGGTCAATATTAATACAGATTAAACTGTATTATTTTTGGCATCAGTTTCTTAAAAAAACATTGATTAATGAAAACTTAATAAAATATAAAAAACAAGATAAGCAAGGCTATCACTAAAAAACATGTGCAGCAAAAAATATTTAAATTTCATTTCGAAAACGAACGAGATATCAATTAAATGATTAATAAAAGTTTTCAAAACCAAAAATTGTTTCCAGCTTCTGTGGTTTGCTTTGATGATACCAAATGTTGTAAAACAATTTCCACCAATTTTTCATGGGTTTTGTAACTTTTTTGTATACAGAAATAATCCAGGTTTTTAATAGTAGTATAGATGATTTGTATCAGTCTGCATTTAGCTCGACTATTAAAATTTTTCATACTAGTTGTGAGTATTATACCTATTTGACGTACGTTTTTTAGTTTTGAAGGGTTGTAAATTTGTATGTAATCTACATACTACAACCTTTCAAATCTAGTCATCATCGTTATCATCATCAGCCTATAGCAGTCCACTGCCGGACATAGGCCTACCCCAATGAGCGCCATAGCGCCCTGTCTTCAGCTTGCCGCATCCAGCATCTACCTGCAGTCTTTCGCAGGTCGTAATCCCACCTGGTCGGAGGGCGTCCCCTACGATCCACTCAAGAAAACGTTTACCCCAGCGGTTGCCGGTTCTTCGCGAGATATGGCCGGCCCACTGCCACTTCAGCTTGCTAATTCTTAGAGCTATGTCGATAACTTTGGTTCTCTGTCGGATGTATTCGTTACGAATCCTATCCTTCAGAGTAACTCCGAGCATACTCTTTCCATAGCTCGCTGAGCGACTCTGAACTAGTGGTCAAATCTAGTGTCTTCTTGCAATTCAACACTTGATACATAAAATTACATAATTCCCCAGTCATTTATGGATCGCAGTACAATACCAGTATTCTTTCAAAAGACCAACAAAACTAAAACTGTGGGAAAAACAAGTTTGAGCAATTCAACATTCATTGACAACAAATCGTGAGTGTAAACTAGTTATTCTGGTCCATTGAGAGCTAAATCAGGAGCAAAACGACACATCCTGTCATCCGCAATTACAATAGTATCCATCTACCTAGCTACATGTTTATGAATTTGTTGAACTTAGGGTGTATTCACTGAAAAGAAAGAAAAGAAAAGAAAATACATTTATTTGACACCATACATATCACGACACATTACATAGTAAGGAAATATAAAAACAAGAAAAAAATACAAGGAATTAGATAAGGCGTACAGATGGGAGCAAATACGTGTTACTTATGGGCCAAAAAGGAACGAGGAACCACTGGGAGGGCCACTGGAATACACCCTAAGTGGAACTGGGGGCCATTTCTTCTTGGCTGTTATCATAAGGCGGGTTACTGCTCATAATACCCACGCTGGGCATGCGGGTTGGGGATCGCAGTGTAGAGATTGTGCTGCAAGGGACGCTGCTACCCGTCCCCCAGTGTATGTCCCGCAGTCGCCTCCTACGACACCCACGGGAAGAGTTGGGGTGGTGCTAAGGCCGGCACCACACAGCCAGCGGATCCGTTTTTACAGAACCGTTTTTTACGGATTTGTCGCTACAGGAAACTGTCGATTATTGAATCCGGAATACTGTCGGTGTGTGCACTCGCTCCTACAACTACATACGCCATGCGCCATAATGAAAAAAAAAAACAGTCCTGTAAAACGGAAGCTGTGTGCATGCGTCCTAAGTATGTTTTATAGCAGTGGACTCATATTTGTTAATTGAATATTGAAGTTAAAGTTTTAGATTTTAGAAACCACTTTGTTTATAACTGTGTCTATTTGAAGGAGTTAGTGGCGATTCGCCATCGGACCCTTTTTTCTGCTACTTTTTAGTTCCATACTTTGAGTTCTGATTCGCCATCGTCAAATAAAATATTGTTTTTCGCGTGGTGATTTGCCATCGGCAGTTCCATGTACAGTCAGCATGTAAATATTGTGACTTACAACCAATATTTTTTAAATAAACAATAATATACAGGGTGTCCCATAATGTGTAGATAACCTTGAAGGTGCATGTGCGGAGGGGCATTTAATTTATATTTATATCATTGATGTGGTGGGTGACCGAGGTGGCAAAAACAACATATAATTTTTTTCCCCGTGGTATCACCCGCAATTTATAAAGATATGTACAACATGTCTTTATAAATTGTAATATTTGTGTTATTCTAATATGTAAGCTATATTATTGTGAAGTTTCATCAAAATCCATTCAGTAGTTTTTGCGTGAAAGAGCAGCAAACATCCTCACAAACTTTCGCGTTTATAATATTAGTAGGATATAGCTGTGACCCGTCCAAACATTAAATAACTTTTTTCTTCCATACATATAAAAATAAGGTCTCGCAGGTCAATATTTTCCCATCCAATGCTGGTTGGTAACAAACAAGTCATCATTATCACCTATATTAACCTCCTTTGGAACAATGCACAATCGCACGGTGCCACTGACCTCGCGAAAGAAACCCATTTCCGATCGGTCAGGTAGACCCTCGATACCTTATTAAGCTGCTTTTCTCAAGGGAAACTATTGGTAATTATTAATTTTCATTAATTTCTTGTCCAACGTTCATCGAACTATTAATAATATTCATTTATTTCTTCTCCCACGTTCAGTATAACAAAGTAAGTGAACAAAAAATCAAAGTGATCACTTTGTTTTTAGTTTTACTCATGTTATTTGAATTTTGTGACGTTTCAAGAGTCCTGTGAGGTCTAAAGGAAGCACTTTGATATTTGATAATTGAGTGGAAGACTTAGTTTATAACTAGCTTCTGCCCGTGGTTTCGGTCGTATATTCCGAAATAAGAAGTAGCCGAGTAGGGAGCTTTAACTGCAGAAGGAACCAGAAGAATATATCTAGTTATAAGGAATAAAGTAAGTATAATATTAACTTAGTAAGGTATGTCTTTTTAGAACGGAAAAGAAACCTCAACAACTTCCATGGCTAATGGATTTTTGAGTTTTTAAAAATCTAATCATGGTATATTCCGTGATCATGGCGCATGAAACTGTGCCGGGATATTGGAAAACTGAAATATCAAATCATGGTAAATATCCCGTTATAATTTAAACTTTATTTATTTATTTATACTTTTTGCACGATAAACTATATCCAAAACCTATTCTAGAAAATTAATACAAAGGTGAACTTAACCCTAAAAAGAGTTCTCTTCCAGCAAACCTTATTGGGAGAGAGAAATAAAGTGAAGAGAGAAGTGGGTATATGTGCATAAATAAAATTATAAATAGACAGAAGATTAAATTTTAACTTACTTATTCAATATACTACTTATTACTATATATACTGCTAAATTCTATACATACTACTAAATACTATAATAGAATACTAAACAAAAATACTTTTTAACCTAAATTCAATAAATAATTATAAGTGGTTTTTGTGTTAATAACCATGATCGTATCGTGAAAGCTTTAACCTCTTAGTTGATTTGTCATATGAAACTGAAAAAGAAACATACAAGGTTATCAGACGCGCCGACGACAGTGCACCAACAAGCCCTAATAGAATAATAGGATGCGCAGGAGCCTTGACCCCGCATCAGCCGAGGGCACTGTGATCTAGAAACTAGATCACTTATTTACACGTAACGCAATCTCGTGCATCATCAATTTCGTTCAGTGCCGTAGAAAACTGAGTTTATTGGCCTTAATATACCCCTGAACTAAAAGTTTATTTATTTATTTGACACACAAAACAGAATGCAATCAAATATTATACAAATAGAAGCACACAAAAATCAAAACTAGACTGTACCTATCCCTAAATATGTACTCGTATACACAGAAGGTTTAAAGAGCAGTTCTATGTGAAGCAAATACTAAATGAGTTTGACAAGGTTAGTGCTTACTCTAGGATTTACCTGAAGTAAATTTTATTTTGGGTGCTAATTTAGGCTTAGGGTAAGATGACAAAATCAGACTTCCAAAACCTGCGCCACAACCAAGACTTTGGACACGTTAAAATAGGTCTGCACTCTTGGATATTATGCGTTACATACATATACTCTTATGAGTCTTACTCACACTGCTACACACACGCATTTTTAGTTAGGTACTTACTTTTGATAATTTTATAAAAAAACAACCATATAAACGTATGTAGGACGCCCTCCGACCAGGTGGGATGACGACCTGGTAAAGACTGCAGGTAGATGCTGGATGCGTCAAGCTGAAGACAGGGTGCTATGGCGCTCATTGGGTTAGCCCTATGTCCAGTAGTGGACTAATATACGCTGTTGATGATGATGATGAATAATTTTATGTTATATTTTAATTTTGTACTTGTTATGATTAAGCCAATTGTATGTGTGTGTTTCATGTGTCAAATAAATTATATACTTACTCTTAATATTACGGACAAGACGGGGGACGTACATATATGTACATATATTGAGGCTCATGCAATATTAGTATATTTTATACTCAATACCAAAAATAATTCCATTTAATATAATTCTCAGATACAAAACCACATGTTCCTCCATTTTACTCGTTTCTATAATTACTTATAAACATAAAAAGCAAACATCGAGTCAGCTATTAAAATAAATGCGCGCGCGCACCGTTGGCTGTCGTCGCGGTGGGCGTTCAATTTATCGCATAATAAGCGAAAGTGGTCGCTTTGATCCTGCTTCTAGTGTTGTTCATTCGTATTGTCTTCGGGGAAAAACTGTTTGCAGATTTACGTAGATCAAAACACTAAAGAGAACACAAAAACTTTTATTAAATGATTTATAAGTCAATTATATGGCTAGATTGTAATTATACTGTAGTGTATTTCATCATCATCATTAACATCAGCCTATATTAGTCCACTGCTGGACATAGGCCTCCCCCAATGATCCCCCATGTCTTCAGCTTGCCGCATCCAGCATCTACCTGCAGTCTTTCGCAGGTCGTCATCCCACCTGGTCGGAGGGCGTCCTACACTACGTTTGCCGAGTCGTGGTCTCCACTCAAGAACAAGTTTACTCCAGCGGCCGTCGGTTCTTCGCGAGATATGGCCGGCCCACTTAAATTTAACTTTACTTTCTTATATTCTAAAAACGATTTGGTAGTGCACCTTTTTATTGGGTATTATATACCTTTGTGTTGGCACCTCTTTGGTGTTTATTCATAAAATATTCAAAAATAGAATGTATACTCAACCGGCCAATGCGGACTCTGCAGGCTTTATTTGAATTGCAACGGGCGTTAGATCCGGTTAATTATTAAACAGAGTTAAACGTAAAATGTTTTTCAAATTTTAGTTAGACAAATATTTTCAAGTATTTTTTTTTTAAGTTTATTAACTTTAAGTGTGTGTTGACAAAGCATATTAAACATTTATCAAGTCTACGTCCAACACAAACGACATAAAGATATCATTTTGACAGTGATATGTCACAAATATGTCAATTCAAGGGCCAATGTCGATATAAATTTATTCTTAAGCTAGCTAGACGACAGGATTAACGTGGTGTATTTAAATCAATAAAATTTGCATTAAAATAAGACTGTATTAACATATCAATGTCAATATTATCAGCTACAGCTGTAGAATAACCTTGTAGAGTTCTTACGAAAAAGAATTTGATTTCCCTTATTATTTACGTCACTAATATCAACAAATTTCTGTCAACATAATAAATTTCCAAGCCTAAATCTGAGAATTGATTTTATTTCTAATTCTGTCATCTATACTGTTATTAGGAGAACTGTCAACAAGCCAAAGCCGACGACTTTTATGACAATAAATTTTGTTCGAAGATTGAAAAATCGATCCAATTTGATTCCAATTTTTATAAGTGTCAAATATAATTTCGAATTCTAGAACGGGTGGGGCTTAGTCTGCCGTAGATCAAAAAGACCCTGTTTTGACTTCCGTGTTGCATAAATTCGCACGGACATTATTTAATTTCCGAAAGTTGTAAATCAATATGGCGTAACTTTTCACTTCACCGTGTCATGATAAAACTTAAGTGTCCAAACTTTAGCGTGTGAATTTCTTGCTTTCCATTATTTGGTACATTTTGATACGACAACGATGGACTCTAAGCATCTGTTCTTATTCGAGTATGAGGGTAATAAAGCTTTGAACTTTCACGTTATATTTTCTTCTAATATAAAGAATAAGCTTCTACTCGTGGGGTATAAATAGCCTTAATCCAGGCCTAGAACTACTGTTTACAAAAACCTGGTCTGTTTAGTACATAAATTACGCGTGTAGAAGTAACATATGTACATCCAAACTTTCATATTATAAGTATGACTTGTAGACAGGGATGTTTCTAGCTTCACTTGAAGAAACCTCTCCACTTTTATCTAAGTACCTACCTACCACTTTTCTGATCGTTCTGTAAAATAACTGTCACTGCATAGGTACGAGGCGATAGCGTTAAACGGTATGTCATTATGGCATGCGCCCGCGCACCACAATGGCCGCTCATGAGCCGCAATCCAGATCTAACGATAGCTGCCACCGCGAATTGACTGTAATCATAATTTCTTCTCGAGCGTTTAAATGTCTCAACAAAACTTACTAGATCGAAACAGGTCTTGAATGAGATCATTTACCAAATACTCCAGCTTAGAGTCTCATTCTAAAACGAATTTAAACAGAGATAGGTAAGTAGGTACTCACCTAGATTATTTATTCAGGGAAAAACAATATAACATGTTCAGTTAGTAGTACTTCAAAGCCTTACAAATTATGAATAAGGTCTGGTCCGTAAAACAGTTGTTTAGCAGTGATATTTATTTCTTACAAAAATAAAAAAACACTTCTAACAGCAACTAGTTTAAGAGATACAGAGAGATAAATCAAAACAAAACAGGGTTGGATTCGACATGTATTAATTGAGTCCTAGAAACTCCTTTCTAGAATAATCCTAACCCTTCTATCTTCTATTTAAGTCAACGCTCCACAGTTCTTAAAACTAAAATCGTTCACAGAAAATTTAGAAAGCGAAATGAACACAATTAACTGCTTTTAAAGGGTTTCCTCGTAAATCTTGATAATGAAATGCCTACTGACTCACGGCAGATAATCCCCAATACCAAATGAGCTTTAGGCTCATGCGCAAGAGTTCGATTTCGCGCGCGCGAGATAAGTCGCCGGAAAGTGAAATGGGGGCGCACCTGTTTGACGGTGCTTTCTTTACGTTGCGATGTGCTTTTTTCTTCAGTGAGAGTGGTCTAGATTCGATAATTGTGCCGGTGGCGCCATGGAACACCCTGTTGTCAATCTGTTTGCTTTTAATCTAAGCCTATGGTTTTCTAGAAGCAACTTTCCTAGCAACCAATCATTTTGTATTAGATGCTTAATTGATGTATCGTAGCGGAGAACACATTTGAGAATGGGGTCTTAGAAATTCAACGATTAAACGGTTTTAATCTAAAATTCTGATACAAAAGCAAGGTATACAAAAGATCCACCTTACATGGCGCATCGAGAATACACTAAAGATAAGAAACCTCAAAGATAAAGTGTCTCTCTCGGAGAAAGGTTTTCATGATCTGCCGCTCATTTGTTTGATCAAGATCTTCAATTGTTTTACCAAAAATGGCATTGCTGGTTCATAGCTCCTTGATAATAAGATAAATAACAAGCGCCATGGTTCAAATGGCCGGTTTGTTGACTTTCCTTTCATTGTTTAGATTTCTTCTGATAACTCCATTTGTTTGCGCGCCGTTGAAAGTCGTGATTGTGCCGACATTTTCTTTCATTGTCGCACTTTTTGTATCAATCACCTTGATTTAGGGGCGTTAGAAAGTGGTATTGGGCCTCTCTTTATTATTTGTTTGGCAAACTAAGAATTACAAAAACTTTTTGACTTAAGGGAAGACTTGGAAAGAACCGAGTCTTCCCTCACACGAAACCTGGATGTAAGTAACGAAGCCTAGAATACAATAACCAGAGGGATAATGTCGTAGTAGTGAAATACATTTCAGAATAGAACCAATGGGTTCCAAGATTTAAATATTTCCTGAGATCTTTTGCTAATTCTGGGGAGTGAATATCAACTTAGGATGAAACTAGAGGATCACGAGAATCGAAAACTCTCGCATTTGATATATGCAACCTAAAATTGAAGTTTATTTCAATAGCTATGCAAACTATCGAACTGATTAATAGCCAGAATCGCAACTCCATTTCCAAGGTCATGGAAGTCAACTCCATGCCGTCGTAACCAGCTCTAACAAGCTCCCAAGGTCATGGCAGTTCAGCTTTCTGCAATCAACCAGTGACCACTTCAATGCAATTAATGCGTCAAGTGGGTTTCTCCATAGATCTATTGCTTCTACTTCAACTTTCCCTTTGATATAATAGGTGTACCTAATGAACTGCAGGTTGATTCCAAATTATCTTTACTTTTCACCTCATGCCTTATTTTGGAATTTAGTTGATGTCTGCGGGAAAATTGTGTAGAAAATCATATGTAATGTGACCTCCAATTCATTGTCAAGTATCTAAGCGATAGATTTCTTATCCCCAGAGTGTTTGCTTTACTAAGCTGTTAAACGATGTATTTCTCCCCATATCTTCACTCAACACTCCGGCCTTTGTCCCATCATACTTGTCAACAACTATTTCAATATTCCTTTCACCAACCGTTCGCAGCTATCGTCATCTCTAAATAACTTCCTCTGACGAAGGTAAGTACTTGACGATGAATGATTAATCTGTGCCCTAGAGTCTCGCGCGCAGACTCGGCGGCGCCCGCGCATCGATGAAAGTGCAAGTTCCACGGTTCTCACGACCCCCTCCCCACGACATCTACCGGCGTTTCGTGAAACTATCGATTAACATTCGAATTATTTACACTTTCGGATAGCGAGTGCGCAATTGCGCATGCGATCTGATTACGAACCGCCATTTTGTCGCTGAGTTGTAATATTCATTAAGATTAAATTGTCTACATAATATAAGTATTGTGTATATGTACTGTGTAGGTATGTCTGTGTCATTTGTTACGTATGCTTGGAAGACGATTTGAGTCTAGAGGCCGCGGAAGACCACCAAAGAAAATTACGTAAAACGTTGATTTGTCTAATTGGCCATAAATATGTGCATTCTTCAGCCACCCAGATCTTAACTTCATCAGCCTAAATATACATCTTGTTAATCAGCAGTTTTATGACGAATATATTTCTCAATCGAATCTAAAATCTAATTAACCAGCCATAAAGTTCATTTCCTCATTAATTACTGCCTATTAGCTAATCGGCGACATCGCATTTCATTTAAATTCCAATAAACAGATTTATATATTTCCGCCAATAAACATGGTATTATCTAATCTGATATTTTCATAATAAAAAGGTTGATTTAAAAGTAACCGCTAATGGAAGAACAGGTCACAGCGATGCAACCAATGGTTGCATCGTAACGCCAAATCTGCGAGGCAACCAGTCATATCAGGAAATGGTGGAGTGCGTCGCTGAATTTTGCGTTACGATGTCGAATCGCTTTTATGTTTTTCAATTGACTTTTTAGGGTTTAGCACGTCTATGTTCATATTAAGTTAAGCTCATTTTATGTATTATTGTGTGTTCAATAAACAATTACAGAACGTGGCATTGTATGAGTTTTTTATACATTATCTGTACACCTTACAGAAACCAAATCTTAAATAAAGAAACTTAACACTTTTAAATCACAATGAGCTGCTAATGAAGCCGCTCTTAGACCGATGGAGTGATACGTCACTATAACGTTGGTTTACGTCGGTTTACGTCGTGTAAGTTGCCACATAAATTATTTTATTAGTCTCGGAACTGTTTTTTGAAAGTCTCTGTCCAGGGTAGAGACGGTAGCGGTAGCATAAGGTTCCGTTTGAGAGGATTTTAGTCTCAATAACAAAACAATGTCATCAATTGACGACCGATGTGGCGCGGTAGGCGAAGGTCCGCCTGTGACGCAGGAGGTTGCGGGTTCGATTCCCGCCTCGGAACAAATGTGTGTACGATCTGCAGATATTTGTTTCGGGTGTTCTGGTCGTTTTCTATGTATAATAAAAAATATCTATCTATGTAATGTATTGTATTAAGTATATCAGTTATCTAGTACCCATAACACAAGCTCTGCTTACCATGGGGCTAGATAATGCTGAGTGAATTGTCCAGCATTATTTATTAAAATAAAAAAATAAAAAATACAAATCAATGGTCAAATTTCTTGTTAAGTGTTGTCAGTTGTTCTAATCAGTGCACGAGCAATCTGCTGATACGTAATTAACAGACTGAATGTAGAAGAAGAATATTGGTCGTGGTATATTCTGTTTCCCCTTAAAAATTCTTCAAGTCAAACTAAGAGTAGGAAAGTAGAGTACTTATTAATTCTACAAATTTGATTAGATATAACAATTACCATCACTATTTTTTTACGCATAAATTAAAAGATGTGCGAATTTCCAGACGTATTTTGGAATTATATTTATGATTTTTTTTTATCAACAAGAAATTGACATAAAGCTCCTAAACGACCCACGCTATCAACGTGGGCACAGAACACCTTATTACTTCATTATCCATCAGACCTCAAAAAATCCGCTGCAGGGCGTGACTAAACCGTGCAATGCGGGAATCTGCCAAACACCAACGTTTACCACCTCCTTTTATGCATTTTATATTTCTTTACTTCGCGTTCAGCTCCTAACTTGCTACTTAAGGGATAATCGTATATTATCCCACTCATTCCCGTCCGTTTTACCGTCATGGGACATTTACGACTTTATGGACATAAGCCGAGTTCAAAGGGTCCATTATTTGAGAAGAAACTTCTGTAAAAAGTAGATTGTATTGCTACTGTTATGAGTTTTCATTATTATCCTACTTGATTTAATGAGAGCTTATCTGTATATAAAATGTATATAATGTACTCCAAAAAAATCAGACTTTTTTGGAGTTACATTATATACATTCTAATACAGATGCTTATCTGTATTTAAAATGTATATAATGTTATTCTTTGACGACCGATGTGGCGCGGTGGGCGAAGTTCCGCCTGCGACGCAGGAGGTTGCGGGTTCGATTCCCGCCTCGGAACAATTGTGTGTACGATCTGCCGATATTTGTTCCGGGTGTTCTGGTTGTTTTCTATGTATAATAAAAAATATCTATCTATGTAATGTATTGTATTATGTATATCAGTTATCTAGTACCCATAACACAAGCTCTGCTTACTATGGGGCTAGATAATGCTGTGTGAATTGTCCAGCATTATTTATTTATTTAATGTACTCCAAAAAAATCAGACATTTTGGAGTACATTATACCTTTCAATTATTAAATATTTCTA
The DNA here is from genome assembly GCA_943735965.1 of Eupithecia abbreviata. Classification (NCBI taxonomy): domain Eukaryota; kingdom Metazoa; phylum Arthropoda; class Insecta; order Lepidoptera; family Geometridae; genus Eupithecia; species Eupithecia abbreviata. The sequence goes on from OX030978.1 coordinate 12,683,609, forward strand.
TAAATATCACATCATACAAAACAGATTAGAAGCTTCACAGACGCGTTGCTTTGCTACTGGTGATATTTCGTCCATTCGACGCGGTGGCTTACGTAGGATTTGTCGGTTTAGGTCATGGTCTAATGCCGATTGTGATTTATGTTGAAACAAGCTTCTGCCCACGGTTCCGTTTGCGGGTATCGTAATTCAGACTGCATTAACTGTTAGTTTATCTATGACTGAAATGTACCTTCATCTTGCTGAAGCTGCTCAAATCTAGAAGCAAAAAATATTAAATATAAGATTTCTAATTGCCGCTCGACATTTTGCCTTTTACATCTACATATGATTTATAAAAAACAGGTCATGGCGCTTATTGGGGGAGGATATATCCGGCAGTGGACTAATATAGGCTGATGATGATAATGATTATTTATAATGTCATCCTAGCCAAATCTTGGCCACGGTCAACCTCAACGAAGACTATCATTGTAATAACACAGGTCCTTATTACGTGATGTACATGAAAAAGCTCGCGAAGCGATTTCGCACACGAAGCGTTTCAATCGAATTCGATTCTTCTCGTTTAACTCGATTTGCTCGGATAAAGGACCGTCCGACGACCGATGTGGAGCGGTGGGCGAAGGTCCGCCTGCGACGCAGGAGGTTGCGGGTTCGATTCCCGCCTCGGAACAATTGTGTGTACGATCTGCAGATATTTGTTCCGGGTTTTCTGGTCGTTTTCTATGTATAATAAAAAAATATCTATCTATGAAATGTATTGTATTATGTATATCAGTTATCTAGTACCCATAACACAAGCTCTGCTTACCATGGGGCTAGATAATGCTGTGTGGATTGTCCAGCATTATTTATTATTATTTATTTATTTATTTAATCATCTTAAGTACATGTAAAGGCCTAAGTACCATTTATGGCGTGTAATGTGCCGGTGACACTTTGACACAGATAAGTACCTTAGAGTTTACTGCCTCAGCTATTGTTGCGGGTGAAAATATGTTAATGTGCTTGTTAGCATTAGGCCTTAAGCTTTCTTTCTGGGTTAGTCGGTTGTCCTTTGAATAGGCAGCTGGGTTGAATGATGCCGGGTCATAGAAAATGTTTCTTGTTTCTCCCTTTTGGCTATAACATGGTGAAGCATACTGCTACTGGATTTTAAACCCATCGCGACAATGGTGACTACTTTAAAGCAATGAAGTAAATAGCATATAATCAACAACATGCATTTTTTACGAAACATTTAGAATCGAGATATCACTTGGATATAAATAAATAAATATTGCTGGACAATTCACACAGCATTATCTAGCCCCATGGTAAGCAGAGCTTGTGTTATGGGTACTAGATAACTGCTATACATAATACAATACATTACATAGATAGATATTTTTTATTAAAGAAAACGACCAGAACACCCGGAACAAATATCTGCAGATCGTACACACAATTGTTCCGAGGCGGGAATCGAACCCGCAACCTCCTGCATCGCAGGCGGACCTTCGCCCACCGCGCCACATCGGTCGTCATATGTCAATAAATAAATAAATATTGGATATAAGGAGGTCGTTGATGTCTTTTCTATGAAGAACTGGCACAACCTAAACATTGAACAAGTCAAATAAATTATATTTCGAAATTATGTACATTGTACATTCGTAATTATATATGTACTTTTGTAAATACAAAAGTATGAAATCGCTAAAATCGTTGTTGACATCTCGAAGTCATTGACTCTATTACGTCACTGTTTCACGTTTGGTACTGTTATGAAGTGGTTATGAACATTATTTACTCGAATTTCGACCTTATTCCTAGGTGCTGCGGTATCGATTAAGTTGATTATAGCGTGTCTTCGGAAATTGGAGCAATTTCGGTTTTTATGACATTGCGGTATTCTGCGTTTTTGCATAAGGCCAATTTACACGATGTGACGTTTTCGAAGGCGATGCAACTGAACGGTGTATACCCATCTTTTTCTCTAAAAATCTGGACACTACGTAGCTACGTAAACTACATTAATATAATATATATTTTTAAATAGAAAGTATATAATGTAATTAAGATATTTTTTTTACGGAAATTAACAACAATACAGTCTTGGATATCCAATAGAGCGTTGTGATAAAATATAAACTGCGAAAACCTAGATGCGAGAAGTCAATTTCAGAGTAAGCTGACTCAAATTAAACGAGAAGTATTTATTACCTCATCATCATCATTATCATCAGCCTATAGCAGTGCACTGCTGAACATAGGCCTCCCGCAATGAGCGCCATAGCGCCCTGTCTTCAGCTTGTCGCATCCAGCATCTACCTGCAGTCTTCCGCAGGTCGTCATCCCACCTGGTCGGAGGGCGTCCTACACTACGTTTTCCGAGTCGTGGTCTCCACTCAAGAACACGTTTGCCCCAGCGGCCGTCGGATTTATTACCTACCCAACATTTATTTATCAAAGCATTCGTTGGCTAGGCTTCAGGGAGTGATTATGATGCATTTTAAAAATAATTGAAAGATGGCTGGAAATTCTGATTATCAAGAGATTTATAGATTTATAGTGATCAGATTTTATCGAAATTTTATTTCTGTGGGACCTTCTTATTGTATTCAGTTATTCTTATTTGTATTTTTTCTTTTAGGTTAGTTTTAATTTAAGTAGTTTTGTATTGCATGCAATGTATTAAGTTTGTATTCTTTGTTTTTACTTCTCTTTTACTGTTTTGTTTGTGCTCTACCAACTCTTTGTTTAACATATCTTTTTCTCCATCCCTGGTTGCCTGGAAGAAATCGCTTTAAGCGATAATGCCGCCTATTGTACTGTTATTATGTAAGATTTAGATATAAGGTGTTATTTTGGGTAAAATAAAGTGTTCATTTATTCATTCATTATACCAAATAAAAGTTGCAACTTATGTTGGAAAATTAGTCGACATTTAAAATACTAATATATAAATCAAGTTGCACCAGGCAGAACATTATTATGTCACATAAATAAATGACAGTAATCTATGTATTAAAACATATTATCTAAACGATTTATGTGGTCGATTTACATATTGTTGTGGTCTAATACAACTAAATATTTACAAAATTATAAATTATTATACAAATGATTACTGATTTGATTTGACATGAATTTTGTTTATTTTGGTGAAATTTAGAGATTGAGAAAGATGAAGTTTGTTTGCTAAGGGCCAAGAATATCAAGTGAAATCGGTATCTCTACAAAAATGAGCGGTATACATACATTTATTTATGTACTTACCATCCTCACCACATACATATACCACCCTCACCATGTGGTGAGGGTGGTATATGTATGTGTATATGTGGTATATGTATATGTACCGCCAAGACCAGGGCAGACAGGGAAATTGCTTATTCACGATAATAAAATGTATATGTTACGTCTCCTTACAATGTAACCATAAAAAAAACGTCATCACTATCAGCCTGTGTTAGTCCACTGCTGGACAAAGGCCTCCCCAATAAGCGCAATAGCGCCCTGTCTTCAGCTTAACGCATCCAGCATCTGCAGTCTTTCGTAGGTCGTCACCCCACCTGGCCGGAAGGCGTCCTACACTAGGCTAACCGAGTCGTGTTCTCTGTTAAAAAAAACGTAGATCAGTACATTTGTATGTAAATTTCTTAACTTCATTCCTTAGAAAACAAACAGACGGCAAAAGCAAATACTAACAATGAACATAGATATTGTATTGATCCAGATAATATAGATGGCAATTTGGTTGCAATCTCACCCCCTTGGGCTATCTATGATATTCGACATGTGATAAAATATCACAGCTTTTCTGAGGATAGCCGCACTGTCAAAAAGCATTTCTAGCATTATTTTAAGCTAGTTTATATCCGCGATTTCGCTCATATATGTTATTAAGTACCTACATATCCCACTATCTTATCTATCACTTAGATATTATAATTTATCTCATTGACAAATTTCATTTTGATTTTTATGCCTAAATGCCGTATAAAGATAACAGACAGACAGGTACATACTTGTGTTTCTAAAGTTATTTACAATATTAAAAAAACATTATCAGTTAACACTTTGACTGCTGAAATCACACGGTATGTGTTTTCTACAAGTGACTAATATGCGTAAATCCACACTAGCGCAGCGGCTGAGAAAAAACAGATCTGTGTGACTCAGCACAGCTGTAATATTTTTCGAACGAAACGCATGTGCGGCGCAACACAACCGCTGTGTAGAGCGGCAGCACGAATTTTTTAGGTTAAAAAAAAGACCGCAGTCGTCGAAAAAAAATCGCAGTCAAAGTGTTAAAAGTATTAAAATCTCTTTTGCAGAATAGAAACACGATAAGCTTTATGATGCTATTTCGCAGTGCAGCCTGTATTCTACAATGTATCCAGTCATTTGTGTACAAATAAAATTAAAACGAATCGACCTGTCCGACTTAAAATGACTGTGGGCTATCTTTATTAAGTTGATAAGTCGTAAGTTTTTAACTGCGCTCGAGTTGACTCTAATTTATCTTTGACACTTGATCATTTTGACTGCGGTTTTTTTTCGACGACTGCGGTCTTTATTTTTTACCTAAAAAATTCGTGCTGCCGCTCTACACAGCGGTTGTGTTGCGCCGCACATGCGTTTCGTTCGAAAAATATTACAGCTCTGCTGAGTCACAAATATCTGTATTTTCTCAGCCGCTGCGCTAGTGTGGATTTACGCATATTAGTCACTTGTAGAAAACACATACCGTGTGATTTCAGCAGTCAAAGTGTTAAGTTGATAAGTCGTAAGTTTTTAACTGCGCTCGAGTTGACTCTAATTTATCTTTTAAAGGATGTTGCACAAATGGTCATAAAATGTGTTTTTTATGTTTGGGATGATGAACAAGCGACTTCTTCTTCATACTCGTAAATACTTAGGTATTTGCAATAATGTTTCCAAGAGTAATTTTATATCGAACTTTCTTTCTGATTTTAAAAATTATTTTAATGTCATAGTTTCTATTTTTCTATGCCCATTTAAATAAATAAATAAATTATATTGAACAATCCACACATCATCAACCTGCTAAGCAAAGCTTGTGTTATGGGTACTCGATGACTGATATACTTAAATAAATACATTACAATAGATAGATATTTTTTGCTTACTTTACGACATAATTTTGGACAAGATTTTTTCACTGCCGATATTTAGTATACGCAATATAACTCAACACTAACCGTACCACCCAAAGAATAATGAAAATAAACATTTACGCAGCATTTTTTCGAAAACGGGAATCCGAGCCAAATGTTTGTGGGTCAATTGTTTGTGTAACTTACTTTCTGTGAGAATAATGTAAAAGCACTGGTCCGTGTTGAACCGGGTCTGTTAAAAGAAAACACACAAATGTTACTTAGCCAAGTGTACTTGATTTAGGCCGTGACCCGCCAATCTCAATTGGATGAAAACATCCTTTTTGTTCATAATTTCTTTGGTTTACAATACAATATAAAAATACTTGAAAGTAAAATATATTGAGGATACAGGCGACTGGGCCCACTACAAAACTGGGACCGCGGTCCCAGTTACCTGATTAGTTTTATCTTTGTTCTACCAGATACAGATTACTACAAAAAAAAACACTACACGCGACACGTACAATGGGCGGCCTTATCGCTTGGAAACGGTCTCTTCCAGGCAACCTTTGGATGGAAATATTGAGTTTGATCACAGTTAATTGGCTGCAGGCAGATGCTGGATGCGGCAAGCTGAAGACATGATGCTTTGGTGCTCATTAGGGGATGCCTATGTCCAGCAGTGGACTATTACATATTTATGATGATGATGATCAATTTACTTTCTATGTCTTTTGTGGGCTAAATGTAACAAACTCGATGGAATGATCATTTCTTTTTTATTATTTATATAAAAACACATTATTTATTTTGTTATTGTTTCTTTCTTCTGGTCGCCTCAAAGGGTTATACTGAAAATCAGTGTTTTGAAAATGAAAATGAAAAGTTTTTATTTCTTTAAGCTTACAAATAAGCACTAAGACAGGTCATATTTTATGCTATTAAATTATTTTATAGTTCACTTGAATTTTTTGTCCACCAGTGGAAAAAGTGAGAAGAAACCACTAGTATGTTCATAACTTTGACGACCGATGTGGCGCGGTGGGCAAAGGTCCGCCTGCGACGCAGGAGGTTGCGGGTTCGATTCCCCGGAACATTTGTGTGTACGATCTGCAGATATTTGTTCCGGGTGTTCTGGTCGTTTTCTATGTATAATAAAAAATATCTATCTATGTAATATATAGTATTATGTATATCAGTTATCTAGTACCCATAACACAAGCTCTGCTTACCATGGGGCTAGATAATGCTGTGTGAATTGTCCAGCCATATTTATTTATTTATTCATTATTTATAACTTATGTGTCTAGTACATATAATTTGCTTAAAGCTTTTGCTCTTCGAACAAAGCTTTTTCTGAGCTATTACCTTTTTGAAATGCTGCATCACATACACAATTTATAGAAATCTTTACTTTTAAATTGTTTACTATATTACTTACTTGCTGTTTATTATTACATATTGTTCTCAAGCTTTGTTCCATCAAAACCTATTAACTTTCTCTCGTAATAAGATGTGCCTTACTAATTGTGACCTATGTATCATGTACTTACAGTCTACTTTTGTTTGTTCCAGGCAAGCAGAAAGATATCAAAATGCGGATATCTATTCGTGGCACCGGGCTGGGACTTCTCCAATCCGCTCTACAGAACCAAGGTAAGAACTCCATCATTTACTTTGACGACACTTTTGATGACATTTGACGACCGATGTGGCGAGGCGGGCGAAGGTCAGCCTGCGAAGCGAAGTATTCCCGTTTGAGCACCTATTTTTTGGGCATTGAGCACCAAAGGTATTCCCATTTGAGCACCAATCAATATATTAACGTGGTGCTCAAATGGGAACAAGAAGCAGGACGCTGAATCTTTGTACGATATTTGAATGACCAGTAAGTATTTTGTATCACAGCTTAATTCTTAGCGATTTTACATTATAGTAGTAGCGTTTCCTAGTACTAGCCTATTAAAGTGCCACCGTCTATTTTGTTCGTTCATGTCCAGTCCATCCCAAGGTTGCCTGGAAGAGATCACTCTCAGCGATAAGGCCGCCCTTTATACCTTTATTCTAAGTTTTTATCTCTGTATTATTTTCTGTTTTGTGTGGTGTAATAAAGTGTTATCTATCTATCTAGCCTTACACACGATATTTTAAAGTTATTTTCTATTAATTTTTTTAAGAAATTAAGTAGGTATTTTGACTTGGCAGACCCTGTATTGACTCTACAGTACCATGGTGCCCTGTCATGGCTCTATCGTTAGTCACGTTTTTGGGTCGTCATAGCTCTACCTGCTACGTCGTTCTCGCATCGTTTGATAAATACATGTCAACGCGCGATATTTGACAGTTTCATCTCTTTCTTCCCTGCCGACCTGTCGTCTTCTGTCGATGTGATACTAGTGTGGTCCTTGTATAACAAAATGTATGCAAAATGGCGGCTTTACAACTCCACATCTGGATGTCTTATAAGGCAACTTAGGGCTCTCTCTATTATCTTAATATCTCAGACTTTCACGCATTGAAATTCGAAAGCTCTATTTCCAGTAATTATGCTAAAGAACTGTCATCTGTGACCTATTTCCACCACACCCAGCTCTTCAATGCAAATCCTGCAGCTGCGCGACAGTACAATGGGATGCGCGTGCGCACAGAATAAATATATCTGTAATTATTATTCCCAATGACAGATTCAGAATGTAGGTACCTACTGGTTTGAGAGTGGATTACCTATTTTATAAGGAGTTTTCTTTAAATTTGTTTTTACAATACCTTTTTGCATACTTTATACAGAGGAAATACAGCAATGATGCTTATTGGCAGATATAAGAATGGAGGTCGTATTTATATTACTAGCCTGGACATGAAGCATTTTCACAAAGAGCTCTTCTAAATCACACAAATATTATAAATGCGAAAGTTTGGATGTTTAGATAGATGGATGGATGCATGCTTGTTACTTCTTCGCGCCAAAACTACTGAACGGATCTGCCTGAAATTTTGCTTACGTAGGTCTAACCTGGAATAAAACATAGACTTATTAAATAAATCAGTTCTCATAGGATAGAAATAATCTTAAAACGTTTCGATAGAAACAACGTGCTAGGCCGCGCGCAGAATGTAGTTGTTCATATACTGAGTTTTTTTTAATCTATTCAACTGTAGTAGTGTTTTGTTTTTCCAAAGTCTACATCAGTTTGAGACTTCCAAAACGTCCCATTATAAAATATAACTTTTCTCATAAGCCTTTATGTGCGCATGCGTCGTTTTTGACGCTTTTTGGCGCCGAAATCGAACCACCCGCTGTTTTCTTATCGTAATCTCCAAAATTCACATATTACTTTTTGCGCCTTATCGATGTTAGCTCTATAAAGAAACGAGTTGACAAAGGCTTGTATTTTATTTGAGGACACGACAATAATGTAGATGAGGAAGTATGATTGGAATGATACAGGTATCTCTGGAGACAACGAAACAATTTGAAAAAGGAAAAAACTTAAATTAAAAACGTAGGTAGGGTCTCCTAGGTTCGGAGATTGGAGATCCACCAAGGTTAGCGTAAATCTAAACTCTTTGGTCATCCCACTCGAGACTAAATACAGTTTAGTTATGTTTTGGCATGACAACAACCAATAGCAACTGAGAATCCAAAAAATTATCGACTGTTCGATTCGGTTCTCTTTGGTTCGTAGATTGGAGATCCACCAAGATTTTTGTTAACTGATTGTAGTTCTTACCTCTTTGGTCAATTAACTAGAGACTCAACTGAAGCGATTGACACGACAACAACCATTAGTAACTGAGAATCCGAAAATTAATCGAATATTCGATTGTCAGAATCGATAATAATATTCGATCTCTGTCTTGGTGGTTTTTTTTTTCTTTTTCAACCTCCAGATAGAATTTCGTATTTTTTTAATAAAAATTACAATGTTGATACAAGAAGATATGAAAACATTAAAGTGTAAAGTTGTTCATGTAATTATTTCTCCTCCGATCTTATATCGATGGCTTGGATCGCAATCAGGACGTCGTCTGTCGGCTGTCTCGCGGGGAAATGGAGTAAACGGACTTTTAATAACTTTTGACAGGTAACAAATTGGTAAATGCATTGCTGGTTGCTCAAGCGGAAACCAAAATTGTAGGGTTTAATTATAAACAGCATCTCTTGGGTAAAAATCTTTTCACAATAAAAATATATGTAAGTAATTATAAATACTTATTTTTAGCCAAAACTTACAATTGCTGTATAGCCAATTTGAACTTCAGACACTATGGATTAAGATTTGAAGGATAAGCGAGCAATAAAATACCTAATGGGTTTTTGGTCCGCGGAACTCGTAAGGATAAAATAATAAGTCAAAAAAGCGCATATAGTTTATATTTGACCCTGAATATGTAGCTAACTTTTTGCAATGCTGCATTGATTCATAGAAGTATTTAGGAACCGCTTTAATAACTCGCTACCTCTGCGCAAAAAACATCCAAAAGTGCAGAATTATTAGTTTTGCAGGCAGTTTTTATTCAAAAATCCTCCTTGTTCTGATCAACGAGAAGAATAAATGACGCGGAAGAAAAAAGTTTTCAGTCGGTTAAATATTGTCGACCTCTTTTAATCCATTGTGAACTATTTCGAAAGGTCTCTCGTCGTAGTTATCCAACGTAGTGAACTCTTTGCCATACTAAATTTAAGCTCAGTGGAGTAATTGAACAACTGAACAAAACCTACAGCCTGTGTTGAAAGAATAAGCCTTTCTATAAGTTCGGAAAACAAAGTAAAAAGCAGGCCTTTCGAATCAGTCGTGCGTGCCATTTGCACTACTTGGCAGGCGGGTGCGGTTGCCCCTATAGAAAGCACGCTTCCGCATTCATCATTATTACTATTGCTGTATTCGCCACTGGCATCATCATTATTCTGCCTTTCATCATCATCCAGCATCATACTTTTGATAATACTTTTTCATTCAGTCGACTAAGAATTCTTCTTTTTCTTATAATCATTGGTAGTATTAGCATTTATAATTTAAACTGTTAGGATTAGTAGATTATTTAATTTTCATTAAATGTAGACCATCAAGCTGTTCTACTGTAACGCAGTTACTTTTTCGCTACCTGGAGACAGCGTCCAAATTCTATTTAATTTTACTATATGCATGCATAGGTACTTTACTACGTACTTTTTTTTGTTTTGCTAGGCAGGTTGTGGAGGTTATTAGTTGGGTACTTACCTAGTTTTTTATTTTTTATTTTTATTCAATAATTTTAGAGCTCTAAAATAATTTGGGGGTATTTTGTTTTTTCTTTGTTTTGTATTTTTGTGTATAACTGTTTGACCTCTATTATTTTAGTAAATAAGTTTGTGCCTAGTTTTTAGTGTTTTTAAAATTGTAATGTGTCGTGTCAAATAAAACTTTCATTTAATTTCTTTATTAACTATAATACAAAAATATAAAGCATATATATTTTTGAAATAAACAAAAATTTTAATTAATTAAAATAAAAATAAATCGTATCGGTAGTTTATTGATAGGTAAACTACACTTGATTTGACTCAATGTTACCTTTGTTTAAGTGTTTTGACCCAGAAATAAAAAGTTGTATCATTAATATCATGTAAAACAAATAAATGCACCGTAACAAAACACAGATTGTATTATACATATTTTTGTAAATTTTTATTCCATCGCGGTTGGATAACCACTAATAATTCCATTAATAACAATCTTCTTCATCTAAAGTGGATTTTAATAGACCAAGCTGGTCTGTTACTATTTGTTTTATAATGTTTTAGAACATTTAAATTATTGTGTAGAGTACAAAGTATATTGAAAAGGTTTGTCATTATGATAAATTGGTTCTTAGTACGAGTTTTTGTGTGCAAATTGTAGCCTGCAGCGATCTTAAGTGATTAAAATCAATAATAGATGTTGGTCATAATGTTTCGATGAAGCCAGTTGTAATAATTCCGGAACATATTACATCTTGTCACGAAACTTGAGTAGCAAAAACAGAAGCTTAAGATCCCCTAGTAAGAATACCATAATCTTATCCGTAATGTAAGGAAATCTGATTTAGTAATAAAATATTAACTGGACACGACCTATAAATTATTCAAAATTTAATTATTTTTTTCCATTCAAAGGTTGCCTGGAAGAGGTCGCTTCTAAGCGATAAGGCCGCCCATTGTACTTGTCGCATATAATGTATTTATGTAATGATTGATTTGATTATGGTGTACAATAAAGAATTGTTATATTGTATTGGATTGTATAAACAAGCCCAAAGAATATATATATTGTATCATAATATAATTTGATTGTCTTAAAAAACCAAAAACCGACTTCGAATCCTTTAATTTTACACAGTTTTAAAGTTTTTTGGGATAAATAATAATCCCTCGGACATAACATTAGGGCACTATCTCGGTATTATTCTCTAAACAACGCCAAAACAATGTTCAAAATCGATCAATAATTGAATAATTGACGAAGAAATCGACGAATATATATATATATATTTTTTTCACAATAATTATATATTAATCTAAAAGCTTAGTTAAACGGTTATTCCGTTTGTCCGTAAGCTCTAGTCTCTATTATTATAAAATTTCAATAAAATACAATAAAAAAATAAAATATGTATTTACGATGTTTATAGTATTTTAACCAGTTACATATTACACATTTCAAAAGAACTACTCAAGGTTTCTTTATGTCAATATAAACTTAGTTTATCTCATTATAATGTAATTTTTCCCGCATTTAATGGGTTGTGACTTGTCTGCCTGAGAAGGAGAGGCCCGAGAATCAACAATTTACATCTTGATCTCTGCAAATATCTAGTAACGATGGTTTAATATAATTTTAGTCTGCTTCAAGTTATCAATAGCAATAGAACCAGCACTTAATTGCAGTTGTCATAGTTAGGCCGATTAACGTGGGTTTAACATTTTATTTGTAGAAATAAATAAAAAGAAACGTTGGCCGGGAGATATGTAATCAGGATCATACTTTATTTTTATTTATTTCGTTGTGGTGTTGAAAGGGGCGAGCTGAGAGTTGCCAGCTACGTAGTGTCGTATCAGATGGATTTTGTCACATTGTGCTTCGGAATAGTTCTTTTACGCAAAATTAATGCTTAAAACTTTAAAGTATGCTCGATCTGGATTTCTTTAATATTTGTGGCGCCAATTCATGTACGTTTTTCACAAATCTGTTTTAGATATAAGTTTTACAAATAAATAATTAACAAACACACTTTATTGTACACCAGATACAGATCATCATAAAAGACATCACATGCGACAAGTACAATGGGCGGCCTTATCGCTTAGAAGCGATCTCTGCCTATTTATCATTTAATATTTTTTTTATTTATTTAATTATCTATTTATTTGTAAAGTAACGTGTAAACGATCAGTTCTGTTTTCACTGCGGAATTGGCTCAATAAAGTTTTATGTCTTTTATATATTCTTAAAATTATCAGTAACCTTTTTCTCAAATTCTGCTTCAAATTTAACTTTAAATAACTATTACTGTGTGGTAAAATCGTGGCATCCATTGGAAACACCACGGCTAACAAAGTTGCCAACGAGAACGATAATCCCTTGCTAAGTGGCGTGCGCCTTGATTAATATATAGCTGCTACAATTGTATATAACTTGCATGTTTGTTAATTAAAACGTCATATTCGTTCTCACAACTGGATTATGCGGTATCTTCAAATGCATGGTGTATTTCTTGTGAATGTATTTTATCAAGTTTAAGTTTCGTTAAAACCCATTTTAGCGTTCATATTTTAGTTTGTGTTGTCCAAGTACATACTAAACTAATTCCCATTCATTGATGGCATATCGTCGGCTAGCAAACAACACCGCGCAAGTAATAATCTACTACTTTACAGGAGAGACAAAAAACTGTTTTATTTTATCATTTTAAAAGTAAATAAGCTGAATATTGCTCTATGTCATTAACTAAGTCCTATCAATCATCTCAATCATCAAAATCTTCGGAAATACTTTTCCTATTACTTGTATTTGATTTGTGCGGTGTTACAGATTAATTAGGCTGTGTTACCAGATACTTGTGCGGTGTTTGCCGAAATATAAATGACATAGGCTGTGTTGTGTACCTACATAATGCATTGACAAGGCAAAAGTAAACAACTTTCAAAGATTTTATTAAATTTATTTATAAAAAAAAACAGTATTAGGCTCGTACATAAGTGTAGATAATCTTATTACTACAAAAGAATGGTTCAGCTATGAGGTAGTTGGTCATAGAAACTATGATTCCTTGCAGGTATTACAGGTTTTAAATCCTGTAAATCTTGGTACTTGCGCTATTGGCAATTTTCCAATGTACAATTTCGGGAGCTCATTTATTGGCTTTATACGATGAAGAGGTGTAAGCCTTAACGGTAAAGGCTTTAGCTCATCGTCAAAACATGTTTTGTACTTTAGTATGCCATCTGGACTATACTCCGACAACCTTATGTCCGTTACGACGGGATTACCAGTTTTCTTTCCCGGGCGAATAGATTTTTATAGCAAATTTTTACCAAAATCTGTGGAAAACTGAAATCCAAAAGTTTGCCATCATAAGGCTTATTTATTCGATTATTATTATTTAAGATTTATTCTGGCTTAATTTGATATGTACATATATTGATCTGGTAAGTAGATTTCCTTTTCTTTCGCTTTGCATTCTGAGCACAGAATCGCACTCCATCAGTGTGAGTCCCTTTTCTAGATATTTACTACCTTCCTTTCAAAAGCGAGACGTAAAAGAGCATCACTCAGGATGGCGTTGCAATTCTATGCACAACATCCATCTGAATATAAAATTACTTGTACACATTTCTTGTTTAAAGTATTGGAATGGTCCACTACACAAACTGCGAAAAAACTCACATGGATCTGAAAAAAAAACCTTAATATTATGGAAATAGAACAAAATAATATAAAAAAATATCATTGACATCTACAAGTACCCACTGAATTTATTAAGTAATCATGAAATTCATACCAAGTTTAATTTCGGTAACTGGCTAAACCTTAAACTGGTCATCAGCAGGTGCTTGTGAGGTACACAAAGGTGGAACTGGGACTTTTGTCTTCGTATGGTTAATTACATCTTGTTAAAATTAAGCAATCAACTAAATGATCAATAAATTAAACTATACTCAATTTAATCAATTAATTTATTTGTGATCCAAGACAGCAATCAGTATTGTCATACAGAGTATGTAATAAATTTAAAAACTCAAATTTAATCAATTATTCTTACCAAGTTTAATATTTTTTCCATAATTTTTCAGTTTGGTAATTATGCATTTTCGTTTGTTAGTGATTTTAAGACTGGCATTCGTCAACTGCTCAATAAAATTGACGTCTTCATCTGATGTATCTTCGTAACAAATTGTTAAAAAGAACTCTGTAATGCAATTAGGCAACGTAAGGAGGCAAGGGCAACACCGCTCAAATAGCAAACACAAACATTAAAACACCGCTCAAGACAGAAGCAGAGGTTTTAGATGATCTAGGAGATTAATACCTACATAAATTGATACAATTGTACGTATAATCTATAACTTACCCTTTTATCTGCGTCTTCTGTAAACTTTTATCACTTTTTCACTGATTTTACTAAGTAAAACAAACTTTTAACTTGACAGCTTCTGAACAGGATAAAAAAGAATGACGAAATTACGACTTGTGCGGTGTTTCACAGAAAACCGACATACGCAGTGTTACAATTTTTTGAATAACGGCTTCTAATTGGTTAATATGCTTGAATCTAATAGGTAGATCGAAGCGCGCGTAAAAACTGCATCCAACGGCATTAAAATGTCGAAACCGCAAAATTTCGACTCGCGCGGTGTTGTTTGCTAGGCGACGATATGCAACATCAAATAAAAAAATATATATAATATATATAAGTCTCTCCCTATATTCAAACATATGGTCTATGAACATTTCCTTAACACAGCATCAAACTGTTAATTTATATGCATCATACCTATATTATACATTTATATTTATATTATATATTTATGTTTGTATATATACTTATAGCTATCAATATGTATTTGTCCCAATTAAATATTATTCTATATATAACACGCCACCGTCTATACTTATTCTAACATTTCATGTCCATCCAAAGGTTGCCTGGCAGAGATCGCTTTAAGCGATAAGGCCGCCCATTGTACAACACATTCTTTATTTGTCTTTTTCCTGTCCAGTGTATCTGTTTTTTATGGTGTGCAATAAATAATTATTATATTGTATTGTATTGTATTGTATATTTGCATAGCTTTATATTTCACAGATCCATAAAACTATGCTTTGTGTTTCTTGTGTCATTAACAAGGTTAACTTCTTTTTATATTTTTTACAAAGTTTCTTAGGTTTGTCTATTTTATTTATCTGTCTTACATTGTTTATTCTACAAAGTTCCTATTTAGGAATGTGAAGTCGGGTTATAGTTTGTTTAAAACACGCCAAATTATTATTCAGTGTTAAAATTTAAACTTGCTATTTGACTGTCTGTTCAAAAATATCCATGTATAATATGTAAATCCGTCATTGGTCGTAAGAAAAACATAGTATTTTAAGTAAGAAAAACATAGTATTTAAGTTGGATTTTATTAAATAAATAAGTAATTCGTGTGTTCTTCTAAAAATCAGAAGGTAATAGAAGGTAATGTTTTGATTGCTTCAGCACAATCAAACTGCAAACACAGTAAACCCCAATAATATTTAAAAATACTTAATCACTAGCTTCATTAAAAGTACCATTAAATGTTTACAATATTGCAAATACTTTAAGATAGTGTCGTGTCTCGACAACTTATAATAAGGAAATCCGTAGACTGATTGCAATTTCCTTATTTCAAACAATTGCTCACTTTCACGCTCTCTTTCAGATCAATCTTTATTTTATCGTTGCTTCTAGGTAATTATTACTTTCTCGGTGAAGTGTGTGATAGTGAATGGAGACGATTCTCCTTTACCAATTCATAATAATTATGTACATATAAGACTGCAGGTAGATGCTGGATGCGGCAGCGGCAAGCTGAAGACAGGGCGCTATGGCGCTCATTGGGGGAGGCCTATGTCCAGCTGTGGACTGCTATAGGCTGATGATGATGATGATGATGTACATGTCAAGTTGATCTTTATTCTTAGTAAATCAAATCACATTAATTTCAGACATAGTACAAGTTAACATAGACAGTCCATAAAAACCAAAAAAATACAAATGTGATCAATAAATAAGATTAGACGACCGATGTGGCGCGGTGGGCGAAGGTCCGCCTGCGACGCAGGAGGTTGCGGGTTCGATTCCCGCCTCGGAACAATTGTGTGTACGATCTGCAGATATTTGTTTCGGGGGTTCTGGTCGTTTTCTATGTATAATACTCGTAAAAAATATCTATCTATGTAATATATAGTATTATGTATATCAGTTATCTAGTACCCATAACACAAGCTCTGCTTACTATGGGGCTAGATAATGCTGTGTGAATTGTCCAGCATTATTTATTTATTTAAGATAAAATGAAGTTGTCAAGTTAAAATCAAAAATGATATCTTTCGTAGGAAATTTTCTCTATCTATCTACCTAATCAGCCGGTAACTCCCACTGCTGAGTATAGGCCTCCTCCTTATCTCGCCACCCCTGGCGGGAATTTGCCAATTTTTCTCTGCGAATTACAATTTGTAAAGATTACTCAACAAAACAGGTGGGAATAGTATAGATAAAAGTCAGGTGTAAAGCATAGTCTTTTAAGTCACAAAACTAATGGGGGAAAAAATCCCAGTAGTTTTGTCAACAGAACTACTCAACAGAACAGGTGGGGGTAAACGAGTTCTTCAACCGCTTCGGGAGTCAAATTTGAGATATTTGTTTCGAAATGTGTCAACAGTACTCGTACCTTCCAGTGCCATCCTCAAGAATATTTGCAATACAATTATATGAATTATAATTATAACTTCATACAAAACCAATTCCAATAATGTTAGGTAACACATAATTCTATTGTCTTAGAAATACGAAGGGCCTTATTATTTGTTATTATTCCTCTGACATCTTCAAACAGAAACATGTTGTTAATTTCATGTACTACAAAGTAAATGGCTGGTGGACGTATTAAGGATTAGAATGGGGGCCAAACTAAATTAATTCAAAGTTAGTATGTTTATTTATTTGTATTTAGTTTACTTTTGATATCATCGCCTTATATTGCATGGTTGAGTGAATCAACAAGACGTCATTATTGAAGCACAAGATGCAATTATTTTGTTTTTGATATCTCAAGGTCTTTAGCAGCTGAAAGTTTATACAAAAAACTAGCCTTAAGTAATTTTTGCTCACTGTAAAGACGCTTATTTGCATATAATATCCCTAAATGCCAAGGTTGTCCTTGGTTTGTGTATATTTACTAACATAGCTCCCTCAAATTTAAGATCGAGTGCCCTGAGCCCATCTCTGGCAAATACTTCGACTCCTGCGCATTGTAGTCACGACTCGGGGTTACGATATTAAAATTTGCTTATTTTCGAACTCCTGCCATTGAGCAACTAAGGAGTGGTACCTAGCTACGTGCTGATGGTGGTTCTAAGCCTTGTTTGGTACTCAAAGATTTGCTCATAGAAAGTTATTAGGATGACAGCAAATGCCAGAAGTTATCTATTTATTTTAGTTGGTGTTTCAAACAAATTGTAATGCCAAGCATCAAAATCAATCATAAAGCATTTAAAAGTTATGGTTCGAAAAAGAAATTCACATACATGAGCAGTGGCGTGCCTAGGGCTTGAGAACAGGGCAAGCCCGAGATACGATTCGCTAAATAAGTAGGCACCGGTTTGCCGCTATCTTGTTATTGCATATGTTTTTTCTAAAAAAAGGTCGTATTTGGAGAGCAAGTACAACACGCGTATTGTGATTTGAAATTTCTTCAGATAATTGACGAGATAATGATGTCTCTATGCGTTGGTTATCGAAATTACAAAATGAAATTACATTCATGTGTTTTTGTGATTTTTTTTTAAATTTATATCATCAAAACCAGACGTATTCCAAACCGTTATCTCGTTAGAAAATATGCAACTCCAGCAATACAATTTGTTGGAATAGGAGCAACCAACAATCCAATGAGTTTTGTACACTGATCTATTAAATTGTCTTATGATAATGAGACTTACTTGTTTGCGAAATACACAAAACCAGTGTAGTGTAGGTTTTGCGGAAAGCCACAGGTCTTTTTTCTCCGTGAAAGATAAAGATTTCACCCTCTCCTCGCCTATTAAAACTTTCACACACTTCAAATCCTCACAAGTAACAATATCACCTGTTACACTCATTTTAAACTCTAAATCATACAAAAATCTCGAAAGTTAGGAACATAAATAAATATGCTAATTGTCGCTCACTCAATAAACAAAACAAACAAAAGTGATTCGAATGAATGAATACGACAATTTTCTTGTACGAACTTCGTGAGTTGACCGTAGTTTGTATCGCACTTCACAGTGAAAGCCGGGCTTAACTTTCCATACTAAACGCTATAGAAAACTAACCTAGTTATATCTGTAGACGTAGCACTTTGTCATAGGATAGAACGGGACAGATATAGGCGGCTGCAAAGCCCCGTTGCAAGCCCATGAGTGTGAGAGAGATGCATGGCTGAGAGCCAACCTGAGGCCCGCGAAGAACCGACGGCCGATGGGGCAAACGTGTTCTTGAGTGGAGACCACGACTCGGTAAACGTAGTGTAGGACGCCCTCCGACCAGGTGGGATGACGACCTGCGAAAGACTGCAGTTAGATGCTGGATGCGTCAAGCTGAAGACAGGGCGCTATGGCGCTCATTGGGGTAGGCCTATGTCCAGCAGTGGACTGGTATAGGCTGATGATGATGATGATGTGTCAATATTGAAATAAATCGTATTCATTAGACTATTCCTGTTTTTTAACTAAATCATTAGTTAGTAATAATATTAAACTCTCGCGAAGAATCGACGGCCGCTGGGGCAAACGTGTTCTTGAGTGACCACGACTCGGTAAACGTAGTGTAGGACGCCCTCCGACCAGGTGGGATGACGACGTGCGAAAGACTGCAGGTTGATGCTGGATGCGGCAAGCTGAAGACAGGGCGCTATGGCGCTCATATATCCAACAGTGGACTATTTTATGTTGATAATTTTTTTTCCTTCCAACAAACATGAAGCAAGGTTATTTTGCAGGGCGCTCTGAAGCAACAAGCAACCGGCTCGAGTAATTTGTAGCGAGTTATTGTGGGAACTAGACGGGTTGCGATCCGATACACAAGGATGCCTTTTATCATAGTGTATACCCGACCTGCCTCGAGAGAGTGCTGCTCTATGTTCATCTTCATAAGCTTTCCTAATTTAATAGATAATGAGAGACTGAGAGACAGATACCGATTACCGCTGGGGTAAACCACATACATAATGATAAATCATCATCATTAACCATTATTAACATTTATTTGTCCGTTAGTACCATCAGTGGCAGTGGGCCGGCCATATTTCGCGAAGAACTGACGGCCGCTGGGGCAAACGCGTTCTTGAGTGGACACCGCGACTCGGTAAACGTAGTGTAGGACGCCCTCCGACCAGGTGGGATGACGACTTGCGAAAGACTGCAGGTAGATGCTGGATGCGGCAAGCTGAAGACAGGGCGCTATGGCGCTCATTGGGGGAGGCCTATGTCCAGCAGTGGACTGATATAGGCTGATGATGATGATTTTTTACCATCAGGTATCTATCAGACAACAGTATATATCAGACAAATCTAAATCCTAGGATGGATCGAAAAAATGGTTGGCATCCGCTACACAAGGAGGTATTTTATCATAGTGCTTACGCGACTAGCCTAGAGAAAGGGCTGTTCTATGTTAATCTTCACAAGCTTTCCTAATTTAATAGATGAAGATAGAGAAAGAGAGTATGGTACTGAGAGACAATTCTCAATCTAAGCCGATGTATCGAAAAAAAATTCTCAAGCTGATAAAGAATATATTGTATCTAAGAATTTTGTAAAAAGAAAAGATGTACTTACTAAAACAATCTTGGTTATTAATGTTTATTATTTCATCTAAAGGATTTATTATTCGTTATTAAAAGTACTCTTTTACTGTTGAAACGTCGAGAAAAATGGGCAAATAAACGCGATTAATAACCGTTAAAATAGTAATTGTAATTATGTGTTCATATCGCGTAAGTTTAAAAAAATTATAAGTATTGATACAACGGGATGACTGAGTCATCCCGTGATCGATCGTGAAACGTCGGGAAAAAAAACACTTTGACTGCGGTTTTTTTTCGACGACTGCGATCTTTTTTTTAATCTAAAAAATTCGTGCTGCAGCTCTAAACAGCGGTTGTGTTGCGCCGCACATG
The DNA here is from genome assembly GCA_943735965.1 of Eupithecia abbreviata. NCBI lineage: Eukaryota > Metazoa > Arthropoda > Insecta > Lepidoptera > Geometridae > Eupithecia > Eupithecia abbreviata. The sequence continues at coordinate 12,704,141 of OX030978.1, forward strand.
CGTTTCGTTCGAAAAATATTACGGCTGTGCTGAGTCACACAGATCTGTATTTTCTCAGCCGCTGCGCTAGTGTGGATTTACGCATATTAGTCACTTGTAGAAAACACATACCGTGTGATTTCAATACTTATAATTATGTGTTCAGATCGCGTAAGTTTAAAAGTATTTAAAAATATTTATTACTATTCGTTATTAGAAAACAATCTAATTCATATTCTATTTCTGCCGCTCTTTAATCACTGATTTATACCCACACAATTAGTATTAATCTAGCATCGCGTGTGCAGATAAAACCTTTAAGTTATAAATTAGTTCTACACGGCAAGTTAATAACTTAGAAATTGATAAGCGTTATAGTTAGATTGGAGCAAGATTAAACTTAGGTATCCGATGATTAGTAGTTAGTTAAGATAACGGTGTGAAATTAGATGTAATGAAATGCGAGAGCTATTAAAACTTAGATACTTTTAAAACTTTTTTTTTCCTTTTTTTTTCTTTTTTCATAAATAAATATAAATAATGCTGGACAATTCACACAGCATTATCTACCCCATGGTAAGCAGAGCTTGAGTTATGGGTACTAGATAACTGATATACATAATACAATACATTACATAGATAGATATTTTTTATTATACATAGAAAACGACCAGAACACCCGGAACAAATATCTGCAGATCGTACACACAATTGTTCCGAGGCGGGAATCGAACCCGCAACCTACTGCGTCGCAGGCGGACCTTCGCCCAGCGCGCCACATCGTTCGTCAAACTTAGAAGACTAATGAAGAAAGCAATCTCAAAATGTTTCTATATGTTAAAGAAATTTTGACAGTAGTAAGAAGACCAAAGTATACCAAATGTAAGATTAATTGAAAAGTTGTCACGAAAGCCAAAGCTAAAGATTTGTCAACAGAATCATTTCATAAGATGGTGGACATTGCAAATAACGATAAGAGCGAAATGTATGATGCTCTGTACATCACTCATTAGCGACTCATCAGGCTCAGTGCATACAGAACAGAATGCTACTGGTGACAACAACACGCCTGCTCAAGCTAAACGCCCACAGCTTCGGAAGAAAACCAGGATCGGGACATGGAATGTCCGGGGCATGCTGCAACCGGGTAAAGAAGAGATCATATGTCGAAATTAAGGCTATAACGGGACTCACTTTGCCTGCAGCCGACAGGCCGAAGACAGAGTGGTGTGGAAGCGGTTCATCAGCGTCACCGTTCCAGGACGGGCACGACCTTCAGCAATGAAGACAACGACAAAGAAGAAGAAGACAACACTCATCCATCAATGCTGAGTCGGACGTTATTTTGTAGCATGAATTTTTTTATTTTTTATTAATTAGTAGTTATGTAGTCTTTATGGTGTTGGGTAGTTAAGGAATTAGTTTAATAAATTTGTTAACAAATAGTTGTTTGCTACAAATAAAGATTTCTATTCTATTCTATTCTATTCTATTCTATTCTATTCTATTCTATTCTATTCTATTCTATTCTATTCTATTCTATTCTATTCTATTCTATTCTATTCTATTCTATTCTATTCTATTCTATTCTATTCTATTCTATTCTATTCTATTCTATTCTATTCTATTCTATTCTATTCTATTCTATTCTATTCTATTCTATTCTATTCTATTCTATTCTATTCTATTCTATTCTATTCTATTCTATTCTATTCTATTCTATTCTATTCTATTCTATTCTATTCTATTCTATTCTATTCTATTCTATTCTATTCTATTCTATTCTATTCTATTCTATTCTATTCTATTCTATTCTATTCTATTCTATTCTATTCTATTCTATTCTATTCTATTCTATTCTATTCTATTCTATTCTATTCTATTCTATTCTATTCTATTCTATTCTATTCTATTCTATTCTATTCTATTCTATTCTATTCTATTCTATTCTATTCTATTCTATTCTATTCTATTCTATTCTATTCTATTCTATTCTATTCTATTCATCCAAATACCTATATAGAAACTCACGTTACTGAGTGAATCACAAACAGTCCATGTTATGTCCACCATCGTTCATACCTTTCAAAAGAAAAGCTTTTTGTTAATAATTTTCTCAGATATCCCAAAAGAGTAAACTTAATATTTTAAATAAATTGTCGGGTAAAACCGAGCGATCGTCTTGTCATGAAATATGTTGTCTGTGCGTAACAGGTCGGCATGATGTTGTTTTAATGATATCCTTTAATGCATAAATAATGTCCACATTAGTGTGTGGACGGACTTAGGACTAAGAGTTATAAATAAACTATAATATATAAAACAGCAAATAATAGTATGGTTCATCAACACTATCTGACCACTCTTGATAAGTTTTCTTGATTTTCATGTTATTTTCCCTGTTTTTTTTGTGTATTTTTGCTCTATTTCTATATACGTTCATATGATAAATATTAATTATTTTTTAGATAATTATCTTCAAAATTAATGCCACCGTTAGCTTTAATACGTACCGATCCTATCCATCCAAAGGTTGCCTGGAAGAAATCGCTGTTAGCGATTAGGCCACCTATTGTGCCTCTAGACTTAGTTAGTATTAAGATCCATTATTATTGTATTTTTTTTTGTATTGATGGTGCAATAAAGAAATATTGTATAGTATTTTATCGACTTCTGTTATTCTAAAGATACATGAAAACAAACGTGTTATGCTTAACATAATATTAAATATTATTTTAAATAGCTATATTTTACTACTATGCATTTTATATTTCGGGAACCACGGCTTACCCGCGTGGGATATAGAATACAAGTTCCTGCCCGCAGCTTTGCACGCGTTTCCCGAAATATGTAAGCGCGTTTAAGCTATTCCAAGTATGTCTAGAACTACACGGCTATAAATGAAATACTCATTGTGATTCACCTCAACTTGTCAGATTATTTAAGACTATTCTGAATTTCATTATAATTTTAATCCATTCATTTTATATTTGTAATTAAAAAATATAAATTTTAATTGTTTACTTAAATTGTAAAATAAAGAATAATCAGAATAATCAATTTATTGGTAAAAAACGAATATTACAGGTCACATAATAATTCTAAAGTCATTTAAAACGGGATATTTACCATGATTTGATTTTTGAGTGTTACTCCGTGATCATGGCGCATGCAACTGTGCCGAAATATTGGATAACTCAAAAATCAAATCATGGTAAATATCCCGTTTTAAATAACTTTAGTATTAATAACCATGATAGTTTCAAAAGTTTTACACATAATAATTATAAATTAAAGATAATTAAAAAAAAAAAAATTTAAAGATTTGCATGCCTAAGGTAGAATTTATTAACTGCACGTATGATAAATTTAAGCCCTAGTCCTACATTGTTACATATATTCTGGCAAATAAACATCTTTAATCTTTAATTTTTGTCTCCAACATCCTGAATACTTGCCTGTCGCGCGGCCATTGCGAATTGAACAGATGTAACACTGATATAACATCGGATAACGTGCCATAACCAGCGTAATTTATACAGTGTCGCCGCAACTAATTAGTTTTAAATTTTAATAATTCACTGTCACATGCTGATAGCTAATTAGGGAAATGGAATGCGAGACTAGGTTTTAGATGCAGCTTCTTTTGCGGTCACATATATTTTGTAAGCGGAAAACAGATCTTAAAGATTAATTAAAACAGTCATACATTAAAACAGTCCAGAACGGTGTATTTGGACCAGTATATACCTACTAGATCACAAATTATAAACGTAGCAAAATAAATAAATAATGCTGGACAATTCACACAGCATCATCTAGCCCCAAGCTAAGCAGAGCTTGTGTTATGGGTACTAGATGACTGATATACATAATACAATACATTACATAGATAGATATTTTTTATTATACATAGAAAACGACCAGAAACCCGGAACAAATATCTGAAGATCGTACACACAATTGTTCCGAGGCGGGAATCGAACCCGCAACCTCCTGCGTCGCAGGCGGACCTTCGCCCACCGCGCCACATCGGTCGTCATAAGATTAGGTATTTGTTAAAAAATTTGTTAATAAACTATAATAGTTATTAACACAAAAGAACGTTCCGTGATCATGGCGCATGAAACTGCTACGAAATATTGGAAAACTCAAAAATCGAATCATGGTAAATATCCCGTTACAAATGTTCTTACTTCTTTGTTATTTTAAAAACTGAAAATAAGGAATATTTGATTTTCCTACGATACAGCGAAGTTTGCGTCTCCCAGGCCGCCGCTGTGGAAGGCCTACTTGGCCCACCCTGTCGAAGGCCTACTTGGCCTACTTGTGCATGATGAAGTTAATAGTTATACAAGGAAGAGAATGGTAATAGCAAAGGCCCATTATGAACGCTGTACATAATTTTGTAATTAAAATGCCGTTAATGATAATATAGGCTTAAAACTAACGTTCAATTGTATTGAAACTAACAGTAGAAAGTAGCGCATTACTAATTTGCATGGCAACATTTAGTATGCGGGAATTTTGCTGGCAACATCCATTAACAATTTAGTTGCTACCTTTAGACTGTTTTGTCTGTTTGATCATTTAACGCAATTTCAGGTCCGTTAATAGTTTTAACGATAAAATAACTCTTATCCTTATAAAGATTTCTTTGGAATAGAATCCCGGTCGATAAGAGGACCTCAATTTTTAACTAGTATAATTCATACAGTGTAGTGATTAAAAAAAAAAAATCCAAGAGACAAGAATATAACTACGATAAAGATAGATAATAAACAATACAGGAAAAAAAATAGAATAAAGGAAGAATAAAAGGCGGCCTTATCGCTGAGAGCGATCTCTTCCAGGCAACCTTAGGATGGACTGGACATTAAGGAACAAAATAGACTAGGTGGTACTTTAGTAAATATTTAGATAAAAAAAAAGCCTAAACTAAATACCATAATACCTACATTACAATTTACAAACATTATAATAGACTTACATAGACATAAGATAGAGCTATCAATGATGAAGGCAAACCCACGGACCGTTGCTAGTATGCGTTTAAATACCGTTCTACTCTAATAACGCTTCACGCTGCGCGGGCGCAGCTTTTGTAACGACAGTATCATGTGTCCGCCTGTTTTCTACAGATAACTAGCTAGTTGTTGTTTTTAAATTTATTTAAAAAGCTTACTTCAAAGTAGGAGTATAAATAAATACCTAATTGTGTTCCTTTACGGGAACTGCGCAAATTAAAAATGATTAAAATGCTAGACAAACTACAAACGAAATCAGTTTTAGAATTTAAAAAAACTGTATAACTCACGTACATAATTATTAAGTCACATATTTGTCAAAGAAGTCACACACAAATGTGCCTTAGTACCAATGTATTAGATAGTATACCTATTACACTCAGTAGTTAATACGTAATTTATTTATAATACAAACAAAAACAGATTTAGAATTTAAAAAACTGTATAACTCACGTAAATAATTATTAAGTCACGTATTTGTCAAAGAAGTCACACACAAAAGTGCCTAAGTACCAATGTATTAGATAGTATACCTATTACACTTAGTAGTTAATACGAAATTTATTTATTAACTATAAAATGGTGTATTCCCAATTACATCCTTATACGCCATTTACTAACTATAAAATAGTAAATTTAATGCTTTGTACGATAATAAACCTTCTAATGTCGTAAATAAAGAAAAGTCGTAATGTCGTTATGTCTAAATCTTAAAACAGTCAGTCTTAAAAGAGCTAAGTTAAATCTACAAACAAAATAATAGTTTCTTTCGTGCGTGCGGGCACCGCGCAATGCGGAAGCCGAGGTCGCGGTTACCGCTGACTGACAGACACAAACATAATTGTATATACAGAATGGCACAGATGAAACTGTACTTGGAGACGAATTTACCACTGGAGACAATGTCTAGAATAGCTTTAATAATTCACTGTCACATCCTGATAGCTAATTAGGGAAATGGAATGCGAGACTGATTTGCTTTGAAGACTGTTTTTTTAGATGAATTGCTTATAATAGGATGTCACAATGTATTCTGCCCTATTGGGCATGAAATGTACAAAACATTGACAATACTTAACTAACTAATATAAATTCCTAAAAGTAAAACAAAAAATTCACAGACTAATAAAAATAATAATAATAAGCGTGAGCCTAGCTTCGCGGTCGGTGATCTACCGTTTTGATATATTTTTTACTGTAGAATAGTTTTATAATATTTTATTATATTTTCTATATTAAAAAATGTATTTTATACGAGAATTTAAATAAATGAGTGTATAACAATAGTAAAATAATAATAGACCAGCTACTACGATTTGGTTTGTTTCACAGAGAGATGAAGGTAACTTTTTGGTAAATATTATAAAAATATAATTACAGCGCGAGTAATCTGGTGTATTTTAATAATGATGATGACGAACCTTCCTTCCTGGTAAACTGGCCTGCGAAATGCGAGGCTTTGTTATAGGCGAACTTGCATGACCCGTTCCAAAGGTAATGCAATAATACATTGTATAACAACAATAATCATTAATATTCATATAGATCAGTGGATGCTTTGCCTCTAACAATCGGCATTTAACTCAATTGTTTTTATTTCAAATAAGTTCTAATTTCTTTATATTATTTAGATGTAATAATATTATTTGTTATTTAACAATAAATATACACTCTGTAAAAGGTATATATTTTGTAAACATTTTCCATTTACAACAGGTCAAAAGATCCATCATTATATAACATACTAGCGGACCTTCCCGGCTTCGCACGGTTTTAGTACGAATCCCGTTTTTTTTTTTTTTAAATATTATATAGCCTTTGTTCACCGGGGATAGTGTAGCTTCCCAACGGTGAAAGAATTTTTCAAATCGGTCCAGTAGTTTCGGAGCCTATTCATTACAAACAAACAAAAAATCAAACCTTTATAAAAAACTCTTTAAAATATTAGTATAGAAAGTCACAGTTCATTGACCCAAGTTAGAAATAACAATATGAAGTGACACAGCTACACAAGCCGCATATTCGCTTAGATATTCTTGCTATTTTAGTCCGCTGATTGCTGCTAACTGCAACATTTCTCCCTTATTTACATCACTCTACATTTAGAATGGACATATTATACAACACTATGAATGTTATTTTGCACTGTTTGACGCCGTCTTCGTTTTGAGACCTCTTTTAAGTTTAGACTGCTTTTTCGGTAAGTAACGGGAGCAGACTTCTATCGTTTGTTTTACTATCTTCTGCTAGCGTCTTCCTACACGTTTTAATCCAGGCCTAGAACTACAGGTATGCAAACTTAGAACCCAATCCATTCGGAACTTTAGGCGTAAGAAGTAACAAAAATACTTGAATCCATCTGTCCACAATTGTTTAAAATCCTTTTTCTGCTCCATCTGTTGACCGAAACGCACTCTTATTCAAAGATATCCCAGGGCAAAGTCTAGTAGCACCAAAATAATGTTGTAATAAAATTCTGTTAAAGGTATCGAATTATAATTAATATTCTCGTCAACATAACACCACTCGTTTTATAAAAATAGCAAGCAATACAAATATTTTGCCGATACTCCACACAGGTAACTCACAGATAGTATGCGTTGTACAATACAAAAGACCGAAAAAAATACTACATACTATAAATGCCATAATCATTTGAGTTAAGAGATTCGTAATGAGCTTTCGATTTCATCAATCATGGCAGGGAGTAAAGAAATATCGACGTTTTTACATAAATATCGTATTACTGTCTCACCTTTTACTTATTATTTGATATTCAGTACCAATTTAAATGCAAATTATGCAATAAGTCTTGTTTTACTGATTCTCGCTATGGCGTGCTTCAAGGGGTGCATTGGGCCTCTTATTGTTTATTGCATCTTTTGTTATGCTAACCAATTACAGAACATGATTAGATGTATCTCGTTTTATATGCTTTTTAAATTAAACGCTACTGTCATGTAAATAAAAATGATACAAATATGCAAATTATTATTTTATCGTTGCGCGATATCTGTTTGGTACATATACGTATTCTATATTAATAGCAGTATAATCTTCACAGTTACCATAAAGGTCCATGTTAACAGAAAAAAACCTTATAAAGCTTGTTTGATACGTTTGATAACCAGGGTCTATTTTATTGTCGACTAGCTTGAAGACCCATAAGCAGAGTTGTAATGTAGGTATTTTTTTATAGAAAAAAATGTTTTGCCGTTCACGATGCTTGCTGATAATTTTATATTTATATATAATCGTTCTGTGTATTTTTATTATCCACTTTAAATAATCTTTTTAATTTTATCTTGATTTCACAGCATGATAAAGAGGAGTAGGATCGTGGGAGTCTTTGTGTTAATCCTTTGCAAAATAATAATAAAAACTGTGTCTCCTGTTTATATTTTCAGCAGAAGGGTTTTTCAGATATTGTCAGAAATATCGTAATCACCATTTAGATACACAAATTTTTTAACTTATTTTTATCTTACTGCAGCTGGTCAAAACCTTCCAATATTACTCATATAAAATATGTAAGATATTGTATTCTTTGGATACCAACCTACTGTAATATCTATGTTTGATTTTGTGTCGTGCTGTCTATATTTAGGAACCAAATAAACCATATACCTATCTATCATCATTCTAAGCCCACCCCATAGATTAGCTTGATTTTCACTAGTTATTTATGTAATTCCTTATTATTCAAACTGTCTAACCCCCGAATACTCAAACGCAACTCAGATTTGAGCGAGCATGTCTCAAGTGAGCACTTTTTGACAGATTTTCATTGAAAACTGTCAAATAATCGTGACTTGAGACGTGCTCAAATTTAAGTTGTGTTTGAGTATTCGGACGTAACTCGTACCTGGACGCTGTGACTGCAGCGAGTTCTTTCTCTATGCCTAGCTGTCAAAACATACAGTTTTAAATCTCAATCTCTATGCTGCGCATGATCCTAGATAGGCAACTGGCCGTAAGCGCATTGACTTCGACGTTGACGATGGTTTTTTCTCGTCACAATGTAGCCTGACGGGTGCAGGTCTCGTCAGCGCCTATTATGGCTGTAACTAGGAAATGCTTGATGTACCCTCCTTTGCCACGAAGAAATGATGTAGCAATGCTATGGACAGGAGAATTCGGACCGCGCGGTCAAGAAGTTACATAATAGAAAACCTGTGGATATTTATTATGACGTGTTTAAGAAAGACGTGTATACTAAGGATCGGTTACGATGGGAAAATTCGTAAAATTTTATGGAAGATACGTAAGTGGAGGCATTTCCCTGGCTTATATTTTTGTTCATCCTAAATGATTATCCTGCAGCTTCCTATTTAATTGGTACATTAAATCCACGCACGTTAAAAGTATTATTTAATAAGATTTTTTTGGATAAAAATTATGAAATTTATTTTACCTCAGGACTAAACCAAATTGTCATATGAAAAGTTCTTTATCTGGATGATTTTTCCGAAATATTCAGAATATTATTGTTCCTCGTACAGTAAAGTTCTATAGCAATTATTCAAAGAAGTGTCTGTATTAATAAAGAGAACTAACTGTATTGTGCACAAATCCTATGAAATGCCACACCGAGGCGCGGTGAGGATGACAGGCGGGTGATTTAAATAAGTATATTTAAATCACCTGCCTTTCATCCGGACCTCCCGTATTCAAACCGCTACTGCCATAACCCTAAACATTGGTCGACGCGTGCGCAACACACCCTGGGCTAATTGGTGTCGTCGGTGCCTAACGGTGAAGACGGCTGTCGTTAAGCCTTACTGGGCAACTAGCTCCTCCAAAGGGTTTTTACAGGCACGAGCTAAAGATGCTAAGGTACCGTTTAGTATGCTGTCGTACCTAAGACGAACTCAATAGCTCGAACAAGGAAGCTTAGGGTGCGTTTTTGGTGAAGATCCAAAAATGAAACGGAGATTTTAAATTTTTAATAGAAGTTTCGCGCGCGGTGGGCCTTAGTTCTAAAAAAAACTCATAAAACGTAGATAAAGATGTCACGCCTTAAACATGAAAAGTTATAGTAGTTAATTCGTGCTGGTAAGGGGCTCGCTCCGCTCGCAATTTTTTTTTGTTACTTTTGTTATCATTTTACACATATAAAATAAGCCATTCCAACGCAAAATGTTTTAAGGTTATTTCTATCCCATGGGAACTGATTTATTATATAAAAAGTAGCCCATGTTTTATCCCGGGCCTGAAACTACTTGTATGCAAAATTTCAGCCCGATCTGTTCCGTAGTTTTTGCGTGAAAGAGTAACAAACACTTATACAAGTAGGATCACAAAAAATCACCCAGAACTGTTACATGGCCCACTTGCAGCAATAATGGTGATAACTGAGGTAATTAGTATCACTTAGCGTCGGTATTATTGAGTTGTTACTGTAACGAGGGCGAAGGGCTTTGCTTTCTGATTATCGACGGTGGGGCTTGAAGTAACCTACTCAAGTACTGACTAATGAAGGATCGCTGTAGACTGACGGACGCATACCCAAGACATACAATACAAGTGTAATATATGGATCGCATCGGCATATATGGCGTCAAAAAAAAGTAACCTATGGATAAAGTTCATCATTATCATCATCAGCCTATGTTAGTCCACTGCTGGATAGGTATACCATAGACCTCCTTTAATGAGCGCCATAGCGCCCTGTCTGCAGCTTCACGCATCCAGCATATACCTACAGTCTTTCGCAGTTCGACATCCCACCTGGTGAACGTGTTCTTGACTGGAGTCGTGGTCTCCATTCAAGAACACGTTGACAAAGTTCATTTCAGTACAATTTTATTTCTTTTTGATACAATCACACGCGGCAAATCAGAAAATGCACAAATGAATAACAACAAACAGACGCTATAGGTATCTTATTCCACTTCGATTCCTTCTAAAAACATGGTTTTATTTATTTAAAAACGTAGAGTATGCACAGTAGGTTTTTCACAAAAACCTAGAATCTGATCGATAACCCGATTAAGGTCTGACATCATTTTTACGGATGTTTCGACATGACCTCGTCGACCAGCAAAAAAATGCCCATATACATTTAGATACCTAAAATAATTTAATAAGATAAAAATAGAAATAAGTATACGTACGTACATGCCCATATTTAATCCATAACATTACATACCGTCATAACCCAGACAAAATGCAACGGCCATCAAATTTAAGTATGTGGTAGATTGTTAAAATGGCAACTGGACGCGTAACGTCCGGTTGTAAAATGTTTTTAACCGCAAATGTATCAGTGGGTTTTAAACAGCTCGTAATATTGAAAAATAATACGTCTAGATTTAATAGCATTCGAGGCTTTCATAGCTTACTTCTACCCACTACCAATAAAACGTTAAATTGTTGATACTCAATATCATTGTTCTGCGCAACAAATGTCTAAGAACAAATAAGATGTTTGGATTGCCCTTTGGATTACCTAAGAGAAGCAATAATCATTCTTTTTTTTTTTAAAGTAATTTACGGTATCACAAACCAAGATACTCGTAGGGCTAAGTGGCGTTATATTCGAGAAAAAACTTCAATACGATACACGTTTAAAAGGAACTGTTTTTATCGTGAATATGTTAATATTTGATTAAATCTCTATAATTTATGTACATGTGCCTGTCTGTCTATTCTATAAGTCCTTTAAATGATAATTTAAGTGGACATAAAATACCTTTTCTTGATATGACACAAGATTCGTCATTGAAAACACGATTATTGCAAATAACAAACGATTCTTTCTACATTACTTGTGAATATCACATCATAATACTCGTAGTAAAGCGCGTGCCGGTTAAAAGCTAGTCATTCTGTTAACATCTTTCATGGTTCTCAGACCGGGTTGTGCGCAAATGCCAGTCTATTAGGTACGTCGTAAATTAGATATAGGCACGTCGACACAGGCATCGTCTATCGCATCAGTTAGGTCCTCTCACTTTCGCCGTACAAAACAGTCTCCACATATCGCTTTTATTTCGCCCTCGGGCTGAAAGGTTATCAAGATTGTCATAAATCGTGCTTTATGTTTTAAAACCATTGATAATGGTGTGTGGGACACAATTTAGTTAATGTTCTGCACGTTAAAGAAACGACGTCAACGTCATTTACCCCTAGTCTCTACTATTGACCATCGTCACATTCGCCACCCAGCGCTGGATTTTGTCACGGTAACTGAGATTTTTATTGAAAATATTAGTTAAATATCTAATGATGTTGATATTTATCAAACACATGTGAATGCAGAGTATGAACGTTTGTTCCCTTTTCACGCTATTACTACTGAAAGGATTGGGCTGAAATCTAGCAAAAATATGTAAGGCAAAGATGTTGTTCTAGACGTGGATTAACATTATATTATGCCATATTTATTCCGAACAATTGCGAAGAAGAAAGAAGCTTGTTAAACCATATTTATTTTTCTAGAATACTCGACATTAGTGTTATGTCCGAAATACCAATAAATTGAGTCGATTTGAACGCTAACTGGAACGCCATTGAACATTCGGTAAACATTCATACAGACATGTTTGGTTCTATATTAAACGCGATGAAATAGAAAGTCAGACACCGGATACGACCATTATAATTGAGTTATGAATTGTGCATAATTGCGTTTTGATTTCATTCACAAATTTATGGCATTATTAATAGATGCTTATTGTAAATATGTGATATTTTGTAAGAATCATATATCCACGTGTGTCTTGTGCTCCTAGGCGAATAAATATCAAACGTATTGCGATTTATTTTATTTATTTATTTATTTATTTACGTAATCAGAACGGCCATAGGCCAATTATACTAATTACAGACTGTTAATCTAAAATATAGTTAGATTAAGCTTAAAACACAATATAGTTATACAATTAAATAATAATCAATCTGAAGTTATCATGGAAAATATTCTACTATAGTTTCAATTTATTATAGTCAGTATTAATAAGTAGTAGGTACTTACATGAATATAAGGTAATCAAAAAAAGATTTGTGTTAATTTTTTTAAATATTTTTGAGAAGTGAATATTAAATACATACAAAAAGAATGATTTGTCATAATAATTTTTAAACAAAAATAAATAATACGAACAGTTCATTATCTCTGGACTGTTTAGCCTTTCTGGCTCTTCACTGAGAAATCCCTTCTTTTAATAATTTTTGGTATATAAACCTATCAATACGAGTGGTCTCGATTCAGAACTAGGCTCACGACGTATAATTTTATTTACGATGGCCGCTGGCGATCCTATCGAGAGCTTCCGCCGTCCACCTGCGCGCGCGCAGCGAAAGTTCCTTATTTGTCAACATACCACTTATTTTGTAATAACCCGCAAACCTCATTTATAATGGCAGTGTCTGTATTACTAGCGAGTCGCCCCGGCTTTGTATGTGGTATGGCAATAGAAGGAAATTTAACTTAAGGTGAAATTCGTTTAAAGATACATCTTCCACTTCCACGGCAGATGACAGCTAATGATATGAAGAGTATGGCGGATAAATAATACTTACCCATCTTTTAATTAAATAAATATTTGATAATAATTATTTTTATCTTTATTTCTTTTCGGGTTTTTATCTAAACGATAGTGAAATTCATTGAAAAGTATTGAAGAATGAACGACATGAGTCTACGAGAAGAGCGACTTTCTTTTGTTAGATGAAAGATTACAAAATCGAATGAACTGACCATGTATTTTTTGTTGCAGGTAAATTAATGTTGCAGAAACCAAAGGCATCTTGTAACGCAAGTATTAGTTCACCTTAAGTTGATCCATATGATTCAAGACCAATTCGAATTTCTCTCCTTAAACAGGAGATAATAACTAGTATAAGCAGAATGTGTAAATTAAATCAGAATAGCCGGATCATCAATTAAAATACACACAAAAACACCTAGGTAATATTTTTTATTTTTTTTTTAATAGATATAAAGTAACAGGGAATTACAGCAGAATGTTACTCTACAAGAATTAAATTAATCAAACTATTATCTACCTTTTGTTTTCGTACAGATACACATTATAATTATCTACTAGCACTGAAACTCGAGTTTTGTATGAACCAGATTTGTTGCCGGAAAATTGCAAATAACCGGCCTTTATACGATTGTCTGGCAACACCTCCCATCCTTACCTTCTCAAAGAAAATAGTTTTCCCCGTGATTACCAGTAGATTTTCCTTTTAGACGAGTCATTAATAGCTTTCATTATTGAAACCAGATGGAAATGCGTCAGAATCGCAAAAAGCCGGTTAACTTTCTGATCATTAAAGTATTCCTGGGTATTGGATAGAGGGAGAGCTCCTAATGACCGTATAGATTACAATATCAGATGTAATATTTTAAGTAAAAATATTCGATATAGACGTAAACCTATATTTGTATTTCTTTTAATATTTATTTAAAATAATATACATAATTTTACATTAGAATTTACTCTTTAAACCCGTAGGGGTTTGACCCGAATTTAAAATGTTTTCTAATACTTCGTAGAAGGTAAATTTGAAAATTGCGCATGAGTTTTCACGAGAAGCCACGGGGCGCAGCTAGTAGCAAAATAAAACTCAAGTGGATATAAACAATCGCTAAGCAATTTTTTACAAGTTCACGCCTACATTTCAGAACAGGAAACGTAAAGTCCTCAAGAAACGGCAATTGTGATTTGTTCCTATACCACAAACTTATATTTTTTCGTTTTCTTGACTGTATAAGATCGTATCGTCCGCTTACACTTTTACTTTCCCTGCAGGCACTTACTTTTAAAACAATGATTTGACAATAAATTGATCGCAGTGACTTGGAGCCACTTGGAGGCAATTTGTGTCAAAGAAAAGGTACCTTACAAGACAGACATGACACGGCTTTTCTTACATCTGTCCTGTGGGTCAGCGACACAAACTAGATCTTGTCCTCCACACAACACTTTTCTAGGCATCTTTCGCCTACTTAGCAGGCCAGGGAGGGACGTTCTGTCTGATGAAGATAACAAACCTTTCTCCTAAAGAACACTGATTTTTACCAACTTTGACAAAAGGAGGAGGTACTGCTGTATGTTGCTTTTTTATGTATGTTCTTCTCCGTCAATTAAGGACCTATTTAAAAATTATTTCGCGATTGTATAGATAATAAACTCGAGGTGGTCCCAAATAAAAATATCCACGAAGATTAGTATGGAGGTAGTCTTATTTTAGTCCTAAATCACCTATTTGTGTCGTTTACCCCCATGATAAACTTCTTCTTTGTTTGTTTACTTCTATGCCTGTATTTTGTACCTGTGTCTAAATAAATGTTTTTTCTATAAATGTTTTTTTAGTATATGTCCCGCAAAAGTTAAAAACAATGTAAAATTGAGGGAAATAAATCCAAATTTAGTTTTTTCATAAAAATGAAATTATCTCACTTATCTTACCTAGTCTAGGAAATAGGTGTGAAGGCATATTAAAATGATAAAATCTGACATTATCAAAAGGCAACCAAAGCAATTTATAAGGGAAATAACTAACTCGACCATAAAGTTATTATCGCGACACATCTACGAGTACCTAATCTTTGCCCGATCTTGTGTGAATCACCAGCAGTAATAGCTCAAAAAATGGAAGGCAATAGACTATAAGAATTCAGTTAATAATAGGAAGAGATGGGAACGCGATGACCAATGGACTATCTCATGGGGCCAATGGAAAGTGGTTCCCAAGCCTGCACAATAGTTTTAAATACTAGTTATAACTTCCGTATTTCTAATGACGGAAAACTTGAACCTTCAGTCTATTGTGAAGTTAGAACCTTAGCAGTCTATTGTGAAGTTACACGCGACCGCATCTTCTCTTCATCTTCAAGCCCTTTACATAAAGTTGTGTGTCCGCTGCATCGGAATCGAAACGTACGGACCGTACGCAGCGGACGCGGTGTCGCGTTGTTATTTACAATGAGCCGATAGGGTGCACTGCTAGTTGGCTGCATTTTAATTACGTGAAACAAATAAAAATCAAAAAAATTGCGAATGAGTAATACACGAATACATATGAATGCACGCGCTGTAAGCCCAGCACGGATATTTGAGCATGAGGTCATCTAAAGAGAAAAACATAAAAGTAGCATACGACCTAAAACGCTTATTGTCTAATTAGTAAATTACCCAAATTGCGTAAGGTCTAAGTAGCAAAATATCTGAAATGCATTATGTCTGCTTTGCTTACTACCTAAACTTCATTATGACTATGAAACTAAACTCTCTCTCAGTGCTAGAATAAGACAATAATGACATCGCATCGCCATACATTGCGTACATTATTGAAATTTAAAGAATGAATTTCAAATATTTACGCATTCGATGACAAAGTGACGTCACTAATACATCTAAAATCTGAATCACGTGCGGAGAGGTACTATTATAACCTAATAACTGAGGTACGTACCTACTCATTATCTTTATCTCTCAAATTAAAAACAAACACAAAATAGCAATTAAGCGACTATCAGAAACATTGAACTTAATACATGTAAGCAAGGTTCTGCCATTACTTATTCACGAACATTAATCTTGGCCTTATTTTCTAATTATTTCCTTTAATTAAATTTTATCTGCAATCGAGTTTGGATTGTCCTTAGTTTTTAGGGTTCTGTTAGAATTAACTCATTCTTTTATTTATATTTTATTGTATATTGGACCAAAGTTATCGACATAGCTCTGAAAATTAGCAAGCTGAAGTGGCAGTGGGCCGGCCATATCTCACGGCCGCTGGCTGGGGCAAACTTGTTCTTGAGTGGAGACCAAGACTCGGTAAACGTAGTGTAAGACGCCCTCCGACCAGGTGGGATGACGACCTGCGAAAGATTGCAGGTAGATGCTGGATGCGTCAAGCTGAAGACAGGGCGCTATGGCGGTCATTGGGGGAGGCCTATGTCCAGCAGTGGACTGATATAGGCTGATGATGATGATGGATGATGATGTATATTGGATAATTTCCAAGTACCTGTGCTTAGATTATTTTATTTATTTTTCTTTATTTGGGAAACAAAAAGCTATTATTTTTTTTATTTTTATTTATTTATAAATAGAACGTAGACTTAGAGTAAATAAAGCTAACTATTGTATTTCTGTACCTAACTACCTACCTAACATATCGTTAGTTCACTTTTTTCCCCATACGACATACCTACCTGCATTATTTTGTTAAGATAATTAAGTAGGAGATGGCGGGATGAGCTCGACCTATACAATAAAGAGTGGGCTCTCCTTGCTGAGGACTTGAGTGGAAGAAGGGGAGGGAGGCCTTTGCTCTGCAGTGGGACACTCCGGGCTAATATAATAATAATAATACCTAATTAAGAAATATTTTTATTTCTTGTTAAAAATGTAACCAGGAAATCTAGAAAACAGAGGCAATCGAAAGTAAGTTTCTAATTAGCGGAAGGCCGCGCCGCCGCGCCGGCTGAGATCGAGAGTGGCGCGCATTTTTACAACATTTTCACATGTTGCGCACGCGCAGGGTCAACGACCGCGATGGCGGGAAAAGTGGAAAATAGAAAAGCTCGTCTAAACTTGATTGCTGATCGTGTTACTCAATCATAACTTATTTATTATGAGCTCACTTTCTTGTTGTAAATGCTGGGAAGTATATAAACTGGTTGAACAGTTTATATACTTCCCAGCATTTACAACTAATAATAGTGAGAGTTGATTCGCGTAACGATGACATCTTGGCTGCTAATGGGATAAACAATTTATTGGCAATAAAACATAAACAATTTTCAATTGGCGTTTATTAATCAAACATCAATTGCAACTAACTATGTAGTCTTTGGCTGAAAAACAACGCTGAACTTAGTTCAGCACGCACTGAGCGTGCTGAACTTTCGTACAACAACCTACGAAGAAATCGTAGGAGCCAACCCCTTTTTCGGCGCAGGGTCTACTTACTATGCATTGCTTTATTATGGAACAAAAACAATGCCTACATAAAAATGAAAAACGGTGTCATCTGCAGAAGTTTAATAACTCTGTCGCAGATGACAACGCCCTCCGAGATTAATGTGGATAGAGTTCCAAAAAAGAAAATTTACATAGACTTTATGCTTAAAACATATATGACAGAGTTTTCTAGCAGTTTGTCCAAAACGCGATTCGCCCAATTACAATTTAAACGCGTTTCGTCCAACATATCTTTCGTCCAAACAGTGACAAGATCTGTGGCGAAAAATAATTAAAATTTCCATATAACTAACTATTCCGCGAATGTTGCCAGGCGGTAGGTGCCATTCCTGTTATTCTTCTAATTTACATTCCTGGCTAACAGTCCGGTATGAGGACAATTATTATCATAACAGGGACACTTATTCTTGTTATGATTACGAGACAATCATTATCACTCACCAGATAATGACCGTGTGAGGTCAACAGACTCGGAAAAGATTGCTTGACTTTTGAGAAATTAAATTGCATTCCTCACAATCTTGTAATTAATATCATTTATGTTTGGCCGTTGAACTGCCTGCTTTAGTAACCTTGGAGTGTTTTTGTAGGTGTGTCTAATGTTAGAAATATTTTTTCATCAGCACACAAATATCCGCGTGTGTGTGTAAATAAGGGGGATTTTGCCATAATCACCAGCTTGGCAGGCGGATCAGCCATCACAATGTAGGTGTTAAAAGTAAGCAGAAGGAAGCTGCTGCCTTCCTCTGATAGGTTCTCTTAGTTGGTTCTTACATCATCGTCTAAGTGCTTATTTTGTAAGCCTAAAGAAATAAATGATTTTTTACTTTACTTTTACTTTACTATCTACCTGCATCTACGAGCTGAGCTGGAGGGGTCAATATTCTTCACCTATATATTTTTATATTGAGTTGATCTTCTCGTATAATATAATATGCCTGATGTATTTTGCCTATTCCTTACCACGACATTTTCAGTCATTGACCAAGTGTTTGACGATCAGTTTCAGCTATTTTTTGCCACACTTTGATAGCGTTTATTGTTGGACAAAGGCTTCGGCTTCTTTCGGCTCAGGCACTGAGAAACACGAGCTGAAATGTTGATGATAATTGATGATCTACTAAACATAAAAATGACCTATGTATATATGTTTTTTAGTAACTATATAGATATGTTTTCGAACGAGCAACGAGTATCCTGTGCTTTCTACATATACGAGTAGCACCGCACGCGCCATCTGGATAATTTGTAATCTGTGATTTTACCTTAACACCTTAAAAACATATCATAGGTATAAGTGGCCTCTGTGCGACTAGCTTCAGTCACTTACATTGTTTGCTTTCATATTCAAATGCAGTTGTTGCAAATATAGCAATAAGTATCGCTGTGTCAGTCCGTCTGTCGCACGTGGAATGACAATGCGAAGCGTTTGTTGAACCTGCGCCGGCGCACGAGTAGCATCTTAATACCAATGTCCTACTGTTAAAGAAAGCTTTAAAACAAGAGTTGTCAGTTTTAACGATGTTTTCAACATTTTATTAATATTTAATCAGGATAATAATGTTGCGATAGTTTTTTAATCTGTTAATCATAGCTGAGAAGTTTAAGTAGGATGAACACTTTATTGCACTTAAAACTATAAAATAACACATGATATCTAAATATCTAATATAAGTAGTACCTATGAAAGTTTTACAGTCTGAATAAAAATAATATCATAAGAGAAAACGATCCAACAAATGTTAAGGTTCAATACTCTATCAATAGACATGGACACATTGAAGAGGGCATTCTTAATGATAAGAAAGTTTCAAGTATTCATTAGAAATAGAAAAGAAATAGATTATGTACCCAACACAAGTAACGAAAGCCTCAAACGACTCAAAGAATATAACAATAATGTATGATTCGCGTTCTAAAAATGTCAAGGAGTCGATAGAGGTCAGTAAAGTGGGTGTGTCTTTGTCCTTACAGACGTTCTTAATTCAACATTCATCGGAAGACCTGCTTGACCTGAAGGTCATTGCGGAATCGTTCGGATTAAGCCAAGGTCAAATCGATGTCAGCGGAATACGAATTCAGATTCATTCATTGACTGATGCGTCATAGGGTTGTCTACGAAGCGAGCCTAATGACCCCAAGGTTACGATAATGTCCTTTTAGACATCCTTACCAATATTATTGCGACATCCTTGCCTAACATGCTTAAAACAAAAGTTTTAATCGCGTCTGACAAGATGATCTTTGATTATTCGATCGATGGTTAACAGTGGATAAAGAAATGTTGATTCAAACTTACCTAAAGTAGGATAAATATATAAAAAAATCATTTATCTTTTCACAAAAAAATGGATGGGTGTCAATCCATTTTCATAATTGGCGATTTGGATATAATAATACTTTTGAAACTATCATGGTTATTTACACGAAAGAGTGATTTGATTATACTTACCTTTTTATTTTATTTCACAATATAATTATTAAAGAAAGTTACAAAGTGATCAAATAGTACAAACAAATTAGATAGTATTTACAATTGATTAACTAAAGACTGCTGCAAACAAACTACAGGGAGCTGTACTGATCTATATCAATACTAGTCGGAAGCGTCCCCTAGAAGCTGGCTGCATTGCCCCGCTGTAAATCATTACTACCTTACTCATTCTTATTTTATAATTTTCTCATTTCATCATGAGCTGCCGTTTCTATACCAGTAATTTCCATTTCATCCGTCATCGTAATTTATAATTTCGATATTTTATTTTATTGCTTTATTCGGAAGACAATTTTACACACTTAACAGATAAAGTTAAATAATAACTTTTAACCATTTATGTGTTCCTCGCATTTGAATACTATTTATTCCATATGATTTTGTTCCGAAAGAATAATCCCGGAAATGTTATCAGCTGTTTATTAAGTTACCTAATCTGAAAGTGTTGATTTATTCGTCCATTGTGATCTCTAGACTGAAGCCTGTTTCTGAATTGCCTAAATAAAACATGGTGCCTAGAGAAAGTTGTTAATAAAGCCACTATGGCATCTTACGTAACTTCAGCGGTAACTTAAGACTCATTAGAATTTATAATTAGCTATAGTCGTGTTTATTAATTTAATAACAACCTACCGATACCTAATAGCTTGTGTTAAGATCTTTATGACATATCTTTGTTAATAAACATGTGAAAAGGGGAAAGTTTTGATGTGTTTTAGACTTTAATTATACGCACTAAAACGGAAATAATATGAGAAAGTTTAAAAATGGACATTATCTTTTTATAGATGGCAACATTGAATTGTAGTATTTTTACTAAAGCTGGCGATGTTTCTGTCGATAGTGTTGACAAAAAATGGTCAAACCAAACTCAAGTTCAACAATTCTATGTCAATATAGAAAATTATTTATTTAAAATCAAATAGAATCAATTTACAACAAATAAAGTTAAAACGAAGTGAAAAATGGCGGTTTCATCTCTCAAGAGCGATCTTTACCAGAAAACGTGACTAAAATCATATTATAAAGAATAAAAAAATAGAATTTTGGACTACTTGTACATACAAGTAGTCCAAAATTCTATTTTTTTATTTCAATTCAACTAATTCGATATATTGAATGTTGATACACTTTTATATATCTCACTACACTTTGGTCATACGTACCTACAAACAAAAACGCATGCCTTTACAACTTTACAAACATCCTCTCAAACTTTTTTTAACATTTTCAAATAAGGTCGTCGACTTTACAACTAACTCCAAAGAGGTTTAAAGCCATATTTGCCGTATCGCCGATCTAGCAGTTACTTAGTGCAATTAAATGCTAATAACGCAGGATCGTCGTGGCAGTTAAGTGAGTCAGGGACAAGTGTGCTGCGTGCCTTAGGACAGGCAAGTGGAGAAGTGCAGGTGAAACATTGAAATAAATAAATAATGCTGGACAATTCACACAGCTTTATCTAGCGCCAGGGTAAGCAGAGCTTGTGTTATGGGTACTAGATAACTGATATTACCTGTAAACTTACAAACACATGTCTTTGGCAAATAAAATTCTTCATCTTATCATGTAAAAAAGTGATAATCATCGTGCAAACACTTGTGTAACCGCCAGTACTTGCAATCGTATGGGAACGGCAGTCATGCGGCGGACTTGCGCGTATTGACGTCTCTTTCATGATTTATTGCTAGATAACCTCGTGAACTTGAGTAAAGATGACATCCGAATAACAAACAAACAAACAAATGGACGTGTTAGTCTTACAAAAAATGTGAAAATTATTTGTCTATACTAATAATCTATACTAATATTATAAAGAGGAAGGGTTTGATTTTTTGTTTGTTTGTATGTTTGTTTGTTTGTAACGAATAGGCTCCGAAACTACTGGACCGATTTGAAAAATTCTATCACCGTTAGAAAGTCTAAATATCCGTGGTGAACATAGGCTATATTATATCTTCGCACGGGTATTAGCCAAAGGTTCTAATACCCGTGCGAAGCCGGGACGGTCCGCTAGTAATATTATAAAGAGGAAAGGTTTTTTGGTTGTTAGTTTGTAATGAATAGGCTCCAAAACTAATGGACCGATTTGAAAAATTCTTCACCGTTGGGAAGCTACACTATCCCCGGTGAACAGAGGCTATATTACATTTTCAAAAAGTTAGGGATCCATACTAAAACCGTGCGAAGCCGGGAAAGTCCGCTAGTATTATTATAAAATTCAAAAATAAAGTAAGTCAATG
Organism: Eupithecia abbreviata; assembly: GCA_943735965.1. Lineage (NCBI taxonomy): Eukaryota > Metazoa > Arthropoda > Insecta > Lepidoptera > Geometridae > Eupithecia > Eupithecia abbreviata. The sequence goes on from OX030978.1 coordinate 12,726,831, forward strand.
CTTACTTATAGTTGAAATGAAAAAACTAAGGTTGGTATCTACCTATCACAGCAAGTTTCATTTACACAATTCTTCTAATTGTTTATCGTGACTTCTGATTATCGATAATATTGTTTCTTCTTCTCGATTTCGTTCGTAATCGATCACTCGCTGCGCCGCCGGCGCATGTTACGCGTCAACCAGCGCTCTCTCTATTGTCTCTACTTATCTATGGAGCTTGTCTCTGGTGATTTAATATCGTATCAGATTCTGTTGCCGATGTCATTATTTGGACAACTTTTACTTTTAATGTCATTGATACTCTAGGCAGCTTTGTGCGCGACTGTACCTACTGATTCATTCACTAAACTATTAACCTAAAAAGTACTAACTTACCTCAGTATAAGTATCTTTTGACGACCGATGTGGCGCGGTGGGCGAAGGTCCACCTGCGACGCAGGAGGTTGTGGGTTCGATTCCCGCCTCGGAACAAATGTGTGTACGATCTGCAGATATTTGTTCCGGGTGTTCTGGTCGTTTTCTATGTATAATAAAAAATATCTATCTATATAATGTATTGTATTATGTATATCAGTTATCTAGTACCCATAACACAAGCTCTGCTTACCATGGGGCTAGATAATTTTGTGTGAATTGTCCAGCATTATTTATTTATTATCTACAAACACTTTTCACTAAAAAATATGAAAGTAAGTGTACAAAGTGCCACGTAACATGTACTTAGCCGAAAGGTAAGGTGATTCTAAACCCCGAGAAGATAATTTTTGCAAATGATTTTTAATTTCCTTTTTTCACTCTTCATATTCGTGTTCTCTTACGCGCACTTTTGCGTAATTAAACATTATTCAATATTTCACAAATGTTTTTTGCTTGTTTTTCAGCAAAATCCCTCTCTCCCCTACGTGAGATTGGATCAGATTTGGCTTTCCCCTCACCTACCTTAATGCCTCACTTAACACTTTGACTGCGGTTTTTTTTCGACGATTGCGATCTTTTTTTTTACCTAAAAATTCGTGCTGCCGCTCTACACAGCGGTTGTGTTGTGCCGCACATGCGTTTCGTTCGAAAAATATTACAGCTCTGCTGAGTCACAAAGATCTGTATTTTCTCAGCCGCTGCGCTAGTGTGGATTTACGCATATTAGTCACTTGTAGAAAACTCATACCGTGCGTTTTCAGCACTCAAAGTGTTAATATAAGGCCACCCCTTATACATGAATGCTATATGCTACATGACATCTATGTACCATCTGAATAAAGCCACCGACATAAGCTAGTTTTGCACAAGTAAGCAACAAACCAACTTATGTAAAGTTCGTAAGTAATGGTTATGGCAGTATTACATAAAACAAAACTAAACAATTAAACTCTTAATGCTGAATTAAAATGCCAAAAACTGCTTCCCACAGTTTTGAATTAACTGTGGCAGTGGATTGGGTCACGTCTTTCCCAAGCACTAGTATATTTTACTTATATAAGAAATACTACCTATCGTAATAATTCGCGGTCAAAATCGCAGTATTTGCAGCATAATAAAAGTGTCTATTTTGATTTGTATTTTATTACCTACTATTTTCCAAATTAGCGTCTGTTATTTGTTGTTTTTTTATAAATAATGTTTCTGTTAGAGGCATCTTGGTGTATACAAAAACTATATTACTATTATTATTGGACGACCGATGTGGCGCGGTGGGCGAAGGTCCGCCTGCGACGCAGGAGGTTGCGGGTTCGATTCCCGCCTCGGAACAATTGTGTGTACGATCTGCAGATATTTGTTCCGGGTGTTCTGGTTGTTTTCTATGTATAATAAAAAATAGCTATCTATGTAATGTATTGTATTATGTATATCAGTTATCTAGTACCCATAACACAAGCTCTGCTTAGCTTGGGGCTAGATAATGCTGTGTGAATTGTCCAGCATTATTTATTTATTATTTATTTATTATTAATTTTAAGAATGTACTACGTAAACTGTTTATAAAATTAACAACCTCTGTGGCGCGGTGGGCGAAGGTCTTCCTGCGACGCAGAAGGACGCGGGTTCGATTCCCGCCTCGGGACAAATGTGTGTACGATCTACAGATATACTATATATTGTTTCGGTTGTTTTGGTCGTTTTCTATGTATAATAAAAAATACCTTATTTGCCCCAAAATAAATTAAAATTAAATTAATAAAGGACTCTATCATCATCATCAGCGTATGATAGTCCACTGCTGGACATAGGCCTCCCCCAATGAGCGCCATAGCGCCCTGTCTTCAGCTTGAGGCATCCAGCATCTACCTGCAGTCTTTCGCAGGTCGTCAGCCCACCTGGTCGGAGGGCGTCCTACACTACGTTTACCGAGTCGTGGTCTCCACTCAAGAACACGTTTGCCCCAGCGGCCTCTATGCGAGACATCAAGTACGTTTGACGTTGACGTTACGTGTAGGCCGATGCGCGTATTTTTGGCGCACCGGTCGCTGACCCCGCCCAGTGAAAGTACCCTGGGGCGCCAAGCCGGCTGCGCGAACGCACCCTCCCCTCACCCTAGGCGGGTTAGTATTCCTAGGGAGCTAATTGTGTCAATCGGTTTGTCCAGCAATATGTATTTATTTATCGGTAAACGTAGTATAGGACGTGCTCCGACCAGGTGGGATGACCTGCGAAAGACTGCAGAGAGATGCTTGATGCGTCAAGCTGAAGACAGGGCACTATGGCGCTCATAAGGGGAGCACTATAGCACCCTTTCGGCCTATGTCCAGCAGTGGACTAACAAAGGCTGATGATAATGATGAATTGCGTCAAAACTGAATAATGGCCCCATTTACATATACCGTCAGGTGAGATTGTGGTCAAATGAAGGTCTGTAGGTTATTTCGATTTGCCTTCTAATACTCCGATAGCAAGACTCAAGTTTTTACGATGCAAATTGTCAAAAAAATTGCGACAAGAGACATGCTTAATTCGTATTGAGTTAAAATTTTCGGTGGTTAGTCCGCTGTCATGGGCTACACCGAGAGACTCGACGTCTCAAGTGAAGTTGTTTCTGACAGATTTTCATTGAAAACTGCCAAAAAATGGCTACTCGAGACGTGCTAAATCTGAGATGCGTTTGAGTATTTGGGCGTTATTATTACCCTAAATGTCACGGTTGCTATGATAAGAATATTAAAGTTTTCTTGCAAAAAATCTCGGTTTTTAATAGTAGTAACCTGGAATCATTATCCCAACATTTTTTTTATTTTTTATTTGTATTTAAAAATTGTATTTAATTTAGTTAATTTAGTTTATTTGTAAAATCTTTGTATTTGTAATGAAGAGCAGGACATCCTGGCACAAGTATATTTACATACTTAAAAGGATGTCCTCACAACTGTCTAGCATGTAAAGATACTTTTTCTACAAATAAACAATTGTCAATTTTTCAATTTTCAACTCCCCAAAAAATTATGTCAGTCTCAATACTAAATACACAGTACCTATTATTACCTATAGCTGGCGAATAAGAAAATAAATGAGCTCTGATCTAACTAATATATCAAAAACCATAGCGAAGTCGTAAACGAACAGTACCGTGGGTGTTTTGTTCATCGTGAATTAACACATTCCATTGTGTAATTGTTAATGCTATTACGTTGTCCATAAAATCGAAAGGCAATGGCACTAAGGCTGTGTTTCTGTTGGAAAGCACGAGCGGAAGTGGAGACGATTTATCAGTCAGGGTAAATGTTCCTGTTCGGGTAAACCGACCACGCAGCAGATATGCATTTAGCTGCGCTTGCAGTTGAATGCGTATTTGGTACTGTCCACGATCCTATCCATCCATGGTTGTCTGGTAGAGATCGCTCTTGAGCGATAAGACCGCTAATTGTATCTAGTTTTTTTAAGTTTTTATTTTACATTGTCATTTTATATTTAGTGTGCAATAAAGAATTATCTATCTATTTGCTCGCGATTTAACTAAATTTACTCAGTACACGATTGGCCGCCTACGTCACGGGTTCATGCGTTCAATATAGTCCATACCATAAACCAGTGACTTTCCTTGACCACTAACCTACACCGTACTACTTACCAATCTCAAAGGGCTGTTTGGGGATCAACGAGTACCATCCACCACAAACCCTAATCACAAACAACCCTTAGTTTTGATTTGTTTCTTTTCATAAAAAAATATTATTTGTACACCAACTTATAAAATGTTAATCATTAATCTGGCAAGAACGGTTCTCTAATACAAGCAAATTTTGCTTAAAGGGGGACTCCAATACATGTATGTTTAATTTATAGGTTACCGAAATAAAACATTTTATTTTATTATTATTTTATTTTTATTTATTTTAACCCTTTTCAGTTCCATTGAAAAAAGGTTCAGAAATTCGACATATTCCGTTTATCCACTCTGATATTAAGTAGATATCTATCAGCTCTTGGTCCCGCTTATACAGTAAACGCAGCTTTATACTGTTTGCGCTATTCTGTCAAACAATAGTCTTTCGTAAGTTAGTGTTTCCTTAATGTTTTACCGCGAAACGAAAGTGCTAAGAAGCTTTTAGAGGTAAAAGGTAAAAGCTTGAAATGAGTGTGTTCAAGTATGTACACAAAACACTTGTATTTGTTACTTGTAACCGAACGCTTGGACCTACACGGACTTCTCTACGACGTAGGTCCCAAGATTGCCTACTCCTATTAGTTCTTTGACTTCAACTGATTTTCACGTTTACATTATGTACATCTTCTAGACCTTCGTGATTGATTACAAACATTTTATTCATAATATTTCAAATTATACGTCACAATTCAGTATAATTTACAAAATATCAGATTATCTAGAAGATAAAAAAGCTTGGAACGAGTTTTGCTCCAACTCAAAATCTAACAAATTACAGATAAGCAAATCATATGTACTAGACACATAAGTTATGAACATACTAGTGGTTTCTTCTCACTTCTTCCACTGGTGGACAAAAAATTGAAGTGAACTATAAAATAATTTTAATTGATAATAATGAATAGTATAAAATATGACTTGTCTAAGTGCTTATTTGTAAGCCTAATGAAATAAACTTTCATTTCATTTCATTTCATTTCAATTATTTCTAATATAATAATAAAATTTTAAAAATAACCATTAATTTATACTTATAGCGCATAATTTATGGGTCGTCGATATATTGGCATTTTCCATCAGTTGAGACTGCGGTTTAACGGTCTTTACAAAAACGACTATAAAAAAACTTTTTTCTCTGCGGCAGAAAAAAGTTCCCCAGGAAAAAATATCTGTGCCTAATTTCAAAGTCCCTATCAAAGAAGGAAACACAGTCAAACTTTCATTGATAGGCAAAATAATCTTACCCATAGATAAGATTGCGTAGGTCACAATAACCATAACCAAACCTGATTTTAAACTCTACCTTTCTCTAATCTGTGTTATTCTGATACGTATGATTATGATCGGGAAGCTGTATGCAGTTTGAATACCAAGTTCTCAGGCGTACGGCAGAAGGCACGCGTGACCTGGCATTTCAGGCGCCTGAGCATTTTCCCTGTTACGCCATGAATTTCACAGAGCTATCACTTGGCGCGTGAACTTTGGTTCATGGAGATATATAATTATCATAAACATCTTCATTACTATGGATATGAAGATGGAGGTAGAGTTGAAAATAAATTTGAAAAGTGATTTCATGATTCATGATTTTAACAGGACTAAGACAATACTGTAACAAACGAAAAATAAACCTTTTTTAATAATATTAACGTTAAATATTTTAAAACTTACGCGACCTGACACATAATTATAGGTATTAATACAACTTAATACTTATAATAAAAAAAACATTGGTAAATAAACGCGATGAATAACCGTTGTATTAATAATTATAATTATGTAAATTTATTGCTTAATTATTAGGTAATACTTATTTGTAGGGGGAATTTCATGGGATAAACTGGAATATGCCTACGCTACTATTTGTTTAACGATGATCTTGATTAAATTTATTGGAAAATAGTTCTTTGTAGGACTGAATTAACTGTTTCATTTAAAGTTATGAAAAGTACAAAAAAAGGTGTATCTAACCTACGTGTATCTAACCTACGTGTATCTAAGACATCCAATAATATCGTAAATAAAACGACTTCGACGGTTCTTCAACCCGCAACTTTCCCTCAGCACGGGAATACACTAACCGATTGCGCCATGAACACTTTGATTGCGATCTTTTTTCGACGACTGCGATCTTTTTTTTAACCTAAAAAATTCGTGCTGCCGCTCTACACAGCGGTTGTGTTGCGCCGCACATGCGTTTCGTTCGAAAAACATTACTGCTGTGCTGAGTCACACAGATCTGTATTTTCTCAGCCGCTGCGCTAGTGTGGATTTACGCATATTAGTCACTTGTAGAAAACACATACGGTGTGATTTCAGTAATCAAAGTGGGTCAAGATTACAGGGCTTTGCGCCCTATAATAACAAATATCTTACCTATATCTATATATTCTAATTACAGAAAAATCTAGATATTACAGATGTTCCAAGCAAATATCCTTCACCAAATTTTTTCTCTCTACTAGTCTATGCAATTTAGATCAAAGTAAGTTTAAAAATTTCCCATGAATTGGGGTAAACCAATTCTCAGAAATTCTTCAGTAAGACTTAAGTGAGCAATTCAAAAATCATAAACCTTAACTTGTACAGTCGTGAATTTAAAGTAAAGTAATTTAAAAACCGTAAAACATCTTGTATGTACCAACTTGCACTATTCATGCTCTACGACTTCTACGAGACGGTTTATCTGATGCTAGTCTAATAAACACGACGGTCTGTGTGTCTGTATTTGCATATATATCGGCCATAATTTGGGATTTCTGAAATTAATAAGATGTTCATTATACGACTACGTTTCTCACGTTGCATCCATGTTTTCTAAACCCGTTTTAACCAATAAACTGTTATGAAGACTAAGGTGAATAAAGTCGCATTTTATTATTTTGTAATAAGAAGACCCATATTCGACCAGAATCTAATCTATTTTTTTTTTTTTTGGTTTTTTGTTCTGATCTGGGGAAGATGAAAGACAGGAGCAGTACTGAATTTCTCTCCAATTTTTCACTTAAATTCTTTTCACGTCGCGTCGTATAAAATATGTTATAGTTTTATTTCCCATCTAAGGAAACTCACACAGGTTAAATTTTTTCACATGTGTGTTCAGAGAGCTGCTGAACGGCGGCGGGTCCGTTCAGCAGCTCTCTGAACACACATGTCGTTCAGCCAGCTCTCTGAACACACATGTCGTTCAGCAGCTCTCTGAACACACATGTGAAAAAATTTAACCTGTTATTTTTTTTATCCCTTCAGTCTGGGTAGTTGACCCGGCTCCTTACTCTTTACTCTAACTCTTTTTTATTTATCTCATGGGATCATGGATCACCAAATTCTAGATGACACTAAAATTACTTTGATTTCCGAGTACACAAACATACGATCTGATATTTCTGATTAAAACACTTCACTACATAGTATAAAACAATATCACTTCCCTCTGTCTGTCTGTCCGTATGTATGCTTAGATCTTTAAAACTACGCAACGGATTTTGATGCGTGTTGTGTTTTTTAGATAGAGAGAGTTCAAGAGGAAGCTTTATATATATGTATATAATACACGCATTTGCACCCGTGCGAAGCCGGGGCGGGAATCTAGTTTGATAATAAAAATCTTTGCTACCTACAACAAACCAAATAAGAATACTTACCAACCTCTTATTTAAATACCAATTGAAATAAATTCATCTAATTTATTAGGTGTCATATGGAATTTTCTTTATCACTACGAAAAGAATTACTATGACAAATGGGCATTCGATATGTGCGCACGCGCGGAAGTACAGGGTGATTCACTTCTTCCTAGTTGTTATGCAAGGTACATAGATCACACACGAAATCTGTTAGCTCGATAAAAATTGGAGCTGTCGTTAAATCGAAGGATTCCGTACCAATGTCTATAAAAACGCCAAAAAATCATGTCGTTGTATGGGAGCCCTCTCTTAAATATTTGTTTTATTTTTATTTAATTATTTATTTTTAAAGTGAACACATAACTAAATATTCTGTGAATTTTTCAAGCGTTTACTTGTTGCCGTTATCAATATCGAGCAAAAAAAATTACGTTTGTTGTAGGTATGGGATATTTACCTTTAAATATTTATTTTATTCTGTTTTTTAGTATTTGTTTGTTATATTATAGTGGCAACAGTAACAAACAATGGTCGAACTATCACGGTTCATGAGATACAGTCTGGTGACAGACAGACGGACGGACGGACAGAAGGACAGCGGAGTTTTAGTAATAGGGTCCTGTTTTACGGAACCCTAAAAAAAAAACACCGACAAAATATAAAACTAAAAAGTATTAGATTGCTTTACAGTTGATATAAGTTATTTTATATTACAGAGAATGAATTCAATACGTCTTATTGACAAAGTGTTGCTGCTTGTTTTTGCGTACAATTTGAAGCCGTATAAAAATTTGGTACTAGGCACCGGATTGAATCACCCTGTACAGCAAGAGAGATAAAAGATACAGCCATGATTCAAATTAAGAATCGATCCTGATTTGTCGTGCGCGGACAAGTGATCAGTCAAACGAGTGCGGACAATGGTATGAAAGTGAGCGTTCAATGTCGTCTATGCTATGTTGGAGCGGAGTGGACGGGCGACTTTCGACGCCTTTTGGCAACTGTGGGGCGATATACCTAAAGTTCAGTAGACGGCGCACTAAGGCGCTGAAATGAAAAGATGTTAGCTCTTCTAAATCCCGATTTATTGTATCAAGTAGGTACATGGTACAAACGATACAAAGCATTATATCTAAGTTAAGATTCCTTGTATAGGTATAGAGGTAGGTATCATCTCAGCGATGGGGAAGATATAGGATACCAGATTAAAGATCGGTTGGTCGGAAGAATACTTCCTGGCTGAGCTGCATAAGGAAATGGACTGGTATAAACGATGATGAATCCGTCGAAAGAAGTGAAAGAAAGTATTTTGTTTAGAAGTGAGACGCGTAAAATGAATCGTCTTCATTCAAAAGTCCTGTTTTTTCCACACTGCGACGCAATATGAATTGTCTTTGTTGCTCAAAAATATATAAAGTATTTAAATCGACATTAAATAACTGTAACTCAGATTCTGCTGAACGAATGTTGTTCTATTTTTGTCTATTTCACAGTTAGGGGGCCGAGTGACAATGGTATTAAAAAAAAATTGGACAAAAACACAGTCGAAATAGTGGCGTAATAGTTGAAATACAACTAAAGCAATGTTGCCCGTCTGCCAGCTTCCAATCGAAAGCGCAAATTGACATTGAAATATGGTGTAACATGATTAATTTTATTAGTGCAACATCAGTCTTTGGAAACTGGTCAAGTGAGAGTTGGTATAGTGGCTCCAGGTATGTGAACAGAGGAACGAACCGTCATAGTAAGCCGCGATTTATATGAAAAAAAGGCCATATTCCTATACAGTAAGTTTTTCTCCGACCAATCGATCTTTTCCACTATATCATCTTCTCATCATGAATGATGTGAAGATCATTTGGGGCGATTTATTGCTCGCCAGCCGACAATAAATCGCCCCACAGTTGCCTAAAGTCACCTTTGAATGTTGTAAATTAAATTAATTAACATTTCTGAGCGAAAAAGTACGTAATTGTAATTGTCGCGCAGAGAATCTACCGCACCCATAGAGTCCATTACAACTTCAATAACCTCTCCTCTAATAACTATACTAATTCAATGTCAATACCATCGCCATCCTTCTCCCACGCACGGAGAAAGTACCTGCAGAGCGAGACGACAGTGAATGCTAATGAGAAATAGCAGCGAAGTAGTGAAATGCAGTGAAAGTCGCTACTGAGTGTATACCTGTCGATATCTGAGACGCTATTGATATTAACTTGTTTATTTATATCTCAGGTATTTTGTATTTATAGCCAATTTGTTCATGATAATCCAATATCTTTAATTCTTTACTATACACACAAAATCCTACTAATATTATAAACGCGAAAGTTTGTAAGTATGAATGGATGGATGTTTGTTACTCTTTCACGTAAAAAGTACTGAATGGATTTTAATGAAACTACAATTTATAAATATACCTATATTGTATAGGTATTATCCAAAATATCTAACACCACGCGGGTGAAACCGCGGGGCGCAGTAATACATAGAAATAACTTAATCAACAAGATATGTACGTACAGTTTTCTTCCAGCAAACCTTGGGGTTATATCATCATTATTATAATTCGTAATCACAAAATAGCGTGTTAATAATTAAGTCTATTTATGTATTTTATGTATGCAAGTTTTAAATAATATTACAATGGATCGTAGAATAAGTTAAATAATATCTCTTTTCTGTGGTCTAAAATAAATGAGGGCGATAGCCACGGCAAATTCACAATTCATTTACTGATAGGTTAAACCATCATCATCAGCCCATAGCAGTCCACTGATGGACATAGGCCTCCCCCAGTGAGCGCCATAGCGCCCTGTCTTCAGCTTGCCGCATCCAGCATCTACCTGCAGTCTTTCGCAGGTCGTCATCCCACCTGGTCGGAGGGCGTCCTACACTACGTTGCGTTAGGTTAAACCAAGTTAAATCGAAAATTGGGAACTAAATCATCTCTTTAAGACATAGAGCCCTAATATTTCATAATACGTAGAAATTAATGATTTGTTTCTTATTTCCAGGTAATTACCCAGTGAGCGGTGGTGAGTGAGATTTACGAGCGGGCCCGGGGGCGAGAGGTAGTAAATATTATTAATTCTAATTAACGACAGACACCGCTTTCGTGATAGCACGTTCTAGCGAGCTGTGGTGGAGATTCTAAGCGATAGCGATTTCATTATCAAGCAGACCAAGTATTGTCGATCAAGTGAAAACCATATTGGAGAGCACTTTTACTCAAAGAAGATTGTATTTTATTTTTATTGATAACTTGCTGCTCCCCGCGGCTTCGCCCCCGTGGAAATCTATGTGTCAAATTGTTTAAATGATAAAAAGTATCCTATGTTAGACTCCTGGTTCTAAGCTACCTCTCCACCAATTTTCAGCTAAATCGGTCCAGCCGTTCTCGAGTTATAAGTGTTGTAACAAACACGACTTTCTTTTATATATATATAGATTGATAATAATATCTTATGTGTAACTAATTTTGCGAGAACATTCGATTAAAAACTCAGTAAGTGGTATTGGTAGCCCAGTAAAGCGACGAAAGCCCTTTTTCAGTTTATTTTTCTACCAGTAGACATATTTTTTAAATTAAGTTTAATTTTATAATAATTTATTGTTTAACATTATTCCTGTCAATAATAATAATAAATAAATAAATAAATAAAGCTGGACAATTCACACAGCATCATCTAGCCCCAAGCTAAGCAGAGCTTGTGTTGTGGGTACTAGATGACTGATATACATAATACAATACATTACATAGATAGATATTTTTTATTATACATAGAAAACGACCAGAACACCCGGAACAAATATCTGCAGATCGTACACACAATTGTTCCGAGGCGGGAATCGAACCCGCAACCTCCTGCGTCGCAGGCGGACCTTCGCCCACCGCGCCACATCGGTCGGTATAATGTTATTGAATTTACTGAAAATATTTTCTAAGCCTAAACAAATATAGGTAAGAGATTTGTTTTTTCAATTTTGATACCAAAATCCTTAAATAAAAGCTGGATACGTCTTTATGGGACCTTTCTAAATCATAACTGCAATATACCTCTAAGTATACATATACATAAGTTCCTGAAAGAGTTAAGTTAGGTCTAAGCTCTTCCTCAACTTAGACCCTCGTGCTGTGCCATCATAACTTCAGGTCCGTTATAGAATCAGGAACCATTGCCGGGTTGTAACTTAGTATCAATTGGCGCAAGGCTCCATTTACAAGATATTATTTACTAGGTCCCGGTTTTACAGAGTACCCTACCTCTCTAAATATTGAATTTTATTTAAGGAAGTTTTAAGACTATTTACAAATATGAATGAATAAAAGAATTTTTCTTTGTTATAAGACTCACACAGAACATAAAACACTTACACTAAGAGGAAACGCTGATGACATAGTCTTAATGGCGGAGTCGCTTGAGGAACTGAACCAGATGCTGGACGGCCTAGCTTCAGCCTCCCGATGTATCGGTCTTGGCATGAATTTGGATAAAACCAAAGTCATGATCAATGGTCACATTGATCCAAGGCCGGTGGTCGTACATGGTCACCTTCTCGAAACTGTTTCCGAGTACACTTACCTTGGGCAGATTCTGCAGTTGGGTAAAAACAGTTTCGAGAAGGAGGCCAAAAGGAGGATCCAGCTGGGCTGGGCAGCATTTGGGAAACTACGTCAAGTCTTCACGTCATCCATACCGCAATGCTTGAAAACGAAAGTTTTCAATCAGTGCGTCCTACCCGTTATGACCTACGGAGCTGAGACGTGGACACTCACGATAGGGCTGGTCCACCAGTTCAAAGTCGCTCAACGAGCTATGGAAAGAGCTATGCTCGGAGTTTCTCTGAAGGATAGGATTCGTAACGAATACATCCGACAGAGAACCAAGGTTATCGACATAGCTCAAAGAATTAGCAAGCTGAAGTGGCAGTGGGCCGGCCATATCTTACGAAGAACCGACGGACGATGGGGCAAACGTGTTCTTGAGTGAAGACCACGACTCGGTAAACGTAGTGTAGGACGCCCTCCGACCAGGTGGGATGACGACCTGCGAAAGACTGCAGGTAGATGCTGGATGCGGCAAGCTGAAGACAGGGCGCTATGGCGCTCATTGGGGGAGGCCTATGTCCAGCAGTGGACTGCTATAGGCTGATGATGATGATGATGATGATGAAGAGTAAGTGTGTTAGTCCAGTAACAATATGGCTTTGCCTCAGCATGAGACTAGCATGCTAGCAACCAACGCTGGTCTTCCAGCAAAGTAACTTGGTCGTTACGTACTAACTACTCAGCTACTCACTACCGCTATACAAACAAACAAAAAACATACTAATATAAAGAAAATCATCAAGAATAAAAATAAATGTGAGGAACACTCACAAATACATGATCTTGGGTAAGGCAGGATGGGAGGTCTTCTTCAGTCTCACCAAGTATCACCAGGGGGGGTTAAAAATGCTAACAAACATCGTGGATATCCGCATAGACAAGTTTGCATCGAGCATTCTGCAGGCTTGCATACTTTGCTTTGCATTCTTTTCACAGCTTATCTGCCAAAGAGTAATTTCTCACACTTGACCGCAGTGCAGTGTGTCACGGCCGGTCGATTAATCACAGCTAATCAACTGTCAGTTCATACATTATTGTTATCTATAATTCATAACATTTTGTGCGCGATGGATGCGCCTGCGCAAGGCCGCTGCGACGTGATGTAGAGGGACCACGGCTTATGAGAGTCTAAAATTATTCTTGATGGCATAATTTTGGACAGCTAAATCAGAGATTAATTTATATGGACCTCGTCGCTTAATCCTACTTATATTATAAACGCGAAAGTTTGTAACCATGGATGGATGGATGGATGTTTGTTACTCTTTCACGTAAAAACTACTGAATGAATTTTAATGAAATTTTACAATAATATAGCTTATACATCAGAATAACACATAGGCTACAATTTATAAAGATATATTGTTATATTATCCAAAATATCTATCACCACGCGGGTGAAACCGCGGGGCGCAGCTAGTAATACAATAAAATACTCATTATAATTTTGTTGTAATGTAATCTTATGTATTATCATTTTAATTTTAATGATATTATATTATTTATTAAAGTTGATTTTGCTATGGATTTTATTATCTGAAATAAATAAATACAATACAAAAAGGCCGAAAAATTGACAACATTCGACTCACAGTTCTTATTGACTGCTATCATGTCAACCGCTGCAGGTAGTGGAGTTACTACTATTGATTATAATATTGATTATAATATTGATTCTAGTATTTAAATAGATTATCGCAACAAATACTCATCACTTGGGAATAAAATGCACTTTGACTGCTGAAAACGCACGGTATGAGTTTTCTACAAGTGACTAATATGCGTAAATCCACACTAGCGCAGCGGCTGAGAAAATACAGATCTTTGTGACTCAGCAGAGCTGTAATATTTTTCGAACGAAACGCATGTGCGGCGCAACACAACCGCTGTGTAGGTAGAGCGGCAGCACGAATTTTTTAGGTAAAAAAAAAAGATCGCAGTCGTCGAAAAAAAACCGCAGTCAAAGTGTTAAAGTAACCATCTCGCGAGATCATTCATAAACAATAGCGAAAGAATTTTTAACATCCATAAGTGACATACAAAAAAATACATACATCCAAACATAAAACCTCCTATTATGTTTATCGTTTCGTCGTAAAAATTTATGATTATTAATGATATCCATCAAATTCACAAACAATGGCCACCAAAGCAATGCCACCCGCACTGCAAACATGTCAATTACTGAAATATATTACTGTGATTGTTTAACAAAATCAATGCAATCTACCTACGTACATATATAAACACATAATACTCGCAGTGTAGAACTAGTCAAAGTTAAAACCTTACATATACATACAATACAATACAAAAATTCTTTATTGTACACCATAATCAAATCAATCATTACAAAAATACATTATATGCGACGAGTACAATGGGCGGCCTTATCGCTTAGAAGCGATCTCTTCCAGGCAACCTTTGGATGGAAAGAATTATATGAATTTAAGAAAAGGAAGGGGGTGTACCACAGGTTATCTAAATAAGAATACTAAAAAACAAATATTAAATATTACATATGTACCTACAAAAATCCAAATTAACTAGGTACTTATTGTAAAAGTAATATATGAAAAAACAAAATCGAACAATTAAACCAATACAATAATTATCATAATATATCATCACATTAGTGTAATATATATTTTTCTCCATCCCTGGTTGCCTGGAAGAAACCGCTTTAAGCGATAAGGCCGCCTATTGTACTGTTATTATGTAAGATTTAGATATAAAGTGTTATTTTGGGTACAATAAAGTGTTCATTCATTCATTCAATTAATTGTTTTGTGAAAACTAAAAATATAATTCAAATTCCTTAGTATTTATATTTACATTGTTGGTCTTTAAAAACAAATGGACCATGTTCACGATAAAACTACTGTACGGATTAAGCTGAAATTCGGTATAAGATATAGTTTTCGTTCCGGATTAACATAATAGCCTACGTTTTATCCGGGAAACATGCGTGGGAAACCAAGGACAGAAACTAGCATAGACATAATTTTAATTATAATTATACTATTTTTTGTCCGCGGCTTCGCACACATTCTATGGAAACGTTTTAAGGTTATTTCTATCCCATGGTAACTGTTTTATGAAATTAAAAACTTGCCTATGTTTAATTCCAGCTTAGAACTACATCAGTGCAAATTTCAGCCTGATCCGTTCAGTAATTTTGGCGTGAAGAAGAAACAAACATCGATCCATACATCTAAACATCCAAACTATCGCATTTAATTTTCACGACCTGTGGCGCGGTAGGCGAAGGTCCACCTGCGACGTAGGATGTTGCGGTTCGATCCCCGCCTCGTGACAAATGATTAAAAAATTAAAAATACAGACTTTATGTTGTCGCTATTTACAGAATTCTGAAATCTGTGTTGCTGTCATATATAATATATATAATGTCATAGATAATAATAATAAAATAAATAAATAATGCTGGACAACAATTCACACAGCATCATCTAGCCCCATGGTAAGCAGAGCTTGTGTTATGGGTACTAGATAACTGATATACATAATACAATATATTACATAGATATATATTTTTATTATACATAGAAATGACCAGAACACCCGGAACAAATATCTGCAGATCGTACACACATTTGTTCCGAGGCGGGAATCGAACCCGCAACCTCCTGCGTCGATGCTGAACAGTTACCAGAGCGAATTACTACTACGTTCTTTTCACTAAAATAATAACCATGGCTCGACTATAAAATACAGTTCATTATCTCTTTGATATCATTATAACTTGTCGATGAAAATAAACTTATTATTTTTTACTGGCTAACCGCATAAGGGCAGTTACGTTTGACCATAGAGAAACATAAAACCAGGGGTACTAAACCACAAGCGGTCAAGTATAGACGGGTAGGAAGCCTTTTATTTTACTAAGTAGCTTTTTCCCGCGGTTTCACCCGCGTTAAATTCTAATTTCACATTTTTAATTATATATCCTATGTCCACCGGGGATAGTGTAGCTTCCCAACGGTGAATTTTTTTTTCAAATCTGTCCAGTCGCAGCCTATTCAATACAAACAAATAAACAAAAAATTAAACCTTTCCTCTTCATAATATTAGTATAGACTAGTGATCGCAGACAGTCTTTATCGTTTTAGCATTAAATTAAATAGGTTTAAATTGTAGACTGAGTTTTTTTTTCAGTCTCTTCATTCTTTTTATTCCCAGTAGTTCTATGCAGAACTTACATCACAGAAAGGCGAAGCCCACAGCCAAGCATAATTTTTGTATTGAATTTGGCTCTCCTTTTTTACATTTATGTTTTTGGTGGGATACTGAAAATACGCGCGTCGCTGCTCTATCTATTATACCTTGTACTATGGGGACGAAAGCTGTGAAAGCATTAATACCAACATACCTACCAACAATGACTCCATTTAGTTTTATAAGGGATAGTTTCAATAAATAAATAAAAAAATTATAATTATTTATACGATGAAATTTACGAATTATTGATATAGATGATAATAATAGAATCAAAACATAAATATAATGAATAACACAATTACTATGCGCTTTTTCGTCAAATATTGTGCGGTGTGTAAAATAAAATCATAACTACCACGAAAGCGTAACAAACAAACTCTCTTACACTATTGTTATTAGTCAAAATATTCATATATCGATCCAAAGATGGTGGATCTCATTTAAAAGTTCAATTAAACCTAGTTCTCTAAATGACGGTATAAAAACAAATCAACAACGTAGTTAAACTGATCAGAACTCTATATAGTTATATTTTATGGTTGTTGATATTACGATTACGTGTAACATCATCCGGTGCAAGGAAAACATTATGGATGATGGTTTGATAGTCCACTACTGGACATAGGCCTCCCCAATGAGCGCCATAGCGCCCTGTCTTCAGCTTGCCGCATCCAGCATCTACCTGCAGTCTTTCGCAGGTTGTCATCCCACCTAGCCGGAGGGCGTTCTACACTACGTTTCCTGAGTCTTGGTTTCCACTCAAGAACGCGTTTGCCCCAGCGGCCGTCGGTTCTTCGCGAGATAAGGCCGGCCCACTGACACTTCAGCTTGCTAATTCTTAGAGCTATGTCAATAACTTTGGTTATCTGTCGGATGTATTCGTTACGAATTCTATCCTTCAGAGAAACTCCGAGCATAGCTCTTTCCATAGATCGCTGAGCGACCTTGAACTGGCGGACAAGCCCTATCATGAGTGTCCACATCTCAGCTCCGTAGGTCATAACGGGTAGGACGCACTGGTTTGAAACTTTTATTTTCAAGCATTGCGGTATGGATGACGAGAAGACTTGAAAGTTTCCCAAACGCTGCCCAGCCTAGCTGGATCCTCCTTTTGGCCTCCTGATTCTCACATTCCGAATATATTTGATTAAAGAATCTGGATAGTACGCCTTTTTTACAAAATCTTAATTAAGCCTTTTGAAGATCACAAATCATATGTAAAAAGGGTAGTTATTGAGAGAGAATAAGTTTTAAGGGGCCTTTATAACTTATTCAATATTTTATCAAAAGGCATTGAATTCTCGAAATTTATTTCGGCGTCGCGGGTTATTATTACGAGATCCTTTATTCGATATCTTTGTCCTTCTGATCGAGATATCGTGTTTAATAATAGACCCTTTGGAATCGGCAAGGTAGGTATTCTGCACGCCCGTTTATATCGATTGTTTATTAACATGAATTAGGTATGGTTTGCTGGTAGGGATTGAAATACAGAGTGCCGCGTAAGATGTATCCTAAGACGGAAAAAAATAACCCCCTTGGTGTTATTTTTTAACTTCGAATTTACCCATATATTTTTAGAAGAAGTTCTGGTTTGAGTCGGGGTGAATCATCCCTTTCGGCTTAATATATGTACATGTTTCGTGGCAGCCTGTATATTAGTGTGAACGTGTGTTGTATTGACGATACCCATAGGCTGCGCAAACCGCATTTCATCAGCATTTGTTATATACAAAAACTTGACCGGCAGGCTGATTATGTAAAAGCAACAGCAACAGCGACGCGACCGCGACCGCAATTTTAGCAAGCAATTTTTAGTTCACCGATTGTCCGGCAGAGGGAAACCTAGTGTCATCTAATACAAAATTTGGCTTTTGACAGCACTGATTGCTTAATTTTCGCCTGTCGCAAACCGGTCGCAGTTACATAATCAGGGGGCGGGATGGTTATCAAACAAAAGGCTACCGTTTTGTAGCTAATTAATTTCAACTTTTAGTTATGTACAACGTTTAGTAAGTAAACTATAGATAATATAAATTAAATAATGCTGGACAATTCACACAGCATTATCTAGCCCCATGGTAAGCAGAGCTTGTGTTATGGGTACTAAATAACTGATATACATAATACAATACATTACATAGATAGATATTTTTTATTATACATAGAAAACAACCAGAACACCCGGAACAAATATCTGCAGATCGTACACACAATTGTTCCGAGGCGGGAATCGAACCCGCAACCTCCTGCGTCGCAGGCGGACCTTCGCCCACCGCGCCACATCGGTCGTCAACATTGTAGAACATGTTTTCTTTTCTTAATACGAACGAGACACGCGCACAATCAAGTAAAAATAACAGACCAATCACAGTTTTTACACGTATCGATTTAGAATCGAACGCGTTCCATTGAATCGATAATTAATCGCGGGAACTCGATCATTACCACAAAATACGTGACAGATGCATAACCTCAAAATACTATCCCACGCTACTTCTGAAGTTTTCATATTTGAAAAATAGGCTCTATGGCTTGAAGATAAAGTTGTAAGGGCTTTGTCGTTAGAATGGCAGAAATCAATGTGGCGATATAATTATCATTTCACCTTGCTCCAGTTAACAGGTGTCTCTGTTTGTCTCGCTATGACAGGTTGCATAGCTATGCCTTGATTGATTTCTACATGGATGTGAATTCAACCGTGGTAAGCAGGTAAGAACCTCATCATCATCAGCCTATAGTAGTCCACTGCTGGACATAGGCCTCCCCTAATGAGCGCCTATAAATCCGTTAATGTGAGGGTCTCAAATTGCTCTCCTGCCCTTCGTCATTCTTTGTACTATTGTTTAGTAAATAAAGTATGTGTAATATACACATACCTTTCTCGAGCAAACCATCTTTTCAGTATTAGAATTTCAATGTAAATACAACAAATCAAATCAACTTTACCATTCAGGTTGTATGAAGTAAGATGGAAAGTGTCATACAATGTAAACCATTTCTTTGGAGTTTGTGAAACGATTAATGAACGCGCTACAAAGCGATTTCATTCGTACGATAAGTTGTGTGAACGAGGCATTTGTTTCTGTGCATTTTGTAACTGTTTGTTTAGGAGAAAAAGATAATTGGCTAACCTTCGGTTGGTTAGGTTTCTCTCTTTTTGTTATATCTAGCAGAAATAGCTGAGAGAGAAAGATAATAATAATAATTTCGTATTGCTCTTTTTAAGGTTGCTGAAATAGTATGTACGATTTTTTCTATCTTCTATATACATATATATATAATTTCAATTGCTGTTCGTTTGTCTAGCTAAAACTCGAAAACGATTTAGCTGACTTTGGTTTTGAAATATTTTTCGTAGGTTTTAACGTTGAGAAAATATGGTAAAATTGCACAGAAATTTACACGCAGGCGAATCCGCGGGGCGCTACTAGATTGAAATAGAACGACACATAGTTGACATCTGAAGAACCGAACAAAACTTTCTATGAATCAAAATTCATCAAAATTTAAATCGATAGTCACTGATTTGATAAACAATCGAACGGTTTAGTAAGCTATCGAAAGTTTAGATTTTATCACTTGAGTTGAACAGATCCCTCGGAGGCTTCGTGGAAACTCTATTACCGAAGAAAGTGGCGGTAAACGTCGCGTGTAACACGTATTTTCCCATAAATCACATGAACCGCATAATGACGGTAATACCTCAGCTACGTTAAATAGAAAGTGATTGCTGATTTCTGGAACAAATTGATTTTCACTATGAAAGTTATCTGATTTCGCGAATGTATGAATTTCTTGACGTCGATGATTGAAATGCTTAGATCTTTAACACTTTGACTGCGGTTTTTTTTCGACGACTGCGATCTTTTTTTTAACCTAAAAAATTCGTGCTGCCGCTCTACACAGCGGTTGTGTTGCGCCGCACATGCGTTTCGTTCGAAAAATATTACAGCTGTGCTGATAAGGACAGCGGGAAGCGACCTTGTTTTATACTAAATAGTGATTTGTTTCAAACCCCTTGCATCTCCCAGTAGTTTCTCTTAAAATAATCGCCATCATTACCGCATCAAACTCCCGAATACTTCGAGCAGCGTTAAATTTCCGCTTTCATCTTCCATCCACTTTCGCTAAATACCCATTGTTGATAGTATTATCGAATGCCTTAGCTGACTGCATCACGACGATCCCCAGGGCATATGAGACGTGAGTTACTATAGACTTTAATCATATGGGTTTAGAGTAGTGAATAAATTGTTGGTTTGATGCTTTCTTTCTTCTAATTGGATGGTTGACGTCGCGCGTGCGATGGCAGTTCACGCACGGATGGAGACGGTATCTTGAAAGATCAGTGTGGGAGATGCGGAGAGCATGTGTTCGAAGTGATTCTACAAGAAAGCAGACGGAATATTGAGCGTATCGGCATATTTGCAGGCCAGAGAGACTTAAATGCGTAGAAAGGATGAGGCCCTAAATGAGGTAAATAACTGACGATTTACCTCGTCAGTTATTTACCTCATTTAGGGCCTTTCTGTTTTATCTTCAGAATATCGCAGTCCACTGCTGGACATAGGCCTCCCCCAATGAGCGCCATGGCGCCCTGTCTTCAGCTTGCCGCATCCAGCATCTTTCTGTTTACCTAAAGACTTACCCTGGATGTGATCCCAGGTACTTGCCGTATTAGAATGAATCGCTGTCTTCATTCTAGTAGTTTAGGTAGGTACCTAGTTACTTGTGTAAGTATTCGATAAATAACGATCAAATTACATTAAATGTTGATAAGGCAGGATTATTTCGGTTCGAAATGAGTTTCTAAGTTTAATCTTAAAAATTTAAAATTATTACTTATCATGCCAAAGACTTTGTTTGGTTCTAAATTATGATAGACGGTTGCAATAAATATTTTTGTTTTTCCAAATAAGCTCTTATGTCTATTCGGTATTTGCGAAAAAGAAGAAATTCATAACAAAGAACTTCAACAGGCTTTATACAAAGACGGGCCATCGAACTTTGAATTTAGAATATCCGAACGCGCCTTAATTGGCGCCATCTTGTTTTTCTTTCGGTATTTTTATTCATGAATTCTTCGGCCTCTTTTGTGGGCTTATGTCCCACCTTTTACGGTTGTTTTGGTTTTTGTCTTAGAGAATAGGGATGTGGTAGTATTGTTTACGGATTTTTTCTTTTTTTTTGACCCATTGGACATTCCATTCACCCGTGCGTAAATGGTGCTTTACCTATGGTCAATAATAATTAAGTAACTTTTGTTTTTACTGTTTTTATTTGAAAAATAACCTACTTACCTTTATAGACAAATGGCACCATTAACAAATAACAATTATAAAAACATCAAACATGATTTATTTCTTGCAGACTGACTCTTCTACGCGTCACAAAATTCAAATGACATACTTAAGTAAAAGTCGCGTAGTAGGTACGCCTGATTTTACTTACAAATAAAACAAAATTAGGCTTAGGTTTATTGAAAGTAATTTTTTTTGCATTCAAATGTACGTACGTACTGCTTATTTCGCCACCCCTGTTCGCTTTGCGCACGCGCCTGCAAGTGAGCAATTATCATTTCGAGTTTCGTCTCCCGATCTGTCTCATCGCACGCGACGTTTTTGCGTGAGTAAACTTCTTACTACTCAACCCGCTTTTTCGATCGAAACTTCGGTTGTCTCCTCAAAGGATGATGTTATGCTGCAATGTAGTTATGCGGAGATCGTAAGGAATTTAAGTTCTTTTTGATTTGTTGGGAAAGACTGACAAAGGTAATGTGGTAGGTATGTATACAAATAATAAACAATGCAAGTAACTAATTTAAACCTAAAACTACGGCTTCGCCCGAGTGGAAATATAAGTGTCATAATTGGTAAACCTTCCTCTTGAATCACTCTATTTATTACATAGAACCGCATCAAAATTCGTTGCGTAGTTTTAAATATCTAAGCATACTAGGGACAGACAGGCAGCGGGAAGCTACTTTGTTTATACTATGTAGTGTTGTCAAAAAAGTACTAAGCTAGATTTTAAGAACAATGCGATTAATTTTTAAAACTGTCATTCTTGGTCTTTAAATTCCTTGGACTTGGCTGCTTCTGTCCACTGAAAATGTGACGAATTAGTATAGGTAATCGATCACACCAACATTAGCTTCAATGATAATGTTCCGCCAAATATAATTCTTGCAGACGGCGAGCCCACACAGCGCCTATATGGTCACGAGATTATGTTAGAAATCATATAATGTGGAGGTTTTTTTTGTGGCCTTTAGATATGACCTAGTTGGAGAATTTCATCTACATGAACCATTAGTTCAGCCGACCTATCTGATCTGCTAGATTGTCAGATGGGATCGTCAGTGACCGCCGGACTTTATATACATAATGATGTCTCATAATAACTGGAGTAATATATAATAAAAAAATATATAATGGATAATGATGAGTACTAGGTACTTAAAGTTTTAAATCTATGAAGGGGTTGAAATTCGGATTATTTATAGAACCCTTCATTGTTTGAATAGAACTGAAATGGAAGTATACAAAAGAGCTATAGATAAATTATTTAGATTGTAATGTCAATGCCGTCCGACACAGTCACTAGAC
This sequence comes from Eupithecia abbreviata, assembly GCA_943735965.1. Lineage (NCBI taxonomy): Eukaryota > Metazoa > Arthropoda > Insecta > Lepidoptera > Geometridae > Eupithecia > Eupithecia abbreviata. The sequence continues at coordinate 12,750,015 of OX030978.1, forward strand.
GCCAAATACAATAATCCTGTACAATGAGTAGTAAGTAGTGAACCGGCGCGGGCGCACCCAGCCATCGATTACCGCTTATCTCTATCGTAACCAAACCAATATGGCTGTCGTTAAAGAATTCAATAACGGAATCGATATTGCTGACGAGATGCTATCGGATCTCGGGCTGATAAATGGCGAAGGGAGGAATGTAACTATTCCTCCCTTTTAGATGTATATGTTTAAGCCGGTCGGTCTACTCTACATAATTCGTTCAATTCCCTTTGCTTACTTTGCAGCTAGATGATGTGCGAAAATGTTACATAATTTTTCAGTCGAAGCTTTAAGTACTTACCTTATTGGTAAAAGTTAATTTTACTGCCGTATCACAAACTTAGAATATCTAAAAAAGTCTTCAAGAAAATAATGTTGGACTTCATTACTGAATGCTAATGCAACCTTCCCTGAATTTGAAACTTTATGAGATATTTTTTCAATCCAAATATATGCCAAATATTTAGTTGGTACATCAAATAGAAATATGTCAAAATAGTTTATGACCGTTTTCTCTTTGGTTTATTGTTGACGTTTGATACAAATAGTATAATTATTTTTATTATTGGTTTTACATCACTGGTAAATCTACAAAAATGTCGTTAGATAGTGTTCATGAGGAGGAGGATATGCCAACCGTAGTACTCTTCGAGGCTGAGATCGAGAGCTCAGAGGACCCTCCTATGGACGAGTGGCCTTCCCTCGTCTTCGAGGCAGCCCAGGTCTGCAGAAAGAAAGTACTCTATGAGGAAGGTCTGTACCATCCAGGCAGCGGCGAGATATGCCACAAGTACATCCCAATGTCCCAGAGCAGTATAATTAGACATCCTTACTATAACTACCCTTGTATCTTGGATCCTGGCATTGAAAAAGCATTGCTTGCTCCTGAACCCAGTATCACATACGCAGATGATGGTCAAGAGAAGTACTTGGCTCAGTGTAAAGCAATGGGCCAGCATCCAATCAGGTTATTCTACAAGAGCCTTCTCGACGAAGAAATTAACTTGAAGTACTACTGTGTAAATCCCGCAGCAGTGCGCGCCATGTGCCTCGCCTTGCAGTATAATAAAATAGTCAAGGTCCTGAACTTAACGGAAAACTTTCTTGACAATGATTCCAGCTATCATTTAGGGCAGCTGCTGATGACCAATAATACTTTACGTGAACTTAACTTGACTGGATGTAGAATAGGCCCGCACGGTGTGCATCGGCTAATCGAAGGACTGCTTAAAAACAAAAGTCTGGAAACCTTAAAGTTGGATCGCAATCAGTTAGGTGACTTGGGCTTAGAGTTCATAGCGAATGCGGTAATGCGAGGTATAAACGTAAAGAATTTGAGTTTAAGTCAGAACAACATTGGCGCGAAATCTATCAATATGTTAAGTGAAGCTTTGGAGACCCACAATAAGTTTATAAATCTTAATCTCTCCTGGAATAACCTTTACACAGTTGGATCAACATGCATGTTCCTGGCGAGACTCGGTGGAAGTGAAACCATTGAAACTGTTGATCTGTCGTGGTCCGCGCTTACAAGCGCACGTATCGGATCGGCTCTAAAGGATCTCTTGAAAGCTCCCAAAATCAAAAATCTTATCTTAAGCAATAATCAGTTAGAAGGTGAAGCTATTCGTAACATGGTCACAGGATTAGCTAACGCAAAAAAACTTGTTAAACTAGATTTATCGTATAACCCTCTGTCACCTAAAGATGCCTTGACTTTATTAAAGCAAATGAAATTACCAAGAGTGAAATTACAAATTCTTGATCTCAGCAATGTTATGGTTAACGAAGCGTTCTTAGAACTTCTAAAGGAGGTTAAAGAAAAAAAATTCAGACGAAACTTTCAATTGATGTTTGGAAATGTTGCTTTGTCTTTTGTTCCAACAGGTCTTGATTATAGAGAGATAGTGCTTAATAGAGCTGAGTTCTTGGGGAAGAAGTCAAAGAAAAAACCAGTGGATATAGCTTTGGTAGGAATGCAGCTAATGAAAGATGGAATAAAAATTATTCCAGTTAAAGATTTTATAGTTGCTCTGAGGATTTACAGAGCTCCTTGGGACGAAGATCTCCTAGACGCTTTTGGCGATGCGTTCGCTGGTCCTCGCACTGGCAAGAACAAGTCGGTAGACATAACTTTGATGGTCGAGTACATGCAGAGGAAGTGGCCAGACCGGAAATTGCCACCCACTCCCCCACCAGAACCAGAACCGCTTCCCCCTCCACCTCCGCCACAAAAAGAAAAAAGGAAACCGAAAAAATAATGGGTCAAATGTTTTATAAGTAGTTATAAATAGGTTCGTTCTGATCTTTCAAATGCCCTAATATTGTGCGCCAGATTTTTATAGTTTTAATTGATTTTAATTTAGATATTATTTAGATTACTTACATACATATTTCGTACATGGATTTGATATTTTTACTATAAATAATATAGTTATAGGCCAAGGCCTCGATTTATGTATAGATTTATTTTAAGATGATTTGTTAGTTGCATATTTTTTTAATTTATATTGGTATTCTTAATTATTTAATTTTTTTATTAAAGAATAATTAATAATATAAAATATATCCTTTGGCTTTTCCTTTTTCTTTTGGTTCAGCTCACCTGAGCCCTGAGCTTTTTGAGTCGATAATATCGCCTTGACACGAGTATTTAAAATGGAAACTAGTAGGGTACTTACAGGCCATACCATAGCATAAAAAACATATTTTTGTAGCTTATGTCCGCAGGGTATAAGCGCTATACCAAATCCCATACGGAAAGAAAACGTCTCGTCAACGAGACGTTAATATATTGACTCACTGACTCGCCGCGCTCGGTTTATTCTCATAAAAACAAATTCTCAAAAAGACAGAAATACAGGTGTAAACACATTGTATTACGCAGTATTACGTTTAAATTTTCATACTTTTAATCCGGAAAATGCAAGCTAGTTTGTAGGAACACTCAGACATTACTATATGTATATAGTACACACAGGTTACTATTATACATACTTAACACTTTGATTGCTGAAATCACACGGTATGTGTTTTCTACAAGTGACTAATATACGTAAATCCACACTAGCGCAGCGGCTGAGAAAATGCAGATCAGTGTGACTCAGCACAGCCGTAATATTTTTCGAACGAAACGCATGTGCGGCGCAACACAACGGCTTTGTAGAGCGGCAGCACGAATTTTTTAAGTTAAAAAAAAGATCGCAGTCGTCGAAAAAAGTTCGCATTCAAAGTGTTAAGCTCATAGAGCCGAAGAAAGGTAATTTCTACCGTCGTCGTCGTCACGCGTGGGGCCATAGAGACAAAAAAGAAGTACCTACAGTGTGGCCAAGACATTTAAGAAATTAAATACCAACGTATTCATTTTTTTTTTATAAAGTCCCTTTATAATTCTTAAAAAGTTTACACTTTGAATAGGATTTTGACTTTCGTAAAAATAGACAAGCGGCGCATTAGAGCTTGTTCGCACGAGCGTAAAGCCCGGCGTTAGCGGATTTTTTACGCTCTCAATGTGAGTGACGAACGCATTTAAATCACTCTTGTCTCTTCTCTCGCTTAATAAAGCTAAATTACTAGTAGTAGGCGTGAGTGGTGCCTGGCAGCCTAGAATTGATTTGGACCCATTCTACCCCAGATCTTCCTGTGGATGTAGGCGAATAATGGGGGCGGGCAGCAGAAAAACAAACAAGTGTTCTATTTGAGCGGATTTTTTACGCGCGGTAAAAATGCTCGTGCGAACGAGCTCTTACAATGAACCGTTGACAGTTCTTATTATTAGTTTGTACTACCGTAACAGTATTTGCATGTAAAACTGTTCCTAAACTAAAATAAAATATTCGTTTATATTGCGACATCTTTGCATATCAATAAAAATGTCTTTTGGCGGCTCCGGCGAGATAGAGCCAGAGGAAGTCGTCGAGGTGGTATACAAACAAGAGATAGATTCTTCTTCCGAAGAACCGCCACCTGAAGAATGGCCTTCCCTGATCATAAAAATCGAAGAAGAAAATGAAAAGCGGCTCAAATACGCAGAAGGCCTGTATTCCCCTGGTAGTGGAGAAATATGCAGCAAGTACATTGCCATGTCGGCTAGCTCCGTGCTGATTCACCCCTACTACAACTACCCAGCCATCCACAACCCTGGCATCAAAGAAGCCTTGCTTCTACCCATTCCAAAGGTTATATACGCCGACGATGGGCAGGAATTATACATGGCGATCTGCAAAGAAATGAATCAATGTCCTATTCGAACTTTCTACAGATCACTCGTTGAAGAAAAGATAGACCTTAGTTACTATGGGATCCATTCAGATGGTTTTAGACCTATTGCCATGGCTTTATCGCAGAACAGACTGGTTCGAGATGTAAACCTAACCGATAATTGGATAATTGAAGATGGATGTTTTCATTTAGGCGAGATGCTTCTGAGCAACAATACGATAACAAATCTGAACTTAACAGGCTGCAGGATCCGCTATGCCGGAGCCAAGAGACTAATGTTCAATTTGCCACGCAATCGGAGCTTAATGGGTCTTAACTTAAGCAAAAATCAACTCGGCGATGAGGGCGCAGCGATTTTGGCTGAAGCAATTATGAAAGGAGCTTCACTGAAGAATATCAATCTTAGTCAAAACAACCTTACTGCCAAAACTCTCATGCTTTTATCTGAAGCCTTCGAGACACATAACAAACTTACTTATATTGATTTATCGTGGAACTCCTTCCATTCGCCCATGGGAATTGGACCGTTTTGCCAAAATTTAGCGTTAAATAACAATCTTGTAGAGCTAAATTTGTCATGGAATGCGATGAGAGGTGAACGTGTCGGTAGCGCGCTGAAGGAGTTGCTTAAAAATAAGAACCTTCGTTCGCTTAACCTGGCACACAACGAACTCGAAGGTTCGGCTATCACGTCCATAGGCGTCAACCTGCGTCTAGCGAGAAGTCTCCGGCTATTAGACCTCTCCTACAACCCCTTGTCACCTGGTGACGCGCTATCACTCGTGAAGCGGTTCACAGCAGTTGCTGTTAAAGTACAAAAATTGCTGATGGAAAATGTATACGTGAATGAACAATTTTTGCAAACTCTACAGACAGTTCTTAAGCTAACATTTCGAAAAAATACCGTCATCACCTACGGAGGAGTCATTAGCAAATTTATGGGCACCGGTCCCGATATGAAGGATCTCCTATTGAACCGGGCCAATGCACTTGGCCTCATGGGCCCTAAGAAGAAACAAGTCGACATAGGTCTCATCTTCCTGCAGGTGGCTAAAGAAGCGAATTGTGCTTCGATGGACCAAGCCATATTTATGAGAGCAGTCAATAAACTAGGTGGTAAGTTAGACGAAAGTCTGGCAAACGATATGGCGTTGGAATTCCCTGGTCCTCGTGTTGGGAAAGTCGGATCGGTCAAATTTAGTCTCTTACTTGATTACATGAAACGTAAATGGCCGGATAAGGAACTACCCCCTACCCCTCCCCCCGAGCCCGAAACTGAGCTTGCCCCGGTCAAAGGGAAGAAAGGAAAAAAAGGAAAATGAATAAAGAGAGATGATGATTCGTGACGTGCTTAATTAAGCAATACCTTAGTTTTTAAAAATATTTATCTTAATTTTAGATGATTGTAACTATAACTATAGATATACTCGGACGTTCATAATTACTTACCTTGATTTAATTGAATATTAATGATAATTTCATAATTATTCAGTATTTTTTATTTTAATAATATTAATCTGATTGTTGGTGGTTTCGTTATGTATCTCCATTGTGTATTTAAACAGAGATATATCAAAGATATTTACTTATTCCCGAACTCGACATCGTTTAGCTCAACTAAATATATTTTCAAACCGAGTTCAATCATTCAAAAAAGGTGGTTCATGTTTAGTTTGTACGTATTTTTTAATTTTTGTTCGTCAATTTCTTACTATCTTAAAAATTACCTTCTATTTTTTGAGAACGATCGCGAGGCAGCACTCCGTTGTAAATATTACTGAGGTTTTATCCCGCCAAGCTTAAAAAACAACATATTACTTTTGGAATAAAATCACAACTAGCTGCAACAAGTTTAGTGTCATATTGTATATATATATTTATGAGTCACATTCCATATGTCAAATCCACTATTGGTCTAGTCATTGCTCCGTCGAGTTATCTTTCAGCCAACTTACGTTGTAAGTAAGGTTAGTTTTGAGGTGGACCCATAAAAAATGGCGCCTTAAAGCGTCTACGCTTTAAGGCTCCATTTTCCTATCTAAAACATCATCACTTGATAATTTTCACAATCACTGGTAACAATCAATCAATGGTGTGTAGTAACCATGACAACGGGCGTCAACAAGAGGTAAATGATATAATAACACATTAAATGACGCACTTATTCTTCGTCCGTTGGGCTGGGCTGGGCAGTGAATGTGCTCAAGGCAAGGAACCGAACCTGCGTCTAAGGACCGCCGCCGCCGCGCCGCTTCGGCTTGCGTGTTACACGCAACCCACTTTATTATTATTTATTGTTATCCTATAAGTACATACTCTGAATCTCTTTGGATGAGGTTTTCTCGAATATCAACCCTATTGAATTCAGTCCGGAGATCCGAGTTCTTAGAGGTATAACTTAAGGTAGGTAGCGGCCATCATCAACCTACATAAATAATACAATACAAAAATTCTTTATTGTACACCATAATCAAATTAATCATTACAAAAATACATTATATGCCACAGGTACAATGGGCGGCCTTATCGCTTAGAAGCGATCTCGTCCAGGCAAATAATAGGCAAAATAATAGTCTACTGTTGGACATGGCCTCCCCTAATGAGCGCCATAGCGCCCTGTCCTCAGCTTTCCGCATCCAGTATTTGCTTACAGTCTTTCACAAGTCGTCATCCCACCTGGCTGGACGTTTGCCGAGTCGCGGTCTCCACTCAAGAACACGTTTACCCCAGCGGTTGTCGGTTCTTCGTGGGATATGGCCGGCCCACTGCCACTTCAGCTTGCTAATTCTTAGAGCTATGTCGATATCTTTGGTTCACATTCTCGCATACTTCTCCACAAATGAGACGTAACTTCTAGTGGCATCATTACTTCATGCTGACGCTGACAGTCCAGCTCGGCGTTACACACAGCTCCAGGAGACCGAGTGCTTTGTAGATCTTGAAAGTGTTTATCCAGGTCTAGAACTACATCTATGTATATGTATATTCAAGAGTATGCTAAAGGAACACTATTTGTCCCTATGTCACTGACCACACCCTTGTTTCCCTTTATAACATTAACACTTTGACTGCGGTTTTTTTTCGACGACTGCGATCTTTTTTTTAACCTAAAAAATTCGTGTTGCCGCTCTACACAGCGGTTGTGTTGCGTCGCACATGCGTTTCGTTCAAAAAATATTACGGCTGTGCTGAGTCACACAGATCTGTATTTTCTCAGCCGCTGCGCTAGTGTGGATTTACGCATATTAGTCACTTGTAGAAAACACATACCGTGTGATTTCAGCAGTCAAAGTGTTAAGAGTGTGTATTTATATAAGTAGGTATATAATTAGTTATATGTTTATATATTTATTTTTAAGTAGGAACGTATTTTCATGCAATATTTTATAAATTAATATAATGCACACAGATCCCCATGTACAATACAACGATCCTATCCATCCACGGTTGTCTGGTAGAGATCGCTCTTGAGCGATAAGACCGCCAAATTGTCACATATTTTGTATTTTATTATGTCTTGTTTGTTTTATTTTTAAGTGTCAATCAGATCCGTTTAGTCGTTTTTACTTAAATTGGTAAGAAACATCCAAACTTTCGCATTTATATATGTATAAGTGTAATTAAATTGTCTAAGTATCGTACAACAAAAGGAAATCGAAACCCTAGAAATCACTGCACTGTTCGTATTCCTTGTCTTTCAATAAGTCGCTTATGTTTTAATGAAAAAAAAAATTAAATAAATTGTACCTAACGTTTGGCACCGGGATATGGTACTCAATAGTTCCATAGTTAATTATTAGAAAATGAAAATGAAAATGAAAAGTTTTTATTTCTTTAAGCTTACAAATAAGCACTTAGACAGGTCATATTTTATAGTTCACTTAAATTTTTTGTCCACCAGTGGAAGAAGTGAGAAGAAACCACTTGTATGTTCATAACTTATGTGTCTAGTACATTTGATTTGCTTATCTGTAAGTTGGTAGATTTTGAGTTGGAGCAAAACTCGTTCCAAGCTTTTTTATCTTCTAAGTAATCTGATATTTTGTAATAAGCTTTTTTACAAAGAATGTGTTTAACAATTTTTTTAAATTTATTTATTGATAATTTTTGCAACTCCCTTGGAGTTTTGTTGTAGAAGCGTATACCCTTTAAAAGATACATTTATCTTGTGTAGCCTAGTTGTGGGCACAGCGAGTTTATTCTTGACGATTTGTTGTTTTTTGTTACAGGTAAGCCAGAAATTTCCACGGGCGAAGCCGCGGGGCGCAGCTAGTGAATAAATAATTTGGCACCTAGTAGACCTGCTGCCAAAGCCCGGTCTCAGTCTCCACTTGCTGTCACGTGGAACATTGACCTCTAAATTCGCAATTTATCGTCAAACGTAGAAAGTGCCTGCGCCCACGCACGCGTTCCGAATCCGGAGGCCCGTAGGTTTTCCATATTTACACTTTTACTTTTGAAGAATTTCCTCGATTGCGACAACGGATATCCCACTCTGGCTTTGGTAGTAGGAACCTACGCTTTTTATCGCAACTATACATAAATAATGGGCATTTCACATCGTCTGTCATGTAGCTCATTTAACACTTTGACGGCGGTTTTTTTTCGACGACTGGGATCTTTATTTTAACCTAAAAATTCGTGTTGCCGCTCTACACAGCGGTTGTGTTGCGCCGCACATGCGTTTCGTTCGAAAAATATTACAGCTGTGCTGAGTCACACAGATCTGTATTTTCTCAGCCGCTGCGCTAGTGTGGATTTACGCATATTAGTCAATTGTAGAAAACACATACCGTGTGATGTCAGCAGTCAAAGTGTTAAGAGATTGGTTACTTACGTACTGGTTCTTATATAGATAGATGATAGATAACACTTTTATTTGACACCGCAGCACAGTGTTAAATAAATTCTTCTATGTATAATTATCTTAGTAGCAGCCCGGAGTCATTCATATAATAATAATAATGCTGGACAATCCATACAGCATCATCTACCACTAAGAGAACCGAACTTATAATAATAATAATAATGCTGGACAATTCACACAGCATTATCTAGCCCCATGGTAAGCAGAGCTTGTGTTACAGGTACTAGATAACTGATACACATAATACAATACATTACATAGATAGATATTTTTTTAAATACATAGAAAACGACCAGAACACCCGGAACAAATATCTGCAGATCGTACACACAATTGTTCCGAGGCGGGAATCGAACCCGCAACCTCCTGCGTCGCAGGCGGACCCTCGCCCACCGCGCCACATCGGTCGACTTATGTTATGGGCTTGGGTACTAGATATGCAATTCTACTCAAATCGAAATTATTATATCGTCACTTCCAAACGGGATAAAAAAATTACCATCTACCTTCTTTTAAAATGTTTTAAACGGAGAAACATTTCACTGTCGCCCACTAACTGGAGAATTGCATACACTGTAGTCTGTATTACACATTAAATTGGAGGAAAAAGTGTCATTAGCCAACATTATCACGGCCTGGCAGCATTTATGATGGCAGGGCTCAAATTGTTTAAATTATATCTTACAGAAATTACCTTCGGATCGTACAAGTGGGTTACTTCTGTAATGGAGGGTTTTTAATGTATGGGTCCAGGAGTCCGCCCTAAAACGGTAAATATACAAAATACATCCATGAAATACCTTCTTTCGACGACCGATGTGGCGCGGTGGGCGAAGGTCCGCCTGCGACGCAGGAGGTTGCGATTTCGATTCCCGCCTCGGAATAATTGTGTGTACGATCTGCAGATATTTGTTCCGGGTGTTCTGGTCGTTTTCTATGTATAATAAAACATATCTATCTATGTAATGTATTGTATTATGTATATCAGTTATCTAGTACCCATAACACAAGCTTTGCTTACCATGGGGCTAGATAATGCTGTGTGGATTGTCCAGCATTATTTATTTATTTAATACCAGGTACGTAGGTAAGGCTGAATTAAGTAGGTTATTTATCTGTCAGTATTTCAATAATTTTGATATTTTACCGATACGCCTAAAGAAGTCTTGGATGCTCCGCCGTTTGAGATGTATTTAAATCAAGGTAAAAAGCCATTTTTCGAAAAGGAAAGTGCATCGACCACAGCGCACGATTTTCGTAATAAATCAACTGAAAATGGCGGTCTTAAAATTTTATGGAGAAGAGTAAATTCAATTTTTCTTATCGGATGGGATTGTTTTGCGAGTACATTACCGTATAGGGTGCGTGCGTACTCGCAGCCACCATTTACGAAAACGCTGCGGGCTGTTGGCTTTTAGAGTAGGTCCAGAGATGCAATCAGGAAAGTATCTTCCTTATAAAAGGGGCAGTGGCCGCCGAGCCGCGCCGCCATCACATCGATTCCTTTCTTCTTTGGGTTCCTTAAGAAATGCAGAGCTCAGTGATGAAAGTCAATAAAACTCTAAAAAGGGAAGTACCTACCTAATAAAAGTGCAATGTAGGCATGCTTACGCAGAGAATCAAAAATGGTTTTGTTCATAAAAGTGAAGGCTTTACTACGGCTTTCCATTGAAAGAGTACTTGGGAGATTTGCACCGCGGCCGCGGTTCGAATCGCTTGTGGCGAAACGACTAAGCCTAGACCCTAAGCCGAGACTAGACCCGACATGTCGGCAATTCAGTCTGACATCTGAAATAGACATCGATGGAAATAGATGATCTAGGTGACCCCACCCCACACACACATGTATCCCTCTAAATCAGGCTATCCCCCAGGGCCGCCTAAATCCGCCTCTGTTTCTTCACCAATCGGAGGTCCAAATTGTTAAGCGAACATTATTGTGGTTTTTAAAATTAATCTTTTCTTACGTTTTTATCCGATTTTACGTTAATCTGAGTTAAATGGGATATATTGAGGCCGTGAGAAGGCCAACAAAAATTACTTCAATGTGGTCCAACAATGAAAAACACTCTTCTCGTACTCACTTTAGAGCAATCTCGTTTTAATTGACAACGAGTGGTCGTAACACGTCGAAGGGAGTTTGCCCAGTTGTGGGACAAAATAATCTGAAGAAAATCTGCTTTTTTTGTAAGTATTACTGAAAAATGCATACTTCGAACTAATATCGCAGATAATTTAAATATTGTCACTGATGTCTTAGCCTAATTTAGAAATCAACATACAAATACAATACTAGGTAATAAAATATATTTCTTTCTTTCTTTCCGCCAAATTGTCACATATCTTGTATTATTATTGTTTACCTTGTTTGTTAATAAAAGTATTGTCTATCTATCTTCTACGAAGGACATCGTTAGTTGCTGCTCCCTTTATTTTCTCTATTTAAATTCAGATTTACTTAAAAACGTAATTACCAATGTCTTTTGCTGCAATAAATACGAACTTTATGTGTTACTAGCTGCGCCCCACGGCTTCGCCCGCGTGAAAATCTATGTGTTAAATTGTTTATAAACATTCCTCTTGAATCACTATATCTATTAAAACAAACCGCATCAAAATCCGTTGCGTAGTTTTAGATCTAAGCACACAGGGGACAGACAGACCGGGAAGCGACTTTGTTTTAGACTATGTAGTGATGTGTCCATGAGCAAATCTCCCGTCGCGGAACACTCGGTCTTAAAAGTGATCCGTAACTTTCTGAAGACAAGTCATCTCTCACCGGTGACCAATTAGCAAGTAAGTACCTATTAGCACGTGCCATACATATAGTACACTGGACACCTGCTTAAAATGACCGGTCGACCTCGCTAACAAGTGCACATGCTGTTCTAAGCAATTCACTGTTTTTGTAACCACCTATTAACATTAACAGTTTATTTCGTTAATCGATAATTCACTTAACAAATGTATGAACAGGATCGTCCTACAGCTTAAACTATATAATGATTAAAATACAATTGACGACCGATGTGGCGCGGTGGGCGAAGGTCCGCCTGAAAAAATATCTATGTATGTAATGTATTGTATTATGTATATCAGTTATCTAGTACCCATAACACAAGCTCTGCTTACCATGAGGCTAGATAATGCTGTGTGAATTTGTCCAGCATTATTTATTTATTTACTTAAGGATATTAGATTAAATAATTCATTGCGAATGGGAATTTTATCGATATTCGCAGGATGTGACGTTAGGTACTGGAATAATAATCGTAATCATCCTCACCTTAATCGTAATCATCGAAAGCGAACCAGTTTAAGTGTTCTCCTCTACTTACTAGTTTGGATCTAGAAGATGTTATTTAAGGACAATATTGTATACTTGCGCAAAATTATTACTACGTGTTCTTGAGTGGAGACCACGACTCGGTAAACGTAGTGTAGGACGCCCGCCGACCAGGTGGGGTGACGACCTGCGAAAGACTGCTGGTAGATGCTGGATGCGTCAAGCTGATGACAGGGCGCTATGGCGCTCATTGCGGGCCTATGTCGTCCGCTAAAACCGAAACCGAAACCCTTCGTGCATGAGTCCGACACTTGGCCTGTTTTTTCACACTTCCATTGCCATTGACGTTAACACTTCCATTGCCATTGACGCACACGGACCACTTCCTTCTGCAGCTGCGACACGTCCTTGCGGTTCGCACCGCAGAGGCAAGGCAGTGAATGCGTTAACTAGAGAAGCCTAAGCTGAAATTTGAGCACGACACATTGCTGGTTATGGTAGCAAGCAAAGCTTAATGTATTTACGGCAGCCTGTTATAACCGCAATGTAATTTACATCCTATAGGGTGGTAAATAGTAATAGGGTAAAATGCGCACTAAAGAATCCATACATATCCATAATACAAGATTTTACTGTCCATAAAGGAGCTTCCTCACCGGGTACGTTGGTCTGTTATGTAACAAGTAAGAAATAATGCTGGATAATCCACATATAGCATCATCTAGCCCCAAGCTAAGCAGAGCTTGTGTTATGGGTAGTAGATGACTGATATACAATAAATTACATAGATAGATATTTTTTTATTATACATAGATAACGACCAGAACACCCGGAACGGTAATCTGCAGATCGTACACACAATTGTTCCGAGGCGGGAATCGAATCCGCAACCTCATGCGTCACAGGCGGACCTTCGCCCACCGCGCCACAGAGATACAATATGAGTACTTACTACATGCAATGTTCGGTCGGTTCTCCTTACTCACTTTGTAATCATCATCATCAACCTATGTTAGTCCACAGCTGGACATAGGCCTCCCCCAATGAGCGCCATAGCACCCTGTCTTCAGCTTGACGCATCCAGCATCTACCTGCAGTCTTTCGCAGGTCGTCATCCCACCTGGCCGGAGGGCGTCCTACACTACGTTTACCGAGTCGTGGTCTCCACTCAAGAACACGTTTGCCCCAGCGGCCGTCGGTTCTTCGCGAGATGTGGCCGGCCCACTGCCACTTCAGCTTGCTAATTCTCACTTTGTAATGCTCGAATCTAACTGTTACATTACAGACGAATGCTCCCGATGAGCAACCTCCTTTATTCGAATCCCGTTACCATAACACCGAGATTACGAACCTGTAAAAGAAGCCGGGATATCAGGTTCACTGATCCCTAATCCGGGATTGGGTTCCGCGTCGGCGTCTTTGTGCGCGCGCGCATCCCAACCTAATCGCAGATATGCAATCAGTGTAATGGCGCGGGTTCTATTCCGTGTTTCAATCGATTTTCTGGGGTTTTATGTAAGCTAGCTATTCCCGACTAAACTCAAAATATTGTATTTCTTTAGGCTTACAAGTTAAGCCATTAGACAAATCATACTTGGGGTTTTATGTAAGCAGCAAGCTATTCCCGACTCAAACTCAAAATATTGTATTCTTTAGGCTTACAAGTTTAGCCATTAGACAAGCCATACTTGGGGTTTTATGTAAGCAGCAAGCTATTCCCGACTCAAACTCAAAATATTGTATTCTTTAGGCTTACAAGTTTAGCCATTAGACAAGCCATACTTGGGGTTTTATGTAAGCAGCAAGCTATTCCCGACTCAAACTCAAAATATTGTATTCTTTAGGCTTACAAGTTTAGCCATTAGACAAGCCATACTTGGGGTTTTATGTAAGCAGCAAGCTATTCCCGACTCAAACTCAAAATATTGTATTCTTTAGGCTTACAAGTTTAGCCATTAGACAAGCCATACTTGGGGTTTTATGTAAGCAGCAAGCTATTCCCGACTCAAAATCAAAATATTGTATTTCTTTAGGCTTACAAAATAATGTCTGTTATAGACTAGCGAGACCATCTACCACAAGTATTTTTATATATATGAAGGTGTGGAGACCTTCGGTGTAAACAAATTGTTGTAAAACTGTTACAGAAATGCATTTCTTTTTATTTATTTATTTTATAAGCACTTAGACAAGTCATACTTCCTTTATCCTACTTAATATTATAAACGCGAAAGTTTGTATATCATAAGAGGAAAGGTTTGATTTTTTTGTTTGTATTGAATAGGCTCCGAAACTACTGGACCGATTTGAAAAATTATTTCACCGTTGGAAAGCTACACTATCCCCGGTGAACATAGGCTATATAATATTTTCAAAAAAATTAGGGATCCTTACTAAAACTCCAATAATGTAGCCAAAGGTTCTAATACCCGTGCGAAGCCGGGACGGTCCGCTAGTATATTATAAATTATTATCAATAAGATTATTTTACTGTTCCGTACATCGATGTCGAAATAAAATGTAGTAACTTCTTATAATTCCATGCTTCATACAAGTCACAACTTTGCTCAATTCAATACATATCAATATATCAAAGAGTAATTATTTGAGACAATGCCGTAGCAGGCTGGCATTCAGTTTAATTAAGTAATTATCAAACAGGGCAAACGTGTTCTTGAGTGGAGACCACGACTCGGTAAACGTAGTGTAGGACGCCCTCCGACCAGGTGGGATGACGACTTGCGAAAAACTGCAGGTAGATGCTGGATGCGGCAAGCTGAAGACAGGGCGCAATGGCGCTCATCGGGGGAGGCCTATGTCCAGCAGTGGACTGATATAGGCTGATGATGAAGTAATTATCGATCAATGCGCGAGTTTCGGATGCGCCGGGTTGCGCAACGGCACCTGCGCGGACGCAAATGTCAGGTGGGTAGGGTGCCCATGAAACCATTCACTCATTCTCTCGTTCGTTCATTATCATTCTCGATAATTTTCTCAAACTTTAGCATCCCATCTTTTACGCTGATAACGTTAGAGATTTTCGTATCTTACACTAGTGGACAAAAAAATTAAGTGATCAGAAAATCAAAAACTCCTGCTTTTTTATTTGATAATAAATAAATAAATAATGTTGGACAATTCACACAGCATTATCTAGCCCCATGGTAAGCAGAGCTTGTGTTATGGGTACTAGATAACTGATATACATAATACATTACATAGATAGATATTTTTTATTATACATAGAAAACAACCAAAACACCCGGAACAAATATCTGCAGATCGTACACACAATTGTTCCGAGGCGGGAATCGAACCCGCAACCTCCTGCGTCGCAGGCGGACCTTCGCCCACCGCGCCACATCGGTCGTCAGATAATAATTGTAGCCTATAAAAACAAAGGAGTTACTTTTTATATTTTTATGCTTTCCAACTCATGCAGTTATGATTGGGACATTGATATGTTTAACCTTGACTAGACTTAAATAGGCAAATAACCATGTATTAGACATATAAGAGATGAACATGCTAGTGGTTTCTTTTTCACTTCTTCCACTAGTGGACAAAAAATTGAAGTGAACAGTAAAATAATTTTATTTGATAATAATTTAATGTATAAAATATGACTTGTCTAAGTGCTTATTTTGTAAGCCTAAAGAAATAAATGATTTTTTTACTTTACTTTTACTTTTACTTGATTCTTGCTAAACCGAGTGCTATTAGATCATCCTCTAATGAATGCTCGCTTTTCATGTAATGTAGTTCAAGTAATCGTTGACTTTTGTGGTACTCTCTGTCAGCAAAACTCCTGAGATAGAAAAATTGCTCAAACTAGTGACAATTTGTATGAACGGCATGAAAAGTTTTGAGGGGAGATTTTTACCCAGCGGGTTCATCATCATCATCAGCCTATAATAATCTACTGCTGGACCCCCTCCCACCCTCCCCCCCAATGAGCGTCATAGCGCCCTGTCTTCAGCTTGCCGCATCCAGCATCTACCTGCAGTCTTTAGCAGGTCGTCATCCCACCTGGTCGGAGGCGGCTTCATTACATAGATAACCTTCCTACATTTCGGCAATTGTAGTACCTACCAGTATTTATGAAAAAACCAACTGAACAGAGTCATGGTTACCATACCAGCGCCTGCGCAGCAACAACGATGTCATTCGATACTTTGGTGGTCCCGCCATTACTTTTCAGCTTTTGATGCAACTCCAATTATGTTTCTACATTTATTTATTTTTATTTATTTATTTAATTTAATTTAATGTAATCAGAACGACCTTAGGCCAATTATACTAATTACAGAGGTATAATATAAAAGTAAAGAACACATGTTATAAATACATTTAAAATAAAATCAAATAATCAATAATGTCAATTATAAATTCAAATTATTGAAGAGTCAACATAAAATTAATACATACTTGTTTGTTGTACATATGTACATACTGCTACATCGGCTTATAATATATAGTTTACTAGCTGCACCCCGCGGTTTCACCCGCGTGGTGATAGATATTTTGGATAATATATCTTTACGAATTGTAGCCTATGTGTTATTCTGATATGTAAGCTATATTATTGTGAAGTTTCGTCAAAATCCATTCAGTAGTTTTTGCGTGAAAGAGCAACAAACATACTTACATACAACCTCACAAACTTTCGCTTTTTTGTTTATAATATTAGTAAGATTGGTCAAACGCGAGTAAAGCTGCTTGTGATCATTGTAACTGTGTCTGTTTTAATTTAAATATTACTAACAAGACCACGAATGACCTTAGTGACGTAGCGGACGAAGGATCGCATGCGACGCAAGAGGTTGCAGGTTCGATTCCCGCCTCGGGACATCTTTTTGTACAATCTATAGATATTTGTTCCGAGTTCTGGTCGTTTTCAATATATAATAAAAAATATATCCACCACCGTCTATACCTATACACACGGTGGAATCCTAGCTATAGACATGTCCATCCAAAGGTCGCCTAGAAGAAATCGCTCTTAGCGATAAGGCCGCCCATTGTGCATCTGTATCTCGGTTTGTTTGTTCTTTACTGTTTTTTTTCTGTGTTTGATGTGCAATAAAGCGTATTTGTATTGTGTATATCTATGCAATGTATTGTATTATGTATGTATATCAGTTATAGTGACGACCGATGTGGCGCGGTGGGCGAAGGTCCGCCTGCGACGCAAGAGGTTGCGGGTTCGATTCCCGCCTCGGAACAATTGTGTGTACGATCTGCAGATATTTGTTCCGGGTGTTCTGGTTGTTTTCTATGTATAATAAAAAATATCTATCTATGTAATGTATTGTATTATGTATATCAGTTATCTAGTACCCATAACACAAGCTCTGCTTACCATGGGGCTAGATAATGCTGTGTGAATTGTCCAGCAATATTTATTTATTTATTTATATAGTACTCATACATAACACAAGCTCTTCTTCTTCACACAGTATTATCTAGCCCCAAGGTCATCACCTATAACCAAGGTAATCACCTATAATAATAACACGCAGACATAAAGTCTATTTGTTGCTATCTATGACAACAAAGTCCCATGTTTGAAAATAGGAGATTTATTTAAATAAACTAAAGGTATCTTTAAAATGCACCTCAATTTGTACGCATCTCAATCATGCCAATAAAATTCAACTACCCATTGTGTTGGAGGATCCTAGGAGTAGAGAAATATAGACGTAGGTAACGACACGCCACTCTGCGAAACGAAAAATCATAAACAGAAAATAAACCTGTATAAAATTCAAAAGTTATATATACAAGGTGCCACAGAATGGGTTATGAAGTCGTGTAAGACCGTATGAGGGTTAACTTTAGTGAACATTTTCATTTATGATTTTTTATCAAGCCTTCATGACCTGCCTTTTATGCCTTAATGAATTTTATTCACCCTTTGATGTTCGTTTTGCTCAGTTTGGCTCAAAATGATAGAATTGATAGAAGAAAAAAAAAACAAATAGAATAAGAAACAAAACACATAATAATAATAATTTATTTCAGACCATAGAAAAGTCTTACTTTTCTATCTTATTTAATTTAGTCTACCTACGGTCCATACCTTAAAACTAGGATACATACAAGACAGCTTGTAAATGACGTAATCAGGGTAATAATTAAACGATTCGACTTTTAACCCTAGGGCCGGTCTCGCCTGTTAAAGAACAGGCCGTAATTCACCGCTTACTGGTTCAGACCAGTGCAGTGTTGCCACTATCCTCTCGTCTCCGAGGACGCTCAGCATCCTGCCGGAGGAGGATTACGGCAACAGCGAGTAGATGACGTAATCAGGGTAAAAAAAACGATTCGACTTTTAACTCTAGGGCTTTGAATATGTCAACACTATGTCTGAATAAAGAAAGGTTTTATTTTTATTTAATAGGCCATAGTTCACCCTCCCTTGCTTACTGGTTCAGACTCGTGCTGCCACTATCCTCTCGTCTCCGAGGACGCACAGCATCCTGCCTGAGGAGGATTCCCACGCGGCGCGAAGGTCACGCACGACTCTATGCACTGTGCACTGTACTACAGTGCCGCACATGACGCAGGCTCTCACTCTTCAAATAGTAATGAATATGTGAAACAGCTGAATAAAAATTAAAGTATGTATGATATATGGCTCTGTCTGTAGTTACGCTGGCACCATTAAATTAAACTTGGTAGTGTAGTTTATTAATTTATATCAACACTTATTTTGTATGGTATCAATGAACGTAAAAATAGGGAAATATAATTGTGCGCGATATGGCGCTGCTTTTAATAATTGTTGAGGCTTTTGTTTACCTATATAATTATCTCAATTGACTATTAGTCCAGCAAATCACAATGTTAGGCACAAACTTTTATTTCTTTACTTCCATGTATTTGACTTGACGATTTAAAAATGGATTTTTTATATAAAAAATACAAATCTATTACGTGCATTATAAAATATCATAAGGAAATTATGAATAAAATACTTAGTGTCCTATTTTGATAGACCTACTTAATACTCATACATATATCACAAAATAATAATTTGTATATTTTGTGCAAAATAATAATTTGTAGATGTGATGTGAACCTGAATTGTGCGGCACTGTACAATTCAATTCTAAGACAATATCGATACGGCGATGTGTGATACTATTAGGCGGCGCGGGCTGGTTGATGTGGATATTGATGACTCATATCATATGATACCATCGTCATCTGAAGAATTATCGAAGTACACCTTATTCTGTATTTCTGTTGTGGTTAAGAATTGTAGAAAAAAGTTAACCGTCACGGGGCGGGTCTGAAATCACCCCTGTTTCGCAACGTATTCTGTGACACCTTATATTTTGTAACGTTGCAGGTTTGTGCTTTTTATTATAGGTACATAGATAGGTTAGGTACTGACTAGATAAGATACATCACTACATAGTATAAAACAAAGTCGCTTCCCGCTGCTTTTCTGTCCCTTTGAATGCTTAGATCTTCAAAATTACATAACGAATTTTTAATATCATCTTTTCCTCTTGAATCACTTTCTATTAAAAAATGGAGAATGATTCAAGAGGAACTTTCATAAACCCTTTGACACATAGATTTCCACGCGGGCGAAGCCGCGAGGCTTAGCTAGTACACTATAATTTTATTAATAATTTATTTCCTGTTTGTCCATTACATACATCTTAATTCCTAAGCTACATGCCTGCACCCATTTGTTGAACCTGTTCCATCCTTTCTCAGTACAACCTTAAAATTCAATCAAAACCGTGTAATTGGGGTCCCTTCAGAGTCTAATCATATTCAGGCTGCATTCTTGAGGAGATTGTGTTCATTTATCAATACTTTGTAAGGACACCTCTTAAGATACATTACATCTCGTGAACACCGCTTTTATACAAACGAATTTGAAGAAAGCCTTAATTAAATAATATCCCAAAAATACACAAGGTCTTATTGGATATTATTCAATTTATATAGATAGGTATTACCGAGAGATATATGCAGATTCACTGCCCAGTACAGCGCGACCCGCAGTTAGGAGGACTCGCAGACATATACGTCGTTGGCCATGAAAGTATTAACCGAGTCTTACTATAATAAAATAATAAAGGCCTGTATTTACCTAAGCTTTATTTACCTAAGGAAGGGTCTTTATTATTATAGTGAGGCTGGGCTAGGTTTGACGCCTTTACAATCTGGAGAACATAATGCCTTGGTGGGTGCAATTGATGGAAACGTGATGGTGAATAGGTAGGTACTGCACTGATTAGGTACTCAGTTCCATCTGAAGCAACTGAGCTCCCTATTCGTAAATTTAAAAATTACATAAAACTAAATCTCATCAAGAAGGCTTTCTACTCCATAAATGATTATCTCAATGATGTTAATGCTTGGCCAGATGTCGCTCAGTTTCGCACCGACAATAGTACCTATGTAGTAATTTGTTGTTGTGCATAGCTTTACTTAAATATTGACATGTATCGAAACATATTATATTTGGACTTAAAATAGGCAAATAACCATGTATTAGACATATAAGAGATGAACATGCTAGTGGTTTCTTTTCACTTCTTCCACTAGTGGACAAAAAATTGAAGTAAATTTATTTGATAATAATTTATATATAAAATATGACTTGTCTAAGTGTTTATTTTGTAAGCCTAAAGAAAAAAAAAGAAAAAAGTTCAGTACCTACGTATACATCCTCACTATCACGGCGTCAGACCTACCCGAGCAGTCTTTTTACAAATCACTATTGTGAATGAATGAAGGTAGAGTGTTGGGCTGCCTCTACACTGGCCAGAATTGAGCTGTAACTGTACGTCAGCACAAGCACCAAACAATATTATTAACTTAGGTATCTTTGATGATTTTTGTATGAAAACAGCAACATAGTCTAATTCCTAGCTAAGATTCCTTACTATCCTTAATAGCTCCATAAACTCTCATTCCGATTCGTCAAGGGCTTTCCGAACTGGTTGTGCTTCCGTAAAGGAAGTCTCGTGTACAGTCTACGACAAAAATCCTCGATCAGATTATAGAGATTTCGCCCTAAATTTTCGATAAGTTCCAAATGGTAAAAAGGTACTTACTGCGGGTACCTATATAAAGCAGTCCCGGAAGTTTCAGGCAAATCTGGTTGCCATCACCACCCTATTATATTAATAAGGCAAGTTTGGATGCAAGAGAGATCTCTTTTTGTTCACTTAGGTGGAAACCACACATAGGATGCTTGTCTGTTACCTCTTTACACCAAAACTAATTAACGGATCATGCCATAATTTTGTATAGATACAGTTCTAAACCTAGAGAAACATTGAGTATACTTTTTGTGCCGAATAAAGGCGCGCAAAGCCGCCGGCAGAAGCTAGTTTGTACTGATGTTTAGCGGTGTTTTGTAATGTTCGTTTCGCTGTATATATGTACATACATGGTATTTGGAATATGCATGACATGTTGCGTCTCGACCACTAACTCGCAAAGGAAATGTTGACTACTCACTTTCGATCGGCAGGTGGTTATTAAGTCTCCATCTTGTGGGGTCAATGGCTGAAAGGTATTTTATTTTCCTTACAGCCATTCTGACAAATTTAAAATTACAGAATTTTTTTATATGTAGGATTTTCATTTCTATACCTGCAATAATTATTGTTAAGCCTCTGTTTATTGCTCCGATCACAAATCTATGGTGATCGTAGGTTTATTGGGCTATTATAGCTAGTGTCCTTACTTGTTATAAAATATACTGTACCTAACTTATTCTTTCATGTTTATGCTTCCCTAATAAATAACTATGGTGCTGGAAAATGGTACTAGGATCGGACCATTTTGGTAGCAGGGTTTATTACCGGCTTACCAGGGCTAGGCTTCGTGTAGGCCAACTCCACAGTGTAATTTACCTAGTTTGTTTTCCCATGATGTAAAAATAAAACCGTCTTTACGAAATCAATGTCTTATTATTGTTTATAAACAAGTTAAATCACAGATATGAACATCTAAGATTACAAATATTCAGCATTTATAATAATTAACATTAAAATCATTTCTAACACTGGGGTTAAGCAATCGAAGTATGTCTGTTAAAGTGTCTATAAAATAAGGCAATACATGAGTTATACCACCACACACAGTCACATACACACCCCTTTCAGCAGAACAACCAACATATAACAGAATATTGGACAGCCTTTACAATGCAATGCAAAACAATGTGCTTGTTATTATTATTTTTTAATCTTTGAGGTTGATGGTCTATTGTCGTCCTCAAGGTACGCCAAGAACGTTCCTTTTGGTCTTTTAACAGCTGGAGCTCCGTTCGGGGGTCCTACAGATTGGCTCTGGGCATGGACCACCGCAGAACCCATCTGCAGCTGCTGGCAGTCAGCCATGAACAGAATATCAGAGATGAGCTTCTGAGCGATGATCTTCTGTCCTGGATTGAAGTTCCGCATCCTAGCTTTGATATGAGCTGCGAAGGTCCCGCAGTCGTCATCGTCCAGGTCAACGTTTGTAACAGATGCAGGAGATGCTGTTGATCTTATGCTTGAGATCTGCAGTAAGGCTTCGGTCGATACACCGCTGTCTGAGGCCTCGTTTAAAGCGGTAGGCTGGTAGACCGGTTCCACTATATCATCCCCTAGGGTAAGCTTGGAACCTACAACTACTGGCTCTTTGGATGTCGATGCAATAGGTTGGTATTCATCTTTAACAAAATCCATAATCGATTTTTCATCGTCAATAGTCAATACTGCGTCTTCCTCTTCTTCCTGCAATATACATTTCAATGTAATATGAGCATACAAATAAGTAAAGTGGGAAGTAAGGACAACCTAACTATATGTATTTTATGTATCCCCGCTGTGTATGTCATCTACTACTCTGTTTTCATCTGTATTTGACTAACTGACACTCCATCCATGAAATAACGTAGGTACCTTATTTATCAAGGAATTATTTACGACGACAAATCGAAATTGTTGATTCCCTGGTTAAAGTCATGGATAGTAGAGATACAGCAAGGACGTATAAATGTATAATATAATGTATATATTTAAGGTTTCTTTATATTTTACGTTAGGGTATTGAATAAAAAGCATCTGTGATTTACAATATTGATATATTTAATCCTTCTATACCTCACCTCACTGCTAAAAGTAACGCTTTCACAATCGTCCTCTTCATTTACCGTCTCCATATCTTCATCCGAAGAATTCATTTGTTTCTGTACGCTCTCAGTTTCTGCTTTTGATTTCTCTGCAGTCCCAGAAGTGGATGCCGTATCGTTGGAGGAGACATCCTCTAAGTCAAGTTCATCAAATTTCTTGTCGTAATCTGTTGGAGGATTAAGAGTCGGTCTCGCAGATCGCATTAGCAAGTTCTTGCAATACATGCTCCTCTCGAAGTGTCGACTGCATATCCAGAGGTTCTTGTACGTCTTATTGCTTACAGTCGAGTTCTTACAGAATCGCGCCCATATTTTTTGCCTTGGAAAAAGTACAGAAAGTATGTATATTAGTAAGATATTTGGCACATTTTGTGATTGCTTAGGTGGGGTATTGCAGCAAGCAATATACCTGCACCTGAGCATATAAATAGTAGTAACGACTTACTTTTGTATAGTGTAGTAGCACTGACAAAGGTAAGCCACAATGAAAAAGCAAGGTAGGCAGGTACATAATAAAAAAGAAAGTACAAGCAGATATAAAATATAATTAACACTTTGACTGCGATTTTTTTTTTGACGACTGCGATCATTTTTTAACCTAAAAAATGCGTGCTGCCGCTCTACACAGCGGTTGTGTTGCGCCGCACATGCGTTTCGTTCGAAAAATATTACGGCTGTGCTGAGTCACACAGATCTGTATTTTCTCAGCCGCTGCGCTAGTGTGGATTTACGCATATTAGTCACTTGTAGAAAACACATACCGTGTGATTTCAGCAATCAAAGTGTTAACAATATAATTACGAGTATTATTGGTGGAACAAGGCTTTGAGATGATAAGTTAGTATGTTAGTGGACTTAATAAAATAAGGATTGGAAAGTATGTAAACTAAGTATGTTAAGTAGGTACACATTAATCTATTTACTTATTTGAACCATTATTGTTTTAAAGAAATATCGAATTCATTTTGCTAGTACCTATCGTTGTATTAAGTTTGTAAGTTCAATATATGTTAAAAGGTAATAATTATAAATAAATAAATAATGCTGGACAATTCACACAGCATTATCTAGCCCCATGGTAAGCAGAGCTTGTGTTATGGGTAGGTACTAGATAACTGATATACATAATACAATACATTACATAGATAGATATTTTTTATTATATTACATAGAAAACGACCAGAACACCCGAAACAAGGCGAGGTGGGAATCGAACTTGCAACCTCCTGCGTCGCAGGCGGACCTTCGCCCACCGCGCCACATCGGTCGTCAAAAAATAATTTACTTATAGCTTAAGAATTATTTCCAAGCATAAAATGTATAAAAACACAACCATGAATTTCAACTATAGTTATGGTAAAAGATAGAAGATTAGTTAAAAGATATAAACAAAAACACAACAATAAAATTAAAACAAAAGGTAGCAAATAAGAAAACAGCTTACCGTTCCGAGTCCTTTGGAAATCGATGAAACAAGTGCTTATAGCCGTGCTTATTGTACGTTGCAGATTTGCAGCCGTACACACTACATTTCGCACGCATCTGATCACATTTTGAATATCCTCACGCAAGAAACAAATAAAACAAGAAACAGCAGCCGAAAAGTCTAGAATATTCTGGTACAATACGTTCGAAATACGAGCGAGCGGTAGGTAGGTATCGACACGAGGGGAGCGAGCGACTGACTGGTCTGGTGTGACGTCAGCGTAGCGGCACATTCCGAGCGCGTCGCGCGTCGCCGCCGGGTGGTACCCCCCGCACCACATTACCCCGCGTCTGTCCCTACGCTGCTC
This sequence comes from Eupithecia abbreviata, assembly GCA_943735965.1. NCBI lineage: Eukaryota > Metazoa > Arthropoda > Insecta > Lepidoptera > Geometridae > Eupithecia > Eupithecia abbreviata. The sequence continues at coordinate 12,775,373 of OX030978.1, forward strand.
GTACGCGACGCGACGCGATAATCGTTCTATTTATATCCGCCAAAGATACAACAGAAACGTTACAGATACGGTTTAGAGTCTAAACCGTATCTGTAACGTTTCTGTTGTATCTTCTGTCGTCTAAACTTTAGACAAACTAGTGTACCTTACCTAGTGAAAAACAAAAGCACTGTGATACAGACATTATGTATTTTTGCACCATTGAAATTTAAATGCACAACCAGCGACGATTAAAAATTATTTTTTTAGAATTTTTAGTCGTCCCTGTGTAGAACAATATGTTTCAAATACACGTACCTCTTCAGTAATAAACTTGAAGTAAGGATAGTACCACAGTTTTGTTTCGTAGTTGGGATGTTCTTGTATTTTCTTTCGTTCTCGTCTCACACCCCCTCGGAAAATGGAAATTTTTTTCTTCATAGTGTCGTGAGTAGCATCTTTGTCGATCTCCCAATATTTTTCTAATATAAGGTTGTACGCCAGGATGCGTTCTGACTGGGCACCCGGTTTATTGTACTTCTTCTGCCATAAACAAGGGTTTTCTTTATACATTTGAAATAATTCGAGCCAGGGTTGTATGTCTTTTGGCGTGCCAGCCATGACGACAGTAAGACAGGTAAGGAAGGTATTTATAATAGATAAAGTAAGTAGTACCTAACTAAACTACACACGCACGATGCGTTCACCGCGAGATTCTCGCGCTTACTGGCGCATCAGCGCATGGCGGCCCTGGCAGGCGTCTCGTTCGTTCGTTGGTGATCGGGTGCGGGGAGGGGCATGCGGCCGACGCAAGCGGGGGACGCGTCTTATGCGGGGTGAGGGAGGAGGGACGTTCAGTGTGCTGGCGTAGCTTCACCCTGCCCCCCGCGACCGCTCATATCGCGCTCTATGTTGGTTGTTGGCGTTGGCGCTGCCTTTCGTCGCCCCGTAACTTTACTTGCCTAATCTATGGGCTCACATCAATGATCAATATGATCACACTTTTGAAGAGTTATAGTCTACTACAAATTCCAATGTGACTGATTTATTAAATAATTATTATTATCTTTACCTAGCGTTTGCATTTTTTTTCATAGTGATAATTACCACTTATATATAACAATTCATTGCGGATGAAGCGGGCTAACTACGAACCTTATTTGTGTTGGAAGATCACCTACGTTTCATTTTACGAGGGACATCTTCAGGGTGAGTAAGTTCTGACTCTTGAAGATGGGCCGCCCTGTCTGGCGTCTCGCACATCTTGCAAGGAACAAAATAACTTTGCGGCCCGAACTGCACTCACCACAAAGAAATCCTCGTAAAGGGATGTTCTGTGTTCTTCCAACACAAATAAAGTTCGTAGTTAACTCGCTTACATCCGTTTTGAATTCGGCAAGGTACCTACGATAGTTTTTATAGTGAAAAAAAATAACTAAAAAATAGCAATAAATTATCATCCCACTCTGAAGTCATAAAATAATCTTCATAAATTAATCCTGGCAACTCTGATTCAGAACCGCATCATAACTGGCAACATTATCTATAGGACGAAGGATCGAGTTCCTGCCATGTTTTGTTTTAATACGAACCTTTTTTGTGGTGGACGAAGGAAGTTTCATATGGCCGAGGCTTTTTATTGTGCAACATACAAGTTGCGGTTTCTGATATGGATTACCGTTCTCATCGTTAGAAAATACTTTTGTTTTTGTTAAGCGGTTGTTGGGTTCAGGGCTACTTATATTCATTTACTCAAACATAGTATTTATTATTAAAATTACACTAACAGACAATACATTAACATCTAGTCTATCTATACCTACCAATATTATAAAGAGCAAAGATTCGATTTTTTGTTTGTTTGCATTAAATTGGCTCCAAAACTACTGGACCAATTTTAGGAAGCTACCCAGGTGACATAGGCTAAATATATATTTGTTTAAATTAGGGATCCTTACTAAAATTCCAATAATGTAAACCAAAATGTAAAAAACTACCTACATAAACAGTAAAATTCCATTTTAACGCGGGTGAAACCGCGGGGAACAGTTTGTATATAATATACACTTATATGCCAAACTAACTATCAATGTACCTATGTATATAGTAAGTAGGTACCTCCCCAATCGTGCGTTACCGTTCGAATAATTAATAACACGAGCGATCAATCTCGCAATGACAAATGATATAACAGTAAGGCTAGGGAAGGCTCGTGCGTGCAGGCGCGTGCGCATTGCCACAGATTAACTGATAGGCACTGGAGGAATGGTCACGCTCTGCTTGCAGATTTTGATCTGCGTACCTAACCTATCTTTGAAGGTATAGGGAGGTACCAAATACGTTCCAGTACATAAACATAAAGGGCAGTAAGAAGGCAGGTAGGTCTTGACTTCGATACCTAGCTAGGTCTAAAAAGGTAGATACTTAGTATTGGACGACCTATTAATGTAAGTCATAGCAACAGGGCTATTTCTGTTTAGGTTAGGTAGATAGATAATTTGTAGGTAACGATGAACGTCAAATATCATGAAAATAGTCTTCCTAACGTAATATCAGGTAATGCCCTGTTCAGCAACTTTTGGCGTCAACCGCATGTTCCATAATGTTTCCATAATATTTAGTATTAACTATAAGTAGTGATACCTATCTCGTTAAAAATACTATGCTCGGTTTCCCGCCAATTACACTGTCGCCATATTATTCATTCATTCATACATAAATTGCGCAAAAATCCGCACGAACGAACTGTCTTATTAAAAGTATATGGTGCCCGAGTCTTATTAGTACTTAGCCCATTAATTACTTGAGGCGTTTAGGGGGGGGAGGGGGGGGGGGGGGGGGGAGCGAGCCAAATCTCACGTCATTTAAAAAAAAAAAAAAAAATTTGTTTCTGCCCTCGGCTCAGCACGCGTTGTTTCTATGGAAACGTTTTAAAGTTATTTCAATCCCATGGGAACTGATTTATAAAAAGTAGCCTATGTTTCATTCCCGAACTACCTGAATGCAATTCAGCCCGATCTGTTCAGTAGTTTTGGCGTGATGATGTAACAAATATCTATACATCCAAACATCTAATCATCTAAACTTCCGCATTTAGTAGTGATAATGTTGGATTAATTCATTTACTTAAATAATGTCAGTTTTCTAATTATTAATTTTTTGTTTCAGGTAATTTTTAAAATAAGGGTTGAACGTGAAGGAATAAAGTGGTAAAGTACGCTTCCTGGTAAAAAAAAACAGATGGAGTCGCGTAAGTTGGTCTTTGCATGATGAATTTTTACCTTCCTTGATGCCATGACATTTTCTGCTGCAGAGCAGCTAAAAAATTTCAAATGTACAATTCTATAATTCTATACCTATGTTTTTTTTATTAAAGCTGAAAGGGGGTGTCTCCTGTTTTATTTTATTGTGCTGGTGTGATTTATATTACAAAAAAGAACAGAACATCATAGTAATAGGAAGCTACAGGTTTTTTTTTACTACCACTAATCACTTCGACAGATATAAATAAATAAATAAAATAAATAAATAATGCTGGACAATTCACACATCATTATCTAGCCCCATGGTAAGCAGAGCTTGTGTTATGGGTACTAGATAACTGATATACATAATACAATACATTACATAGATAGATATTTTTTATACATAGAAAACGACCAGAACACCCGGAACAAATATCTGCAGATCGTACACACAATTGTTCCGAGGCGGGAATCGAACCCGCAACCTCCTGCGTCGCAAGCGGATCACCTTCGGAGATATAAACTAAAAGGAACCCTTTTTGGATTGAGATTGACTTATCAAAATTCTGAACGTTAAATTCCTGGCGTAAAGTAAGTTGCTTGCAGGTACACACTACCCTGATGTTTCTCGATTAGATTAACTGGTCTAACGGTGTTTGATTCCAAAATTTGTCCTTGGTTTCCCGTTAAAAAGGAATGGTCAAATTCCTTGTTTTAATCTCTTCTCGACATTCTTTAATAGTTACTTTACCTTCTATCATTATTCTCCTGGCCATAACATAATTGATATGCCTAGTTATAGCCTGCTGCTTGTGCATTTACTTTTTAAAGAGATGTGATAATGTGATATCACTAGGAGAGATTTCAATAAGCAGACGAATCTTTTGAAAATCCCTGATAAGGCCCTGTCATTTGGTTCATACATAAAGGCATCAAGGGCCATCAGCCAGGAAGAAGTCTCATCAACATTATCCAGTGTAACTAACAGCTCAATTTACTCAAAGTCAAAAAGGCTTGCCAGGATCCCCTGTTATTGCCCTCCCTACTTTGAAATATTGTCTGCCTGCCTGCACCCTCGAAAAAACTAACCTCCAAACCACTATTCAAATTAGAACCCAAAAAGCAAAGAGTACAGGATTGAATTCTCCTTTTCTGTCCGTGATTGATAGCCGACGACGAGCTTTAATGGACCTCTGACGTTGATTTAATAAAAACCCTTCATTAGACCATCAAAAGGCCGGGTCAACGGACCACATGCAGACGGTAATTATTTGAAACGTATCAGGCTAGCAATTAATGCTCTGAGCTTTAGAAAGCTTTCTCCAGGCTTCAATGCGCTAGGTTTGGTTCGTCATTGACCTTGGATCAATTTCTTCTTAGTACTGAAGGATGCATAGAATTTCCTGGTTCAATTGGATGATTATATCATAGTGATTAGCTGAGATGTCGCCTTTATTGCCTGATGATATTAATGAATCAAGTTCTTGACTAGATAATAATGTATTTACATTAAAAGAAAACTAAACGCTCATTCGAATATCACAGGTGCGGTTAGTTACTTCCAAAATATCTGACGTTGTATAAGCAACGACGATAAACCTCATGGGGCACATGAGGTTAATCGTCGTTGCTTATACAACTGGTCAAAGGTAGATAAACTTTCTTAGTAGTAGACATCTTCTATACTTTCGTAATACATATTTTACTAAAAAAAATATCAAATTTTCAAATATAATATTAGTTTCCAAGCAAGTCCTCATAGTTTCCTCACAGCTACATAACAATACAATATTAGATTCGTGATAGGACTCCGAGGAGATCATTAATCAGGACCACCACGCGACCAATGAAAGCAATAAGACCAGTGCCGGAGGTCAACGCACAATTAGGCCGGCGACCATCGCTCTTGAGGTGCTGAGGCTGTGTGTTCTTGATGTGTAATGGTTTGGTGTTTATTTAGCCTGGCCTGCGACTTCTCTTGCTCGCCAAATTGACAGTTAAAATAAACTCGTAGTCTATACATATAAATCTATATCTATATAAGAATCAATTGCTGTTTGTTTGTCTTGCTAAAACATGAGAACGGCGATGCCCATCTAGCTGATTTTGGTTTTGAAATGTAAGTCCAGGGATGGTTTAAACGGTGAGAAAAGCGGGGCGCAGCTAGTATTCAATATATTTTCGTATGATGTCATCGCTTCCTAATATTGTATCAGCGAAATAGCTAGATGTCAGTTCTGTGATTTCAAAGATTATAGCGTCAAACTTAAGAGTTTTCTTACCTCATTACATTACCTACCAGATTCTATAAAAACTTTGTCGGCACCAAAAACATGTCCCCACAAGTTTTTTTGTAATTTCTGCTTCTTTCCTGGTACTCTCCTTGTAAGGTGCACTGTCAGACAGCATGTTTCGTTATCATCCACTCTGATAATTGCAACTTTTTCCTTCCTCGACGGACAAGATTCGGTAGGCCCGTAATAACCATGAGTTTTGTTTTTATTTCCTTTTTTGGGACTTCGAAATGATGGGTCTCTTCGCACTTTGCACAATCATTATTGTGGGCAATTTGAATACGTGTTGCCATAGAATATAATATACCTATAGGCTTCGAGAAAATATCTTGATAAAGTTATTTACTCGAAGCGAGTGTTCATAGTAATACATGTGAAATCACTATTCACAATGTACATATAACAATGAAAATATACATTGTTAAATTTTACTCCAACAAGTTCTAAACGTTGGGGCCTAACCGATCTAATTCCGTATTTTTTAAACCCTTTTTTAACATACACCAACATTGTTTGTGTTTTAAGTAAAACTACCAGTACATATTTTATGTATGAAGGTAGTTTGCTTAGTGGTTACCTTCGATATTTTGAATCTTCTCTTCAAACTCATAAGCGCAGTCTTTTTATCCTCATCCAGGCTCAAATTATCTTTTTATGGAATACTTTTATACCCTTCTTGGAAGCTGCCTTTGAGAGGAGCTTTAGAGGTGGTGGAATCGTTTGGTAATTTAATTGTGAAGTGCGAAATGATTAGAAATATGATTAGATTTACCTTTTGTTTTTATTAAATATCAACTTGATGGACAGGGAATTAAAAGCGTGCCAACGAATTTGGCAAAAAGAGAAGAGGAAAATGGTTTTTATAAAGATATGTAAGTATCTTATGTATATCTGTCTGTTAGCAAAGCGATGGGAAGCTTGGAGTTAGAGCCCTGTTTTATAGTTAAACTATGTGCCCCGCGGCTTCGCCCGCCTGGAATTCTATGTGTCAAATGGTGTATAAACCTTCCTCTTGAATCACTCTATCAATAAAAAAACCGCATTAAAATCCGTTGCGTAGTTTTAAAGATCTAAGCATACATAGGGATTAGGAACGGACAGACAGCAGGAAGCCACTTTGTTTTATACTACTGATATGTAGTAAAGTCTCGTATTTTTAACAATCTAGATACATTTTCAAACAAAAATCACTGAACATGATTATCTCCCAAAGTGTGTTAGTGTTAGTTAGTTCTAAGGAAAAGTTTTTAAAATGTACAATGTTCAGCTCTCCTTGTACAAGAGCTAAAATGGCGGCATCGTAAAGACAATTCTTATTTTAAAACTGGATTATGTGCCCAAACACCGAACGAAGGTACACCAAAAGTGTTTTTTGAAACAACATTAGCTTTTCTGCTAAGTAATTAACCTAAGCGTTTGCTGACAGGTTTATGTCCTAATCTTGGTCAACACGGTCTCTTTGTTTTGGATGACGTCAGGTTTTTTCTACGAGTTTGAGACAACGCAGGTTTTTATGAGGTAGGTACGTGAGGAGAGATAGATATATACGTGCTAATTCGCGGATTATATCTTTAGGCAAAGATTATGAAAGTATTTTTGTTTCTGCCGAGCTATAGAGATTATGATAAAAGTTTTGCATAGGTCGTAAAATAATGATAGAATAGATAGCTATTATTCAAAGCTAATTTCTGCTTAGTTATTATCCAATCAAACCTACGTTTCCCTCCGATTGATGACCTCCCTCCCTCCCCCGTCCTTAACCGTCCCACTCTTAGTGTGTTATGTAGGTAGTTAGGTACTTATGATCAAATTTTATAAAATCCATTTTTTTATTAGACATAGTTAAGTTACAAAAAAATGTACATGTTTTTCCACTTCAATTTATTTTTGTTGTTTATTTTTTATTTTGTATATCTAAAGTATTTTTCTTAGTGTGAACTGCTGCCCTGTTTACTACAGTCTAGATTATTAGTATTTTTTTTGTAGATCAGAGATTTTGAATGATCCATACCCGAGGAGTTTCTCTAGAGCTTGTGCGATTCCTCGAGGCAGGATCCCAAGAGTGTTCTGTGCGCCAAGTTTTTAGGTATGCCACAGAACGGCTCGGGTCCCAGCTGAGTCCCCTTGGCTCCGGAGCGCGCGAGTTCGTCGGCACACTCATTGCCGTTGATTCCTGCGTGCCCCGGATTATTAGTAATTCTTTTTGTAATGCGGCCTCCCGTGATACAGGTTCTGAAACTAGTGCGGGGACCACCAGTAAAATATAAGCATTTTTGTTGTGTTGGTAAATAAATTAATTTTGTATTTTTTTTTTATATATAAATAATAAATAATGCTGGACAATTCACACAGCATTATCTAGCCCCATGGTAAGCAGAGCTTGTGTTATGGGTACTAGATAACTGATATACATAATACACTACATTACATAGATATATATATGTATATATAGAATATACTTTATTGCACAAAAGTTGTAGAAAGGCGAGCATAATGATAGATAGCAATATCTACCTGCTAATCTTTAGGTAGTGTGGACAACAATTCAGTAGGTAGTTACAGAACTCACAAACAATAAAATATACTACTCATAATAATACTAAGCTACTTATATTATACTTAAACCGTAATATAAATAATGAATACCTATATAGTAAGTAGTTTATGGGGCAAGGTACAGGATTTAAAACCATAGCATACTTAATTATAGGTCTCATTTTATCTAAATGCCGCAGAAAACACTTCTCGGAACATAAAAGACAATATTCCTTAAGTAAATTATTAACCTTAAATAAAACAGTATAGTTACAGTAAATCTGTTAATGGCTCCTGATATTATCACAACACAAATACTAACTGTATTGAATGGATGAGATGTCAGTATAGGCGGTACTGTCAGCTTAGAAAATTCAGGTTACTATATGATTCGAAACTGTAACCCATGCGGTACAGTACAGCGTACAGCATACGCGAATTAATAAAAAAAAGTGATTATGTCGCGTCTGGACTGTCCCATACAAAACAAAAGGATGATGATATTAATGGGGTTCAACTCTATTTAGAATTTAATTAGGTATTTATATAGCGTGCTATTATTTTGTAATCTTATAACCTTCTATTTTAATTTTATATAGTTGCGACGTCTCTATTATTTTGTATTCTTGTTAGGTTAGTAGGTAGTTTCTTTTATATTGAAGTTTTATGGAATGATATCATTCTGTACCTCGTCTTATATTTGATTTAAGCTGCTGCTGTTTTATTACGACATTTATAATTATTTTCGTATGTTTTATGGGTAAATCCGAAATAAATAAGAAAAAAATAAGACATTTATTGTTATAACTGTTAACGCCCTGTAAAGTGTAACTATGTTTTTTTACAAGCGATCAAACAATTATAATAATGCTGTGTGAATTGTCCAGTATTATTATTTATTTATTATTATGTCTCTCATTTACCATGATCTCGGGCCATAAAGTGACCCGGTCCTTTGGAAGGCTTGCGTGGGGCCGAAGCCAACAGCATAGAGGCCCTTTGAGAAGTTAATCTAAAGACGATGGCTACACATAGTGGGTGCACAATATGATACATCCAAAGATGGTATCCACCAGGTGTAGAGACTATTATTATTATGTCTCTCATTTACCATGATCTCGGGCCATAAAGTGACCCGGTCCTTTGGAAGGCTTGCGTGGGGCCGAAGCCAACAGCATAGAGGCCCTTTGAGAAGTTAAGTAAGTTAAAGGCGATGGCTACGCATAGCGGGTATCATCCTCGGGTGCACAATATGATACACCCAAAGATGGTATCCACCAGGTGTAGAGACTATTATTATTATTATATAAACATAGCCGCTAAAAGTCACATGCTATCTTTGAATGGTCGACTGTACCATATCGGTATGCTAATGTTATGATAGGCTATGGTCCGATGGGCCCCGGTAGCCACTATCGCAATCAGAGCGTAGGTACTACTTCCTTATTTTACTACGAGTATTACTAGCCAGCTACTTATTACGACATATCTCAGAAGAAAAAGATGACCTGGATATTCTTAAATAAATTTACTTGAGTTGTTCATAATTTTCCACTTTCAGTTTAACAGAACGACGACGTTTTTACAGACGACCGATGGGGCGCGACGCAGGAGGTTGCGGGTTCGATTCCCGCCTCGGAACAATTGTGTGTACGATCTGCAGATAATTGTTCCGGGTGTTCTGGTCCTACATAGAAAAATTCCCTGAAGTGGATGACCCAGCGACTTCAATAATCATCAACATTTGGCTCAGTTTTATTCTGTAGTAACTGGATTAAAGTCGATGGTTCACATCCACACCGTTACATATCTAATACAATAGGCAGAGACAGTTCGTAGTCTCCCCATCATCATTATTCATCGTGTTTTTGCCAGGGTCGTTGTCCGGGGTCAGTGATTTGGTCACATTGTCTCCACGGGTCAGTCTCCTCATCATAATAACCTGTAGTCATTTACCTACTGCATTACTACATATAAGTATAAAACAAAGTCGATTCCCGCTGTCTGTCTGTCCCTATGTACGCTTAGATCTTTAAAACTACGCAATGGATTTTGATGCGGTTCTTTTAGTAGAGAGAGGGATTCAAGTTGGAGGTATAGAAACCATTTGCCACATAGATTTCCACGCGGGCGGGCGATGCCGCGGGGCGCAGCTAGTAATATATTAAATAATAGGTACTTCAGAGATACATAACCTGGGTCTACTTTATGTATTTTTATGGAATCAAATAATCTGAACTGAATCTGACGGCAGGAATAGCTGAACATTGTAAAATTTCAAAAACTCATTGTAACGCCAAACCCCCTTTTGGAAGATTGATTATATTCTGCGATCCGAGGTTCATAAATAAATTTTGATGTGATGCTATGTAATCTAACTCATTGTTGATCTGATGATTCCGTAGGTAGGACGCTCATGTCATCAGCTAACCTTTACCAGCCGACCTTTCACGCCCATATCTACCCGCAGACAGGCATTTTGACACTCCTGATTGGGCTGTGTAAGTTATTTCACATAATTACAGCGGGCTTTGTGCTCCGAAACAATAGCGGTAAACTTTTAAATCAATCAAACTTGCAGGCTTGTCGGCTTAGTTGCGGAACCTTGACTTGTTGGCACAACAGTTCAGCACGCAGCAGGTTTGACAGAAGGTATTACAACTATAGTCTATCCATTCAGAATGTAGAATGTTTGTAAACATAAGAAATCAGCTGATTTTTAGGGTTATCACCACGAAATGATGCTGGCCTAATAGAATTCCAATGATTTCACATATACATTCTATTAGATTTATTACTTTTTATAATCCTGACGTCAATTCTATGCAGAATCTAATTATTTCAATTTACAAATCGACATTATGTGGTCAAAAACAAAGATTAAAATCACAAGAGATTTTTTGTCTTTGTAACAGTGCCATCCCTAACGAATCTCAGTTTTGACGTCCCGTGTTGCAAACAGTTGGTTACTTTTTAACTACGATTTTGAATCAAAGATAGCACTATGACCATACATATTTCTTACAGAGAGTATTATTTTAATTTAGCCGGATTATTTAACGTTTAATTTCACGCTGCATATTTGCTTAGCGACAATCTGTCCAAAAGTTATGAATTCTTCCAATTTCATCAATAATGTTTAGTGCTTCAAGGAAAATACTTTAAACAGGCACTTATTTACATTTAATTGAGTTGGCACAGGTGAAAATCGTTTGAGAGCATAAAAAGTTTAATGATTTTTAGTCTTATTTCATAATCCTTTAGCTTTTATTCCATTCTATAAGGATAGGCAATGATAAAAGTAGGCTGATTTCACAGGGATGCGTTGATGCCACTTAACTATTTACATCAAATATGACCAGCCCAGTAAGGCACCCCCATCAAAGCTCAAGATGTGACCTAAATAAAAAAATGTTTTTACCCCTACATCAGCTGATTGAACTGTCAGTGGCTCTGTTTACAAACATTCTACATTCTGGATGGATAGACTATAGGTATACAATTTTACGTGACAACTTTAATGTCAATATAAATCGCTAAACAGCGTCGAAATTCCAAAAGCGTTTTGAGGCGTTATACGAGACTGATAACGTGTTTTTGAAAATGTACAATATAAATCGCAAAACAGCGTCGAAATTCCAAAAGCGTTTTGAGGCGTTATACGAGACTGATAACGTGTTTTTGAAAATGTACAATGCTAAGCTATTTACGTGTTCGTTACATGTATTTACGTGTTCTTTAGTAGAGAACACGACTCGGTAAACGTAGTGTAGGACGCCCTTCGACCAGGTGGGATGACGACCTGCGAAAGACTGCAGGTCAAGCTGAAGACAGGGCGCTGTGGCGTTCCTTGGGGGAGGCCTATTTCCAACAGTACACTATCATTGGCTGATGATGATAGCTTTATGCTATTTCCGTGATGGGCTGTTCGTGCATATCTCTTCGGTTTATCCGGTCACCTTAACATTTCACCACCCTACTAGTGACATGACAGCAATTAATTAAGGTTATTATGGCTTGTGCTCAGTTAAATGCTGAGTAGGTAAATTGATTATTTATTTGCCTGTAGAATGACTGAGGCTTTCTGACTTTTAGGCATGTCTATTTCAATAATATTAAACACTAACACCTAACCCCATGTCATAACATCACACAAAAAACATGAAATCTGTCAGTTCGTTGCCGATCGATCATTCTTGGCGGCGGCGGCGGCGCACGCGCAGAGCTGTCTACTTTGACATTTGCGTACGTTGCGTCAGTCTGACAACAAAATGATGGAAACGTGTAACCCGGCCATATTTGGAGAGCCTCGGGTACACAAATATTGCTGTGTCGTGCCATTTGCTTCGTAATAGTTGTAATACTGATAGATTACGTGGCGGCCATGTTGCTAGCAACATGGCCGCCACGTAATCCATGATCTTTGTGAAAATTTGTGCAACCCAATGATGTTATATTTTTTTTCTTCATGCAGCCTGCTAGGTACCCATTTTAGCCCAGTTCCCTCTAACTGATAGCCGATCTGACGTCATAGGCTGTCATTGGCCGTCAGATAGACATAAAGTTCCATGTCATATGTAGGTAGCTATAATAAAATATTGCCATGTTTGTATTTCTTTAAAATGAGTATGACGTCTCTATTTGTAAAATCTCATTGGTGCAACCTAGGTCGCTACACTGACATATTTAAATTAAAACTTAACATTTTAAAGATAATTAGCCACACAAGCATGAAGCCACGCCAAGCCGCATGTCATGACTAACCATATTTGGTCTGTTTGTTTACGTTTTGTAGAGCAATGGGTGGTAATAAAACCGAAAATCGATGAACAGGTATCTTTCAAAACCAAATCTCTAATTCTTGAGACATCATTCCTTGGCTTGCAATATTCATAAACTCATTACAACACCTCAAACATTAAGTCTATACAAGGATTTGCTTTGGTATAGTTTTCCTGCTCAGCTACTTTTGACAATAACATTAACTAACAACATACCATAAATTCGTCAACATCAACTCTTCAACACATTTCGACGTTCTCGTTCACATACAGAAATAACTTCATAACACCTGCATCATTGCAAAATAGTTGAAATAACATGGCCGCCTCAAATTGTTCGATTTAATAAATGTTTATTTGCGTTGTTCGGGTCGGCGGTAATAACTGAGGTCGCCGGAGTTATCATTAAGACAATGCATCATTCTTGGCAGCTGCAGACGTAATGTTAAGACCTGAGAGGTTAAATTGTATAGGTAGGTAACGCTACAAGAAGCAATAAGTAGGACCTACTTATACGGAGGTCATGACGTCAGGTTTTCATTTATTATTTCTAACAAAATACATTCCACACAGCATCATCCCTCAGTAGATATAAATTGGATATTATTGCGTAAATATTGCCAAAATAGACTACTTTAATCTAACTAGTTTGTGCCCGCGGCTTCGCACGCGTTGTTCTATGCAAATATTATGTATATCCCATGGGAAAGTAAAGTAAAGTAAAGTAAAAAATCATTTATTTCTTTAGGCTTACAAAATAAGCACTTAGACAAGTGCTTATTTTGATTACAACTGATTTATGGGATAAAAAGTAGTCCAATTTTTATTCCTGGCCTGGAACTACCTGTATGCAAAATTTCAGCCCGATCCGTTCATTCGTTTTTGCGTGAAAGAGTAACAAACACCATACATACACTTGCAAATAACTTTCGCTTTTATAATATTAGTAGGATGACATTTTAAACCGCTTAGTAGTTCTATGTTTTAGTATTATATAGAATTTAGTTCTAACTAATTAAGAATAAGGTCCAAACAATAATATTGGAAACCTTACTTTCAAATAATAAATCAAAATATCACTCCACTATCGAGCTACCTACCTTATCAATTAATTGAAGTTCAATACCCTGACACTATTATTTATATTCTGGCATTCTGGGCAGGCTGGCATCGATCAAAATTAATTACCATTCGATTCTATCGAGATCCGAGTTACTTTGTTCTAGCGCGTATATCGAAATTTGTTCGATTATACGCATCGATCATAGCATCGATATCAATAATCTCAATGTCAGGTTAATCCAAACAAGCGAATCGAGTGCCTCCTTTGGTCCTGCACCTAACCTTTACCTGGGTGTGTGGGACCGGTCTGTCGTCCCATCGGTTTATGAAGTGATGCACCTGTGTCTGCGCGCACACTTGTGCACTATAATTACATCCATATTATATTTAGTATACTTAGTTAAAATTACATTCACGGTCAAATTATATTATTCACATTAACATTTAATTTATATAATAAATTTGTTTGGCGTAAGGGTTCATTAGACTTGATATCAAAGTCAAAATATTTTATTTCTGTAGGCTTACAAAATAAGCATCCATTGCCTTTGCAGGCTACTGCAATGTCTGTCCACCAGAACCCTTAGCAAGCTATTAGTGCTGTCCAGCATTCTGTGTCTGATGGATCACCTAGAGGTATCTTGGTACTGATATCATGTTCACCTTCATTCAAAGCCACCTCAACTGCTAAACATTGCTTACCAAATGGAGCAGCATTAAATCTAACGGTACTGTCCATAATGATACGCCTCAGTGACCGTGTGATAGGTTAATTAGATTTCTGAAGGATCTATGTTGAAATATGAAGTTTAAGTTTAATAATGTTTTGAAATACACAACGTAATTAGTTCAAGACCGGCTTAGTTAATATAATCGTTATGAATATTATTTGAAAGAACGCCTACTAAATAATTTAAAATATCTGCATAAACATGGTAGTTAGTTTCGCGCGTGACTTCGTTTGCTCTATCTTTTAGACTTACTATTTGAATCTTTGTTTTATCAGCATTTCTTGTAAGAAGACTTGTGAGATAAAACTTGCCATTATCATAGATATTTTTTTCCTCCATTATATTATCCACCAATGGGAAAAAATGACACGTCTATACAAGAATCAATTTATAGTATTTGACTAAGTGCTTATTTTTTAAGCCAAAAGAAATTGAATTTGGATTGAAACCCAGTGTCCCCCTGTGGGCGCTGTCTCGGTGGTGGACAACGGGAACCCACGGTGTAGTCTCAACAGCTGTAGGCGTCACGGTACACCTAGGAATGAATGGATTGACGAACTGGCTTCGATAGAGCATGGCTGCAATTGGCATGGGATGGATTCTTACGTGACTTGTGGAGGAAACAGGAATAACCAACAATGTCAGATCGTTCGATGACAAATTAGTTGACGCTGATGTCGTAGATCCACACTTATAATAATTAAATTAATTCATCATCATCATCAGCCTATATTAGTCCACTGCTGGACATAGGCCTCCCCCAATGAGCGCCATAGCGCCCTGTCTTCAGCTTGACGCATCCAACATCTATCTGCAGTCTTTCGCAGGTCGTCATCCCACCTGGTCGGAAATAATTCATTAATTATTCGTAAAATTACCAAGGAAAATTATTTCCGTAGGTACTTCTCTCTTTTTTGTACTTAATTATGTTATTCTGCTATGTTTTTTCCCTATGTATACTCTGTTTGACATTAAGACATTCTTATCAACAAACAACTGAACTAAACATTGAGACTTGTTGGTCTGTATGTCGGGCTATTGTATTGTAATTACTCGAGGCCTTCCTTTTGTCTCAAAACCTCCATCTTACCTTCAGCCTTCGTAGTTGTGCTGTGAACTCATCACCAGCTATTCCACCAATTAGAGCACGCCGTTACCAGGTGCATCGTTTTCCCGTGACAAATTAGATCGTGTGAGCAGCTCATAGGACCGCTATAACAAATCGATCATGATCCAATCGACCGTTCGATTATGTAACTGATCTACAAAAATCGATTACCATAACACTCGGGTCTGTAATGGCCGAGAAGCGCCAGTTTTTATTGAGGCGAACGAAAAAGGCTTGTTTGTAATTTTGCAGTGAGTTTTGAGCATCATCATCATCAACCTTTGTTAGTCCAATGCTGGACATAGGCCTTCTCCAATGAGCTTCATAGCGCCCTGTCTTCAGCTTGACGCATCTACCTGCAGTCTTTCGCAGGTCGTCATCCCACCTGGTCGGTGGGCGTCCTACACTACGTTTACCAAGCATCTAGTGCCTAGATGAACCTATGTTATGATTTAAGACGCTATCAACGGTAAACTGTAACATATTTATATATTATATCTATCAGTGCTCTTAACTCTCTATTTATTAACCTAACACCGGTTACGGCTGTTATTTTAACTGGTGAATCATTTCAGGTTTAAATAGCTGAAACATTTCGCAAGGGCATCTTTGTACTTTGAACTTTATTGAGGCTAGGCTTATGAGATGCTGCTCTGTGGATGGTGTCCTCTACGCATTTTTTCCGTAGACCTACTCACCTACAATAGCTACATACTATCTTAGTCTGTATTCTGTCTGTACGTATTGCATCAATGTTATAATGAACAAAACACCAGATAAAGCCAGTAACAAGTTCCAACCAAATTCCTCCCTTTGTGACTTCATATCTTCGATCGACACGTTTCAGCGGTGTAATGGTGTAATAGTATTTCGTATTCAGTTGTGTTCTGTGATGTATTCCATTACATCTAATGCCAATAGATGTAACTATTTGTCTCGGGTGACGCAAGCGCACTTGTTTCATTGTTTTAGATAATAACTCCATTGAATCGGAAATGCTTGCTCGGATCAGCGCCCCGCGATGTTTCGGTACTGATGGCAAAGAAGTAAATTGTAGTTGACGACCGATGTGGCGCGGTGGGCGAACGTCCGCCTGCGACGCAGGAGGTTGCGGGTTCGATTCCCGCCTCGGAACAATTGTGTGTACGATCTGCAGATAATTGTTCCGGGTGTTCTGGTCGTTTTCTATGTTTAATAAAAAAAATATCTATCTATGTAATGTATTGTATTATGTATATCAGTTATCTAGTACCCATAACACAAGCTCTGCTTACCATGGGGCTAGATAATGCTGTGTGAATTGTCCGGCATTATTTATTTATTTATTATATTATTAAATAATAATAATAATATAATATAATATAAATAGAAGTAATTTTTGGTCGTTTCTAGTTTTTCTTAGTATTCGATTCCTGTTCCGGTTCGATTTATATCTCAATACTCTGTCTGACGTTCTTTTCTTATTGTAATTACAAAAACCTTAGAATTAAGCAACGGCAACACCTACACCAAACAAAATATTTATTTTTAATCAATTCAAGTGTTTTATTGACAATCTATGAACACAACTGTTTTAATTATAAATACCTACGAGTTGTAATTTTCTTTGTTAATAAAGATTTTCCGCTCTAGGCAGTCCTAACACTACTAAAGTAAATAAGTTAGTATATATAAAATTTAGGAAAGTTTTTTTTTTATAAACAAATAGTAACCTTAATTAATTAATATTGATAACATTAGTTTTTTGGAACAATAAAGCTCTTCTTATTATATTTATTTTTTTAATAAAGACTTACAAGTTAAATAAAAATAAATAATATTGATAACATTAGTGTTTTTGGAACAATAAAGCTCTTTTTATTTTATTTATTTATTTAATAAAGACTTACAAATTATTAGAGTTTCTTTATAATAATACTTTAAACACTTTCATGGTTATTAACACAAAAGTCATTTATGACGGAATAATGGCGCATGAAACTGTGCCGAAATATTGGAAAACTCAAAATCGAATATCCCGTTATAAATGACTTTAGTGTTTCTTTATCTTGAAGTGTTTTGGGAAATCTACGCATCCTAAACTATTAAGTGGTTCTGCTAAGTAGAGCTGTGTGTCACTTAAATAAAATTAAGCAAATTCGCTTTTACTTTCCGTCATCAAAGTGTGTTTTATGCTAAAATAAAAATGTTAAAGTGTATCTTAAGTAAACCATTCTCACATGACGACGAGACGCAAGTCGTTAAGCTAAATCTTAACAAGTTTAAGTTACAGAGAAAGTTGGTAATTCAAACCAGAAGCAGGTATTTTTAAATCATCAATCAATCAAAAAAGGTTTTTATTGCATTCCAAACATAGACCGTTTTACATAATACGTCCATTTATAAATCATTCTCACTTTCACCTCATAGGAACACCATAAAAACACAATTAGCTATCTCATTTTACTGTGAACTTTTCCACAATACCATTATATCATTGATATCATCTTGTAATCTTTTGTTTTGCTGACGGTCCCACAATAACCAATATGGCGACCTCTTTGTTACTGAGATAATTGTTTTAATACTCACAATGTACATGTTAGATACGCTTTCACTTTTAATTTGCATTTTCTCTTAGATCGTAGGTATTTATATCGTCTAGATTCGAGAGCTAGGTTTTTTTCCATTTTCTCACACTTTTGTTATACAGGTTTACAAGTAGCAATGTCATCTGATTGGAACATGAATTTTACTAGCTACGTAGTTTTTACCCGACTGCGCAAGACGGAAGGTTATTTTATTATAGTGAAATGAAATGAAATGAAAGTTTATTTCTTTAGGCTTACAAATAAGCACTTAGACAAGTCATATTTTATACTATTCATTATTATCAATTAAAATTATTTTATAGTTCACTTCAATTTTTTGTCCACCAGTGGAAGAAGTGAGAAGAAACCACTAGTATGTTCATAACTTATGTGTCTAGTACATATGATTTGCTTATCTGTAATTTGTTAGATTTTGAGTTGGAGCAAAACTCGTTCCAAGCTTTTTTATCTTCTAGTGCTCCACATAAAGAGTCATATGGGGCGAGACGGTACGCATTTTTTTTAAAAATGTTTTTCCAATAGAGTCTTCTATTATAATCCATCCAGGATGGATAAGTTTCTTCTGGGAAATCGAATCATAAAATATTTGAAAAAAAATGTTTCGTTATACGTCTCGTTTCTTCTAGTTTGGAACTCCACTTGGATATTAATTTATGTAAAACTAGCTGCGCCCCGCGGTTTCACCCGCGTGGTGATAGATATTTTGGATAAAATCCAATATATCTTTATAAATTGTAGCCTATGTGTTATTCTGATGTATAAGCTATATTATTGTAATGTTTCATTAAAATCCATTCAGTAGTTTTTACGTGAAAGAGAAAAAACCTCTAACCTATTTAAACCACCATCCATACTTACAAACTTTCGCGTTTATAATATTAAGTAGGATATGTGAAAACCAAGTGCTCAGACAAACCTAACATAGGCTTGGAGGCACTGTTAACTAAGTTATGTAACCTACTTTATAATGAATTAATGAACTATCTATATATAAATAAATAAATAAATAATGCTGGACAATTCACACAGCATTATCTAGCCCCAAACTAAGCAGAAGCTTGTGTTATGGGTACCAGATAACTGATATACATAATGCAATATATTACATAGATAGATATTTTTTATTATACATAGAAAACGACCAGAACACCCGGAACAAATATCTGCAGATCGTGCACACATTTGTTTCGAGGCGGGAATCGAACCCGCAACCTCCTGCGTCGCAGGCGGACCTTCGCCCACCGCGCCACATCGGTCGTCAAATATATATATAAATATAATATAAGAAAGTACTTACCGGCTTCGTATAATAAAGATACACACTGACTTCCCATTGTAAGTCTCAGTAACTAATGATATACAAATAGTTCAAAATCATCCGTTCTAATAGGGAAGTGCCGCGATCAAAAATGTATCAGAAGTTACCGGCGGAAATGGCCGAATGCCTATTCAGCTGGTAAATGTTAGGGCCCCTGCACACTAGCAATCTCAATAACGCTTGTGAAATCAACGGTATCATTTCTAACGATTCGAACTACGTCTTTCAAACTACGAAATAAACGATAATCTTATGTCTATATTCGTTGGGAGTGGATGGGGAGGAAATAATGTCTATTGTACTAGGGCAGACGATTGGAAGCAGCACAGGGATTTTGTTAAATATTTAGCATCATTTCATCAGTTTATTTCACTTTTTTACTCAAACTACCCAGATGGTTCTCGTTAGAACCATTGATAACATCCATGATGGATCTCACGAGAACTTTATATCTCATTCGATCCATTTAATGACCTCTGTGGCGCGGTTTGCGAAGGTCCACCAGCGACGCCAGGCGGACCTTCGCAAACCGCGAGGCAACATGCTGCGAGGTTGCGGGATCGATTCCCGCCTCGGGACAAATGATTTGATCCGGGTGTTTTGGTCGTGACGTATAATAAAAATCTATGTTATATGTTTATCAGTCATCTAGCATACATCTAGTATACATCTACAGTACCCATAAAATAATGCTGTGTGAATTGTCCGGCATTATTTATTTATTTATATGATTATATAATTGTAATATTCTTATTATCTAAGTTTTTGAAGATAACGCAGCTCTAGATCTTTAAGTACTGATTCAATAATAACGAAGTCGAACCGCAACAGTCTGCAATAACTCCTCAGCAATGATCTATAAAGTTATTCTGCCAATGTATTCTCTTTCAATGAAGATCTGATAAAATGTGAATCATAAGAGCATTCTATAGTTTATCATCTGCGAGCTTCCTCCTTTACATTGTACGGTATCGAGGTCTCTGGGATCTCGGGCTATCAGGGAGATGGAGCAGGGCTGGAGGGGTTCTTGGGGCAAGAACCCCTCCTGCAAGGCTAACACGCTATTTAACACAACGTAACGCGTTATCAGCGTTTTAGCGCGAATAACGCGTGTTAAGGCGCATTTTAACGGGAATAACTAATAACTTTAAATAATAGCCCCTAATAGCTTTTCAATAATAATCGTAATTTATCTTGTTTTTTGGTCCCAGCGAGTTGATCTCGCAACTTTCTAGACACTATTTTTTGGGAGATTATAAATTGAAAACTACATAAGTATTCATTTTATTATATTTTAATCCGGATGTTACTCTTCTCTTTGCAGTTAGGTAATGGGGGTTTTAAACCCCCGCTAGCTAGCCCTTTATACTTACCCTGACTTTACAGAATTCGATCGAATAGCCGAACAATCGTATGTTACGATCGCGATTTGGCGGCGCGCGCGGCGCGAAGCATTCGCGCAATGCGATTGGTTGATATAACTTAGGTACCTGCGTCCCGTGGGGTTACTTGACTGATTTCGTGGCATGGAATTCGTAATATAGATGTAATTTGAAATTATCATTGACAGATCGTTTTAATTAGTTTATTGATTGGTTCAATTATTTGATCTTTAAAATGTTGACACCAGTAGAATCAGAGCGGCTCAAAGTTACCTCTACTATTTTTCACAGAAATACCAATAGTATAATACTGCGTGAGGGAGAGAGAGCACATGTCATAATGTTTGCGCACACACTAGCGCCATGGTCGAAAATCAAAGAGGACGTTATCACAATCTCATACAGTTCTGTGCCATTTCTATCGCCGCCGTGATCATCAATTAGGCTTTTTCGAGATCCGTTTATGGGTATAGGCCTCTTTCCTTAATTTCCACTCCTCGCTGATAGTAATGGGTTAACATGCAACCGCGTTAGTATCATCCTGAGTTTAGACCTCAGTCTCGCTCGGTTTGCACCGTGTAGAAAGAGATTCCCTGTAATTCAATGCAGAAAGACAGCTTCAGCCATTTAGCTCGGACGGACAAGCAGAAATGAACTTTATCGCTTACCTTCTAAAATCTACACTGTATTTATTCCAGGCCCAGAAAGATAGGCCAGACAAAGAATTCTGGCTAGAATACACTTTGTCTAGCCTATCTTTGATCCACTTTGTCTAGCAACTTGACCCTCTCTCATAGCTATGAGAGAGGGTAAAGTTGCCGACGATAGACAACCCGCATCTAGTAAGTAGGTAAGGTAAGGTACCTAGATAATGGGTATCTTATCTAGTGGTTGTATCAGGGCTCGGCGACCCATTAGTGCGGCCGACTTTCCCCGGGCCTACCAGCCGATTGTTGACGATTGTCCCGTGATGGAACACGGAGCTAATAAACGTGGATGTTCTCCAAATTTGGGTTAATCCTTAAAAAGTTGATTCTATGACTAGATTCGTCCCGAAACGCCACGCTTTTTCCGTCATAAAAAAATATTTTATTCCTGGTTTTGAAATACATCTACGCAAAGTTTCAGGCAAATTTCAGCTAGGTCCATTCAGTAGTTTTAGCGTGTAGAGTTAAAAAAAATCTAAGGAAACATTCCAACTTTCGCATTTATAATATTGTGAATCCTATCCCACGTTTATTCTTGACTAAATCACAAAATGGAAAGGCAAAACCCTCTTAAATAATTTAAAAATATAAATGAGGAATTTGGGATCATAGAATAAAAAAAAATATCTGTATCAATGTAGTTCCAAAGTAAGACCGATTAGTAATATGTTATTTTATGGGTCCTTAATTTTGTATTAAGTATGTGCCTGAAATAAACGATTATTATTATTATTTATATTTAATTCAATCTGACTTAGATTGAATTAAACATGCTATAAAACGAGTAATTTTAACATTTTAACTTAGTGCCATGCCATGCCAGCCTGATGCTTATTGTACAAAAATATAACTTCTTCTAACTTTACCCACTCCTTGGCGGTATCGCGTCGCGCCTATTTTCCCGCCAATACTTACATTACTACTTTCCACTGACACCATGCTTCTTATGAATTGTATAGATATTTTATAATAAGCCTCCAACCAGCCTCTGATTCATGATTGGGTCGTTTTGGGGTCAATTTATTCGGCCTTTTAAGGGCTTCGCGTTTAGGTGGTCTATTGATGGCCTATAAATATTGCTTTCCTTTGATCTGGTTTGATTTTAGGACATTGTTTGTTATAAAGTGGGTCGACGGGTTGTCTAGCTATCGACATTTTCTCCAATCTATTTGCCTTGTATCACAGATATTTATGTTAGGCAGTATAAACTGTTTCACGTAAACGCAATACCTTGTTTGTAATATGCTGTCTTCATGAGCGTATTGGTCTCACGAACATCTTAAGTAATGGCTGATTGTTTTATTTCGAAAAGTTCTATATTTTGCTGTATGTATGATTTTTGTTTATGTTCATTTATGGACCAATTTCTTTTGCTGTTGAGAATGATAATATAATATATATATTATAAATAATATATATTTTATATTATCATTCTAGTATCTATAGTGAGGCAGCAAAACTTAAAAAAAAAAAACAGTTTACAACTTAGAATTTGTTTTAGACGGCTTTAATTTTTTTTAAACAATCAAATTATTTCCTTTCCTATCAATAACGCCTGTCTATTGAAAATAAACTACTCTCGTGAGTGTACGTGTATCGATACCCGGACTTAATATCTGATAGTATTTATATACGGTTTATGTGAGGGAGTCGCTCACGGACACGTTTAAATAGACAATATAAGTTATTTCAAGTAATTTGTATTATAATCCTATAATAGCGTGAAATGATAATGTAACCCAGATGTTATACTCATAGACAGGCTTCACCTAGATTTATCTGTTTATTGATTAGGCTCGATACCCACTGCCTCACTAATAAATACTCGAGCGCAGGTAGCTGCTGGCAGCCCACACTAGATGGAGCTAGTGGGCGTGAGTACTGTTTATAACTTAATCTGTGGCCAGGCAATCATAGTATTTATGCTAAGGTATGATTAATGCGAAAGTTTAAGGTTTGTCACTGAATATAATTTGAAAAAACATACAAAATGTGGATAATAAAAGACCCTAAAACCTAAACATTACAGTGTTTTTAAAGGTTGCCTGGAAGAGATCGCTTCTAAGCGATAAGGCCACCCATTGTTCTTCGCATATAATGTCTTTTATAATAATCTGGTGTACAATAAAGTATTTTTGTATTGTATTGTGTTTTTCATTAAGTTTTGTGGATTAAACTAAAAACATAAGTTGTGTGGACAAAGTTACCTTAAGTTTTCACCAATTTACAGGCAGCGGTTGTTGAACAAATTCACACCCAACAGAAGCATCATAAAGCTCACCTATCACACCTATCAAAAGCTAATTCTGACTGTAACATACAGAGAGACTGACAACACACAGTAGGTAAGGTTGTGCCATTTTGAGATCCCGCATAAATTTGCCTAGCGATCAGTGGAAACAATGAACGTTCATTATGTGGTACCGTGCATTATGCCGTGGCATAATTAGCACATTATGTTATGTCGTAAATACCATTGACCCAGTAGATGAACGAGTAGGCGGTGGAATTTTAGTTCGAAGTCGTAAAGATGGATTCTTTTGAATGAATGAATTAAATTATTAGATTTTATATAAGATTACTTTGGGCCAAGTTGTTTTATTTTTATTTTGGCGCAATTTTACATGGGGCAAAGTGTTATGGTGTAATCTTTGCTTTTGTATATTCGTGTTTCGAAAATAGTTCGTGTATAAAATACTCAAAACAAAATTAAACATTACAAAATGTTGGCAAATTGAATGTGTGATGAGATCTACTAACTTGGACTCATCAAGTAATTCATCAAAATGGACAGTCAGCTTCAGAAATACATCAAACGTTACGTATATACATACGTTACTATTTACTATTTAAGATAATACAGAAATAAACAATAGAATACAGGAAGTATAAAGGGCGTTCTTATGGCTGAGAGCGATCTCTTCCAGGCAACCTTAGGATGGACTGTGACGTTACAGTATTCCTTGAATTGAAAGTCGCTGTATGCTAAAAAATATTACATTCAAATAATTACATAGGAATTAATAGAATAATAGATCACAGTTTTCCAATTTAGAACTGGGTATGTATAACGCTCTCACATGATACAAGCTTTTTATTTTTAGAATATAACAACTATTATCTACAGCTGAGTGTACCTACTGTACGTACATGTACCGTGATTACTAACGATTATTCGTTAGTTTGTTCTCACGAAGAGTTTTGGAATTGCATGTGTTTGTATTGTGAAACGTGGTATTTGGGCTGCATGCGAGTTGTTCGTTAATTTCGTTTTATTTAACTACCTTCCACACTAGCAGGGCAGAATCATGCCTGAATGTACCATCTCCTTGGGTCATGAGTCTTTCGGCTTGTGAGTCACCGGCCGCGATAATAACGCTGACTAGAAACACCGTAGTCTTTCAATATCCAGCGATGGTCCAGCCTCACACAACATTTCGTCACTACATAGTATAAAACAAAGTCGCTTCCTGCTGTCTATCTGTCCGTATGTATGCTTAGATCTTTAAAACTACGCAACGGATTTTGATGCGGTTTTTTTAAATAGATATAGTGATTCAAGAGGAAGGTTTGACACATAGATTTCCAAGCGGGCGAAGCCGTAGGGCGCAGCTAGTATATCATAACTTGAATTATTAAGTTATCAAAGAAAGTTACTATCAAATAACTGAAACAAATTAGATCCAGTATTTACAATTGTAACCATTAAAAAAAAAAAAAATGCTGGACAATTCACACAGCATTATCTAGCCCCATGGTAAGCAGAGCTTGTGTTATGGGTACTAGATAACTGATATACATAATACTATATATTACATAGATAGATATTTTTTATCATACATATGTATAATTGTGTGTATAATTGAGCTTACTGCAGATTATTGCTAACAAGCAACAGGTAGCTCAACTGATCCATATCAGCTTCTAGACCTTCGTGATACATCTTCACTTTCCAGCAGGTGAGATTGTGGTCAAACCGAGAAGGTCTGGAGGTGTCATCATCATCAACAACTTATGTTAGTCCTGGAGATAGGCCTCCCACAATGAGCGCCATAGCGCCCTGTCTTCAGCTTGACGCATCCAGCATCTACCTGCAGTTTAGGAGGGCGTCCTACTCTACGTTATCAGAGGTGCTGGAGGTACTCCCTATTAATAATAATTAAACATAATTGTTTTCCTTTCACATAATTTTCTTCGTAAAATAGAGATGTTTCAATCTTGATAGCAATTCCTATAACGCGCCAGTAATTGGTGCTTTGCACCGATAGCCATATCTACCGATCGGGTTCATGTCGAGGTGTGGCGAAATAGACCTAATTACGTCGATGCAAGGCTGATAGTGCCTGGCATTTACTATCGGGACTCCACTGAAAGGGTAAACAAAACAATCGAGGTACTTTCGGTTTCTGTTTAATTGTTAATTTAATTCTTGGTGTTGTTTCACTTGCCTTTTGCGATAACATTCGACATATCACATATCACGATTGATTTACGTTTAATATTCATTTATTCTCAAAAAGACAATTTAAAGTCACTTACATGAGAACAGGATTCTTAGGTTAAGGTTATACATAGGTTATGGTCATTCAATAGCTGGCTCATTTGATGTGTTCACTTAATAAGAAGTGACTTATCATTTCCTATCGTATACATTAAAAAATATATGACAGTTGGAGGATTTTACTGATGCAACCTGAATCATCCTTCGTTCATTTAATATTTCAACCAACAGGGGGGTGTAAGGGGGACCTACAACAACTCGTATCCCAAGACAACCTAACCTGCAATCTGTAAGTGGTACACCCTGCTAGGTAAAGAACTAAGCTTTGGTGAAAATATCATATAATCTTCATAATTTGATAACTCAGATACAATTATTTTACACTACTTGAAACTGGCAGAAAAGTGCCCAACCAGACAAAATTGTCATTAACAAGGAATCAAAAACCAACAAGCCTTTAAATTTGTTTTCTTAGTTTGGTGATTTTCTTTTCTGTATTCCGCGAACTTTTTGGCCCATCTACCCTTGCATTTTTTGCATTTCAGTATTTGCACTCACCAAGTCCAACGATCTCTCGTAATCATAAACTACTGAACAACTGGATGAGCTAATTTTAACTGCGATGATCTCAGCTGCACCAATCATCTCAATGAGGGCTAATTGGAGCATTAAAGATCATTGTAATCCTGCAAGTACTGTAGGTGCAAACCTGGCTGCAGGCAAAGTGAGGAACGCAGATATTTTACTTTGCCAGGTCCCAGGATTGGTAAATAGGTTAGGTACCGTACCCTTAGTACGGTACCTAACCTATTTACCAATCCACCATACGTAAGTGACGAATGTGTCCAAATTTTAGCGTAAGAACTAACCATACATACACTAGACACAGTCGCCGAGGGATAATTGTGTGTTCGATCAGCAGATATTTGTTCCCGGTGTTCTAGTCGTTATCTATGTATAATAAAATTATCTATCTATGTAATGTATTGTATTCAGTATATCAGTCATCTAGTACCCTAAAACACAAGCTCTGCTTAGCTTGGGGATATATGATGCTGTGTGGATTGTCCAGCATTATTTATTTAAAGTAACTAATGTTTACACCAAAATCTCGGACCATGTCATGTCTACTAATTCAAGTGTTCTATTGTTGTTACTTAATCTCTTTGGTTTCTGATTTTAAGAATATTATTATAGATCACTTTATTATAATAATTATAGGTTATACAACAGAAACAACGCGATTCGGTGCCAGCGGTATTAACATTACTTTGTTGTTTGTTCCAGAGATGGCAGCGAAGATGGTTCGTTTTGTATGATGATGGAGAGCTCACCTACTCGCTCGATGAACACGTAAGTCCTAGAAATATTTCATTAAAAGTTTATATCTAAGAAGAACGTTATCTTTGCTCCACAGATATAAGTATTAAATATAGATGTAACGTGCTATTGCCCATTTGTCAACACAATGTTTTTAAAGGGTTGCGAGATTGAAAAATTTCGTAACCTTTCTAATACAACTGAATTGAACTTAAATGGTAAAGAAAGAAATTAAATAGGTAATTGACAATAGGTACCTAAGTTGTTCATAATAGAGCAGATAGAAGACAGGCTGTGGGACTAAGTGGAGTTCTGTGATAGATATTCCAATGGCTCGGAAAAAACGCAAAGGAAAAGTCAGATACTGCAATTGCAACCGACAATGTTTTAACCGCAATAGGAGTACAAAATTCAATTACTAGTACCAGCTTCCGACTAGATTATCTTTAATAGCACTCGGCAGCTTCCGTGAACACTTTTTCAGGGCGATAATCTTATTTCTTGTAGACTTGCAAGAACTGCAACGTCTTGATTATAGCTAGACTCTAGGTACATTAGGACGGTACCTATACTTACCATTCGAAATCCAGTCATTACGTTAGTTCTAAACTGGTACAACATAAAAACTATATCCAATGTGAATTTTTCAATTTCACACGCACTAAATTGATTCTAAATTAAGGACGATAAAGTCTATTTCCGCTGGACGTGGACACCGATAGACTTATCTATTACAGCGGTACAAATTCAAACCTGTCTGCTCCATACAGGGCCGTGTTGAACGCCGCGTAGGGCAAAGGGGCCAGTAATTGACTTGTTAGCGGAAACACTGGCCACCTTCCCGCTAAATTACATCCAGTTTGTGAAATGTTTTTATGTATTTTCATCATAGTGTGCTTCTATTACTTCGGCTTCTAGAGAGTCTAGAATGCGCTTTATAATTGGCTGTGTCGTAATGTTCCTTCTCCATTAATTCAGTAGTTCAGCGCAATCGTTTTGTTTCATATTTGCAGAAAGGCAATTTATTTTCTGTTTTGTTTCTTCTACTCAAGCGATATTAGATTTTACGGTTTTAATAATAGTTACATAAACGTATAGCAATTTATCGATAAGAAAAACAAACATCGCCAAACAGGTAGCGCGACCGGCTAAACGCCTTTTTATAGCAAAAGCAAATCTTATACATTTTTTCTTTTCTCATAAATATTCATAATAATTGGCATGGTTGCGATTTCAACCTGCGTACATGAATTTTAATACCCGCCTTATAGAGAGTGCTGCGTCGGGAGTGGGAAAAAACTTGACGTTCGCCAGGAACAATGAACGGGAAGCCTAGCACTCGTCGCTAACTTTATACGGTACCCGACACGTCGAGCCTTAAAAGAGCAACGGACGATAAACGACGTCTTTGCCCTTAAATTTGTGGTCGCACATTTGCATCGGGAATAACTCTTTTAGACAAGCTGAGTGGTGCGACGCTTGTCTGCCAATCAGGTGCGTCTGCGAGTGATAAACATATCGGCAGTATCTGGACCAAGCGCTGATAGACCTAGTTGTAAAGTGTGGAGACCAGGACGGGGGCCACAGCTCACGCTGACGGACGGTGCGTCGCCTCCATTGGCGTTCACACCTCTCGTTACAATGTCCAGGTGCATATCATCGGAGATTTGCAATGCGCAGCTCAAATAGAAGGGAAGTCGTAAAAGTCTTTTTGAAGGGAAAGTTGGAAAATTAATGGCCACGCGATGTTTATTGCCGTTTGTACATATTCATTTAATTATATTGATTTTATCGTTTGTTTCTCCTCTGGATTTATGAGGGTTTCATTGGACTGCAATGGAATAATGAGGGCGTGGTTTTTAATTGGTTATTTTATGTTTCTTATTTTCTCCACCCTTACTTATTACTTCATTAGCTCGGGACGGTTCTTTAATAAGATTTTCATTATTTAGATGCAATTAAAGTTGGATGCGTTGATTTAGTTTACGACTATCTGGCTGCGTTAGCTACGCCTACATGCCGCTTCCTAGAGCCGCTTCCAAGGCCCATCGGGGACTCGGCACATGCATATGCAAACACCAATCATAATTTAATGTGAGAGCTAATGAAACGCGGAACCGAGCCGATGTAAAACAGGCCAAGTGTGGGTGTGACTCACGGCCCGCTGGAGTTATACTATGTGCGAGGCGACACCGTCAAACGTGATTCAATTATCCGGCGAATTAGAAAACTTAATGGCCGATAAAGTACACTAGGTATTGTGGAAATCAAAGTTCGAGTTACGATCAATAAAATTGTTCGAAAGACATTTCCAACATCTGAAGATTCCCGCAAAATCCCTCTTGCTCCAAAAAACCGTCATTAAGCAATTTGTATTGATCTTTTGGAATTTAAACTTGAATGCGATGCAGCGGATATGCCTTAATCAAAACTGAATTTAATAAAATGCCGAGAATAAGAGCACGGTTGATTGAGGAAGGAATAAAGCTTGCCCTGAGCTTTACAAACACATTGAGAATGTTCCTGGTATTTTATTCTTCTGGTAACGACTCTATAAATTTTTACTGTATCATTCATTCCTCGGGCTTCTATGATAAATCCATTGAATGGTTATAGATTACTTTTATTGAGCATTAACATGTACAGGAGATGAATTCATTTGTAATTTAAAGAGGGCTGTAAAGGCGTAAAGAGTTTGCAGTTCATTTTGTTTAAATCTTATGCGTCATGAAGCCTTACTTCAGAATTGGATTAAAAGACCTACAAGTTAACGCCACGAGTACAACGGCTAACCTGACGTATTCGCAATAGTTCAAAGACAAAATCCTTAACAGGAAAGGAATACAGAAATAAGAATATAATAATACAGAAATACTGTATAAAAAAAACATTTTTTTATACAGTATTTTTTTACGAAAGTCATTCAAAACGGGATATTTTCCATGATATGATTTTTGAGTCTTCCAATATTTCGGCAATATTTCATGCGCCATGATCACGGAATAATGGAAGGCACTCCGAATAATTTAGTAATAACCATGATAGTTTCAACGTTTTAGTTTTTTTTTACGGGAGTATTTATCCAAGACTTCTAATTTTTTCAATGTTTTCTAACATGTTAAGAATTTCATAGGAGTTATTATATAGTATATACAAATCAAATAGTTTATTGCTTTAACTTAAATTAATTAATATATTTCAGTGGTATATTATATACATACTCTAACAAGCTCTATAAGTAAACAAAGGTGTGACAAAAATGTTACATAACGATTTCCAAAGGGTTCTGGGGGCTTACTCCAAAAAAGAATCGAATCTACGATTTTAGTTTTTACGAGTAGGTACTTACGATTATTCAGAATATTTCTATTTGGCACCGAAACCACAATAGTCCTGCCCATGCATTACCGCTTGAGACGTCTGTCTGTTCAAACGGAAATTGTAATACATTTGCGAATAGAAAGGCTCTCTTTAGCCATTCCAGAACATGACGGACCACCCTAAACTAGATTTGCCTTTGTAAATTATAGCGTGTCGAAATAATGTGTTCCGGCATCAGATGACGGAGCATGGAGCTGCATCAGTCCCTGCGGTCATTTGCCATCCGGTCGCCCGGAACTGCACTGGCCTTTGCATGCCATCTATACAATACAATACAAAAATTCTTTATTGTACACCATAATCAAATTAAACATTACAAAAATACATTATATGCGACAGGTACAATGGGCGGCCTTATCGCTTAGAAGCGATCTCTTCCAGGCAACCTTTGGATGGAAAGAATTATATGAATTTAAGAAAAGGCAGGGGGTGTACCATATGTTATCTAAATAAGAATACTAAAAAACAAATCATAAATATTACAAATTCCAAAATAAATAATACACTACTTAAATACATAAATAAATAAATAGCAAGTACCAATATTCATTCTTTTGGCAGGAAAAACTCCTTGACGTGAGCTTTAAAAACAGGCAATGATATAGTTTTTCTAATGGACTCTGGATCTCTCTATAGTACATTGCAAAGGTATAGCGGAAAGAGGCTACGTTTGACCTTAATAATTTGTTTTTGTTCATCTTTTGTTGCTGTGTTTCTGTACAATACAATATATCTTTATTGCACCATCAATACAAAAAAACAACAATAATAATAAAGGATCTTAATACCAACTAAATCTAGAGGCACAATCGGCGGCCTTATCGCTAACAGCGATTTCTTCCATATATACTGTATATTACTACCTATCTACTAAGTATTTCCTATAAGTACATAATGTGACGCATTAGATTCAAATGAAACTGTAATGTTTCAAAAACTGTATTTAAACTAGGTACATATTTGTACAACTTATTTTCAAATTAGATGGATGTTGGGTATTTGGATCACGCTATAATTACAGTTTTTACGAAAGTTATATTGTAAGGATTGAAAATGATAATAAAAATAGATGTTTTGTTCCTTATTCACACAAAAAGAGTAGATGAAACAGAGTCTAAGATCAAATATAAAGAAAAATTCCAAGAAGTAAGTCCCTGATCTGAACAATTTAACCAGCTGTCAATAAAGATCTATTAATAAACGCTGATGCAAGTATCGGTTCACAAACAATGGCAATAGATAGTAAGTGCATAGAATCGAGGTTTCAATGAAGGAATGCTATATCGCTACCTAAATCTAGCATTGGCTGCGATTGACTCCCACGTCAATTTGTTCGTAAGTATTCCTCTCATAGCCAATTAACTCAAACACTTCGTGTACAAATAATCAGTGTATTGCAAATTGTGTTAATGTCAAGTTGTATCAAATAGCTAGTAAATACCTTCTGGTATTTATTGCTGTGTCATTTTTGTATGTATTTATGTTGTATTTGTTTTGTATTGATGATGACCAAAGTATACCAAAGTTATCGACATAGCTCTGAGAATTAGCAAGCTGAAGTGGCAGTGGGCCGGCCATATCTCGCGAAGAACCGACGGCCGCTGGGGCAAACGTGTTCTTGAGTGGAGACCACGACTCGGTAAACGTAGTGTAGGACGCCCTCCGACCAGGTGGGATGACGACCTGCGAAAGACTGCAGGTAGAT
Organism: Eupithecia abbreviata; assembly: GCA_943735965.1. Lineage (NCBI taxonomy): Eukaryota > Metazoa > Arthropoda > Insecta > Lepidoptera > Geometridae > Eupithecia > Eupithecia abbreviata. The sequence goes on from OX030978.1 coordinate 12,808,013, forward strand.
GCTGGATGCGTCAAGCTGAAGACAGGGCGCTATGGCGCTCTTTGGGGGAGGCCTATGTCCAGCAGTGGACTAATATAGCCTGATGATGATGATGATGATGATTCTTTGTTAATGGCAATTGTGTCTGCTTAATTATGAGTTATCAAATTATGAAGATTATTTGATATTTTCACCAGAGGCTACTTCGTTATCTACCACGTGCAGGTTAGGTTGTCTTAGGAGACGAGATGTTGGATTCCCCCTTATATCCCTTGTATTCTTCATTCATTTTCATCGATCATTTGTTTGTAAAATTCTGCGTTAATACGACGTTCGACGACCGATGTGGCGCGGTGGGCGAAGGTCCACCTGCGACGCAGGAGGTTGCGGGTTCGATTCCCGCCTCGGAACAATTGTGTGTACGATCTGCAGATATTTGTTTCGGGTGTTCTGGTCGTTTTCTATATATAATAAAAAAAGATATATCTATCTATGTAATGTATTGTATTATGGTATATCAGTTATCTAGTACCCATAACACAAGCTCTGCTTATCATGGGGCTAGATAATGATGTGTGAATTGTCCAGCATTATTTATTTATTTAATACTAATACTAATTTTCGATTGCATGACCACATCATAAATTAACATCTCGATTAAATATGCAGCAATGACGACTTCGTAGTTTTCCTTGCAATAACTCAATATCGATTTAAAATTCAACACCCATGCAAATATTAAGATTCGAGCCACCTACGTTTCTTTGATTCGAGTGGCCAACTGGCATGTGCCAATTATGGGCCCTTTACCTCGTTTAGCCCTCGGGGAATGCTTTAAACGCTTGCAGATATGAAACATGCAGATGCGAGGGTGCGGTTTTAAATTAACCGAATTAGTCTTATACAATACAAAATACAAATACAAAAAAAAAATACAAAATATTTATTCAGAAACTTAAAATACATTATATAACAGTGTTTGAGATCCCCTTTTAACACTTTGAGTGCTGAAAACGCACGGTATGAGTTTTCTACAAGTGACTAATATGCGTAAATCCACATTAGCGCAGCGGCTGAGGAAATACAGATCTTTATGACTCAGCAGAGCTGTAATATTTTTCAAACGAAACGCATTTGCGGCGCAACACAACCGCTGTGTAGAGAGGCAGCACGAATTTTTTAGGTAAAAAAAAAAGACCGCAGTCGTCGAAAAAAAACCGCAGTCAAAGTGTTAAGTAAAGTATTTTACCTGTGTTAGGGGAATCTCGCTCTGCCGCAAACAATAGAATTTGGAACGTACATTAAGTCTTATAGCACGTTGACTGTCTTATAATAATGCATGCCGGTTTTGGCGATTCCGGATCACAGGTAGTATAATTATATTTATACTACAGTATAGTATAGTATAGTCTATACATATTTATACTGTAGTATAGTACATCTGTCCCTGTGTTTGACATGAATTTTCGCAATTCGCGATGATTTTAATGCTTAGCAGAAGATTGTGCAATTTATTGTTGTTCCTTGTTTCTTATACCGATATATGGATTTTTATGCGTTTTTAATAGATAGAGTGATTCAAGAGGAAGTTTTATAAACCATTTGACACATAGATTTCAACGCGGGCGAAGCCGCAACGCGCAGCTAGTAAGCTTTATAGAGATAAGCGCGAATCATAATGCGTCATCTAGGTCCATTTAGTGTCCCGCCTTCCTTGTCCACGTTTTATACCGACAGGTCCCGACGCAAGCCCTGACGTTGTCAAAAGGTATTATTGTTCGTAATTACTCGATGCTTTATAAGGTGCCCGCCCTTCGTGGCCGATTATATCTGAGTTTGAGTGGCTAGCCGCAATTAGAGCTTTGTAATTGAAATTTAGTCGAATTTATCCAAAGGTTTATACGAATCAACCGAATGGGCTGGAAAAGTGTCGTTTGCGCTAAAATCATCGTTGCTCAGCTAGTTGTTTGTACTCTGCATTTTACTGCTAGTCAACTATGATCAAATCTCTTGTCAAAAAGTTATTTCATTGTCTTCCGGCAGAAATGCCAGAAGACATTCACCTAATGATTTCATCATTTTTTTTTGACGACCGATGTGGCGCGGTGGGCAAAGGTCCGCTTGCGACGCAGGAGGTTGCGGGTTCGATTCCCGCCTCGGAACAATTGTGTGTACGATCTGCAGATATTTGTTCCGGGTGTTCTGGTCATTTTCTATATATAATAAAAAATATCTATCTATGTAATGTATTGTATTATGTATATCAGTTATCTAGTACCCATAACACAAGCTCTGCTTACCATGGGGCTAGATAATGCTGTGTGAATTGTCCAGCATTATTTATTTATTTATTATCAAATCTCTTGTCAAAAAGTTCTTTCATTGTCTTCCGGCAGAAATGCCAGAAGACATTCACCTAATGATTTCATCATTGATGATTAGTGTACAAACAAGATGTAAGTCTCATCTTTTTACGACTTAAAGTAGTCGATTAAAAGCTTTTTGCGGTGCTATTAAACGGCACTCCTTACACAGGTGAATCCGTTCATTTTGTATGGGCGTAATCTTTGTCAGTTGAATATGGGCAATGAGAGCTAAACAAAATCTCTCAAAAGCCACATTCACATTGGTTCCCATGGTAACAGAACGAGTGCCTATGCCTATAGACCAATTATGCTTCAAACTTGTAAAAAGGGGCTTTGAACTTCAAAAACAGATGCAATTTCACAATCTGATGCAAGTTCTGATAATTAAATTAATAAGAAAATAATACATTTGTGGGATCCAAAGATAAGTTTTAAATTTCACCGAGCTACAGATGGAGATGTGAGTCGTGGATAGTGAAAGTATTAATAGGTAGATCTGTAGACAAGTCTTAGGGACCGTGGTCATCACAAAAAGTCTCTTTATATTTTATTTATGCAAATTTTAAGGTATATATTACTGGACCGTAGAATAAGTTAAATAAGATCTTTTACTTTTCTACGGTCTGAAATAAATGATTTTATTATATATTATTATAATCATCATTGTCATAGGACTTACTAGCCCTAGACGCCCTATTAGACATGAACAAGTCCCACACGACCTAAATACTTAACAGCTTCGAGAATCCTTCCCAATAGATATCAGATCTGCTATCTCCAACAATGCTCGTCCCACGTCTTCGCGGAATGCGTTGTGTAAGCGAGCGCACCCACCACTCACCTGCACAGGCGCTTCCGTGTGCACTTGCCCAACGCTGGGCTGTTTACACGCCGCGGTGATGGATGGGACGTGTTGGCTTTGAAGTGGTTGCGAGAATGGCGGAAGTATTGCAGAATATTAAATAATAACTAAGTGTAATATTAAATATTCATATAATTTACTAGCTGCGCCCCGCGGCTTTGCTCGCGTGTAAATCTGTGTGTCAAATGGTCTATAAACATTCCTCTTGAATCACTCTATGTATTTAAAAAACCGCATCAAAATTCGTTGCGTAGTTTTAAAGATCTAAGCATACATAGGGATAGACAAGTAAGCCTGCTATCCCTAAGTAATCATAGGGACAGGGAAAGCTAGAAAAAAGGCAGGGAGGCCTTTGCCCTGTAGTGGGACAATACAGGTTGAAAATAATAAAATAATAATAATAATATTGAATATCAAGAAAGCTGTATTTTTTGCATCCATATATCGATATGATAAGGAATGGCTTTGGGATGGGAAGACTTGGACTTAACATATTTTTCTTGGGTTTTAGAAATTTAAAATACTTACGTTTTGGTAAAGTTATTGACTTTTATCTTATAGCTGCAATTCTACGGCAAGTAGATAGTTACGTTGATTCGTAATAAAAAAATGGTGTCATTCGTAAATTAATTGTTAATTATGTTAATCGGTATTTAATAACAAAAAACACGATATAGTCGTATCGGAACCATTAAAAATTAATAATTGAACTTAGCCCTCGCACCGACAATACCTGTGATGTAAACACCGCGATAGTAATCGTCTTGATTTGTGGCATTCCGCGAGATTCGTCTGTAATTGCAACATGGCGCTTATTGCCACCTTTACCCTACTTATGGCGCGCACGGCTGCCAGTGTTGCCGTGTGGCAATTCAACAAATAGTAGGTGCATAGACTCTGGGAAGTTTTTATTTGATCTATACTAATATTATAAAGAGGAACGGTTTGATTTTTTGTTTGTTTGTTTGTAATGAATAGACTCCGAAACTACTGGACCGATTTGAAAAATTCTTTCACCGTTGGGATGCTACACTATTCCCGGTGAACATAGGCTATATTATATTTTCAAAAAAGTTAATGATCCGTACTAAAACCGTGCGAAGCCGGGAAGGTCCGCTAGTGTTCTATAAAGATTTATATTGATGGAATGTCTTAGTCCGATGAGAGGACAGTGTTTGTTTATGTAGGCATTTAGGAGGTTGCGGGTTGTATTTCCGCCTCGAGACAAATGTTTGTAAGATCTGCAGATTTCAGGGTGTTCTCATCGTTTTCTATGTATAAAAAATATATATCTCTGTAATGTATTGTATTATGTTTATCAGTTATCTAGTACCCGTAACACAAGCTCTGCTTAACTTGGAGCTAGATGATGCTGTGTGGATTGTCCAGCATTATTATTTATTACTTGTAAGTACCTACTAGGATAGGTACCTGTATTTTTCTTTATCCTGTCTTGTGTACTTATCTGTTTTTATTTGGTGTTCAATAAAGAGTATCTAATAGTAATATATTGTACCTACTTCATTATAAGATCCTTTAAAGCCGCTCTGCCTTACGACCTGCTTTCTGCCCAACTCCGTAGTACTTCCCACCTGGTCACCAGCTGTCGTATATTAGCTGCATTATCTGTAATTCTGCAATAAACAGTGATTTGCCAGTTCTACGGAAACGGCTGAAGGCGGGCCCAGCGGCCTAGAGCACATGTCCGCTGCTAGCTAAAGTTTCTGCATTCCTAGTCGCCTGTTGTGGCAATGAGCATCATCATCATCAGCCTATAGCAGTCCACTGCTGGACATAGGCCTCCCCCAATGAGCGCCATAGCGCTTGGCGATGAGCATCATCATCATCAGCCTATAGCAGTCCACTGCTGGACATAGGTCTCCCCCAATGAGCGCCATAGCGCTCTGTCTTCAGCTTGCCGCATCCAGCATCTACCTGCAGTCTTTCGCAGGTCGTCATCCCACCTGGTCGGAGGGCGTCCTACACTACGTTTGCCGAGTCGTGGTCTCCACTCAAGAACACGTTTGCCCCATCGGCCGTCGGTTCTTCGCGAGATATGGCCGGCCCACTGCCACTTCAGCTTGCTAATTCTTTGAGCTATGTCGATAACCTTGGTTCTCTGTCGGATGTATTCGTTACGAATCCTATCCTTCAGAGAAACTCCGAGCATAGCTCTTTCCGTAGCTCGCTGAGCGACTTTGAACTGGTGGACCAGCCCTATCGTGAGTGTCCACGTCTCAGCTCCGTAGGTCATAACGGGTAGGACGCACTGGTTGAAAACTTTCGTTTTCAAGCATTGCGGTATGGATGACGTGAAGACTTGACGTAGTTTCCCAAATGCTGCCCAGCCCAGCTGGATCCTCCTTTTGGCCTCCTTCTCGAAACTGTTTTTACCCAACTGCAGAATCTGCCCAAGGTAAGTGTACTCGGAAACAGTTTCGAGAAGGTGACCATGTACGACCACCGGCCTTGGATCAATGGCGATGAGCGCTAATGACAAATGAAATGACAAATGTTTTACTTAGCAAAGTAATTGTACCTATATGAAGAAGTCGTTTTAGTCATACACGTAAATAAACAAAACGGAAATCACGCTAGGCTACGTATAGCATTTTCAGCTTTTTTTAAATTATTTAGCTTTGCGATACTTTTCGAACATAATGACGACCGATGTGGCGCGGTGGGCGCAGGTCCGCCTGCGACGCAGAAGGTTGCGGGTTCGATTCCCGCCTCGGAACAATTGTGTGTACGATCTGCAGATATTTGTTCCGGGTGTTCTGGTCGTTTTCTATGTATAATAAAAAATATCTATCTATGTAATGTATTGTATTATGTATATCAGTCATCTAGTACCCATAACACAAGCTCTGCTTAGCTTGGGGCTAGATGATGCTGTGTGAATTGTCCAGCATTATTTATTTTATTTTTATTTATAATAATTAATAAGTATCTGATTGCTTAGGTAGATGCCAGTCGAGAGGCGTATACTAAAGGAAATTAAGAGTTCATTGCTCGCCATTAAGCTTCGTAATTAATTATGAAAGGAAACTAAGATATATCAATCAATAAGGTAGTGAAAAATTACAGCTTTTCTAGCCTTCCCTTTCCATCCTGTACACGATATGTCTGTACACGACGAGATATATTAAGAACACCTTAACATATCTCGTCATAAAAAAGTGTCTACAACTGTGTATATAAACGTACATGGTGCAAAATAACTTCCCAAACTCGACTTGCTTTTTGCTTCTGCAAGTAGGTTGACGGATCCCGAGGACGCATTTACACTGGAAGCGATATTTTAATATCGGCGCGAATAAACAGTCTAAGCTTTTTACTTCGTGAAGCCTCTATAAATCTTCCGGTATCTCAAGATAATAAAGTTTATTATTTACGCAGAGAAATATACGGACTTTGGCAATTTAGAAATAGAAATATTTATTTGCGTTACATATAAAATAATACAAATTAAGAACGAATAAAGATAACAAATGTAAAGAGACCCATTAATTATTTTAATTATTTCCACTTATTGTATTACATATAATAATTTAATTATTCTAAGCAGAAGCAGGTAACCTGAGCCCTGACTTAAATTTTTCTATCTCTCATCCAGGCGTTCTATATTTGTCTTGTCTGCACGGTAGAGGCGCTGTTTCAAATCCCATACAAATATTTTATTTTTAAATCGTCTCCTCTCGATACTATCTAGAAACCAAACTCGGGACTCTGCTTGTGGTGTAAAAGTGTCCATAGTGCTAATATGGTCCGTCTGAGACCCCGATTGGGCACCTTGACGATACATAATTGATTTCCTTCCTCAAAAGCTGACGATTCGCCGAAAGAAATTTTATGACTAATCAGTCGTCAGCTGTAGAAAGTAGACGAGTAAAAGTGGCTTCTGTAACGATGCATCATAACTTGCCGATGTTATAATAATTAGAAAATAACAGGTGCAAAAACGCATGTAAAAAAAAATACTTCAAAAGAAAATTTAAATGGATAGGCAAAAGATAAGTTTAAAAATTGAGTCAGCCGGACTAGACTGAAATTTTCATTGACATGAGAACATACATATATATTTTTTTTTTTATACAAAAATCGTTTATTTGAACACGTAAACTGTTTTAACAGATTACATGTTGAACGCGGAGACCACAAAAGTTAAAAACTGCGGTGTAGTCTCATCGCCCGCCTCCTGACATGACATTATTGTAGAGCTTAGGTAATAAATTACACATATGTATTTAATTGATTATAAAAAGCATGCAAAATATTTAAAGAAGTAACAAAATTCCAGCTAACCTTACACTGGGCTAGATGATGCTTGCCTATCATTATTTATTTATTTTATTTTCCCATTTCTCTCAGTTTGATATTGTATTCTAAATAGATTCTACTTAGACCTCCTGGCTCGTGCCACCTTGGAATAAATAAATAATAAATAATGCTAGACAATTCACACAGCATTATCTAGCCCCATGCTAAGCAGAGCTTGTGTTATGGCTACTAGATAACTGATATACACAATACAATACATTACATACATAGATATTGTTTATTATACAAAGAAAGGAATAAAAATCAGCTGATCGTCCAACATTATCACGAGGCGTCATCAACATCGAAGCCGCAACTTGGAACTTCGCCCACCGCACCACCTCGGTCGTCAATGACGGAATGATTTTATGTATAACATAGACAGATAAACCACTTTGTTTAGCTGCCATGATTCGGCATAACTTTGCCCACAAGTTCCTCAATAAAGTCATATAAAACGGGATATTTACCATGATTTGATTTTTGAGTTATCCAATAATTCGGCACAGTTTCATGCGCCATGATCACGGAATAACGAGATGGAGTTATTCCCTGATCATGGCGCATGAAACTGTGCTGAAATATTGGATAACTCAAAAATCAAATCATGGTAAATATCCCGTTTTAAATGACTTTATTGTTAATAACCATGATAGTTTCAAAAGTTCCTCAATCCCTCATTCCTGATCCCATCCATACCTGTCTTTCATAAGAACTCACGGAGGTTCTAACTTAGCCCTTCGGCATCGCCTTAAGTGACTGCTTTATTTACCTTCACTAAACTACTTAACCTTTAAACCTCCACAAAGGAATGTATTTGTAAACGCGAAATAATCTACGAGTTTACTACAGACTAGCTGTTCCCCGCGGGTTCACCCGCGTTAAACTCGAATTTCACTTTATTATGTAGGTGTTTTTTTTTACACCTTGGGTTACATTATTGGAGTTTTAGTAAGGATCCCTAACTTTTTTGAAAATAAAATATAGCCTATATTCACCGGGGATAGTGTAGCTTCCCAATTTTTCAAATCGGTCCAGTAGTTTCGGAGCCTATTCAATACAAACAAACAAACCTTTACTCTTTATAATATTAGTATAGATTAAGGCTCTTAGTAGGCCACACAAGAGAGATAATGCTATCTGAAGCATTAAGCTCGTTGTTTACGAAAATGTGCGCTTTTTCTTTATTATCTGTTACTCTTTGAAAGCTTTTGGTCCGAAATTCTCCATTTTTTTTTATCTCAGCTTTAAACAATGCAATGTCTTCAACGTTGGAATCTGTTGTTTGTTTTTGATGGTGTATGGTTTGGGTTACAATATTTTTTTCGCCCTTTTAATAATCTTTAGAGGCACATGATGTTTTTTTTTATTATTTTATGCACCTACCTAATGTATATTGTTATGTCGTTTTATTATAGGTACCTACTGGTGGTAAAACCAAACGTTACCTGGGAGGACAGCTACCCGAAATATTCAAAGGTCTTAATTAAAACATTTTAGTGGGTTCGATTACCGGTTATGGCCAGTAGTTTTTCGAACTTCCATGAATGCAGTTTTACTTATTTAAAAAAAAAGAGATATGTTTCCTTTCATTAAAATTGGCAATCTTCAATATTTTGGGTGCCCTGTGTCTTGACAGATCAATCTCTTGCCTTCATCCTGTATCACCGTGACCGGCAATAATAATAATAATTATTATTATTATTCTTTTATTTCTTTCATTTTTCTTTGCAATAGTCTCTACATCTGGTGGATACCATCTTTGGATGTATCATATTGTGCACCCGAGGATAATACCCGCTATGTGTAGCCATCGCCTTTAGATTAACTTCTCAAAGGGCCTCTGTGCTGTTGGCTTCGGCCCCACGCAAGCCTTCCAAAGGACCGGGTCACTTTATGGCCCGAGATCATGGTAAATGAGAGACATAATAATAATAATAAATAATGCTGGACAATTCACACAGCATTATCTAGCCCCATGGTAAGCAGAGCTTGTGTTATGGGTACTAGATAACTGATATACATAATACAATACATTACATAGATATATATTTTTTATTATACATAGAAAACAACCAGAACACCCGAAACAAATATCTGCAATATAGCTCATGTCTGTCATACAAGACCTAACTAATCTAAGCACTAGCACTACTTAGCCCTAAGTGCTTTATCACCTCCGATCGAAGTCACAGCGCATCTAACGAGGCTTTTAATTCATCGAGGCCTACATCTCGCATTTCTCCTAAGACTACTCTCAACCAAAGCAGAGGAAAGCGGTAAAGACTAAACCTTGTATCTTTTAAAGGCTTTCCTATTTCTAAAATGGAGTTCAATAAACAACTTGCAACTACGTAATATTATTTATTTTATAATTTTAATCCATTATTGTCCCACTGCTGGGCAAAGGCCTCCCTTTTCTCCTTCCACTCCTCGCGATCCAACGCTGCAACAGGCCATGATGGAAGATGTGCCTCGAGCTCGTCGCGACATCTCATCCTGGGCCTTCCACGTCGCCTCGTAGCGTTGGGTGGGCTCCACTCTGTGGTGGTCTTTGCCCACTAATACTTACTAAAACTACGAAATATAATATACCTAAATATATTTCATGATATGTATGTAGTATATTTCTATGTAAGTATTAAAAGTATTTTATTTATCATATCTAATATCATAACATAACCTACAAGCACACAGATCCCCTGATACTATCCATCCATGGTTGTCTGGTAGAGATCGCTCTTGAGCGATAAGACCGCCAATTGTAATTAATTTTTAGGTTTTTTTCTGTACATAGTTTTCTATTTTAAGTGCAATAAAGAATTTTCTATCTATCTAAATAAAAACATAACGAAATAAAGATGACGTATATTTATAAAAATTGCATATATTGGTCTGCTGGTCCATTCAAATGTATTCCTGTGTGCATCAGTCGTAGTGTTTGTTCAGAACTCATTGTTTGATTTGCTTTTGATTTCTATTCGTTTTATTAGCAGCCAATTGAAAAATGTATGAGTGATGCACTCACTTTTATACATCTGAATAAAATACCTGAAAGAATATTGTTGAATACCTAGAAGAATAATTTGAAGCGACTTCTGCTTTGTCAGACACTGTGCTTCAGTGTCTCCTCATCCACTATCACGTCTAATCTGGCCAGTTCGTCCATTAACCGTTGAACGTCGATTTTGAGCGATGTTTCCTCGCTTTCTGTGCCAAATGGTAATCGTCACTTGACCATCGGCTTGCTGCCCTACTGACAGGGTCCGATTCAAGGACTTAAGTGAGGGTGGGGCGTAAAATAAATTTCAAACGGTAAACTTTATTTCACGAACCAGTTGTTATTCCATAAACATTAAGTTTGGTGTTTACGTAATTTTTAAGTTTACATAATGATAATAGCAGTCATTATGGACCCATAGCACAAGCATAGTAGAGCTCTACTTGCCAAGGCGGTAAATGTTGTCTTAAATATCACGGGGTATTTTTCTGGATATCTTTAAAATTTCCATTTAATTTGCAGTAGTTGGTTAGGTGCTACAGTGATCTCAACTCGAGCTTTTTAATAACTCCTTGTTTCGTTTTCCATCCCAATAGTATTTTTTTGTCGTCTAAAAAACTAGCCCAACTCTAGCAGTCCGTTGATTCTGCCCTGGCGGCCCGCGAGGCCCGCGATCCAATTACGCGGATCGCAATAAACTAGCGATGTGACGCCCTTGAATCGAATATCTTACTTAAACAGGGATGGTGCAAGTGAGGTGCACGAGCGGAGAACATGCGTGCTCTAGAAAATTGTTTAAAAATGGATGTCGATGCTTGCAGATAAGTCGGTTCTATTTCGAACGACAAAAAGGTAGGTAGTAATTACGTGGTCCTGCTTGATAATGCTTTATGATCAAAAAAGACAGAATTAAGGAATTTTAATATAAAAAAAATATTCTTGGACAGAAAACAAAGGTAATGTACCTTGAGTTTTCTATACTGGGGGTTGTACTCAACCTTAACCTCGATAAATAGGAAAATCAGCCGTTGATTTTCGCCTTGAAAGATTCTGATCTACTTTTGGTAACGGGATATTCACCATAATTGGATTTTTAAGTTTTCTAATACTTCGGCACAGTTTTATGCGCTATGATCACTAAATAACTGAAGACACTGCGGCATACCGATCTACCATATTTTTTTCTTTTTGCCGCGAACATGTTTTGTGTCGTGCTTTTGTGTTAACCATGATAGTTTCAAAGGTTTTATACTTATGGTACCTATACATAAAGCCCGCGCTACACTTACGCTTCGCACCATACGCGCCACATTTTCCGCTCTAAATGTCAGCCATCTGACGTCTGAATCGTTTCGGTGATAGCGAGCCCTTATTCGCGAAGAAAGTGCCGCTTAAAAACGAAAGTACGTCGGCCTCTTTGAACTTCATGCTTCGGGAGTCGCCTGACGAAGGACTAATCTCTTTTGATAAGTAATTAAAGGTTAAAAACTTTTTGTACCAGTTACCTAGTTTGGGATATCGATTTGTAGAAGGTAAAACCGATGCAGGTAGAGAAATTCGCTTTAGCCCTCTCGTTCTCGAAAAAGTGAGGCATTAAAAAGTTTGTTAGGTTCTACTATCAAACAAAATAATGAATAGTCTGACAGTCCGCGGTGTCACCGCCGACTTGCACATTGGTCCTGCGCTCGACCTCTCCCCGGTCGAGTGGGTCTGCCCCGCCATCAGATTCTGTGAGTGAAAGAATAGAAATCGCACCTGCATTGGAGCATACTTGGACACTATAATATGACCTGCGCACATGGCGACGTTGAAAATAGCCACCGCCGTACCCGAAAATACGGCTTCATCATCAAAATTCCCGTGATCTACCCTGTAAACATAGCGAGCTGAGGTGGCCTTGGTAGGCCATAGGGAAACCTATGCTTTATTCCATGTTGTTCAACTTAACAGGTGCACGACAGCCAACAACCAATGAATAGCACTTATCAATACGTCCATAAACCATTCCAACTTGTTATAATTTGACATATTATTTATAAGAGCATCTGAGCTATTGGCCCCAACACGCGGCGCGTCAGAAACCTGTTCGCTTCCGCATACAAAACGCATGATAAATGACACTTCAAGATGTCATAACGGCACTCCGCGAACTGACAGTCACTCTGACAGTTACCGACTTATTTAATCTGTGGCTGAGCCTAAGCGGCTTACCTGATCAGCTGATTGGTCCGTGACACAGATTTGCGTCTAATTTTCATGTTTGAATGGTGTTTGAGGGATTTTGCTGAATAAAATAAGCCGGGATCGTATTTGAGAGGTGCGTTGGGAAATGTGTTGGTGAATACAAATCGCTTGCTACCTCATTTATCATCATTATGTCATGTAGCTTTACAGTACTCCCGGCTTTTGATCGGTTCGTAGAATAGGCTTACAGCGTGAGTCTGCCTGCAGCTTTGTTTTGCATTATAACATCGGGATCATAATGTGGAAGCCGTTTGCCTAACCCTCGGCATGCCTGGTGGTAAAAAGTCACATGGTATGCGTGGTGGGTCTGTGGGACCCGGATTTAATAAAATAAACTTTGGGGTAGATGCTGTGTACAATTATCCTAATTTATTGTTTTTTATTGAAACTTGCTTTATATTTAAGGGAGATAAGTAAAAAAAAAATTAAAATCAAATGTCCTTATTAATAAAAACTGTTATTAATCATTTATACTCTTTTCAACGTCAAATTAAACTACTATGATTACAAACATGCAAAATCAACTTAAAACAAATGGGATCTTGATTAGACTTCAGGAAAAATTAGGCACATCTATAAACTTATATCTTATAGTAAAATCTCTAGTCCTCCTCACATAAAACATCGTTTTCTAGAGCCTCATTTTGAAAGCAGTTTTAGTGTAGCAGCACTTAAAAATGTTACACCACGTGCCTGGTGGGGCCCGGCCTGTGAAATCTAGTGGTTGTCGTCAAGGGGTTCACAACGGTCAGCTACTGAGAGCGGTAAAGTGCGAAATTCGAATTCGGATACAATACAACGGTTCTTCTGCGTTGGTGGGTCTGAGGGACCCTACCAGGCATGCCGAGGGCTAACTGTGGGACAACAATGAGTTAATTCAATATAGTCGGTATTATTGTACTTTACGCAATAGGAAAGCCTTATTGCTCAAGTATTCGCAACTAAGTATCGGGGAACTCGCGATTAATATAGTGATAGGTAATCTAGTAATACGTAATAACCCCGACCTACGCTATAATTTTAAGAATATGTGCTTTTCTAAGCTAAGCTCCGTGTAATGACCCAACGACAATTAGTCCAGTTATTTTTTCGAAAACAGGAGGTTACATACTAAGAAAGTTTTGCCGGGAGTTTTAAAATTGCGTAATTTTATAGATTTCGATGTTTTCTTTACAGGGTAAAATACCAAACGACTGGACTATGTCTTATTTCATTTCATAATATAGTCTACGATATTAGATTAATGTACAAGGTGAAAATAACATTATGTTGGATAATGTAATAAGGCGACATCCGCTATGATTATCTGTGGTCAACGCCTGTAACAATGATCGAGATAGTGATCTACCGCTGGATGCGCCGGCGCAGAACGGAAGTGGCGTGTGACAATGCTCTATTGTGGCGGTAATTATGTGTGGCATGCCATCAGACAGGGGAATGTCCCTCAGAAGTCCTCAGATACATATAATATGTACCTTCTTAAGTTTTGAAAGGCGAATAATCACCGGTCACGACTTAAATTAAAATAGATTCGCGTTGTTTATATGTTCTGAGTCCTACAAATAATAAAGTTAAAATATAAATACAAACTTTGCTGATAAGTCATTTGCTAGCTATAATTAAATTGCAATATTGGACGCTATTGATATGTTATTAATAAAATATATATATAATATTTATAGTAATTCCAAAGAATAATTGATATTTTACGAGTAAAGTTCTCAGGGTAAAATAAATTGCAAAAGTTACTTGACCATTTTTGGTCACAACACAATAGAAGTGCTCTTCCTGGTGGGATTTTAGACGAAACAATGTCAGTCGGGTCTTCTTGTTCTTAAATTAAATAATATATCTGAAAAAGAACCTGAATTACTTAGGAAGGTACCTACTCAAGTCAAAAGTCAAAAATCATTTATTCTTTAGGCTTACAAAAGAAGCACTTAGACAAGTCATATTTTATACATTAAATTATTATTAAATAAAATTATTTTACTCAATTGTTAGATGACATAGCTTGGTACCCGAATGTTGCCAGATTGCGACACCAAAGTTGTCAACTGTAGCAGCGGTGACATAACATAACTGACTCGTGTAGAAGTGCCCTTAAAAGGCTTGCTTTAATTTGTCACATTAAAATACAATAAGCAATCAGTTCACGAATAATAAAACGGTGTTCTTATTCATGAGAGCCATGATGATCATCATCATTCTATTTCATTCATCATCATCATCAGCCTATAGCAGTCCACTGCTGGACATAGGCCTCCCCCAATGAGCGCCATAGCGCCCTGTCTTCAGCTTGCGCATCCAGCATCTATACCTATTTAATTGGCCAGTACTAAATGTATACCGACTAAAGTCATTTAAAACGGGATATTTACCATGATTTTATTTTTGAGTTTTCCAATATTTCGGCACAGTTTCATGCGCCATGGTAAAGATCCCGTTTTAAATGACTTTAGTGTTAATAACCATGATATTTTCAAAAGTTTTATTGTGTACCGACTAAGCCGAAAAAGGTGTTTTTTTTTTAGATAGATAGATTATTTATTCATACAAATAGGTTATATCATTAAGTTAGTAGTGCCTTAAAGCCTATGTTAGGTTTGTCTTAGCACTATAGTTCTCACTTAATTTAAAAATAAATTGATAATCTAGGTACTGCAGTTAACGAACGATCGGACAACAATACAAGTTAACCTATATTAAATTATTATCCTAGATCTTACATTTAAAAAACTCATGAAAATTGAATGAAATTGATGAACGATTCTGGACCATTGAGTTTAATTAAAGTTCTAGTACAATATTAACACTTTGAGTGCTGAAAACGCACGGTATGAGTTTTCTACAAGTGACTAATATGCGTAAATCCACACTAGCGCAGCGGCTGAGAAAATACAGATCTTTGTGACTCAGCAGAGCTGTAATATTTTTCGAACGAAACGCATGTGCGGCGCAACACAACCGCTGTGTAGACCGGCAGCACGAATTTTTTAGGTAAAAAAAAAGATCGCAGTCGTCGAAAAAAAACCGCAGTCAAAGTGTTAACATAGTGTTCTGGACCTATGTGAGTTAGACCTTCAGGGGCATAAACATATTATTTTAAAAAAATGTAATTTCGTTTTCTTGTTGAATTTGGAGGACTTAAGGATATCAAGGATTGTAGATTTATCTGGATATTTTCCGTTTTCGTATAAGTTTTTCTGTATGCTTTATATTTACAATTTTTCGGCTTGTACGCGTGTTTTGAGACACCATGTATAATAGCAGAGTATATTCCATTTAACACTTTGACTGCGGACTTTTTTCGACGACTGCGATCTTTTTTTTAACCTAAGCCATTCGTGCTGCCGCTCTACACAGCGGTTGTGTTGCGCCGCACATGCGTTTCGTTCGAAAAATATTACAGCTGTGCTGAGTCACACAGATCTGTATTTTCTTAGCCGCTGCGCTAGTGTAGATTTACGCATATTAGTCATTTGTAGAAAACACATACGGTGTGATTTCAGCACTCGAAGTGTTAAAAAGGTATTTTACACCACATTAGTGCTTTGTCGGCATCTAGTAACACATCAAAGAGTCTATTTCAATTAATTGCATAATTCAATCAATAAATCTCGCATAATATTACCAAAACCCGTAATTACTCCAAAATGATATCAAAAACATTTGCCAACATTATGTCAGACACTTTCGCTCGAAAAACGAATTATCCAAATTGCAACAGCAAATAATAAATCAGCCGCCTCTGTAATTAACGATCGTGTTTAATAAAAATCGATTAAAATAATATTTAATCAATTCGCTTTGGAATTCATTAAGAGATTGTATCTGTGTGAATGATGAACTTGGGATTCGGCTATGCCGTTTTCGATGAACTGTTGTTTTAAATGTTAAAACTTACTACTATCTAGATAAGGGCTCTTGTATCGGGATAAGTAAATAGAATTGGTTTGTAGAGAACTTGTACATTAACTGAGCCTAACTGAGACTTAAAAAAACTCATGGACGTACGCATTCTTCCCATCCTGACCTATGGCGCTCAAACTTGGTCTCTAACCGATCGTCAAAAGTCCGCCCTTGGGGTCTGCCAACGATCCATGGCGTCAAGCGTAGCATCTTAGGAGTCAAGCTGTCAGACCGCGTGCGGAACAGCATACTACGCTCCAAAACACGCATCGTTGACGTTGGTCAGACAGCCGGAAGCCTGAAGTGGAACTGGGCCGGACACGTCTGCCGTATGTCCAGCGACTTGTGGGCAAAGACCACCACAGAGTGGAGCCCACCCAACGCTAAGAGGCGACGTGGAAGGCCCAGGATGAGATGGCGCGACGAGCTCGAGGTACATCTTCCATCATGGCCTGTTGCAGCGTTGGATCGCGAGGAGTGGAAGAAGAAAAGGGAGGCCTTTGCCCAGCAGTGGGACAGTAATGGCTTAAAATAAAATAAAAATAAATAAACTGAGCCTTGGTCCATGGGGTACCGAGGCTATCTGGGTTGTTAAAAAAATATCTGAGCATCTAGCTCGTCGAAACGACGCGTGATCCAAGATCTAGTGAGTATTCTAGCGCAGCACATCAGCATTGCCATACAGCGGGGCAATGCAGCCAGCGTCTTGGGGACGCGCGCCGACTGGTACTGATATGGATCAGTTGAGCTACCTGTAGATTGCTTGCAGTCTGCAGTTAGCTCAATTGTTTCAATTGTAAATATTAGTACTAATTTATTGTTTCTATTATTTGATTGTCAAGAACACGTTTATCCCAGCGGCCGTCGGTTCTTCGCAAGATATGGCCGGCCCACTGCCACTTCAGTGAATTCTAGGAGCTATGTCGATAACTTTGGTGGTGGAGACCACGACTCGATAAACGTAGTGTAGGATGCCCTCCGACCAGGTGGGATTATACCTGCGAAAGTCTGCAGGTAGTTGAGGGATGCGGCAAGCTGAAGACAGGGCGCTATTGGCGCTCATTGGGGGAGGCCTATGTCCACCAGTGGACTGCTATAGGCTGATGATGATTTGATTGTAATTTCCTTTGATAATAAATAATGTCTGATAAATGTAATCCATTTACTATATTTACTTAGAGAACATTTTATTCCTAATCATTGCTTGACAGAGCAAAAGAAAACAAACAAACAAATCTCCACCTTCATCTGTAGAAGTAGGCCCTTATACTGATAACAAAGTGATTCTAATAACAGAAGAGAACGACTAGGACTGCGAAAATTAAAATACCTTCTACTTGTGCAGGCTGTTGGCCATCGACGATACTCCTTAGTAGTATGATATTTGCGTTGGCGGCGACAACTCCGCTATAAATCATCTCATGCAGAATGGTCTAAGATAATCTACATTATGGTCAAAATAGCCAATATTTTGTTACGACTCTCCAGAATTCAAATTGTTCCTAAACTATGAAATTGCAAACGAGCGTAATTTTAGAATGTGTCTCAATGTTTCGCAAATAAACAATCTTTCGTATTGCAAGTGGAGCGCAGCTTTGCAACCTGCTTATATTATATTTGAGCACTAGAACACTGGTACCTATTATCTACTGTACCTTTATCAGGAATATCTTAAAATTATCGACAGAGATGGATGGAGGAAGAGAAGGGAGGCATTTTCCCAGAAATGGGTCCTGATAGATTTTCATGGCATTGAATGCGTTAAATTAGTACTTACTTTAAAAGCATTCACTGCCCAGCCTCTGTGATGCGGCCCGAAGAAGGACGAAGGGCTGTAGCTATAAGCAGTGTGGTTCTACCACATATGCGTCATGGACATTGAAAGTTGTGAAACATTTTTTTTATGTTGCTTCTTATATCTTCAAGACAAGAAGCAACATCTAGCAACAGTTAGCAAAGGTTTGCTACGGAACACGCACAGACGTCTTAAAAAATGTCGAATTTTCAGAAAGACAGACGAACATAATACATTTATATAAGTTTTCCTTTTTGGTACTGAAA
This sequence comes from Eupithecia abbreviata, assembly GCA_943735965.1. Taxonomy (NCBI): domain Eukaryota; kingdom Metazoa; phylum Arthropoda; class Insecta; order Lepidoptera; family Geometridae; genus Eupithecia; species Eupithecia abbreviata. Next base: position 12,826,758 of record OX030978.1, read on the forward strand.
CCCTTAACAATAGTGGCAGTTAATCCATGGGACCGATAGGTACTCTTTGCCACAAGCATCTATGCCTCGATACCATCCTTTGTTCCTGCTGAACCAACACTACTCTAGAATCAAAACAGTTTACTTTCGCAGTCGAAATTGAGAAGATAATAGAGGAACAGTAAAGTGAAGTAAAATGTGACCGCATTGGATCGAAATCACAGCCCGCGGCGGCTCCGCTACCCGGACAAAAACACCCGGCATCACCGCAATGTAGTAGTCAGGGTGCATTTACACAGAAAACAGGAAAACCAGCAGCTTGCACCGGTACGTTAGTTATGTCGTGTTGTTAACGGTTTCCACCAAAGCCAAGCAGGGCAGAAGAGAGTAGATGCTATCTGAAAACTAACTAAGTGAACTAGGTAAACAGATATTATGTAGGTTATTTGTAATTTCATCATCATTAGTCTATGTTAGTCCACAGCTGGACATAGGCCTCCTCGCATAAGTGCAATAGCGCCCTGTCATAATTTGTGGTTTTTAATTTTTTTGGCACATTTGCATGTGTTCACGAAACAAGGTAAGGCCACTTGCGATGAGGTTGATAATAATGGCGGTGTCTTGAAGATGATAATGTAATGTATTTTTATTGGCAAATATAACCATCTACTTACATATCCCTTGAGTTGCGATTGTGAGCAGAATATTTTACGAATAGTGACTCAATATCATGCAAAATTCTTAAAAAATATCTCATGGTTGTAAAAACGTATTTAAAGAAAAATATTTAACAATCCGTGTAAACGCGGCCTAAAGTCAGATAACGACAGAATAAGCAGCAGTGCAAGAATGGCACAGAATAGCGCAATGCTAAAGTAATGCAAACAAAGCCGCAGGTAGGAAATGCAAGTCAATTCGAAGGCAGAACAAGTCATAAGGGCTAGCGATAAAAAATACAGAAAATTAAATTGATTGATATCTTTTTATGTTTCTATTCTTATTGAGATCTTATTGGTCTGAATATGTCACGTAGATAAAGATTGTGATTGAAAAGACAGCCGCTCTCATGCTATCCCGCTTACATTTTTGATCCAGTATGATCTAAGCGGAGAAGCATGTATGGCGGTCATTTTCTGTCTCTCTTTATCTACGTGAATTTTATACTTAACTTCGCGACTTATAGGTATAAATCTTTGGAACTTTAAATCATTATATAACACAAGCTCTGCTTAGTTTGGGGCTAGATGATGCTGCGTGGATTGACCAGAATTATTTATTTATTTATTAATGCGTAAAATGTAAACTCTATAATAAGTTCCATCTCGACGACCAATGTGGCGCGGTGGGTGAAAGTCCGCCTGCGACGCAGGAGGTTGCGGGTTCGATTCCCGCCTCGGAACAATGTGTACGATCTGCAGATATTTGTTCCGGGTGTTCTGGTTGTTTTCTATGTATAATAAAAAATATCTATCTATGTAATGTATTGTATTATGTATATCAGTTATCTAGTACCCATAACACAAGCTCTGCTTACCATGGGCCTAGATAATGCTGTGTGAATTGTCCAGCATTTATCTTACCAATCAAACAAACAGTAGCACTAAAAAAACGTAACATAATTGTGGTTGACAGTGCTCGCTTCCACTCTTAGCTCACATCTCACCATAATACCCACCATCACAGTTTCACCTCCACCCGCCGGCCACCGCCAATTCACGCCCAAATAAACTGCCCTACAAGATATGTACTTTAATGTCCCTCTGCTGTGACACTGCAGTCACCTGCCCTATAATGTCTACATTATTAGAAGACAAGTCAATATAATACGGGAGATATCGAGATACTTGCGAATGAAATTGAAGTTATGATGGCTTCAGATGATGTCTATCGTTTCGTGGTGCAAGGGAGAAAGTTCTAATATTTCAGTCGATGGAATGTTTATGTATCCATTCCTATAAATCATAATACTGTGAAAGTATTATTTGTAGAATGAAAAGACCCTTTGTTTTGTATTATGGTTTTCGTGTCGACTTTTAAAAAAACAGGGCAACATCAGTCAGCAGCTGGTCGATTCAGGAGTATTCGAGCGTTTATCACTCGTACTCATTTCGCCGATCGTTGATTATTTTCTTTAGATTATCTTATCAAAATGCAGCCAATGGCATTTTAAAATAGTATGCAAGATAAATTCACGAATACTTTGAATTGATCAGCAGGTGCAAAAAACCTGTGATATACATATTTCTTCCTTTTTTCATGATAAGAAAATACTTAATCCACCTTAATGTATCCTTTTAACAGTCTGTTGAATGACACGAATGGACGTCGCCGCTAGAGCTCGCTGATTAACACAGTAATTTAATCACTGTGTTGCCAACCTAATGTATTACCCTGGAAATAGGGTAACAAACCCAATTATAGGTTGTACCGGTCTAGCCCGGGCAGGTTGTAACTAGAAATGACCCATCGCTGGTCAGTTGTACAAATTAACTGCTTATTTTATGGAATATATTCATTGCCTATAAATCTAGCGTGCTATGTACATGTTTTAATGAATAATAACTATGCAGCAATTTTATAGGTCTCCTTTTATTAATACTCCACTGTTTCATGCACTAAACTCTACTTAAATCCCGTTGGAAATTATATCTGCCTCAGTTTTGTGGGTAGGTAAGGTAATTTCATTAGGGATTATAGGTACCATTAAATTAAAATTTACGCTGTTGTTCGTCCGCACTTCCAGGTAATTTCGCTTGGTACTTAGTGATCAGTATCTTCATTAATACCTAGTAGACGTAGACTCCCTATAAAGTTACCTAATAAATAATTGATGCTAGATAATGCTTCGTGGATATTGCAGCGTTATTTATTTATTTTTTTATTAAATGTTCTAAACTTAGGAAGATATGTATCTGAAGATCAGTGTGTTGAGTACATTCCACATAGGAGATGACCTTCGGCAATTGGCTCAGGCGCGTGGGGTCCACCCGGCTACTCCCGGGATAGCAGGCGGGCGTAGGCGTGACGTGTCTAACTGTTCTTTAGCTGCGCTTGCGCAGGACGCTGCCTTAGAATAACTAGGCAATGTTTTTGCAAGGCGTCTAATTACTCTAAGGGGCGCTGCATACAAGATTAAACTAAATTAGTTATTAAATCAACCACCCGAAAGTCTTGAACTGTTTTTGATACGAAATATTGTTATTTTTGTAATCTACTAAGGTATACTAGCTGCGCCCCGCGGCTTCGCCCGCGTGGAAATCTATGTTTCAAATGATTTATAAACGTACCCCTTGAGTCACTCTATCTATTTAAAAAAATCCGTTGCGTAATTTTAAAGATCTAAGCATACATGGACAAATAGATAGCGGGAAGCTACTTTATTTTATACTATGTAATGATATCGGTTGAAAAAGGTTGAGATAATTTCAGAGCCTGTTTATAAAAACTTTTTTATTTCGGATAATTTTGGCTGTCCCGAGTGGTAGTATATGTTAGCCAAGTTGGTAACCCTCGTTCTTTCAATACGCGAAAAAGTTTAATACAAAATACTATGAGCTCACTACGAGTATGTTTGTTTGTTTATGTAAACAACGGTCTCTAAGTGTTGTATTGTAATCCTTACAGTACTAGCTCATAGTATTTTGTATTACCTTTTTTCGCGATTTGAAAGCACGAGGACTACAATACAACCCTTAGAGCCGGTTGTTGACATCAACAGCTATGACCAGTTTTCTATGTAAATGCGTCCTTACGGTGCCGGGGACACGTTGAAGCTAATTTATGCACCAATCAGGATTCGGAACGGTGATTGTGGTCTATGGCAATAAAGATCTTAGACTATCAATGATAATGTTATCTGGCTAGGAAGGCTTCCATTAGGGCTAAGTACTCGAGGCGGTAGGTTGGGTTTAGGTTTTACTAATGTCTAGCTTTAGCTACTATTAACGACTTCTGTGGGTCAATGGCACTGGATTTTACGTATTTATTTATATGAATTTAGTAATCACTTTTTATGAACTTTGAAAAAGGAGATGGTTATATGTATGGCTGTTTGTATGTTTGTTAATTTCTCCGTCATTTATGGACCGATTTGGATGATTCTTTAGCAGTTTTATAGGGAATGATACAGAATGACTCCAAGTGATTAATATTTATACCAAAACTAAAAAAAACTGTTGTAAAAATGAGATGAGATTCAACGTCGGTTTTTTTTTTTTTTTTAACCATACAAATTTGATTTATTATTTTACATTTCTTGAGTCATAAAGCTTGTAGGTAGCCGTATGTTTTACAGAAATCTTATCTTAAAAATAATAAAAAGAACACTGCAAATAAACTCTTAATTAAATTATGTGCAATATCAGTTTCCGTTTAGTATATTCTTATTCTTCTTTAAAATGTTTGATCGTTATATCAAAAATTAAAAGAAACATCGATAATATTACTCCATGCCTTCACAAGAAACTCTAGATCAACTGAGTAAACACAAGTTCTACTCACATTTCCCAGCATAAATTCAATTGTTACAAACTAAAGGCACCTGTGTCCATTACCATCCAATCCGCTCGACCTGCATCCAGCCTAATCACAACGGTTCCTCCACCGTGACAAATCTCTAATGTGCCAACTGCCAGCACCAGCTCACCAGACCTCCCACCCCTCTGCAGCCTCCTCCAAACACGGACTCCCGAAGTGCAACTCCTAGGCATCCAAAGATCCAAGTAAACTGGTCAGGACCCGTTAAGGTGCAAGGCTAATTGTTTTGTACTCCGCCACGAGATTTATGACGTCACGATTCCAGCCACTTCCGGGTTTGAGCTTTCTAGAATCGTACTAATTCCATATCCCGACTTTTCAATTCCGTTACTACCCTAGTGATCTTCGAAGAAACTAATTATATCAATAAAAAATTGTTACCCGTCGTCTATGATATAAAGCAACTAGATATTCATAAAGCAATGATGTTGAAACAGAACAGCTAAAGCCCCGGCAATAACAATAACGGTTGCGGCAGTTATAGCAGGAATATTTAATTTAGCTGTTGACAGTGGATCAATAAACAATGGCGCGGTAGGACCGGTTAAGGTATAAGGGCTCACATCTGTAAGACAATCTGATTTGTTGACCCATTCAATGGAACTACATAATCAGCAGCATAGAAAGGACTGAACATAAGCTCGTTCCTGGTGACCTTATTTCGAGCGGCATAAATTATTGCACTTGGCAACACAAAAATTACTTTAAGTTCTGAGACTTACCACGTTTTTACGAATGGTATGGAAGAACTTGTTTTTTTTGTAAGTGTGTAAACGACTTTAGTATTAATTGTGTATGACATGTTATTATATTCAATAAGGTCCACATGGACAATTACATATATTATAATGAACGAATAAACATTATGAATTAAGTTTGATTACTAGAAGGCATTATAATTTCTACAAACACCAAGTGTTCACACAATTTTACGGGAAAGATTAACACTTTGACTGCGGTTTTTTTTCGACGACTGCGGTCTTTTTTTTACCTAAAAAATTCGTGCTGCCACTCTACACAGCGGTTGTGTTGCGCCGCAAATGCGTTTCGTTTGAAAAATATTACAGCTCTGCTGAGTCACAAAGATCTGTATTTTCTCAGCCGCTGCGCTAGTGTGGATTTACGCATATTAGTCACTTGTAGAAAACTCATACCGTGCGTTTTCAGCACTCAAAGTGTTAACAAGTGAGAAGAACCTGTGAACTGTAAGTTCAAAGGTTGCGGTGCCTGTCGCTAGGCCAATGCGGCTTTTCTAATGTGGATGACAGACAACCATGGTAATATGTAAATTTATAGACGCGTCTTGAGCAATAACGTGCACTACTCGTGTCAGACGACCGGTGCTGAAATGATACTTTTAACGACCAGGTAAATTACGCTACAAACGCTATGGAAGGTTAAAGGTTATTAATAAATCAGATTGTTTTATAACAAGAAATGGTCATGTTTATTGCCGTTTGCGAAATTAAAATTACGGCCGGTGCGCAAGCCATACCGCGAATGCACTAACCATATTCCTTTGAAAGCACGTAGATGTAGAAAATAATAATTTTATTGCTCGAACCCACGTTATAGGGTTGATGGCCCAACGCTAAAACCTAAAATAGACATGAAACTGTTAGGAATTTATCCCATTCATAGTCTAGCTATTTCAGAATGTAATACTATGGCCCAAGTGCCATGGGAACCGTTGCGCAACCCTCCGTGTATCAGCGTCTTGCGCACGCGCAACCAAACGTCAAATTAGACCATTCGGGGATACGGCGAAAGTTATATTATAAATCAAAGCTCGTGCTGTTGTTGTCATTGCTTACGACATTAATCACCAATGAAATACATTATTTATAGATAGGATTTGTATTTGTCACTTAGATAAGCAGGAGGTTGCGGGTTCGATTCCCGCCTCGGGAAAATTGTATGTACGATCTAGAGATATTTGTTTCGGGTATTCGTTATCTATGTATAATAAAAAATATCTATCTATGTTATTTTTTTTATAATAACGATTATTCGTTGTTATTGTCAGAATATCATCTAGAATCACGGAAAAATATTATAAGAATTGCATTGTTGCAAGAATAAACTTGACGATGATGAATGATAAGGGTGTAATTTTCGATCAATCCTTCTCATCACATGCATCATTCAAAAACATCGAGAAGAATAAAGGCGTGCTTCCAATGCAGAAAATGTAACAGAGCACCCATTAGGGACCTCTAAAGGTGGCATTACGTCGGTGATTTCAGCCCGTGTCCCGTTGCATGCTGAATGCATAGCAGTGCATAATGCAGGCGGTACGTCTCTGAAGGTGGGCCTGATGGCCGTCAACGAAGCTGTTTCTATGTTTGTTGGTGTTAAGACAGAAGGGGAAGCGTTTTGATTTAAATTTTTCCGAAGAATTTGCTGAATAACGTTTACAGAAATAGATTAATAAGAAGGCAAAAGCAAAATAAACCTATTTTAGTAGATGTTCATGAAGTGAGATATACTGAGGGTATGGTTCTCTTACAGAACCAGTAACTTCAGAATGATCAAGTAAGCTCTATAAAAATGATGACAGTAAAGAATTTACAACCATTGCAATCAACGCGAACAAGAAAAGAGCCGATGTTATTCCTGTCCTTGAATTTATTAATAGCGTTGATAAACGGTTAAACGAATACCTCCATATTGATTTATGAAATTAAAAACTGGTTGCATTGCACCAGGCAGACGTAGATAACTGTCAATGCAGATTTGCATACCGCTAGGATAAACATCAGGTCAAGCTCAATGATAAACGCTAAATTATACGGTGACTGACGATTAAACCCTGGACTCGGGTTCAAGTTTCGGTTTCAAGGTCTTTACATTTAAATATGTAATTGCTGGTCCATTAATGGATGCAGTCTTAATTTAACCAGCTGGTTTTAGTTATTTTTTTTTGCGCTTATAGTCAGGACCACTTTCAAAAACTTTTATCCAAGTCAAACTAAAATTTTCAATAGCAAGTTGCGTCACGACCATGCCTTACGACTTACGAGCCTTTTAAAGATGAATTGGTCAAAATGAAGACAAATTTCTGCAGCTAGTAAAATGGTTTAGGTGAAACATCTTCTAAGAATGACTTTGATCATTCTGTATTCTCAGATCTTAGATTTTCCTCTAATTAATTAAACTATGTATTTTATAGTTAATCTTGTAGCTACATTCCCTTAAGATAAATCAGATTGTTTCCTTAATCCTTTACCTGTCCTATAATTACTGGTTTAATGGTCATTCTTAATGGGTCTTTAACTAATTGCCACAGTCATCATGAGGCATGGAACCCTGCGTCGACGCGAACATATTCCCCGCCCTATAAGTGCGACGTTGAGCGGTGTCCCGCATCGAAGGTCATAACTCAAGCCATGCCAGGAGCTGGTACTAGTTAATGTGGTCATTAGTTAGATCCTGGTGCGCTAGGCTTTATTGTAGGCTCCTTCGTTATAGTTGGAAGAGTTTCTTTGATATCTGCAATTGTTATATTAAAATTTCTTAGGTGAACGTCACGTTAAAATCTAAAAGTAAAAAAAAAGTAAAAAGATTTTTATTTTGTCAGAACAGAGACTCTTATAACTTAACTAATTAGATTAACAGACGACAGAGACTGACAAAAATCTGTATCTGTCTCGGTAGGTAGGTAAATAAATAATTCAATTTCTTCGTTTTAATATAACTAGTAGAAAGCCTCATTCAATAATAGTGACCGTTTTAGTTTCATTCTTTTGATTTCTTAGACAACCAACTAGGGGGTCCCTGCACCGACAAGTCCCAAGTCCTCTTTATTCTATAATACGTAGGCGATATACCTCACCAACGATATTTTATACAAAAGCTGTATGTTTTCAATTTAAAAACCTGCCATCTTACAGTCGATTTTAATGCTAATGCATTTTTAATGCTTAACCCAAGGAGTATCATTAATGTCGACGTTATAATAATACTTGCAAGTAATTCAATAAATAACGATCACAGAAGAAACTTAATATCTAACTTTATTTAATTCCACTTTACGTAGGTATTTCTTTTGCGTGAATTTTTAAAACGATAGTCAACCTATAAATAACAGCTTTTTGCTGTTTATTTTATTTTATGTACTGTTGATTTTCCGATATGTTAGATATATCACCATCGATGGCTGCATAATTGCCATCAATATGGCAGTTTTGCTGCCGATTATTACCGCCATTATCGTCAAATGTCGTTCAAATGAATGAATTAATTAGAACCTCTTTCCTTTTGCCCACAGCCGGACACCGTACCGCAGGCGAGCGTGGACATGACCACAGTGCTGGAGGTGAGCGAGGCGGACTCCGTGACCGGCCACCAGCACAGCCTGGCCATCACGGCTCCGGAGCGCGTCACCTTCGTCAAGGGCACGTGTCGCGAGGAGGCACGCTGGTGGGCTGATGTGCTGAGCGTCTATCCGAGGAGCAAGGTATGCTATCCTATTACATTGGAGCTTTTAAATTTAACCTACTATCAGTGAATGCCTATTATTAGCTCTCTGTTGTAATTTAAAACTCTATAGACATTATTCTAGCGGTGTAAAATATGTCACAACAATTGCACGGAAGCACAATAGTAGATTGTTTTACAAGGGACTAAACCATCCCATTATATACGAGGTTGTTATACTCCCGAGCGTAGCGAGGGAGGATGACAAGACCGAGTTATAATGGGTGGTTTTGGCCCGAGTAAAACACTCTACTTTTCACTTTGATTGCGAGAAATTAAAACAATTCAAAATTAGACAATTTTCGTAAAAGTTTGTGATTTGGAATTAAGAAAATTCTAGAGATTTAGCGCCAATACCATATTTTTTTTAAAATCTCTATTTAACCCGCAACGAAACAGTTCGCATTCTACCGTGAAGGGAAGAATCAACCTTCATAAAACATCACCAAGACGGTTCTATTTTCAAAAAAAAAGATTGACGGAGCACCAAGAAGTCGAGTTTTTATGTAAGAGAACGAATGCTTTGTACGGGCTGATGATTTTAGACAAAAATTAAAAATAAAAAATACTTTTTAGCCCGAGGTATTAAACTCGAGTTTTAGGCCCGCTAAGCTACACTATTATGATACACTTTTTGAGCAAGAGAAGTGAAAAATGGATTTGATGTGCAGACACAAGGAAAATTCTGGAAGACAACAAATTAATCAAATTAAAAAACAGTTGCTAAACCGTCACCAAACAAGGAAACAAAACAGGCTGTTCGAAAGTAACTGGACACCAAACCTGCCAATTGCGAAATGAGTGCCAACATCTAGGCCGCTCAGCCCCAATAGGAAGTGCAAACGTCCTATCATTCAGAGCCCCACATAAATACCTTAAGTCTCGCTCCAGAGTAATTTGCCCACATCCTCATTACCATCCAACAGACGTCGGCGTTTACACTTCAAACACTGTGTTTGCATTAGTAAGCTGTCGGCCGAGAGCGGGTAATAAGACTGCGGCGCAGATTAACTCGTATCACTCACAAACCCAAGTTTCACTCCGAATATGCGGCTATTCACGAAACAGAAATATTCGTACCAATTTGCGGATGAATTGATATGAGTAACAAAACAACTCGGTACCTCGAAAATTCGAGATTAAACAGGCAAAAATAAAGAATTTTAAGCCAAGCCCAACGCAAGTTCCTGGAGCGAAAGCGACGCGCGCTCAAATAGCTGCAACTATGAACCGAAGCAATTTCGAACTTAAGGAGGCTAAGGAAAATATGTTAATAATACAGTTCCTAGATAAGGCACCGATTACGATAAAATAACACGATACAGATAAGAGAGCTTTAAATGTGAGAAACTAGGTCATTGTGATGATTATTATAAGGATGGAATGCAAGAACAAAACGAGTTGAAAAAGCGCCGTCTGCGTGTGCTTAATGTGATGATTGCCCTAAAAATGAACAACCCTCAGAACCGGTCCATGAATATTAAGGTTTATACATACACATAGTTGAAGAGGTAGGAAAAAATGGTATGCAATTAAATTCAACTTTAGACAATCTTGCTATTTCTGTAATGTATGGTATTCTTTGCCAGAAAAGCTATGCTAAGTGCTCACACAGCGTAATACATAGTACGTTGAGACCTTGGATACACCCTTAGTATAGATACCTAAAACATCGTATAAATAAAATAACCAAAAGTTTCTATTCAAGTTTAGTTTAACATTTCATGCAAATGCCACCTTCTAATTTAGTTTTTTTCTGTATTTTTTGTTGACTTCCTTTCATGAAACTTGATCCTCGTGTCGTCCTAACCTAATACTACTTTGTAACGTGTCCTGAGTGACCTCGTCACCGTTTGGCCTTCGTTACAGGTCCATAGTGGCCTTCGCTTGTTTTTACATTAAATATATATTCTACGACACCGCGATCTCTTCGACTTTAATAGACTTTAATATTCTGGTTGATTACTATTATTTGTCTCTTGCTGGAATTGTCTCATTAACTGCATGCTACTTCAACTCTGGGGAACCTTTATGCGATTGGCTTGTTGAAGCCTAGTAACCAGTGTTTATTACTGTTTCCGCAGTAAATTTGATTATTAGTTTCACATCTCACTCAATAAAGGTATTCACGGCGTATGTGTACTCCGTACTTAAATAGATATAACCAATATCTAATGTTACAGACAGAAATACGTAAATTATACACTATCTGATACAGCGTAGAAAAGAAAATCTGAGAAACTGACTGCTTCCTGTGTAAATTGGGACTAACAAGTTAACGTGTCCACTCTTTTGTATTCTGTGGTGTCCACCGTTGAGATTTAAATTGACCAGTAATTATATTTTTTACGTAAATTCCGGACTCCTATTTGCTAGGAGCGGTTATCCTTCAACTTTTTCTCCGTAATCTTTTTAATATATTTACGTTGCCCTTTAAAATCTTGCTGTATTATTTTAACTTATCAAGGAATCCAGTCATTTTATCCCTTGGGTTGGTTTTAAAGTTACCGATTATTCGGTGAAGACGGTTTCTTCAACCAGTGTTTCAAATCCTGACTGTGACTTGCGTCGGATTACTTAAATTTATCTATATATACTAAGCTGTCTGTCATCTAGTTGTTTGGTTGGCTTCTCGGTTCATTAGTAAGCCTTTAGTATGTTCTTCTGGTACTTTACAGCCTTAGTTCCCATAGTACAAACTGACCAATTAGGAGCAGTGACCCGCTCCCGAAAGCATCGACCTAATTAATCAATTGCCGGTAATCGTTGATCAATCCACACTTTTAATTATGTCTCTGTGTGGTCCACTTAGGGTCCACTTTCGTAAATGGGCCAATTGGCGTAGGATTGCGCGGGCGCAGGTCTCGTCACTTGTCAGACGCAGACAGACAGAGTTTTTGGAAGTAGATTTAGAGCATGCTCCTAATGTATTTCATGAGAAACTGATTCTATATCTGGCACGGGTTTGAATGGCATCATCTTCAGCATATGGATGCATACCTGCTATGACTATGACTTCTCTGAAAAATTTTACTTTTTAGATCAACCGTTGTTCTATATTCTATTTATTTTTGAATGGAACGTTCTAAAATCCTTTTAGAAAATGTTTATATTTTCTTCTGATATGTGACATTCCAAAGTGTCTTCTCTGTGTAGAAGCAGCTACGTAGAAATCAACAAGAATGTTGAAACCCACGTATCTTTATTGGTAGGCCTTATATACACTTCTTTAGCGAACACTGTTGGTGTCCACCACCGCGGAAGCTGTAGGCAGGTACTCAATTTATCGACATCCATAGACGTTATTCTCCTCCACAACCATAGACGTAAATCTGCACTAACGCAGAGGAAATTACCAATTAAATGGGATTAGATGGAGATGTTGCTTTCATTTATACGGAATCAATTAGTACTTAGTTTCTAGTAAAGATATGTGGCTATCTATGGCTGGTGAGTTGTGTTGCATTACATCCTATGTACTTGTGGGTGTTTGATCCTTTTTCATGTACGTGCGATAAATAGTGGTATTTTCTAAAAAGTAAAAAAAAAGTAAAAAATCATTTATTTCTTTAGGCTTACAAAATAAGCACTTAGACAAGTCATAGTCAAATTTCATCTAATCTTCCCGCAATGAAATATTCTGCGGCTAAAAAGTAGGTACATATCACTGATATAATGATCTTTTGACAAAAATATTTAAAAAATCTTGATATTAGAGGTCACTCCGCTTCTCAGAAAACTGTTTTATAGGGTACAACCACACAGTGCTTCAACACAGCAATACAGACAAACTGACTGTAGCATGTAATAGGCGGAGAATGATTGCTGCTAATCCGTAACTTAGGTGATGGCGATGAAAGCACTGCAGCGTCATTATTACCGACTCATGCTGGAGATAGATGCTTGTGGATACGACCCATGTCTCTTCTCAATTTGAATTTCCTTCACCAAGTTCCTCCATTGGTTTCTCTCATCCGATGTCTGCTCGCGGTTGCTTTGCTGTCATCCTTACATCGTAGATGGCTCACCCTCTTGTTGTTCCTTTCAAATCAAATAATTTAATAATAAAAATAATTTAACATTAACATATAGTTTAAAGAAAAATTTATGAAATGAATATTTTTGACATTTTTATTATAATTATTTTGCATTTTTATTTTACATTGTTAACTTGTAATTTTTTTTTTTTACATTTGTAGAATTATTTTGTATACTCATCTTTTAATTGTCTATATTTATAAGCCTATGTAAAATTTCCGACACAATTTAAATTGTTTGTGAAATAAATAAATGAAATGAAATTTATTTGCTGAACACATTATTACAGGTACATGTCAGGTCTTATAACTAGAGTGGTGTCAAATGTTTTCAACACGCAAGCAGGTGTGCAAATATTAAATCGCAGTGATTCAAGGTAGTTAAAAAATCAATAATGAAACAATCAAGGATAATTAATAGGTAAATTTTGTCTAGAGTAACAAGCGTAACAAGCCGCTAAATTATTGACGATATGACGACCGATGTGGCGCGGTGGGCGAAGGTCCGCCTGCGACGCTGAAGGTTGCGGGTTCGATTCCCGCCTCGGAACAATTGTGTGTACGATCTGCAGATATTTGTTCCGGGTGCTCTATGTATAATAAAAAATATCTATCTATGTAATGTATTGTATTATGTATATCAGTTATCTAGTACCCATAACACAAGCTCTGCTTACCATGGGGCTAGATAATGCTGTGTGAATTATCCAGCATTATTTATTTATTTATTTTGTCAATTTTACACTAAGAACTATTTCTCTCATCCTCTCTTTATCTCCTTATTAATATTCTCATCTGATGATTATCTGGTTTTAAATTAATTTGTTTATTGCCTAATTTTATGGCGTATCCACACAACGCCGTCTAGCAAGGTTCTCAATATCGCTGTTACATATTTGTAACAAGTCGATCTTCGTGATACGGGTTCGATGCCGGGCCGGCGCCGGGGGCAATGAACTCTGAGCTTTTTATTCATACTTCTTGCATACTTTTGTAATTGTAGAGCTAAGACAAATCGTTGTTTGAAATAACTAAGTATAACGGGATAAGGAAACTAATCTGTAGTTTGATTGTGCTTTAGAGTAGTCGCTTGACATCTTTGGCATGGGCATGGGCTTTACGTGCATTTTTTTTAATAAAAAGTAGGTTCTTACCTAATTTAAATATATAATAACCTATGTAGTTATAAATTTTTACTCGATCCTTTAAAAAATGTATGGTTTACTCCTGCAACAAATATGTATGTACATATCAAAGATCAAACCATTCTCACAATGTACACTAATATATTTTGGGCTTATTAGGAAGCTTATTACCTCTTACCACGTGCAGAACACGTAACAGACAGTCAGGCACTTTTACTTGTATTATGCTAATGCCAGGTCCTTTGTTTAAGGCTCGAATTCAGGTGTCCTGTGCTGCTAGGGAGAATTAGCCTGTTTGTTACAGTAATAGTAGGTGCAGTGTATTTTTGACACCTCATTACAGCGTGTAGTCTCCTAATAAACTTGTTAGGACAATGGCTGAAATGTATGCAGGGAATCCAAACACCTAGTCTTACAAACAAGAGACATGCATTTATTGATATAGCTGGTATATACAGCAAGAACCTAAACGAAATGTGACAACAGAAATTCTGTGCCTGTCAATATTTTTATGGGAATGGTGATGATGATGATTCTTTGTTAATGGCAGTAGTGTCTGGTTGTTCACTTTTTTCCAGTGTCAAGTAATGGAAAATAATTGTACATTATCTGAGTCATCAAATAATGAAGATTGTATGATATTTTTACCAGAGCCTAGTTCGTTATCTAGCAGGGTGTACTTGCAGGTTAGGTTGGCTTGGGGACGAGATGTTGGAATCCCCCTTACACCCTCTTATGGGGATTAAAACTAAACCATTTGAAACCTAATTCTCGATCGATTGCTGTCACTTTGTTCATCCGCTTTAGAAAACACCTACATTGCAAATCGGAAAAATCGGACTCAAAGGAAGTTCCCATCAAATTATGTCCCAAACCGTCAACAGATAACAGGTGTTTCCGCTAAATGTCCCATTCGGGACATTTCCGATGTTATCGGACCATTAACAACGCCGCGGTATGTGCTTTCGAACAATTAAAAGATACACGTCGTTTCTAATCGCATTTTCACATCACCCGTCTTGTCTCGCAGGTGCGAAAGTAGACTTTATTGCTCAGTGATAAGATCACGATGTTTTCCCTCCGGTGTAGGTAATTGCTTGTCGATGGAATTATTGCAATGCTCAGGTGTTAGTTTTAGTGGAAAACATTAGTTGTATGGGTTTGTTGGGATGCTGGATAGACTACTTTTCTTTTACTAGAAACTTGCATATTTGCGGTTTTACCGGTACCTTTCACTATGGTTGACAAAGCCGAGATAATGGTACAGGCATAAAGGTGGGGTACTAGGCTTAATTATCCACCTTGCCGTGTATCTGACCCTCTATTGATCCAGGTGTCTTTACTCTAGTATTTCCAAAAAATCATACAGTTACTTCATCATTTTGTTTGTCTTGTCCGCAGGGTCGTCACAAACGAAATGCAACGTTCCCCGGAGGTCAGACGGCGAGTTTGTTGCAGACTTCCACGACAACAAGAAGTAAGCACCTATTACCTATACATAATATACCTGACATCCCTGACTGTTTTACTCTCCAATGGCAAGAGCTACTACAAAATACACAACATACTAACTTTAATGGTCGTTCTGTCTGCACTTATGATTATCAAATTCATGAGCAATCAGGAACTGTTTTCCAATACTAATTCAATGTACCGACACTAATAATTTCTACAGATTTAAGTTTTTCCTTACACATATCTGTCGTCTAACAAGATCTAATTTAAACTTGTGTATTTTCCATTCCATCCTTATGTCAATATACAGCACCTACCAAGCACCGAGTACAATACAAACCTCACCTGTCAACTGAAACTTGTGTATTTTTCATTCCACCCTTCTATATATACAACAACTACCAAGCACCGAGAACAAACCTGTCACTTCCCTTCGGTTGCGGCCCCTTACCATCTCCCGCTAATTTCAGAGTACTCAGCAGATGCGTCGACGCTGCGCGACGTGGCGGAGTGCGGGCCTCGGCAGCGATTCTCTGATGGGACCATCACGTGGCCTGGACCCAGGGTGCAGCCGCCCCAGGCTGAGATCCCGAGCCTGGCTGCTCCAGCTACTATCGATACCAAAGGTGAGGTTCTATCCTAGACAGGGTGGATTTACACTTGATTACGCAAAAGAGGATGGGATACAATTACTACAAGAACTCTATTTAGATTAGTAGATGATGCCAACCAAGCCGGTTTCGGCTATGTGGCAATATGCGATAAAGAACCACCTACCAAATCCATTGAATACTTACACATAATACATATAATGTAAATGTTTAGAAATGTTGCGTCTATCTCTGTCATAGATATATAGAAACACTTTATTATACCACACAAAACAGAAAAAAATACAGAGATATAAATTTAGAATAAAGGGCGGCCGCTGAGAGCCAGATCTCTTCTGCCTGGAAGAAACCTGAGGGTGGACTGGACATGAAGGAAAAATATAGACGGTGACATTTTAATTAATAATACCGTTCAGGTTATATCCCACCTGTTCAGAACCATAGGACGTAGGACGTAGGCTAAGCAAACTCGAACACAAGAATATCTTCCCATGAGGAATTTTGGTACCTTTGTGGTTTACCATATCTTTACGCCATGTCCCTTACCCAGATGATGAACGATGGAAGGGATTCCATCGTTTAACATCGAGTGAAACTCCTCCGTAACAAACAACTCAATAAATCCACCCTGACATGTCTCAAACATCACAGCAATCCTAGAAACCACAGCTTTCTCCGTATCGCGATTGTCCTATAAAGGCGGGGTTTTAAACATAGCGGCTCCATCGTCGGCTTAGCAGATAGCGTCACTCAAGGTGATATGGCGGTCATAGAAAAGAGAAGTTTCGCAGTATGAATAGTTTCTGCTTCTTCATATAGCCAATCAGCATAATATAACAAAACAAGCTAGGTAGCCTTGCCGTTTTGAAAACTGCGCCGAACGGTTACTTTAGTATACCGCCGTAGCATTACTTCAGAATTTAATATATATTTCATTGATCTTAAGTACCCATATATGCTGTTCAATGCTGACATAATTTTTTTTTATTTATTTATTTATTTAATTAGAACGGCACCATCACCAATTACACGAATTATTTTACATATGAGAAAGACGAGTCACCCATTCCTCTCACAATAGATTAAACAAACTGACAATATTTTTTTTAGTTCGTCTGCGAATATGTCGCAGTCAGGGAAGGCCTTAAGTAATCCGTTGAGAGCGTTAAGAGCGTGAGGCAGCGGCGACTGAGGATTAAAAATGTTACCCTCTATCGAATAAATGGTAACCCGTGACCGTAAGCTGATGCCGTCAGCTCATGTGACGAACAATTATGTCATATGACGGTACAGCTACCTCCGGACTCCCCACATCTTACATCAATCTCTGGTGCGTCAACTTTCATTGACTCTCACTCTCCGGCCCTTACCCTGTTTCCATGGATCAGATATGGCTGCTCGGCGAGCTGCCGTCAATTTCAGCGGAGCTATAAATGGTGATGGCTATTTGCATTACAAATGGTAAGAGCTAGGATTGATTTGGGCTGTCTTTCAACATTGTCATGATTATTTTCGTGTTTGCACTTTAAACTTTGTTTCAATGTTTGTTCATGTAAACCCTGTAGGTGAAGAATATAAAGGAAAAGGAATTCTCTTTCGCATGTGAAGATATGTGACTCAATCTAGAATTGTCCCAACCGACTATAAGTATAGGTATATAAACCTATCCGCCTATAAATCTTAGGAAATTACATAACACAAAACCCCTACAGATAGGTTATGTACCAACATTAATAATACTCGACAGCAAATAGCTGATAAGGTATTTACAAATTGACACAAGCACAACCTGCTAGATAAATTCCTGCAGGTGCCAGAATAACAGCAAAATGCCTTCAGCCAATCGAGCGGAATCTTTGCCACCATCGCACACAACAGCACATTGTTCAGCATCGATACTCCGTTGCAAAGTGGCCTATCGTCCTTGCGAGCTGGTCGTAAATCTGTGTTGCGCAGGCGACAGCGCGTTAGACCTAATTAAAGTCCGTTAGCGCGGAGACGCCTAACCTTCGCGGCTGGTGAGTGGTGTGGGGCAGGAGCAGAGCGGGTCGCTGCGAGCTAGCAAATATTTCAGGACCAATCGATCTAAGTAAAAACTAAAAAGGACATGAGCGCTTCGGAACGTTACATGGTTCTTCTTTTTCCCTATGAATATTTTTTCACGAACAATGCTTCTCTTGCTTAACCGGTTAACGATGGTTGATTGGTCCTAAAATATTTGCCTTCATGGTGAAAACATTCGCCTGTTTGTCCTGTTGAACTTTATTCTCTTCATGGTATAAAGCCTCTCCCAAATGTCACCCATAATGAGGAAAATTGTGAGAATTGCGTAAGCCATCCCCCGACAACCTAAGTACCTATTTCATAATGTAAACTTGGTCAGCAAGGCCAGCTATTTCGTGTCCAGTTTCCCTCCACCCTCTCCTGCCTTCGGCCCAACATGCCAACAGCAGTTTAGCTACTCTCGCTAGATTCCCAGCGTCAATTAAATTTCGCACCGTTACGGCTATAAATAATGTCGAGCCTGCAGTCGGGTCTCGTTGCGCATGCGAGATGGCGTTAACTAGGGGAAGTGCATGATATGTCGAGAATGTGGGAACCGGGAACCTAAACACGGGCCTGTAGAGGTACAGATAGACATATATTCCAGATCATCATCATCACCATCAGCCTATGTTAGTCCACTGCTAGCCATAGGCCTCATCTAATAGCGCCCTATGTCTTCAGCTTGACCATCCCACCAGATTCCAGATGTTGTACGTGTATTGCGTCGACAATCCTTTTTAGGGCCGAATTCCCCCGGAGAGGAGTGGAGACGTGTTAAACTGCCAATAGCCTGATGTAAAAACTTAATCTAATTATATTCGAGATTCTAATAGGTTCTTATACCTACCTACACTTCACACAACTCTGGTGGTGGATATCTGGGCAATTGCAGGTCTCAGTTATTTCTGTGCCAATCCCAACGATCGAAGGGAGACAAAAGGCCGATGCTCCAATAAACCACAATGATGAGGCCGAAAAGCAACCAAATAGATAGTGGACTAAAACCAAACAACCAACCGCGCCACAAGATAATTGTCAAGGAAACCACAGATAATAGAAGCGAATCTCGCATGCGTGCACCTGGCCGATCCTAATTACCGATCTAATGGTAACCTTTAATTGCTGATGTCGATACGGAATGAAACTCCGGTATAGGTCGCGAGTTAGTTGCTTGTAAACAGTGGCAAATTTTAATGATTATATAGTTTTGAACCCTACGCATAGTATTATAATAATCTGTGCCTTGCCTACGCCTACTTGTGAAACTGACATACATAAATAAATGAACATCGTCCTCTACTCCCTTACGGAAATTGGTACCTGTACCCGGATATATACCCAATTATATACAATATTTTCGTAAGAGAGTTGGTCATAGAGACTCTCTAATACCTTTGCTTAACCACAGAATAACTTAATAGTACTAACGTCAACCCTATTGGTAGATAATAAATAATTTAACTCTAAAAATAATTAGGTACATAGTTTTAGTTTCCTAAGCAGGTGATCAAGGGAACCAAAATAACGTTAACAAATCACCTTATCGGACAAAATCTTTCCTACATAGTTCCACATAAACATTGAATGGAAATCACTAATCATGCATATTTTATTCACAAACATGTTCCTATATATAATCAGGAACATATTTTCACACTAGTAAACATTGTCGTGCAACATTGAACCCACATCGATATAACTCGGAAACACAGAGGTATAAAACCAGTAAAAGTTCTATGGTAAGAACACGCGATTTCAGAGACTGATTTGATTTGTTCATAATACTGCTGATTACATTCTTAGGTACCCCTACCCTCTTGTCTAGCGCGTCAAGAGGGTAACGGTTCCTCTAGTTTAGAGAAAGCAATTGCTATTTATTTCGCATGATTTGATTTTTGAGTTATCCAATATTTCGGCACAGTGCCTTCAGTTATTCCGTGATCATGGCGCATGAAACTGTGCCGAAATATTGGATAACTCAAAAATCAAATCATGGTAAATATCCCGTTTTAAATTACTTAAGTATTGATAACTATGATAGTTTCAAAAGTTTTATTATTTATTTCGCATTCTTTATGTTCACTTCATCTAAGTTATGTGCTTGCTTGCCTTCACAGCAACAATCGGTGCTCAGTTCTCGGCTATCTTCCTTAATTTTTCATTATACAGACAGCGTGGTGCTGTCTGTATAATATTATGACACCAATTTATGAATTAACGTTGGCATTACCAGGAGTTACGTCCGTAATTTGCGTTAAGCCTGTTTCGATGAAGTGTCTATCTACTTATGCATCTGCTAAGCTTGTAGTGAAACTACTGTGTAATTTATTAGACTGTGGAGATAGTCATGTGATGAAGTGAACATTAAACAACGTCAGAGCTATTTACATAATACTTGGAACTTTTTATCATAATGATCTTGACGTACCTAAGTCTAAATCAAGATAAATAGCATAACGTACTGGCAACACCATGTTATATATCTTTTTAACTCTAAACTGGATCGTTTAATCTCTGCCACAGAAAAAATGTAGATTGTAGACCATATATAGCTATATGTGTGGTCTTATACGTCTTAACTAAAAAAGGTTGCTAGTACACTCTGCAAAAAAACATTGAAAATGGCATCCAAAAAACCATTACCGGCTGAGGGTGTTGACCCCGCCATTAGTCATGACATGAGTGATGGTACACTGATGAGGCTTTCGCCGAAACTTGTCACGAGCTCGGACGGCTTCGGTGGAACTTTGCGAGGCATGACGATAATCAGTTTCAAGGTTCTATCTAAGCTTCCCTTGGAAAAGTGCATGAGAATACACTTTTTCTAGTTATGCTAAGCTAAACTATCTCGCTCCAATCAGACTGCTTTAATCTAAATGCCGATGATTAGCGCAAATTGAAACTAAATCGCCTCGCTTTTAAGTTCAAGTTAGAAATGAAAGTGTTGCAAGCTCAGTATAACTACAATCAATCATCCAACCAAACACAGAAATATGCAGGATTGTGGTTCTTCTATTGGACTCTGTCACGCCTCTGGCGAAACATGCTTCATTGCGAGTTCCAACAATGGTTTCAAAATGTAACCACTGCCGTTGCATATCTGCCAGTTGTAAGTTATTTATGTCAGTTCCAATAAGTTAAAAGAGTTGCCAGCTGCTAGTTAAGCATGCTAACTCGTGGTTCGACTTGCGTAGTTGAGCGTTTGTCTTGATGAAGACTAGGCACACCATGTTTTTAGTTAACAAATCATTCACATTGTTTTTTTACATTTTTAAATTCTTTTGCGAAATAAATCAACTCTTAAATTCTTAATATCCGTTACATCATAATACAATTCAAATACAATTTCATATAATGTACCTAGTGTAACTTTCGATCAAAATTCTGAATGCTATCACCCAAAATTATGACTTAATAGTCAAAGTCCTAATTACCCATTATTATTACAGCTTTCTTCGTCACCCAGTCTTCTTCTCAGTCCTGGATTGTATCCCCAATGGCCACCCTCGCGTCACAAAGCGCACAGTGGGTGTCGATGATTTACACCGGCGCTGCGCCCGCGCGACCGCTTCATTCATATTTATTAAACTCCAAGTTTTTTCAACACTAAATCTTGGGAGCATGATGTACGGGACACCTCGACACGCCGGTGGGAGTACATTTGCCTTCATAAACAGCTTCACAGCTGGTGTAGCTTAACTAATATTTCACAGTAAAAATATCATCATACTTCACTGTTAAGCTTTTTCATAAGTTTATTACCATTTTCCTTTTGTCTTTATGACCGAAACAACAGCAACAGCTACAAGTACATATCAATCAAATGAAATACTATTGGTCTAGGTATGTAATATTTTCACTTTTACTCTCTCATTATATTTTGCACCCTTGAAGTGTCAATAATTTGAGATGCATTGTTTGTTTCGTAAATTGCGATTTTTTTTCTACGACTGCGATCTTTTTTTTAACCTAAAAAATTCGTGCTGCCGCTCTACACAGCGGTTGTGTTGCGCCGCACATGCGTTTCGTTCGAAAAATATTACGGCTGTGCTGAGTCACAAAGATCTGTATTTTCTCAGCCGCTGCGCTAGTGTGGATTTACGCATATTAGTCACTTGTAGAAAACACATACCGTGTTATTTCAGCACTCAAAGTGTTAAGATACGAATAGCGTGAGTGTGATTGTTTTGAAAACATGAAGTGATCATTTTATTCTGCAAGTTGCGGACTCACAAAAGATATTATTTTCTTTTATATATTTGATTACTTCCACTACGTCGGTCGCGTCGGTGTCCTTATGCCTATTATGAACTCTTTTTTGCGTTGGTAAATAATTGCCAAAAGACGAATATTTTTGCTTTGATGCGCCATTCAGAAAATCTACGTTTGCTTCTTGTTACTAAACGGAATTCTCTAGATATTAAAATCTTTCTTCTTAGAATTAGGCGATATTCCCACTATCAATTGTTTTAACAAGACTTAAAAGCCAAAACTCAAAGGTATAAGTACTGGGTATCCAAAGCCAAGAGATTAAAAGCTCAATTAAAATAAACTAGATGCTCATCAACGCAAATGAAACAGCAAACAAAATGCAAGTCGTTATCCACAATAATTGATAACAAATGCATTCATTTACTCCGGTAAGGATGATTCATACGCTGTAGAAATTAATATATGCCTACGAAGTAAATCCATTTAATAGTTATTCTTGCCAACTAGCCTTAGCCGACGACTCTGCCTGCATTGACTGCAGCCAACTAAATATTTGACTTGATCAATTAGTATTCTAACCGGCCGCCGCCAGTCACGGTGTCTCATAATATCTCCTAAACCTAATGATAAGGGTGGAAATGTCTCCCAGCCGATTTCGACTACGGTGACTGCGACACTGAGCAAGCATTTTAAATCTAGACTATATACAGGGTGTCGACTTTTCGATACGCTCATTGGTGGCTCCACAGATGACTTATATTCAGCCACCTGTGAATGGCTTTTAATGATATAGGTATGAACTGCATGCGACCTAATATTGACATAGGGTTTGTCCATACTAGGCCGCATAGTCTAGGTGCAAAGTTTAATGTAAATCTACTCAGTATTTTAATCGTAAAAGCGTAACAAACAAACTCACTTTCGATAGCAGTAAGGATAGGTGCAAATCGTGCAATATATCGAAATATATCTGCGCGCGCGCCGACAAAGCGCGCGCCGTTGACGCCATCTTTGTTTATTTTGTCAATTAATAAAATACTCGGACCATTAACGCTAGTGATTTTCAAGTTTGCGCGTCCAGAAAGGATGTAAGTTGTATTTTAAAGCTTATGGTAATTGTTTTTGGAGTTGTTTTTTCTTCCTGCCCCACCTGACATGTAGGGTCGGTAGGTAGGGTACCTACAACATGTTTTCATCTTCTGTTCTTTTGTCGGCCTAGTTGTCTCACTATTTTGTTCTTCTGTACGCTCGTAACTCCTATTATAAACATCACCATCTTCAAGAGTGTGTTCTTCACCTACATCTTACCTATCTATGTTAGTCGAACCGACAGTTTTGCGATCATAAGAGCAAAATCGCCACCAGACATCGTTCAACCGCCAAGAGGAGTCTTGCTCTAGACGTGACCCACCATACTCAAAATCGTTCCAAAATCTCATAATTCACTCTCCTCTCTCATCAGCCCCGGCATAATTAAATATCTCGCGTGCAGACGGCTCGCAGCTTCCAAAGCAACGTACGATTCTTCGTAATGACAGCAACATTTATATTATTTGACGGGCGGACCGCCGTGCCGAGATAATTCGGCCAGATTGCCGGTAAAACGTCGTATGTTACGATAAAGGAGTGTGTAGGCTGGAATCTAGAGGGGCTGGTCAACAGTTCAACACTATACCCGTGGCCATAGACCGTTATTGAGAAGCATTAGACAGGAGTAGTTGTTGCTAATATGCCTAATGCCAGCAAACAGCAAGTAATTGCTAGATTACTTTAGAATATTATGCACTGGGCACACATGAATTCTCCTTTGGCAGTAAGTTACAAATTTCGCAGAGATCCTGACTTCTTTTTACAAAATCCGATTCAGAAAACTTCTCGCTCGTGTAAGGCGTCCCGAGTAGGTATACATATATTATGAATGTCTACATGAAAACAATAATGATTATGCGGGTTAAAGGGCATAAGTTCCTATTCTATAATAAACGTCCATGAAAAGTGAAAACTCTCGCTTATTTCGCCCATGTGGTACGCACCTTAAGCTTAGACCTTTTGCTCTTATTGTCGACCTTGGTGCATGCGATCCGCTCGTTAAGTTAGGCTCAATTATGTACGATGCGCTCGGGATGCGCAAGAGTTGCGTCTCGAGTGAGATGGTAAGTATTGGTTACTTCGATGTGGTGTAAATCTTCATTAATTTGATGCCGGGACCATAATTTTGGGATGCTCTTATCGGGATCTTGATAAAGGGATCGAAAGCATGATTGCATTTTGGTTGGAGGGTTTAAATAAAAATAAATGGGATTTAAAGGATCTTTGGGCATTTAATTGTATACTCCGTGACTGCGATTTGATGAAGCGTCGATAAGAATAAGGTCTTTGAGCTTCTTTTGTCTTTATCTTTGTTAGGATATGATGATGAGATGGGTTCGTAAAACTGCTGAGGCAGGTATATAGTCTTCTACTCTGTCTACTCCACCGACTGCGTTCCATTGAGTGAGATATATTTTTCTACCAATACAGTCTCTGAACACAATTACTACACCCTAAACACAATTACGACTAGCTAAGATTTCTGCCCAAATCTACCTGAAACTTGCGATCAATAGATTTTTTTTTACCTATTATTGATTATTTCATTATATGTACAATTAAATAATATTCTATCTGAAACCCTTTTTTTATAGAGTTTAAATATCTACCCTTTTGAACTGACGCCGCCGTGGCCGAAATTATCTAGAAAAAAATTCTTGTTCATAATTCAGTTGTTATTTTCATCGCCTCTGGTCCACATTGGGATGTTTATAGTATAAAAACCAAATACTAACTAGAGTTTTCTCAATTTTAGTATACACAGACCAGCCAGTGTCCTCCGCGTCGCCGCCGACCCGAGACAAGATCAACGGGGAAGAGAAGGCCAGGTCTAGGAGACGAGACACGTGGGCGGAGCCGTCTGCCAACCAGGGGACTGATGAAGGTAGGGTAACCTAAGGCTTCCGTTTTGCCTCATCCCCGCCGACCCGAGGCAAGATCAACGGGGAAGAGAAGGCCAGGTCTATGAGACGAGACACGTGGGCGGAGGCGTCTGGTCTGCCAACCAGGGGACTGATGAAGGTAGGGTAACCGAAGGCTTCCGTTTTGCCTCATCACCGCCGACCCGAGACAAGATCAACGAGGAAGAGAAGGCCAGGGCTAGAAGACGAGACACGTGGGCGGAGCCGTCTGCCAACCAGGGGACTGATGAAGGTAGGTGACTGTGCTTGATATTGACGGTGAGTTTTAATGTAGCGCCATCTAGTATATGACAGTCACAAACATTCTTCTATCCTCTTATATGCTGGAGCATTACTTATTTTAGGGTAGCTAGCTCTTCTTTTGGAGTATAAGGTTTTGTTTGTACTTAGGAGACTATAGGGATACCAGACAACCATATGATGGAGTGGACATGAAGGAAAAATATAGACGGTGGCACTTTCATAAATATAGAAAAAAAAAGTAATTGGGCATTCATAGCATTTTCTAAATCTCGATTTCCAGCTGTAGGCGTCCGCTCACCGCTCCTGCACCAGCACCAGCAATACGACGAGCAGCTGCGCGACATCGCGGCGTCGCTGACGCGGCCGCGTTCACGCCGCGCGCTGCCGCCGCCGCTCGAGCGCCCCACGCGGCTGCCGCCTCCGGACCGACTGCCGGTAATATATCTCATCTTACTACTTTCCACGAAGGGTATTACAATGTCGATGGTCCATCGAAATGAGGCTTTATATAATTTATACTGCTTTTCGCATTGCATGGCGATCGCCACTCGAGAACACTAACAAAATTGCGAAAATTGGTCACAAAAAAAGACATTCGCTTTTATTGTGTACTAGATGCGCCCCGCGGCTTTGCCCGCGTGGAAATCTATGTGTCAAATGGTTTATAAACCTTGCTCTTGAATCACTCTATCTATTAAAACCATCAAAATCCGTTACGTAGTTTTAAAGATCTAAGCATACATAGGGCAGGCATAGCATACAAACAGCCAGCGGGAAACGACTTTCTTTTATACTATGTACTATAGTGATTATTTTTTAAGTTGAAATCAACTAGGTACGAGAAATTAGCTCACAAATTTATTAGATTTCTGAGCTTATCGCTTTCTGGTTATCGTCTAAAATATAATATTTTTATTTATTTATATATGATGTCTTTGAAATTATCTAAAGTGATCAAATAACAAAGCCTAAATAACTCAACTAAGAAAGTGAAATAAACGAGTTTCCATAAATAACGACTTTCAAGAGATGATATCTTGCTAATTGATTTTATAATAATTTTGACTTTCTTTGAATCAATTTCGATAATTGATTACCACCGTTTCAAAATTTAATTGGAGGATCAGTTGATCCATTCGAAACAAGTCTAGCGAGTAATGAACAAACACAGCGCTCATAATTATTGAGTTTCTAATGTCTGTATAGGTTCCAACGGGCTTTTTCACAATATCCGGAGTAGACTACAGTAATATATACATTATACATACATATACAATATAGTAAATTTTTTATTTTATATTTATTTTGATGGAAAACTAATAGCTTATAAATCTATTATTTTCTATTCTCACATTTGTGGCATAATATTTGTTCAGAGTGTTCTGGTCGTTTTCTATGTATAATAAAAAATATCATTTTATGTAATGTATTGTATTATGTATATCAGTTATCTAGTATCCACAACACAAGCTCTGCTTACCATGGGGCTAGATAATGCTGTGTGAATTGTCCAGCATTATTTATTTATAGTAAAAGTTTTAACGGGATTGTGTGCCACCAGGCTCGAGGGTCACCGGACGGTGGCGCGCCTCCAGAAGAAGGTGTGTCCAGCTCAGCCAGCGAGGGCAGCGAGACCACAGACGCAGTAGAAACCACCGAGACTGCAGAACCGGGCAGGGTAGAGCTGCCAGCAGAAAGACTGCTGCACGCAAGAGCTGGGTGGCTGCAGCGTCGCGGGCCGGGGGGCGTCTGGTCGCGGCACTGGTTCGTCCTCCGCGGGGCCGCCCTGCTCTACTTCAGGGACCCTCATGCGGAGCACAGGGGACTGATGGACGGGGTCATCGACCTCAGCGGGATATCAAGGGTTGTGGATCTGCCGGCCGCGAACAATGCTAATGGATATGCTTTTGAGACTGAAGTGAGTTTACTATTCTGGTTAAAAGTAAAATTTCATTTATTATTTATTTATTTATTTTATACTTCTTGTACGATAAAACATGTACTAAATTTATTCTAGAAAATAATTAATTATTAAAAAGGCGAACAAAGGAAATTATTACTCAAAAAAATTAAATGTGATTTGAATAAAATTAGATCATTGCTGGCATTCTACCTTTATGCATGCAATTAGTTAATTTATAAGTAAATTTATAACAATATACATAAACTAAACATTTCAATTAAAAGTTAGTTAATTAGTTGTTGGATTTATTGAAGTTGTCATACTTAAATTGCATTTCTTTCCAGACGTGGGACGGTAAGCACATAGTCTTATCAGCGGTGACAGCGGGTATCCGAGCCAACTGGGTGTCAGCCATGAAGAGAACCGCCGGTCTTCCCGATACAGGACCACTCTCTCTCATACTGAGAGAAGACGCAGTAGACCGCGCCTCGGAGTCGTCCACGTCACCGATCACTCCGGTCACGCCTCTGACGGGGAAGTCTGCGCCTTTCTCTTCCGACGAGGAGTACAGAACTGCCTCCGAGGGCGGGCGGAGAGACAGCGCCGATTGGGGAGAGATAGGATCGCAACCGCCCCCCTCCCCCATCCTCAGTCGCACTCCCATATCTAAAGTCAAAGAGAAGGTTCGAGCCCGAGGCTGCTACAAATCACCACCACTAGAAATGACCACGTTCGAGACGGACGAAATAGATGCAACCAAAGAAATAGAACGTCCGTCCAATGACGTTGACGAAAACGAGAAACCGAACGAGCCGCGCAAGCGAAGCTACATATCGACGATAGACAAGCAGACGATACAGATCGAAGATCTGCGCAAGCAGCTGAAGATGGCTTTGAACGACGTCAGTGCGGCGGAGAACGAACTCACGAGGTTACACAAGATCAAGTCAGATGCCGCAGTCAAGGAGAAGAAAATGGAGGATCTTGTGATAGAGCTGCAGAAAAAGGAAGAAGAGTTAGTTTTGAGAACGAAAGAGGCTGAAAATTTAGACGCGATCAAACACATGTACAACCAGGATAAGACCATGTGGGAGACAAAACTAACAGAAACGCAAAACTTTTTAAAAGAGTCCACGGATCATTGCGAACTGTTGACGCGGCAGCTTGCGTCGGCGCAGGACACGATCGCGCAGCTGCAGAGAGAGCTCAACGAACTGAACGACAGGTTGCTGAAGAGCGTCAAGGAAAACGACAACTTGTACGCGAAGATCAGGGACCTGGAAGGACGAGTCGTGAACGAATCGCCTACGCGTGAAAAACGAAAAAGCGTAGGTTCCCTAAGCGATCTCACAAACCTAAACGCTGATTTAAACCTAGAATCTTTGGACAAGAACAGACTGATAGAGGAGTATGATGAGTTAAGGGGACGTTTCCTAAAAGCGATACAAGAAATCAAAGCTATGAAAAAAGAACTGAGAGACTCCCATTCCATCTACGACGAGCTCGAAGTCATCAATATGAAACTTCGCAACGAGATGAAGCTGAGAGAGCAGTGCAGTAGATCAGAAATAGATCTGATGGCAGCCCGCATCTTAGACCTAACCCAAAAACTGACGGCGTCCGACAAACAAGTGCGAACGTTGAAACATAAAATTCAAAAGACCGAATCGCGAGAGAAGAGACGAAGTCTATCGCTCAAGGGGAGGGAGTCACTCACACTCGGGAAGGAGGTGGAGGAGAAACTAACAGAACTGGAGCAGAAAATAACCATGCTCGAGTCAGGGGAGCCTGTTCCAGTTATCAACTCTCCGTCGAAGAGTTCATCGCCCTCCAAAGAAAGCAAGAAACCGGAGTCGACGGAGGAGAAGCGATTGAAACGGCTCGCTGCGAGACTTCGGAGGAAGTCTCTCGATAGCGCCACCAGCTCCGAGCCCATGAAGATGCTCGTCCGCCTCAGCTCCCTTGAAACCAAAGTAGCGTCTGCGCTCGACGTGCGCAAGGAGCTCACCAACTCGTGCGAGTCTCTCGGCCAGGCCGGCCGGTGTGCTGACAGCCCGCCGCTAGCCGACAGCCCGGACGCAGCCTCCGCGCCGCGACACCTTCTGGAGCGCCTGCACAGCCTCGAGAACGCCGTCATACACTCGCGCAACAAGGTCAACGAGTGCCTCTGCCAGATGAGCAACATGCGCGCCGCCCGCAACCGGCGCTCGCCCTCGCCCAACCTCGACAAGAAGTACAGCGTCAAGTCCATGGAGAAGTGTTTGGCGGAGGTGAGCCGGCGCCTGCAGGAGTGCGTGGAGCGCGGGGAGCGGGGCGCGGGCGGCGAGGCGGGGGAGGACGTGGCGCGCGCCGTGGCCGAGCTCGAGGAGCAGCTGCGCGCCAAGCTCACGGACATCTCGCGGCGCAAGGCGGCGCTCTACGAGGCGGGCGAGCTCACGCCGCGCCGTTCGCTCGAGCTGTTGGCAGAGAAGCTGGCCTACGAGGCCGTGCTGGTGGGCCGCATACGGGATGCGCTCGACTGCGCAGGCGGGGATGGGTTCTTTGCGCGTCTCATCCGCTCCGAGATCACCGAGACCGGACAGCTGATCGAGGACCTGCGCGGGCGGCTAGGGGGCGCGCGCGAGGGGGACGCAGCCACCCGCCACTCACTCGACTACCTGGCGCGCGTGCTGGCGCGCCGCGTGGAGGCGGGCGAGGGCAGCGAGCCGCGCCGCGCCGCGCTGCTGGCGCACACCGCCGACCTGGACGAGCTGCGCGCGCAGCAGCGGGACCTAGACCGCGCCGTCGATGCATTCAAGGCGGAAAAGCTCGCCGAGCTGGCGGTCGCGCTCGCGGGGGGAGTCGGGGGTGCGGGTGCGACCGGGGACGAGGAAGAGGCGGCAGGGGGCGAGGCGGCGCGCGTGCGCTCGGCGTGGGCGGCGGCGCGGGACGCACTCGGCGCCGAGCTAGTGCAGGCGGAGGTGGCGCGCGCACTGGCCCGCGCCGCGCGCGCCTGCGAGGGCCGCCTCGACGACGCGCGGCGCGCGCGCCTCACGCTCGCGGCGCAGGAGCGCGCCGACCTGGAGCTGTGGTGGCGCGCGGCGCACGACCACCTGCGTTGCGAAATGGACGCGGCGGCGCGCGACGTGGCGGCGCTGTACCGGCGGGCCGCGTCGGGCACGCCGCCGCCCGCCACCGCCGCACCGCCGGCCGCGCCGCGAGCCCTGCTGCAGCAGCTGGGCGAGGCGCTGGCGATGCGCGCGCTGGTATCGGCGCGCGTGGCCGTGCTGGCGGGCACGTGCGGCGCGGCGGGCGAGGCGGGCCCCCCGCGCCGCGAGGACGCGCTGGGCTCGCTGGCGGCGGACCCCGCGCAGGAGGCAGAGTTCGTGTTCCTGTTCCAGCGGTTCTCGAGCGAGTGCCGCGCGCTCTTCTCCGGCGACTGTACCGGCGACAGTGAAGACTCGATGAAGATCGGCGCGAGCCTCGAGCGGGCCGAGGAAGCAGTGGAGGAGCTGCGGCGGCGGCTGGGGGCCCCGGGGGCGCCTGAGGGGTCGCCTGCCCCCGCCGCGGAGGGGCTGGCGGAGCGCGCGGAGGCGCTGCGCCGGCGCGTCGAGGCTCTGCACGAGCTGGCCCCGTGTCAGCACTGCAAGCAGCTTCAGGACGCGCTGGACAGGTCAGTAGCTGTACGTTCAGTTCAATTGTCCATCACATGCTTCAGCGAACTTACAGCCATGTCTTCTTCCCGCAGACTCCGCGAGGAGCGCGTGCGCGGCGAGGCAGCCCTGGCGCAGCAGGCGGCGGCGCTGGCCGCGGCCCGGCGCGCGCGCGCGCAGCTCGGCGCGACGCACGAGCGCGAGCGCGGCGTGCTGCGGGAGCGCGCGCGCACGCTGCAGCGCCGCCTCGCAGCACTCGACTCGGAGTACTCCGCGCAGCTGGACAGTCTGCGCGCTGCATATCAAGTAAGTCTCTGCCCCATCGTGCCCCGACCAAACGCACCTAACCCTCAACATCCTAGCGCATCAGGCGCGAAGTGGGTCCTCTTTTATTTTATTTATTTGCTGACATAGCAAATAAAGCTAACTACAGTTTCCACTCGTAGCCAATAAATCGTATTTCTATTTTTGTAGCTTGTAAATGTAGTTATATTTACAAGCTACACAAATACTAACTAGTACATTAACAAAAGTTATTATTATAAAGTCACTTTGATCACCTAAAATAAAATAAAATAAACGTTTTTTTCTGTGTTATCTTCATTTATATCATTAATTGTAGCATAAGCTTTTTGTTTCCCTAATTATATAAAAATAAGTAATAAAATATATAAAAAGAGATACTCTCATGCTCTCTCTTGCCAAGCTATTACAACCCTTATTGTTTTACCCCGTCAGAGTGCAGTGGCAGCGGACACGCACGGCGACGGGCTGCGCGCGCGCTACCAGCAGGAGATCGAGCAGCTACGCGCGCTCTGTGAGAAAGGACTCATGGCCATGGAGAGCTCGCACCGCCGCATCGTGCGCGAGATGGAAGATAAACACCGCGCTGAGAGGGAGCAGCTCAGGTACGAGTATATCAATTGTAGATTAGTTTTTTCTAGTTATTACTCGTAGTTAGGCATCATGAACTTTTAAGTACGAAGTCATACTGTCCTCTTATAGCAATTGTGGCAGCATGCACCTTTATGATGCGAAGCAAATGAAAGAAAATTTTGGGCGAGATTGAAATGTGAGCCGAACCCAGATGCGTCAATTAATTCGCAAAGAATCAGTGGGTCTTTTAGTAGTTATTATTTCTGTAAAGTAGGGTCAGGCGCCATAGGTTCAACAGCTCAAAGTTATATTGAAACTACTGACTACTTTCAAAAAATATCGATGCAGAGCCACGCATGCTGATAAATCGGTGATTCAACTTCAACTTGACTTACAAAGCCCTTAAATATTCCAGGTCGGACAAAGAGCAAGCGCTGGCGGAGGAGACCCGCGCGACGTTAGCCGCGCTCGACGCGATGCGCAAGGCGCACGAGAGTGAAGTGAGGCGCGAGGTGGACAAGTTCAAGGCGGAGTTCCTCGCGCGCGGGGTCAAGCACGCGGACCTGGGGCAGATCAGCTCACGGCACCAGTCAGTATTCACTTTATTATGTACTAGCGGACCTTCCCGGCTTTGCACGGGTATTTATTATTATTATTGTTCATAATTTATTAGCGGTTGTTTATTTCATTTGTTGATTAACATTATTTACCCGTAAAAGTAACGTAAAAGCGTAAGGAAAGGTTATTTCTATCCCATGGTAACTGAAATTATTAGAACAGACCCACCGATGAGGAAAGTCATGACGCCATTTAACTCCCTCCTTTAATAATCTCCTCTCTCAGCAGGCAGGAAATGGAGGAGATTAAGCGAGAGATCCTCTCTCTCTCCGAGAAATACTCCGTCAAGTGCGTGGAGTCCGCGGCGTTGGAGGAGAGACTGGCGACCTGCACCGCGCAGCTTGCGCAAGCGCACAGCCATATCATGCAGCTGGACTCCAGGTCAGTGGATACAGAGAGAGTTACTCTCTTTCGGACTTTATACATTTTGAAACTATCATGGTTATTAACACTAAAGTCATTTAAAAGTCATCGTTCGTAGCAAAAGACAAAAAATGAGTGTAGATCGGTATGTCTGCCCATAAAAACTTACGACTTACTAACTCAGTTATTCCGTGATCATGGCGAATGAAACTGTGCCGAAATATTGTAAAACTCAAAAATCAAATCTTGGTAAATATCCCGTTTTAAATGACTTTAGTACCGTATACCCTGCGTATACTTATGAAAACGTCTGGTCATTATTATAACATCATACTTAAGGTGGTCCTATTACATGTACCGGCACAGTGCGTGTTTCCTCCGGGACGGCCCGTGTCTGTCGGCGTATGCACTGTAGATATAAATACGTTGTTTTATACAAACTGTACAATAAAATACGTATTTCTTTGCCAAAGCACGTGTCTGGCACTTTCAATGTCTCTAGGTATAAACGGACCTATACCCGCAAATTCTCATGTGGTTTTTCTTCTTGGTTTGTCTTCTTCATGTGGTTTTTCTTGGATATAAAAAATAACCTAGTTTCCTTTTTCATCACACAATCTATCTCAACATCCATTAGACGTTTATTTGTATATTTTCTTTGACAGTCTAAGTAAATAACACGTATTAGGATTCTGTCTTGTATTTGACAGAATTGTCAAAGGAAATAAAGATATTAGATAAAGAAAGCTTGCAATGCTATCATGAGATGCACAATTGGCAGGATTGCGTCAATCCAGATGCAGAGCCATCTAGCAAGAAGTTGAAGATTAATTATGTATTCTGACTATTGTCTTGTATTATTTCAGGAACAAGCAGTTGCGCGCGCACCTGATATCCGAAGCGAATGAGATGAAGAACCCTGAAGGTTCCTCTCTTTCGCAGCTCATCGAGGAAACTGCGCCGGTACGTAGCTAACATACCTGCCTACATACATATGTACCTACGTGGTATGTCCGTATGTGGCTAACTGTGCCACTAACTTAACGGTTTCGGCGAAGTTCTTGAATTCGATGAGGCGTTTTCTAATTAAAATAGCTTTTAAAAATAATTTTCATGCCATCTATTGATGAATAGGGGTTTTAATTTTTTGACAGAAAACGCCTCGTTTGTCTTCCGTGAAACTAAGGTTTCACGGAAAACAAACGAGGTTGCCACTGTAAGAGAGAAAATCCGCAAGAAATAAGACATTATTTATTTGATCAAGCTATACTTTTAATTTCGTGGAATGATTATAATATTATTTGTTGTAAATGTATGTTTCTGTCTTATTTCCCTTTTACTACTTATTTTTAAGGACTGCTGCCAGAATTTAGACTTTTGTTAAAGTTGAAATACTATTATAATTAAAGTACCTAGTAAAACAGTCAATGTTGGCAACATTTGGTAAAAATGGGAGTGAAAGGGGAAACATAATTTCATTGTTGAAGCACCACGGTCAGAGTACACGCTTGTACAGCCTATGCTAGCGCTTTATATCAATCATGTATATTTTGATCACTACCATTTCAAGCTACTGTCACGCTTGGCATGGACATCGCACTCGCGTCAAACATCTTGACCGGTCTGAATATAGCGCTTCTATATTCGAACTGGTCATCTCTTGGCATTTTACATGTTACACAATCACCATCATCTTTTGCAATTTTTGTTGATATTTTTTCAATATTTTTGTAAATACTCTCATTTTCTAAATTTATTTTATGATCGCAAAAATTTTGCTAAATTAACAAAGCCATGTTACATGTGCTATATACAGTTTGCAGAGATCTAAAGTTTTTGAATAGAATGTTATGCCCAGCAGTGGTACTGAGCTCCCTAGTTTAGGGGAAAATAGAAGTAGAAATTTATGCGATCTTTTATTGGTGTGATGGTAATATGGGTGCACTAACAGCATGGGACGGAGGCGCCGCTGTGGGCTCACCTGCGACAACTGGCAGCGGCGTGGCAACGCAACGCGACAGGTATCTTAACTTATCTTACCTACTATTTCATTGAACGAGGGAAAATTTACTCAGAGCTGGCATCCCCAAGTAGGTACCAAATTTTTGATGAATGGTTTTTGTTTTCTTCTTTTGATGTTTGCATTTGCATTAAGTATGTTTTCCCTCTTATTTGATTTACACTGTGGTGTTTTGTGTGCTTTGTAGATACCCACGCACTTTTTTATTTGTTATCAATATGAGAAAATGTAGGGTGACATTTTTAAGACAAAGTTTAGTACCTACCAAGACAAAGTAATTGTCTTTCTTGAAGTTATAACCCCCTATTACAAGCATTTTCTGCACAGTTCAATAAATCAGTTTTTTATAGAACTCACTTTTAATTCTACAAGCGTGTGTTCCCAAAAGTACTGTTTTCGTGTTCACACTTGCGGTTTGTAATTTGAGTACCTATTAAAAAATCATAAAATAGTACCTAGTTAATATAACTCAGATTTGCTCTATCTATGGTATCTAGATAAACCAAACGTATTGGCTCACTACCAACATAACAAAATTAATTTAAAATCAGAAATAGCAGAAGTTTTTATAACCTTAATTTTACCTGGATTTAGAATTATTCCCCACATTATTTCTCAAGAAAGAAGTATTGAAGAAACTTTCAGATGTTTAGGAATCATTTAAGCTTTAATAGCAATTGGAATTTTAGGATTTATTGTAAGCAAACTATTTAGGCTAGTTTTATTTTTACGCGTTTCGGCGGAGCCGCCGTTGTAGCGCGCGCGTTTTGAGATGTATGTGGGTAGAGGGGGGTAGTAGTTGCGTTTCAAAGTCGCGCGCGCGCTGCAGCGCCGTTCAGTAAACGCTTATCAGTAAACGTTAACAGCGCGCCGTCCAGCGGCGTGACTATAAAACCAGCCTCAAAATGGTGTGTAGTGACAAGGTAGTGACGTGTGTTTGTGGCAGGCGAAGTCGTCCCGCTCGAGCCCACTGCTGGAGGCGGCGCGCCCCTCCCGCGCCAAGATACAGTTCGCGAAGACAGAGACCACCCGGAACCTGCAGCTGTCACCCGTCCAGGTCAGTGCATCATCAGCTCTCTTTCACCCTGGTCACGCCTTTGAAGCCGCACTCGCCGCAGTGATCGGATGATTACCTACTGATAAGTGGCGCGGATAGTTGCGCTGTATGGGTCAAAATGTTGTTTAGAGAATTTATAAAGTATTATTAGTATTATTATTATTGGATTATAAGATTTTTGGAGAGGCCCATAAATCGAGACGTAACTAACTTTTCTGTAGGATTTGGAACAGCGCCTCTACCATTTGGTCATGGAATTACTGAACTTATTCTGAGCACTCAGATCGTTTTGATACGATATGAGACGTTATTAAATGTTATGACTAAAAGGATTTTCAAAATCGGACCGAGATTACCTATTCCCCAAAAACAAAAAGACATCCCATCAACACCCACAAGTGTTCTCTATGCTTAGGTAGGTACTTTTTGAACATGGGCTATTGTAGCTAACTGTGCACATTTGTCAACAGAACTAGACAACCGCCGTTGTTCGACGAGAGAGCGCGCGACCGTAGGCCCACTGGTGGGCATGGTCGCCGAGAGAAAGAAGAGATTCGAGACATAAACACGGGAACCCGACCCTATCCCGATACGTTTAAGGTCCAAAGTAATAAGATAAGGCACACCCACCACGCTAGCAACTGGCCACGGCTTTGTTATTGAGTATCCGATATGTAATCGACTGATTTTGTATGTTATTTATCGAAGTAAGCATGTAAGAGTAAATTAATAACACCAAATAAAGTTTTGTAGTGGCCAGACTAACTCCCTCCCACCACACGTCACGTATCAAGTTAATGCATTATTTGTATCGTACGACTATTTAATTGCTTGTATCCTAGTCTAGTGAGCTGCCCTTCCCCGGTTAGTGATTTGTATATTTAACACTGTACATAGTCTATTATTGTTTGTTTTATGAAATTGTTACCAAATATTTTTCATATATTATACTTATTTTTAAGGCTAGCGTATCCTGTCCTGTCA
Source organism: Eupithecia abbreviata (assembly GCA_943735965.1). Classification (NCBI taxonomy): domain Eukaryota; kingdom Metazoa; phylum Arthropoda; class Insecta; order Lepidoptera; family Geometridae; genus Eupithecia; species Eupithecia abbreviata. The sequence goes on from OX030978.1 coordinate 12,863,965, forward strand.
TAATGTATAACAGTCCTGTCATATGTATGACGGTCCTGTCAAGGATGCCTGTCAAGAGTTTATCGTTGCGTGCACTTTCAGAAGTAGTGTCTACAGTTTAAATTAATATATCGTTGTAATTTCACTTTAATATATTATTATTTTTAAGTTCTGTTTAGTCTTTCCCTGTAACATGATAAGCCACCCGCATAGCAGTTAACTATGAAACATGAAATGTTTTTAAAAACCTTTACTAAAACTAGGTTATCAAACAGTTTGTTTAGAAGCACGTCCATGTATCCCGCGCAAATTAAATTAGCTTAGAAAATTATAACGTAAAATATGAGGCATATTTAATTATAAAATTAATTTAGTCTAAGTTTCATTATTTAACCCGTAAATGTACTTTTTGGAATTCACCGTCGCGTTACCATCTCCCGCTATGGGCATTCTGTCTTCCATAACTTCACTTTGTTATGTATAGTGTCACTTCAAGAAATTACGTAATTATTATAAAAGTTTGTCTTGGTTTAGTTGGGTTTACTCGCGTTTTTATAGGTTTATATGAAATTGTAACGCGGTTTTCCGAGACTAACTTACGGGACGCAATAGACCCAGAGGGTGTTTGCTCAATGTTATCTAGTTGCATAGAACTATACCAAAACCACATTATAATCCTGACTCCTAGTGTAGCATGCTATTTCATAGCCATCGTATGTTGTTCTGTGACAAATGCTGCATAAGCCCGTATTCCAGAGTCCGACATGTCATCAATATGTTGATTTTCGTGAGAACGTTTAAGAATTAAAGTTGTGTTGGCAACGTTTCGGATAAACGATTGAAATTTGGTAAATAAAGCTTCTCCACACTCGGCTTGTTGGTTTAGAAAGAGACTTGCATTATACCATATGTATATGTACCTAGCGGGTACGCACTCGTGTGGGACATGTCTCCTGGAATATCGGCCTCGTCTCGCTTACGATGACATTCAAATATTTAATGATATCGCTGACATTCTTAAGTTCGTGAGTCTGATTGTATTACTTGCTCTTGTATAGTGTTGAGTTTATTATAACAAAGATTTTTTAATAAACTGTACTTAATACACCAGTGTGTTTTATTTGCAACTAGCTTCTGCCTGCGACTTCGCACGCAAATTTGAAGAAAATGAAATGAATGAAAATGAAAGGCAGCCCGGTGTACACCGAGGCATAAGGATCCAAACAGAATTCTGGAATATGCAAATTTTAATTTCTTATTTGTACATAATTCCATGGGAATAATGTCGTCATCGCTGCCACTGCCCAAACCACCCACGGAATAATGAGTATTCATAATACTCGTGACCGCCAGCTGGGATTCATATTTTAAATCCCTAATGCATTTTATGAATTTTCGCTTCATCATCATCATCATCAGCCTATATCAGTTTACTGCTGGACATAGGCCTCCCCCAATGAGCGCCATAGCGCCCTGTCTTAATTCTCGCATTTTCGTTCTTGCATTCTTGTCTTAATTCCTGAATTTTCGCTTGGGAGGAAATAATTGACCAAATTTGTACCTACTACCTACTCCCGAACCATAAGAAGTATCTATCCCACGTAATGTTTTCTTGTAGGTTCATATTTGGAGTAGTTTTACCCATTTTAGGAACAGGTATTCGAGGGACATCCTGTAAGTATACCTACAATTAATTTTCATTTCATTTCATTTTTCATTTTTTAACACATCGAGCCAGTAGATGTAAGAAAGGGGATTTTGTAAGGAAAACCAGCACTTTACAATAACATAATGTTTATTTATATAATAAGTAGATAACTAAATAATTATAATAAAAAAAAACCAATTAGGTTTCATATTTTATAATAGGAATTTTGACACAATTACAATACAACCTGAAGATATTATATTAAATAAGTCATAATATTCGCAGAATGTTATTCTTGACTTGAAATACGTATTTGGCCAAACGTAACAATTTAAAACTATTCAAAGTTATTCAAAACAATCATAAAAAACATAAAAATTCATGTAACTAATTTGAAAAATTCTAATAGTGTTTGTACATGAAGGAAAATTTTATTAATTGTGTTATTCTATAAAAACTAAATCAACTCAGGATGTAAATAAGGAACAGTCGGCATTTGTATGACAACAATGTAGAATATCAATAAGAGTAATACATGCATGCGTAAGCGCAGGTAACAATGTAACGAACGGCCGGTTTCCATTAAAACGCATATACGCAAACTGCTTCTTGTGTACTAAGTTTTTACATAATACACAAGAAACAGTTGTACGTTTCAAACAATGTAGGTCCGCTTAAGAATTTGTTATTTTATTGATAACAATGTAGTTGTTGTTTTGTGGAGAGCGCTTTGATGGAAACTGGGCGCAACGATCACTACTCTTTACAATCTTATTTTACTTAAAACTAAAGCCTCCTATTTTTTAAGTCTTCAATATGTAGGTAGAGATTTGTTATTGGTATGCAAATTATTCTGCAAAGGAATGGCGTCGCCGAAGGTGGCAAAGCAACCCTCAGACAAGAAGTTGTAAGTAGTTGCAGAAAATACACTGAATTGCGTATATCGAAAAGGCACTAGACCTTGCAACCTTGCTCAGTCATGCGTTCGTTGGTAGTTTTCTATTTATAAATTACAAAGTACTTAATTCATACATTTCTAATGCTAGACCAGAACTAATATTCAGATCCTGGCCTTCTTTCCGAGGTAAGCAAGTTTTTGTTGGCGATGCCACCCAACCATATTTCAACGTTTTAAACCGCGACCCGCGCGGTTTTATTCTGTGGGGGTCGAAAACTTGGATACCTCGAATTAAGTCGAAGTCAAGTCAGCCACGACCATCTTGCAGTACTGATAAAATTTAAAAATCTATGGTCACACAACACATTGTCTGACCATAGATTTCAACATTTTATCATTACTGTACCATAACTCAGGCATCCACTATATGTACTTATCTATAGCCTTGGATTAAGAAGGGGACAATTTATTATCAGCTAATAATTAAAGAACGAATGCGAACGGTTGAAATGCAACATTTTGGTACTAAATTAGTCACATTCAAAGGTTATCTATAATACCTACCCCCTTTGAAATAAGAAACTCTGTGGAATAACCTATATATTAAGGTGCTTGGGGTAAATCTGTAAATGGGGATATTCCGAAAGTTCAACATTTCTACCATGAATAGAGACATTTTTTAACTAGCAACTCAGGTCAAGACGCCATCTTGATTATCCTCCGAGGATAATTAAGATGGCGTCTTGACCTGAGTTGCTACTAGTGTACGTTAAACATCGATAGACTATCTATTATGAAACTATCGATAGATTATTCATTCAACTCAACCATCTCCACAAATTTACAACACGGGGAAATACCGAAACATGTGACACAGATACAATTTTGCTTAGCGGGTGAATTACCGAAACTAATACCAACTAAACGCGTAGAGCAAGTTTGTTTGAGAGAAGAGAAGGTACGTATTGTTTGTTTACGGGAAGTACCGAAAATTCAAACAAATAGGTACTTCACTCGCTTCACTTCACTGCCTGCATTGCATTTCTGCTCATTTGTGTTGTGATTGTTGTGCGTGTAATAGGAAAATATGAGTAAATCACGCGTTTGGGACTATTTTAGAAAGACTAATAATGAGAAGTTCGTCAAGTGTTCACTGTGACAATTCCTATAATATAACCTCAGAGAATTTAAATTTAGTGGAAATACTACTAATCTAAAAGATCACCTGGAACGTAAGCATTCTGAGAAATGGTCATCTGTACCAGCAACTGGTACCTACTGTGGCAAATGCAAATGTGACCGTAGATAACCGTGAACAAGAAAGTGGCCCATCAATTCCAAAAAAAAAGGAATACTTTAAAATCCTATCTGGACCAAATCAACGTTTATCCGGATCAATCCAAAACAAAGAAAAATATAGACAAAATGTAGGGGAAAGGCGTACAAAATCACATAGGTGGTCGTCCGTGACTTCAACTAGTAATTAAGGTCTTTGGCTGAAAAACAGCGCTGAATAAAATAATGTTCAGCACACGCTGAGCCAACCCCTATTTCGGCGCAGGGTCATGGAGGTAGTCTTATTTTAGTCCTAATATCACCTATTTGTGTCGTCTACCCCCATGATAAACTTCTTCTTTGTTTGTTTACTTCTATGCCTGTATTTTGTACCTGTGTCTAAATAAATGTTTTTTCTATTCTATTCTATTCTTAAACGACACAGTGGTCTTTTCTCCGAGACCACGGACTATTTAGTTCCCGTGTCGACACACAGAGGCCGCCTAGTAACAGGCAGCAACCTTTCGCAACGCCAGTCACGCCCGCTCGGCCCAGTGCTGCCATTTTAGCGCTTTCGGCGCTAGATCTAGCGCTTTTTTACTATGTTCAGCGGGCACTTGATAATTTTAGCGCCTAGCGGATAATTTAGCGCTTTCTTAATTTTTAATATGGCAGCACTATTTGTTCCGTGGAGAATAAAATTATTGTCTATGTTCAATTTTGTGCTCTATGCCAGCTGGGTTTTAATAAAATAATGAACGCACTGAATTAGTTTTGTGAGTGTGAGTGTTCCTTATTGTTGTGTTGTGTTAGTAAATTTTTTTGAAATGGATGTACCATTGTCAAAAAAAACTCTGTACAAACAAAGATATAAAGTCGAATGGGAGAAATCGCCCAACTTTAAACAATGGTTGAAACCTGTGCCTGGAGATGATACAAGGGCAATGTGTTTGTATTGTAGGAAGGATTTTCTTGCCAAATTAAGCGATATCCAGAGACATTGTGATTCAGCTCATCACAAGAAGCAGGCGAAACCTTTCTTGGACAAAAAACAAACACAAATCTCTTCAATGCTGCAAAAACCCGTCGATAAGCTCTGTGTTGAGGCTGAAGGTGCTCTCTCAATGTATGTTGCAGAACACACAGCTATACAAGCAATTGATCAACTTACCGAATTGTGTAAGAATAAATTTTCGGATTCTAAGGCTACTACAGAAATGAAATTGCACCGAACGAAATGTACAGCAATAATTCAGGAAGTATTAGCACCTCATTTTAAAGATTCTTTGAGAAATGATATTGGTGATAATTCGTATAGCTTGATTATAGATGAATCTACTGATGTTTCTGTTCGAAAATATCTCGGTATTGTTGTTAAATATTTTAGCAGCAGTCGCAACGAAATAGTGTCCACATTCTTAGGGCTGGTTGAATTGGAATCTGCAGATGCCGAAGGAATAGTTTCGGCGTTAACAGCACAACTTAAAGCTTTTAAACTTGATAAAAGCAAGTTAATTGGAATCGGAACGGATAATGCTTCGGTTATGACTGGAGCAAACGCAGGTGTCCATAAAATATTGCAGGTATGCTTTACCCAATCTAGTGTTTATAAGATGTGTCTGCCATTCGATTCAATTGGCAGTGTCACATGCGTCATGTGAGACTATACCAAGAAATATAGAATTTATGATAAGAGAAACTCACAATTGGTTCAAGCTTTCACCGAAACGAAAAAACGAATATAAAAAAATATATGAAGCAATAAACTGTGGAGAGGAGCCACTTAAGATCTTAAAAGCTTGTGATACACGATGGCTGTCAATTGAACCCGCGGTAACTAGAATCTTAAGTCAATGGATAGAACTAAAATTACACTTTCAATTAATGAGAACTCGTGAAAATTGCTACCAAGCCGAATTATTATATAACATGTACAACGATATAAGAAATAAAATTTATTTGCAGTTTTTGTGTGGAATACTTAATAATTTACAAGGGGCAATAAAAACTTTTGAAAACAAAACTTCTGACCCATGTCTGCTCTACAATACGCTACATGATTTGATACGAAACATGTGCACGAAAATAATAATAGCGCAACCGAACATGCAATTCGAAAGCATTAATGTGAAAGAACATCTGTCTATGTCACCATACCTTGGTTATTTATTTGAGAAAGAGATGAACGAGTCTTCATTAAATGAGGATGAAAAAAATGCAATGAAGAAGAGGTGTGTTGATTTTATTATTAAACTAATAAATGAGCTGCAACAAAGACTGCCTGAAAATTTAAAACTACTTAAAAATTCTATGGCATTATCTGTTTCCGTCATTTTAAAACCAAACAGAAATATTGATAACTTTATACAAGTTTTGGAAAGTCTGGGTTACACAGAAAATATGGATAATGTTATTCAGCAGTGGCAAACTGTTATCCTACAGAAGTCGATTAGTATCAAAATTGGTCAAATCCAAAATGTTCCATTTTTAATATTTTAATGTAGCAATATTCTTCGCACTCTGATCTAAAATAGAAAATATCGAAAGCAGTCAGATCCACATTTTTACTATAGAAAAATTGCTGCTAAAAATGGCTATGGTATCAAAACTAGCCAATTCCAACACTACTGACATTCAAATTTAGTCAAATCCGAATGGACCAATCAGCTTCGAGTATTCTCTATGGCGAGTCCGCCATGTTGATATCAATGTCGCTCAGTCCATGCCGGAGGCAACGTGATTTCTGTGAGTTTTTAATTAAAATTGTGTGTAAAAATGGAAGAAAACCCAAACCAAATAGTTGAAACACCTCCAAACTTATCCAGGAAGCCTTTGCAGCAAAAAAAATCATGGAAGTGCAACAGGGCTAAGATTTCTAGGTAAGTGAAAATTCTATGAACAACAATCTTGGTTTCATTATCAGGGATTCTCAACCCAAGAATGAATGTCCTATTGAAGATATAATTATTAATACGTAGTGATTTCGGCATTTTTAACAGTTTTTACGGCTCTCTACCCAAAGGGTAAAACGGGACCCTATTACGGTTTTTTTTTTGGTGAATAAAATAATGTTTTCATTTCAGATATTCACCTAAAGCACCGCCAAATATTGTAGTGCCGTGTCAACATTACACCAAAGCCTACAGATGTACTTCGCTGACAAAAACTGACATAATAAAGTTTCATAACGCCTTTTTTAAAACCCCAAACAAAATTCAACAAGATAATTTCATACTGCAATACACTAAAATATCTCCCATACAGCGTCGCCGTTTAAAGACTGGAACAGGGAATAAGAAAAATGTTAGTGTTGTTTACTATGCGCGAAGAAGAACCTCCATGATACCCGTATGCAGAAAAACGTTTTTAACGATTTTAGGATTGAAGAAGGGAAGAATAAACGGTGTGATTTTGCGCAATACTAAGAATGATGGGGCATCAGCAACCGAAAATAGAGGAGGAAACCGTAAAGAGAAAGCGTTTGCAGGACAAAGAAAATCGATTAAAGATTTCATTAAAAAGTTGGTGCCACTTGAAGTTCACTACTGTCGGAGTAAAATAAAGAGTAGGCAGTACCTTGCGTCAAATTTAAGCATCAATAAACTTTACAGAATGTATATCTCGCAAGCTAGAGATCAGTTCAAATGCGTCAAGGCATCTTATTTCAGAAGAATTTTTAACACTTCATTTAATATTGGTTTCGGGTGTCCGGCAACAGATGTTTGCTCAACGTGCTTGACGTTGAAAGAAAAAGTGAAACATGAAAAAGACGCCAGTAAGAAAAATGAGCTTATAATACAAAAAAGAGTGCACGATTTAAGGGCTAAGGCTTTTTACAGTCTGTTAAAGGAAAAAAAAGAAGAATTACTGACTTTAAGTTTTGATTGTCAAAAAAATCAACCCATGCCAAAGTCCCTGACCAAATGGCATACTATTCGCGACAACTGTATATCTATAATTTTACAATCGTGTTAGGCAGTTCCAAAAATAGGTTGACTAAAGAAAATGTTTTTATTTACACATGGACTGAAGATGAGTTGCCAAAAGCATCAAACCAAATTGCCAGTGCTGTTTTTCACTGCCTGTGCTCAAATGTCGAAAAATACGAGAAGGTGACTACCATCCGATTGGTTGCTGACACGGGTGTAGCGGACAAAACAAAAATACATCAGTCCTAGGAATGATCTGCAAGTATATTATGGATTATGCACCAGATCGAATAAAGACTAGAATTGCTGTTTCCAGTGGTTGGTCACTCATTTTTACCAGCAGACCGCGTATTCGCCCAAATTGAAAAAAAAATAAAGAAAACGGAGGTAATGCCTAACCCGCAAAGTTACCTGGAATATTTTAATGAGCACGGGACTGTTTTAAAATTAGGAACAGATGCAGAGGTCTTTGATTGGAAAACAGCGAGCGCTAACGTGTTGAAAACTACAAGCGGGATGCATTTTTCCATAAAAGAATGCAAAAGGTTTTTTATTAGACGGAATAAAAAGAAGAACAATGTTGAAGTGCGAGCAGAAGGATCCTATCGAAACACATTAGGTGCATTTAAAAATATTTGCAAAAAGCAGAATACTGCTAGTCGAATAAATCCAACCGGCGGGCGTGCCTATGAACGTGGCTGTTAAAAAAGAAAAATTAGACGATGTCAAGAAATTACTAATAGCCCATTATGGGGAAGAGTGATGGTAAAATTCAAAGGTCGCTCTAGCCTAAAACAATATATGCCCATGAAGCCCGTGAAAACAGGGTATAAAATATGGTGTAGAGCGGACAGTGATACAGGGTACCTGTATCAATTTCAAGTTTACACAGGCAAGACTGATACTACAGAGACAGGACTGGGAAGTAAAATTACTAAGCGAACCCTTATTGAAAAATGGGTACTCTGCTCATATGGCCTTTGATAATTTCTTTTCGAGTGTTGGCCTCTTGCAAGAACTATACAATCAAGGGGTTTACAGCTCAGCAACGATGAGAAGCGATCGCGTAGATTTACCTATTTTAGTAAAGAAACCTAAACAGACTGGAAACAGAGAAGAAGATCAGAGGATCACAGAAGCTGCTAAAAGGTCAAGTACCAAGCTAAAAAAACTGAAGAAAGTAAAATGGAAGTGGAGAGTCAAGGGGAACGTAGGATTTGCTGTTTGGAAAGATACCAAACAAGTGAATGTTGTAAGCACAGCATTCCATCCGAAAGAAAAAAGATATTGCAACAGAACTCAAAAAGATGGGTCAAAGTCTATAAAATGCCCTCTGCTTATACCAGAATATACAAAACGGATGGGTGGTGTCGATCGCTTCGACCAAAAAAGAGCCCAATATGCCGTAGGTAGACGAAGTCGCAAATGGTAGACACGAATATTCTATTTTTTTATAGATTTTGCAATAACCATAGTTCACAATGTTATGAACCAAAAAGAATTTAGAATTGCTCTTTCAAGGGAGCTGGTGGATAACCAAACCTTTAGAAAAAGTGTGTGTGTGTTCTCTCAACCGCTCATAAACCACTTGACACGGTTTTCGTGAAAAGGACCCAAAAAGACGGCACTCGGCAAGAAATTCTATGTCCGAAGGCTATCGCTTCTTACACCCTCACAATGGGCGGTGTAGACCATTTCGATCACTTTCGGTCATCATACCCAATAGACAGAAAATCTCGAAAATACTGGATGAGGCTGTTCATTTTTATGTTTGATTCCACCATCATCAACGCTTATATCACATACAACACGACACATACAGTGACGAACCATTCGCACCGCAACTTCAGGTTGAAGTTAGCTCGAGGATTAGTAGACAACTATACGACCAAGAAGAACAGACCAACAATATATAAAAATAAAAAAGGTGGCTGCTTTGGTGTGCCACCAGAAATTCGTCTACTCAGCGTTGGCGTACACATGCCCGAAGAAACTGAGGCCAGGAGGTGCAGGTTTTGTAGTAGGTACAAAAAAAGTTCAAAAAAGAACAAGAATTTGTTGCACAGTGTGCAAAGTTCCACTGTGTGCTAAATTGTGCTTTAAGCTCCGTGGAAAATGCAGAGGAATAGCCTATGTTTTTTTTTTTTAAATAAAATATTGTCATTGTATGTAAAATGTTTTTTTATCTACCTCAAAAACTTTCATTTCCTAAGTATAATAAAAAATTAAGCTAGGTTAGAACGAGCGGTATTACAAACAAAAATATGTAGGAATTTTAGGTAGAAAATGCCTATTTTATAGGTAATGAAAGTATTTATTTTTATAATCTCAAACTCATCATAGCTCCTAACTGCAATCAGGGGAAACAACTAGTCTAAAATTATTAACAGACCGTAACGGATAATGGTAATATAGATACCACCACCGACATTATTTTACAAGTCCTACACGGACAATGGTAATATACATACCACCGAAAAATCACCCCTTTCCACCCCCTTTTTTTGTTTTTTTTTTTCCAAAAAAAATGTAATCAGGGACCCAAAATTACCTAGAAATCACATATTTTTTTTAATTACCATTACCAGGGGCTCGCGTTTGTTTAAGGGTTAAATGCAAAAAACACCAGAACCAACTGTTAGTGGTGAATAAAAACCGCAAAATAGATACTATTTTCCAATCGTCGTCGTCTCGGAGCAAAACAAAGCAATCTGCTGCTGAAGCTACACTTGCGTTACACACTGTTAAACACCACCAGTCTTACAATTCCATGGACTGCACAGGGCGTTTGATGAAGGTAATCTTTGCTGATTCTAATACTGCCAAAGATATTACTTGCCAAAGGACTAAAACAGAAGCCATCGTAAATGGCACGATAGCTCCATGGTTAATTCAAAATATTAGCAATAACAGCACAGGGCCTGTGCTGTTATTGCTAAATGGGCATTTCAGTCACACGAAAAACATTGAGGTGGTTGATATTGCAAGAAGAGAGCATGTGACAATAATTTCACTGCCACCCCATTACACGCATAAAATTCAACCATTGGACAGAGCTTTTATAAGTCCGCTCGAAACTTACTACAGTGAAGAGATAGGGTGTGGTTGCGAGCAAATAATAGGCCTCTGACTCAATATGATATCATGGATTTGTTCGGAAAGGCCTACCTGAAATGACCGCAAGGAGAACTCGCTGCCAAAGGATTCAGCGTTGGTAGCATATATCCACTGAACAGATGCCTTTTCAGATGCCTTTTCAGATGCAGACTATATAGCGGTGCAGATATAATAATAATATAATAAAATTTTATTGCCAAAAAAGCATCATTACAAACACATAACATAATTCATTTGTAGTTTACATTAGAAACAAGTCCAGTATATTGAGATTCTAGTCCAAACTATTACGTAGCCTCAGTTGCCTAAACTAGACTGAAAAGTCTGTAATATAGGCACCTGTGCCCCCCCTACTATGATACACAAATTGTTTGAAAGATGACGATAAAATAAATAATTTAACATACAAAAAATTATGGAATTATGATAAAAATTGGCTCGGTACTATTTTAATCATGTTACAATTATCTACTTAGATAAATAGTAAGAATTCAGACAAAAAAAATATAATTTGATTACTAATACTGATTACAAATTGATGCGTGAATAGATTGATGTACAATAAATTATTACAGATTGTTTAGACATTACAAATAAATAAAATTTAATTTGATTGATTAAATAAAATTGACTCTATGTAGAAATAATTATTACTAAAATTATACTAATTAATTGATTAAACTAATTTTACAGAAAAACTAACCTACAGTATTAAGATTAAGCTTATGAGTTACTCTAAATTGTCATAATAACAGCTAAATATTATGCGATTTATATAGAGATAGAGGAGTTAAGTAGATTTAATCACTTAATATATATACACATAACAATTAGCAAGTCCTCGGTACTGTCATACGAATGGTTTTTAAGAATATTAGAGATATATGCTTTCCATTGAAAAAAGTTAAGATCACGTAAGCGTTCCTCTTTAGAGAGCCTATTGTACAAATACTCGTAACTACCCAGAAAACAAGGCCCAGGAAATGCTGAATGAAAGCAGTGGAAGGCTGCATTCCGTCAAAAACTCTATAAGCACGCCGTCCTCCTCGCGCTGCTGGACAAAATCTATGCTGTCTTATTATAAGTCTTAATATGAATAATTGTCGCACTGTTAAGACGTTAGTCTCTTTGTAAAGTGAAGTAGTAGGGAATCTATAGGGCAAGAAATTACTGACTTTAAGCACGGCGCGCTGTGCCCTTTCCAATGTGAGCAAAAGGGTTTTATGGGCTCCACCCCAAGACTCTATGGAGTATGTAAGTAAACTTTGACAAAGGGAAAAATATATAATGCGAATAGTGTCCTTGTATTAGGGCATGCAGAATCGGAAAACCGGAAATCGAAAAAATCGGAAATCGGTAAATATTACTGGATTTTTTAAAACCGGTTTTCAAAGTCAAAATCGATGTTTTTCGATTTTTCCGATCTTTACCATTTTTGTTATAAATTCTCCGGCAGTGGCAACACCACACTCTCATGTTTAGGGGAATCACCGCCAGACATGCTCTGAACCTCTATGAACATATCATAGACAGAATTACATAGTGATGATGAAACGACGTAGAACAGCAAACCTAATTTTAGTTGTAATAAAATAATTTAAAGTTCTATAATTATGTTGGTATAGGTAATTATGTATTAGGTAGGTACGTATTATTCGAAATACAAAGAAAGCGATATTTTTTTCATTACTACTGCTAACTGGACATTATTTTTTGTCTGTGTTGTGAAGTATTAACCACTCTTGGTATATCCTGGTTTATTTTTGTACTTTGTACCTACCTAACTAAAATAATTTCATTTCGCTTCATTGAATGTAGTGCTCTGTGCGTGTATTTATTACTTTTTAAAGATATTAAGTGGAAATCAGGAGAGAGTGTCTTGTCTGGTGACAACGCAGCGCGGTATGTTTATTTATTTTGTAACTAGATACTTATATTTTATTGTAGGTAATTAGGTAGGGTAGGATGCAGGTCATACAAAATTCGGTTTTTTGTTATGAATTTGAGACTATACTTAACTAATACAACATATTATAAAACCGTTTTAGCTTCCGTTTCTTTGTCTGTTTGTGCACTATAAATAAACTCAAAAATTGTGGGTGTGAAAAACTATGACCTATGGATGTGAAGTGAACCAACTACACCGCACTGAAAATCCAACTCAGAGGCTAAAGCTACCTACTATTTGTTTGTAGTTTTAGTTTTGATTTAAATATGGCGATGTTTCATAGTTAAGTTGTTAATGTTCAATATATACCTGTATATACCTACATTTGCATAAATTATTGACCGAGCGAGCGAAGCGTCTCCGCATCAACTACTAGCAAACTGAGGGATTTCGTCAGAATTTACGTACTCTACAGGTCGTATTTTACAACCAATCTGGACGAAACTTGGTGTACAGATTCCACGACCTTATAAAATTCTTTAGTCGTCGGGGTTTTTTGATCAAAAGCGTACCTACTCCTCCGAGAAAGGCAAAAGGTGGCTTTATAATATCTCCGCTTTAAGACATCTGATTTCGATGATTAATTTTTTACCTGCCTTACACATATCCTATTTTAAATAATTTTAGTAGTAATCAAGTAGGTAGGACGTCTTGGGGACGCTTTCGACTGGTATTGATATGAACCAGTTGAGCTACCTGTCGATTGTTTACAACAGTCTTCAGTTAGCTCAATTGTTTCAACTGTAAATATTTGTCTTAATTAGTTTATTGAACTGTAATTTTCTCTACAATATTTAAGGTACTTTCCCTCATATTTGACATAATCTTACAATTCCCTACTATTTTCATTTCTTTTTTTTCCTTTCTTCGTTCCTGTGCGTTATGATTAGGATGAAAAAGAAAACGAAATAATTAGTTTTTTTACAACTATGATTACATCATACCTAGTACTGACAAAATAATATTTTCAGATGGAGTACCATGAGTTTAAAAAAAAATCTGCTGATAAGAACTCTGTTTGGCACTATTTTTTGCGAGCAGAGGATGGGCAATCAGGGAAGTGTAAATTATGCAAAAGAATCATTAAATCCAGTGGTGGAACAACTACAAGTCTTCGCACTCATTTGCGTGCTTCCCACGTTATAATAATTGAAAAAAATACAAAAGAAAGTTCAACATCTGATTCTCCGATGACCTCTTCAGCCTGTTCTGCTGGCTACGATACCCCTACAATCGAACCTTCAACAGAAAATGATGACATCCCGCCTAAAAAGAAAAGCAAGCTCACAGATTATTTTTCGAGGGAGCGTGGTTCTTTAACTGAAATTATAGCTAGAATGACAGCATTAGATGGATTACCATTCAGAACTTTTATCACGTCTGAAGACTTAAGGTCTCTTTTTGCAAATCCTGGATATCGATTACCAAAATCTGCAATTACAATAAAAAACATGATAATGAAGCATGCTGAGACAGTTAGAGATGATTTAAAAAGGGATATTAAAAAAAATAAAGATGAAGGATCACGGTTTTCCCTATCGTTTGATGAATGGACTTCTTCAAAAAATAGAAGATTCTTGAATGTTAACATTCACTGTCAAGGCCTCAAAAACGGAAGTTTTGCAAATCTTGGTCTTTGCAGAATAACTGGCCCAATGCCTGCATCTAGCTTGAAAGAAAAGTTAAATGAAGTTTTAGGCAAATATAATTTATCTCTAAGTGATGACATTATTTGCATAGTAACAGATGGAGCTAGTGTAAACTGCAAACTTGGGCAAGAGATTGAACCTTCACAACAGCTTTGTATAGCTCATGGTATCCAACTCGCTGTGTTGGACGTCATTTATAAAAAAGAACAAAAAGATCTTCATCCTGCGACAGAAAAAACGACTGAATGTGATGAATCGGAAGAGGAGGAAGTAAATGATATTGACGATTGTTCATCAGACGGATTAGCGATAATAACTTCTGAAAGAGCATCGGAACTTAATGCATCATTTAAAGAATTACTTACCAAAGTCCGGAATGTCGTCAAATATTTTCGTAAATCTCCATCAAAAAACGAGATACTTCAAAAGTACGTAAAAGAAGAACAAGGCAAGGAGTTGTTACTGGTGTTAGACTGTAAGACGAGGTGGAATAGCCTGTGTAACATGATAGGAAGATTTGTTTTATTAAAGTCCTGCATTCATAAAGCTCTTTTTGACACGAAATCCAAGATAGGTATTTCCGAAAATGAATTTGAACAATTACGTTATTTGCATTCGAGTTTGGACATTGTAAAACTTACAGTAGAAGCAATATGCAGACGTGACGCCAACCTTCTCACCTGCGATGCAGCTATAAAATTTATGGTTCGAAAATTAAAAGAAAAAACAAATACTCTTGCACAGAGACTGTTAACAGCGTTGATTAGTAGGATCAATGCAAGACGCACAACTAATTCATCATTAGCACAATATCTACACGGCTTAGCCAGGGATTCAGAACTTTCAGAAATATTTTCAAGACCCGATAATGACGTTTTAATGGACCAGATTGTTGCAATATATAGACGCCTAAATAAAGAACATACTAGCAGGCATAATAACGACTACCAAGATGACTTACGTCAAGATGCTCCTCCAATGGAAGATAGTGTGGTCAGCATCGAAGAAGAAGTTACTTTAAATCCGGCAGAAGAACTAAACAGAGAAATTATAAATACTCTAAGAAATGTTGAGAAACCCACCACCTTAGAAAACATTACAGATTTGGTAAGAGTGGAAATGATTCTG
The DNA here is from genome assembly GCA_943735965.1 of Eupithecia abbreviata. Classification (NCBI taxonomy): domain Eukaryota; kingdom Metazoa; phylum Arthropoda; class Insecta; order Lepidoptera; family Geometridae; genus Eupithecia; species Eupithecia abbreviata. Next base: position 12,879,536 of record OX030978.1, read on the forward strand.
TTCGAAAATAACGGTGAAAAAGGCCACTACCTCAATACCGTATATAAACATCTATTAAATATACCTCCGACCTCCGTCGAAGCTGAACGTGCTTTTTCTGCGGCGGGATATCTTTCAAAGCATATACGTAGTTCGCTTAGCGATGAAAGCTTAGATTCACTTTGCTTTTTGAGATCGTATTTTCAGCAAGCGCGGGGTTAGATTTCATGTTTTATTAAATTACTACAAAAAAAATCAAGCATTTTTATTTGTATTGAAACAAAAATCGAAAAAATCGAAAAAACCGAAAAAACCGATTTTAAAAATCAAAAATCGAACAAAAATCGGTTTTGTGTATTCTTCCGATTTTGCATGCCCTACTTGTATTATTATTTCTCAGTTTACACAGTTCGCACAGAGAAGTTAAAATCTTTTTGTGAAGCTGTTGAAATAAAATACCAGTGTAAGCGACGCATAGCCTTCACGTTGGATTAAATGTTAAGTGGGTGATAGACGTGCGAGCAAGTACGCGTACTTATGGCTCGACGAGCTTTTTCGCTTGTGTGTCACCGTAAGTACGCGTACTTTAAAACCGCCGTGCAAAATCGTTGGCGATCCAACCGGTTTGAAATATTGCTTGTAGCTCGTCTTAATTTTGCAAAACACTATAGCCCTAGAAGAGGTATGTGTTGATGAGAGTCAGATTCCTTATAGAGGTCGCATTATATTCAGGCCGTATAATAAAAGTAAAAGACACAAGTATGGCATGAAACTTTTCAAACTCTGCACCATACCTGGCTACACCTGCAAACTGGAGTTATATGCCGGCAAAAATCACGAAACTATCAACACAACACCTACAAAGGTAGTAATGTCTCTTTGTAACCATATACTCAACTTGGGTCAACAGACAACTGGTACACAAGCATTAATCTAGCCAATGAACTACTCGATAAAGACACACACCTGGTTGGAAGTCTGAGAAAAAATAGAAGAGGATTGCCGAAGAACGTGGTGGACGCCAAATTGAAACCAGGGGAATCCATAGCAATGGAAAATGAGCGTGGAATATGTGTGCTCAAATGGAAAGATAAGCGTGATGTGTTGATGCTTTCTACAAAACATTCCAAGGGGATGGCAACGGTTTTAAAAAAAGGCAGATCTGTCCGAAAGCCGAAAATTATTTTAGCCTACAATAAGGGAAAAGGCGACGTTGATATGATTGACCTGATGACCTCTTATTCATCGCCAATCCGCAAAACAATCAAATGGTATAAAAAGCTGGCTATCGAACTTATTTTGAATACTGCCTTAGTCAATTCATGGGTTATGTATACAGAAAACAAGAATAGAAAATCAAGTATAGTGCAGTTCAGACGACATCTTGTCGATTCAGAGAAAGATGAAACTGATGTTGGTAGAGTTGAGAGGCCTAAAATATTGAAGCATGAATTGCTAAAAAAAGAGGGACCAGCCAGAAAGATGAGACGATACTATGTGGAATGCTATAAGGATTGTGCAAAAACTTTCGGATCAAGAGCTACCAAGAATAAGGTAAAGAAAGTTGTAACATATTGCCGTGAATGTCCTAGTAAGCCATATTTATGTCTATTGTGTTTTAATAAAAGTCATCGCTATGCATAAGTTTTTTACAACAACTGGCAGAAAACATGGTAAGCTAAAAAACAACTTGAAAACGTAAAACTGATTACTTAATTTAATTATATTTTTGATAATAAATAAACCCCGTCATTGAATTGTTCTTTTATTTTCACCCCTTTGAATTTTTGATCATATTTTTCACAAAGATGTGAATAGGTAAAAACCACGTTGAAGGATTGCTCTAGAGCACCAGTCCTACGGCTCACGAATTCGTTTTTAAAACTGGTCTGCTATGAGGTCACCGGTGCCCTACGTGGCGGTATGATACAGGACAGGGTTCGGTCACCGGTGACCTACATGGCAGAGAACTTGTTAATTGTCTTTTTCATATATAAATAACGCAGTTTTTCGGAAATAATGTATAATTTTCAGTTCAAAAAACATGTGATAATATTATGAAAACCTCAATGAACTCAAAAACACAAGTGTAGAAAAAAATCTTAATTTATGTAAGGGTGTACTTTTTAGTGAAAATGCCCATACACCGGTCTCTAATGCTGCATGCGAACGCATATCGTCACTGGAAAGGAAAAAATGCTTAAGCGCCAATATGGCCTAAATGAGTTATATGGATTGGATTTTTTTTTTCTGCTTCGATCGTCTAGCTTTTAAGGCTATCCGACGACATTTTTGGCGCTTAAGCGTTTTGAAAAGTTCAAGTAAATCTTGGTTTTCCTATTCTTAAGCGACTACAAAACGATGTTTTTCAAACAGATGTCGCATAAGTAGGTAATACATTATTTAGGTATTCTCACTAAAAGAACTTTTTCTTTTAACGTTTTTTTATTTTCGATTTTATAAGCATATTACCTTTTTTTAACTTTAGGTGGCATTGCCACATTAGCAATAGACGGGTTCAAACTCTCTGCCTCGTGGAATCCAGTGATAGCAAAGTGTAGTCGTCGTAATGCGGTCTCTCATTGCGTCGCGGACACTTAGTGTTGTGTGTCGTCCGAGTGTGCAGATGGACATTCCGACTATTGAAAATTAAATGAGGGTAGTTTCAAATAAACTAGCCCCCGTTTCGCTGAGGCGGTAACTTCAGTACTCCAGTCATCCCGTGACCACGACAGAGTGTAAACCTGTTGAAACGTCGGGAAAAAAGGTAAATAAACGAGATAATATAAGTTTATCGTTGCTTCATTTGGGAATATCGGTGGGAAAATTACGTTTTACTAGGTAGGTACCTACTGATTAATCTAGGAACGAAGTGTTTATGTATAAAATGGCTAGCTCGCATACCTATAGATCTATAATTTAATGCTAATGATTTGGCTTTTGTTTTAGGTTCAGTTCAAAGATATTTATTTTCTCATTTACAACATACATGTTACTTACATGAGAAACTTAAGCTAAGTATTAATATTATGTTATTTTTCCGTCTTTTTATGTTTAGTCCAGTAGCGTTACATCCTCAAGTATATATCTATGCAATTTGGTTTTAAACACGCCAGACGTTCAGGTTATCATGGATAGTAAACGTAATGCATATTTTAAAGAATACACAAAAGCCAAGAAACGGCAAAAGCAAGACAATCGAGATTTTGTATCAAAGCTGCGACGAGTAAATACAGCAGATTATGCAAGCATTCAGGTACACGTACACAACAACACCTCACGCGCGATTACCATTCAGCTCACTCCAACTCCTGAGCTTGGCCAACCTACCATCGAGGCCGGTGCCTCCTATCAGATAGCCATGCAGCACACTTCAACTCCTGAGCTTGGCCAACCTACTATCGAGGCCGGTGCCTCCTATCAGATAGCCATGCAGCACACTCCAACTCCTGAGCTTGGCCAACCTACCATCGAGGCCGGTGCCTCCTATCAGATAGCCATGCAGCACACTCCAACTCCTGAGCTTGGCCAACCTACCATCGAGGCCGGTGCCTCCTATCAGATAGCCATGCAGCACACTCCAACTCCTGAGCTTGGCCAACCTACCATCGAGGCCGGTGCCTCCTGGGAGATAGCCATGCAGCACATTTTATTTGTGCTCTGATAAAGGTGAAAATACCAGAGTGTGTAAGCTTTTTTTCAAAAATACCCTGGCAGTTAATAATCGCCCAATAGCAACGGCATTGATTAAGAAAAACAAAGAAACAAACGTTTCATCAATGAAAGATCTTCGCGGGAATCATGGCCATCAGCCAAAAACTGAAGAAAGTCTCGTAAAGGGTGTAGTGGAATTTATTGATGCGATTCCTAAAATTGAATCTCACTACATTCGAGCTAAGTCGCAGCGACATTACATAGATACAAGCAAAACAATATCTGATCTTCACAATGATTATATTAAAGATTGTATAGAAAAAAACCTTGACTACGTAAATTATGTGATGTTCTATCAAATTTTCACTAAGGATTTTAACATTTCATTTTTTACACCCAAAAAAGATTTGTGTGACATCTGCGAATCATATAAAAATCTATCACTAGAAGAAAAAGAAATGAAAAAAGAAGTTTATGAGAACCATCTGAGAGAAAAAGGCTTGTCACGCTTAGAAAAACAAAGAGATAAAGAGACCAACGAATTGACAGTTTGCGTGTATGATTTACAAGCGGTGTTTCAGTGTCCTAAAGGTGAAATATCCGTATTTTATTATAAATCCAAACTGAATGTACTAAATTTAACAATTTATGACATTCAAACAAATACTGCTGATTGCTTCGTATGGGACGAATCGCATGCCAACCGTGGGAGTCAACGAAATTGGTACCTGTGTTTTCAAATACATTGAAAAAATTAATGACATTGGCAAAGACGCTAATTTGGTATTTTATACTGACAATTGTGCTGGACAACAGAAAAATAAATTTATGATTGCCATGTACCTATTCGCAGTCCAAAAATTTAATAACATTAAATCCATAACACACAAGTTTTTAACAAAAGGACATACACAGAACGAGGGTGATTCAGCTCATTCCCAAATAGAGCGACAGATAAAAAAGGACCTAAAAAAAAGGACCTATGTATAATCCGGATGCATTCATAAATGCTATTAAAAACGCTCGAAAAAAAAGTCGGCCATTTCAAGTAAACGAAATGTCCTACGAGGATTTCTATGACTGGAAAAATGTTTGCAGCCAAATGAGCTTTCAAGTCCAGAAAGATGACGCGAATCAAGTTGTTAAATTTAGTGACTTGAAAGTTATAAAAGTGAAAGAAGATGACGTCCGCTCTATTTATTTCAAAAACTCGTATGCTGATGATGAGTTTAAGAGAGCTATTGTCATAAAGAAGAGGAAGGAAATAAATGTAGATGTGAAAAAAGCATACATTGGAAAACCTGGTATTGCCCAAAAGAAGAAGGATGACCTTATGGAATTGGTTAATAAAAACCTAATACCAAGATACTATAGATCGTTTTACGAGACTCTGTAATGTAATGATTTAAAATTTTAAACAATGTGCCATTGATATTTTATAATTATGCTCAAGTTAATTGTGATCTCTTTGTAATTTTCCTATTTTATTTTAATGTTGTAAAGGTTTTTCAAATTCGGGAATAGGTGGTTGTTATAATTGACTAAACTAGTAATGATTTTAAGACTGTTTTATTGACTGACTGAATTATTTCATAATGTTTATGTTTTAAGTAAGTATTCTTTCTTAATTTTTAGCCAAGTGCAATTTAGAACAAACAATAAGGACTGTGTTTAAAAAAGAAGAAACATTATTTAATTTTTGCTACTGTGTACTTTTTTCGTGTAATTTTCTTTTAACAGATTTTTAATACAATAATGCATTTTATTCATGATGTTACATTCATTTTTGATGATAGGAAAAATTGTTACATAATGTAACGTTACTTGTCAGTATGTTACACGAAAAAAAAAAATTTTATTTTTGCAAAAACGTGATAAGTTGTGCCGTTTCTAAATAAATGTCAATAATTATTAAACTAAGAATGTCAGAGGTTGGTCAATTACTTATTTAAAGAGACAAATACTTACGAAACCCACAAAACATAATAATTTGACAAAATATATTATAGTAATAAAATAGAATGAATTCAAAGTTTTTAAAACCATCTCCTGAATTTTTTTATTATTTTCATTTTATTTTCATTTTCATTTTCATTTTCCAAGAAACGGCAAAAGCAAGACAATCGAGATTTTGTATCAAAGCTGCGACGAGTAAATACAGCAGATTATGCAAGCATTCAGGTACACGTACACAACAACACCTCACGCGCGATTACCATTCAGCTCACTCCAACTCCTGAGCTTGGCCAACCTACCATCGAGGCCGGTGCCTCCTATCAGATAGCCATGCAGCACACTCCAACTCCTGAGCTTGGCCAACCTACCATCGAGGCCGGTGCCTCCTATCAGATAGCCATGCAGCACACTCCAACTTCTGAGCTTGGCCAACCTACCATCGAGGCCGGTGCCTCCTATCAGATAGCCATGCAGCACACTCCAACTCCTGAGCTTGGCCAACCTACCATCGAGGCCGGTGCCTCCTATCAGATAGCCATGCAGCACACTCCAACTCCTGAGCTTGGCCAACCTAACATCGAGGCCGGTGCCTCCTGGGAGATAGCCATGCAGCACACTTTAACTCCTGAGCTTGTTACAAAAGTGATGGTAGCGCGCGACAGCCACCGGTGGCTGTGGTCGGTGGCCCATTTGCGCGGAGCCTATATCCAACCACTTTAAAGCATTCGGTTGTGGTATCGACAATTTAGAGTTGATAGGAGATAAATGATTAGGGTTGTTATCGACATTAAAATTTAAATGCAACATGTGTAATATTGATCTCACAACTAGTACCTCAAATTCTAGTCCAACGCAAAGTTTAAACGTGAATACTGCCTTAGTTACTTTTATAGCACACCTGTAACTCTGCTGTTACAGAAGTGCTATACACAAAGTTTATTTTAATTGAGGCATATAAAATCAAACCCGGCAATCTCCACAATTTGTCAAAATTGAACTGTGAATGCAGGATTTTTTATCTGTGATTTACAATTCTTATGAAAACACAATATCACAACAAAGCCGGCTATATCCCATAGAAATAATCAGTTACAAATAAGATTCCGATACAAACACGGCAATCTCCAATGTCATGTCGCTCCTTTGCGACTAAACCGTGACATCATCGACATATCACGTTTTAGAATTAATAGCTAGAAAGAACCGCCATTTCAAACTCTACTTGCTACAAAAACGGGATGTCTCTAGGGTCGAAATAGACTGAGCTATGAACGAAAGAGTGAGAGCATGCTGGGATATCTCCATCTCGCTCGCGCGAAATTTTCGATGCAAAAATGTGTCAAGTCAGTTAACCCAAGGTGCGCGGAGGGGAAGGTGCTGCCGGTTCGCGGCAAAATTGTAACAAAACGAACATAAGAAGAAGAACAGTAAGTACTTTTGTGGATTTATTTTTACTTCTAAAGTGTGACATCGTGCACCTATACCGGTTTTCTTGTAAATATTATTTAAATTGTGTTGGAATAAGGGATGTGTTGTCACGTTCTTGCATTAAACATATATTAACTTTTTACGTAACATAGTCACAAGTACCGGTATAGAAGATTTTTTTTTTGTTGTTTGTAGTGTTTTGTATGTATAAATGCATATATTGGCCATGCGTTTAACTCTCATGAAAGTTGCAACCAGGTATTATGCAAAAATTATATGCAAGTAGACGCTCCTAATCCGTTTTTTGGGAGTTTGCTTTGGCAAAAAATAAAAACACATGTCGCACGATTGGCTGAAAAAGCCCATAGTTTGATTGAAGATGTCGACAGTAATGTAGTGGAAATATTTAATGGAGTCATTGCCAAACTTGTTGGTGGAAAAAGGGTAAATTATTCTCAAAGAAGAGCTTACCAAGCAAGATGCTCCGGTGCAGTAATATCTTTTAACACCGGCAACTTGCTGTCGACTGTCCACCGTAATGTCTATGGAAATAAAAAAACTATTACAAAATACGATAGAGCAGTAAACGAAAAAAGGGATAAAACAAAACAAAACTGTAAAAGGAAAAAAAATCGTACCTTGGTGCCGCGTACATTAAACCTGGATTATGGGGAAATTGTGGATAAGCCAGACTTGGATGACGACACTTTAAAAAAGGCCAAAGACACCTTCATCCAGAATTTAACGAAAACCGAAGAACAGCGAAAAGACGTAGAAAAACGAACCATACTACAAAGCGAATCTGGAGAATAGTTGGAGTTAAGGCATAGCATGTTAACTGCATCAAACTTCGGTAAAATCGTAAAAAGAAAAGAGTCAAATACATGTCGAAATGTAGTAAAAAATTTACTATACAAGCCAAATATTGACAACGTGTCATCTATAACTCACGGAAAAAAGCACGAAAAAATTGCAATCGAACAATTATCGGTTATGGAAGACATAAAAATTGAAAAGTGCGGTTTATATATAGATGAGCAATATCCATTTTTGGGGGCAACACCTGATGGGATTACCGATGACAACAAAATAGTCAAAATAAAATGTCCCATAGCACCATTTAAAATGGGTATAGACGAGGCGATTGAACAGAACAAGATGCATTTTTATAAAAAAAATAAAGACGGCGAAATAGTGGTCAATAAAAAATCAGACTGGTATTTTCAAGTCCAAGGCCAGTTACATATTTGCAGAAAACAGGAGGCCTTACTTGGAATATGGTATGGTGACAAAAAAATTAAAATAGAAATCATAGAAAAAGACGATAAATTTTGGTCAGATATAATGGAGCCAAAACTGCTGAAATTTTACTATGATTGTCTTCTTCCTGAGCTGGTTGACCCTAGACATATAAGAAATAGGCCAATTCGTGACCCAGTCTACGTGATTGAAAAAGGGAAAGAAAATGATACAGCTACCGTTTTAATAGAAAAAAATACTGGTGACTTTGACGATGGTTCTGTCGGAGGTACCATAGATTATGTGATGCCATTTTCAGAATATTAATATTGAGTATGTTATTTTCATAGAAAGCGTTAGTTTTAAGAGTACACGCGTGGCATACTATAGTAGGCCAGGGTATATTATTGGCCATATTTTTTAAGGTTTTCGGGTTAGAGAGTTGAAATTTCAGGAAAGCTTCCTTCTTGAAATTTGTCAACAGATTAGTAACTGATATGACGTATGTGAGTACTCAGATTTGTATAATTTGACGCCAAAACCGCGGGCTTACCATAGTAGTCCGCGCGTGTATTGGTGTACTAAAAGTAGTCCAGCAAGTTTTTGTTTATTTTTTGTTAATTAGGTATTACTACCATATTTAATATTGTTTTGTTGTATAAATAGAAAGTATAAAAGATTTATTTCATTTTTTGTGTATATTTTTCACCACTTTCACTATTTATGAATCTAGGATAGCACTATTGAAAAGATGGCTGACGGAAATGAATGATGATGATAATACTACTAATACTACTATAGTAGGCCACGCGTGCTCTGGTGTAAAAAACGTGGGCGCGTATACTCTAGTGTTAACATTAAGATTTACATAAAACAATATTCATTTGTGTATTGTATGAAAAATAACAAACATTAAATGGTTCAAAATAATTTTTGCCTTTTTTTAATTGTTGAATAAGGACAAGGCGACTCCATGATATCTATGCTCTAGCTAGGCAAATCAAGTTGACGCGTGCCGCCGCCGCGCTGTTAGCAGCGCCACGTACGCTAGACCAGCGCTGCCGCCCGCCGCTCTGGCGTGATCCTGTCGAGCGCGACCGCATAAAATTTGTTTGAGTGAAGCGGCGCGGTGCTCGATTTTGAAACAATAGTTTATCAATGCGCCACCTTAAGTACTAGAGGTGTAACTAATATATTCATAATAGGTACAGGTATTATAATACAAGCCATGTATATTCATATTAGGATATGCGAATATAAAGTAATAGGTTACCAGGTATTAGTCAAATATTAGGGACGCGTAATAGCGAGGTCGCTAGTCTATCAGCTACTGTTCTGTTTGCCAACCGCCGTCATCTCACTCACTCGCTCGCCGACGAGTGAGTGAGAACGCCAGACTCACCTGAACCGACCCGAGGCGGGCGAGTGAGCGAGATGAATATTGTATTGTATTAATAGTATCTGGCCGCTTGCTTGTCGAGTTATGCACGTAATGTGTGTATTGTAATTAAAAAACAAATAAATAAATAAAAAATAAAATAAAATTTATTCAAAAATATCTTAGGACTAAAGAGTAACAGTACAAGTACCAATAAAGTACCAATAGTAATTGTAAAGACATAGTTATACACGTCGGGCTTCGTATGAAAGCTGCATGAGATGGGAACAAAGTAAGTAAGCAATGAAAACCGTTTTTCAAGTTTGGTCACTTGTTTCTGTCACACTGTGTAATGTGTATTCATTTCGCTAATCTAATACGAATATTAATTATAATATTTGTGGTGACCGAAGCTCACAGTGAAGTGACCCCATATTGTATTCAGATAGCACGTGCACGCAGTGATTGATAATATTTACCTAATACCTATTAAGTTAGTAGCATTTTGTATTTATTTTTGGTGGAGTTTTTGGTTTGGTGGTGGTTTTTTTGTGGTTTTTGAGGAATTTAGTTTTGATTATGAAGCGGGCACGAACCAGTGAAGTTTGGACACATTTTACCGTAGATTCAGAAGAAAACAAAATTGCCATTTGCAAAATATGTCAACAAAAGTGCTCATTTAAAACAACGATTTCGAACTTGAATAAACACATGAAAAGCAAGCATGTTGCAGTATTATCGTCATCGTCAAGCAAACAAATGCGGCAAATCCCGGAAAATGAAACCGATTCCACCAATACACAGATAAGCAGTTCAGAAAATGTACAACCTGTGGCTGGGTCATCCTCATCGGTTGCTAGCACATCCAACACAGTTGAGAATTATCAGGCGTATTCAAGACAACTGGTGCAGAGTAAAATTAATTTACCAGTTAAAAAAATGACTGCATCTCAACGAGAAAAAATTGACGAACAGTTGATGCTTCTTTTTATTAAAGATTTTCAACCGTTCTCTATTGTCGAGGATACAGGATTTAGGGCCTATACAAATGCTTTAAATATTGCATACCAACTACCGACTAGGCAACATTTATAATACGCTTTTTCCGGCACTATACGAAAAATGTGTAAACAGAGTTCGTACAAATGAAATAAAAAACATCACTTCGCTTAGTTTAACTACTGATTTGTGGACATCGGCGTCTCAAGAGAGCTACATTGCCATATTAGCGCACTATGTCGACATAGATTTTAAGTTCAAAAAGGTATTACTGGAATGTGCACCGTTGCTCGGCTCTCATACAGCCGTAAATATCGCAGAGGAAATATCTCGCACAATCGATGATCTTTGCATTGATAAAAAACAAATTCTCATTATAACAAAACAACCGACAATGCAACGAATATGCAAAATGCTGTCAAACAGCATTTGGACTTAAAACATTTTGGTTGTTTTGCCCACACATTAAATCTAGTGGTGGAGAAAGCCTTGGAGGTTGACACGGTAAAATCGGCTATTGAAAAAGTCAAAGCTGCTGTTGCGCATTACAAACGTAGTAATATAGCTATGGAAAAGCTATTCAGATACCAAATTCAAACTGGCGTCGCGCAACCCAAGAGGCTTCTTCAAGCAGTTCCTACGCGGTGGAACTCTGTGTTCTTTATGTTAGAACGTTTTTTGGAATTGCAAGATGCATTGCGAAGTACAGCGGGCTTGCTGGACAGATACGTACCAATGTTATCTGTTGAAGAATGGAAAATATGCAAGGACCTATGTACCATTCTGAAACCCTTACAAGAAGTCACTCAACAAATGAGTGGTGAGGAATATGTGACCGGGAGCCTCATTATTGTATTTACAAGAGTCCTTTTAACAGTCTATGCAAATAAAATTCCAACTAAAATCGACCCCGATGTAGCCACATCCGTCGAGATCATTGTGGGACAACTGAAAAAAAGATTGGGGCAAATAGAATACAGCGGCACTTTTTCAATTAGCTCATTGTTGGATCCCAGATACAAAATGCACTGCTTCAAAGACAAGTCTGCTGCTGAGAAAGCCAAAAAAACCCTGATAGAACTCGTCACTGCCGAAATCAACAAGAAATCTCATGGCATCAGGTCAGCGTCACCTCAACCATCCACAAGTACAGGCACATCCAGCGAACCTTTTAAAGACGGCTTATCAATATGGGATAATATTAATGAAATGTTTGGGGATGTCGAGCAAACGCAATTTTCTCCGCAAGCATCTGCAATAACAGAAGTGCAACGATATCTTGCAGATAGGTTGTTGCCTATAAAGGATGAACACGGCAAATTACTCGATCCTTCCGATTGGTGGAGGAACCACCAATTTGTGTACCCAAACTTGGCACAATTATATCGAAATAAATGCTGTGCAATGAGTACTTCGGTGTCTTGCGAGCGCATATTTTTCATTTCCGGAAATATTATTACAGAGCGCCGAACGAGGCTGAAATCGGAAAAGGTCAAACAATTGATGTTTTTAAATGTAAATATGTAATATATGTATTGACTGTATACATAAATTGTACATAGTAAACTTATGAAAAAAACAAAAAAAAAAAAAAAAAAAGTAATACAAAATAGTAAGAAAAAACAATGATTATTGTACATATGTGATTAACTTTTAAAATACGCCAACATAATCAATGTTGACAGTCCTAAGCCTGTTAAAGTATGAAGGAAAATTTAATCACAGTTTTACTTCTGTAATAGGTATATTTCATATTCAGAGAATAAAAGCAGGTATCAATATTAGATTGAGTAGCTATAATGAATCTCTCACTAATATTTGACTAATACCCAGTAATAGGTATGGTATCATAATATGCGTTAACTAATATATTCAATAATATGATTACCTAAAAATGACCCTAATATAACATCTCTATTAAGTACAAAGATAGCGCATGCAAACCGATAATCGATAAATTATCGGTAATCGGCGATAATTATTATCGAAAAAATCGATAAAATATCGATAAAAGATAAATTCTTAAATAATCATTATCAAAACCATTCCCATCACGGCGCCTCAATCGCGAGTGTTTAAAATTACCCGCGCAAATGCCACGCAAGCAAGCTTACCTGTGTTTATGGCTCTCTCGCTCACTCTTCGTAGGTATGTGTGTGTGTGTGTATGAGCTCGCCTAACCGCTGCGCGCGGGGTGCGTCAGTTCATTTATTCGGTCGGTGGCGACTGGCGGCGGTGGTGATAGTCACTTGTGGTCGGTGTCGGTGAGAATTTGAATTTTTGTTGTGTGTGATTCAGGCAAAGTTCGATGATCGAAGGATTTATACTATATGTAAGAAGATGCAGATCAAGTAGATTTTTGTGAAACAAGTAGGTACAGTTTATGTTTTTGGTATTTATAGGTATATTGGATAGAATATATAGAATAGATGGAAGAGTACATTATCAGCAGCAGTCTGGACTAAAATATAATTTACTAGAATAACCAAATTAACATAAAGTTTCTTTCAACGGGAATGCCGCGGCCACAGCATGAGTGACCGAGGCGGGGGGAGGGGATTTTCCAAAAATCAAGCGACTGTCAGTCAAGTCAGGTCCACTAGTGTTGCGCGTACCTAGCTGCTAATCGCGTAAGTCTTACCTAATCTACACCTAATAACTACTAATAATAATACTTTTTGTTTTAGGTACCTACATACTACACCTAAAATAGGTATTTAACTTAGGATGACAAAATGTCAAATAAAATTAACTACAACCCTGTGTACAAAAAAAGTTCGGATCCAACGTCGGTTTGGTGTCACTACCTTAAGGCAGATATAGGTGATTCTGCGAAATGTAAGACCTGTGAAAAAGTCATTAAGTGTGCGGGTGGAACTACAACGGGACTTCGCAGCCATTTAAGATTACATGGCATTTCACTAGACAGCCAAATACGCACTTCAGAAGGAAGTAGAGATATTGCTGGGAGTTCACTGGATTCACCTGTTCCAGCGAAAAAAAGTAAAATGCATGACTTTTTCACACAATCGAACAGATCACTGGATGTTATGATATCAAGAATGACAGCCCTCGATGGGATGCCATTCAGAGCATTTACAGAATCTGAAGACCTGAAGCATCTTTTTAATAAAGCTGGCTATAAATTACCTACAAGCGCAAACACTGTCAAAGTAAGTTTTATGAGAAGACCAAAAAAAATCTTATAAAGGAAATACAGGAACTAAAGAGTGAAGGACACAAGTTTTCAGTTTCGATAGATGAATGGACATCTTCGCGAAATAGAAGATACATGAATGTGAACCTTCATTGTGCATTTTTCAAAGGTACCAACCACACGACGAGAAACCTTGGTTTATGTAGAACGTATGGCTCAGTTACCGCTATCAAGTGCGAAGAATACCTGCGAGAAAGACTACAAGATTTTGAAATAAATTTTGGCACAGATGTGATTGGGATAGTATCTGATGGAGCAACAGTTATGACTAGATTAGGAGGAAATTTAAAGTGCATTCATCAGCTATGCTTGGCTCATGGCTTGCAATTGGCCATCGTAGATACGTTCTACACAAAAAAACAAGAACTCGTGCATGAAGCTCAAGATGAATCGGCTGAAAATGAAAATGCTCAAAACGCTGTTGGCATTGTCACTGAAGATGATACTGATGGACTCCAAATAGAGCAAGCTCCAACTTCAAACGTAGGAACAAATATAAAGTTTGGACTTGTTATAGAAAAGGTGAGGAATATTGTAAGAATGTTCAGAAAGTCACCAACAAAATCCGATGTCCTACAAACGTATATAAAAATAGAGCTTGGAAAAGAAAACTCCTTGTTGCTAGACTGCAAAACGCGCTGGAGTACACTTTGTGATATGATAGGAAGGTTCGTTAAAGTGAAAGTAGCAGTCTTAAAAGCACTCATTGATGTAAAGTGTGATATCCAGATTAATGAAATGGAGTGGTCTCTTCTCGAAGACATTTATGAAAATCTCGATGTCATAAAAGTTACCGTTGAAGCTGTTTGTCGAGAAGATGCTACTCTGCTCAGTGCTGATGCTGCGACAAGATTTGCACTCAAAAAAATTAAGGCACGTGGCACATTACTAAGTGAGGAGCTTCATGCAAATCTGAGCAAAAGGATAAAACAAAGGGGTCTACCTGTAGCAAGTCTAATGCAATACCTTCACAGCCCCCCTACATATTTTGATGGAAATGAATACGACACTGATGTTTATCCTCGTTTGCCTAACGATTGTCTGCAGGAGATGCTATTAGAGCTTCTCTCCCCCTCCCCCCCTCGGGTCCGTCGTAGTCAGACGTGTCGTATTTTGCTCCGTCGATTTTAATTCAGTACGCAGATTTAAGCTACATAATAGTGCAACAAAAGTGATCAACGTTCGCAGAACGACCCTCTACACGGATTAACGTAATCAATTTCGGAATTCAAGAGCTATTTATGGTGCAAAAACTGAAAACATCGAAAATAAATTGTGAGTCAACATTCACTTAAGTACCCACATTACAAAAAATAATACTTACAATTCGTAAGAGCAAACACAAAAATCGGTCACGTCAGGAGGCAAGTCAGAGCGCCTGAATTTTTTGCAATAGCAAGACTCTCTGCTCGACTGGCCATCACTACTAGAACTTTATAAGGACATACATCAACGTAATGTTTCCTCTCAATCGGACCCCACCACAGACTCCTGATGCCTCGAGCGCGACTGAAAGCTCAGTGAAAAATCCAGCTCCGACGGATACTCCACTATACTCTATTTTCTCGCAACGAACACTGGAATCGGAGTTTCAGGAGGATTCAGCTTCTAAACGCATGAAACGTAAAGTCGACAGCACTGACAGAATAGACAAATGCACAATAATTTCAGAAATGCGGTCCCTTTTTAGTCAGTTCACGGAGGAGCAGGACAAAAAACTCTCGTCTCTACAAACGTCTATAGAAAAGTCCGTTCAGGTCTCCGTTGCAGCGCTGAGCTCAGAAGTCTCTGAACTCACTAAATCACTCGAGTACCTTTCAGCGCGACAAGAGGAAACTGTCGCTAACCTAAAGAGATTAGAGAAAACCCGTGAGCAAGATCAGGACTACATACGCTCGCTCGAGCGCGCAGTCGAATTCCTAGAGCGCAAAGCACGTAGCTCTTGTCTCGAAATAAGAAATATGCCAAAGGCTGAGAGTTCCACCGGTCTAACTGAGTCGAAGGCCCAACTACGAGATCTGATCATCAATCTGGGAACGACTCTTAATACGAAGATTGATGAGGCTGAGATAAAGGATATCTACAGACAACACAGCAACAGAGATATTAATAAACCGATTACAGTCGAGTTCACCACGGTGCTGAAAAAAGAAACCGTTCTAAGCTCAGCGAAAAGGTTTAATAAGGATAGGAAAGGCAGCGACAAGCTCTCTACAAGTCACCTTCGTATGAAAGGTCCCTCTCAACCTGTCTACGTCTCAGAATGTCTGACGTTTAAAACTAAACAACTTTTCCGCTTAGCGCGTGAATTCAAGAATTCACATAACTACCACCACTGCTGGACCGCGAATAGCGTTGTGTACCTACGTAAAAAGGATGGCGCGCCTCATATCCGCATAAACCATGAATCGGATCTTGATAAGCTGGAGCTAGAAAATCCTAAATGACTAGAGACGACTGAAGCTTTACTTTATAATGCATGCTTAAACTTTTTTCTATTTTTGTTTGACCATTTTAATTTAAGTAACACTATGCGAAGTTTAAAACTTAACACACGCACGTATAGATATATAAATAACAATTATCTTATTATCCTACGGTACACAAACGATATTATTGGTTTATTAAGCTCTCAAGAATATAAAACGAAATACTGCTTTCAACGATACTCAAGCGATTCCTCTGTGTGTGATCTTATTGATAAAAAATGTAAACAAAAGGTAAGCTCTATTTTAATTTTTAGTGCTGCTCATGCTCTCTGGTATTATGTCTGCAGTTGTGCACAAATTTATGGTCTTTTACTATATAAATATCTTGTATGATGGATACAATTTTAGATATTGAGCGCCAATTAGATGATTTGAGCGTGTCTAACGCTTTTACATGTACACCTGAAACCTGTTCCACTATAATGAACGATCCTAAGTCAAATTGCCTAAACATAATCGCCCAAAACATTAGAAGTATAAATCGCAATTTGGATGGATTTTATACTTTACTCAATAGAATATCCGTGGAGCAGGATATTATCATCCTTACAGAGTCGTGGCTGTCCGGAGGATTTCTGACCCCGAGTTTAAGTGGCTACAATACTACGGTTTCTACTAGGCTGCATAATCAAAACGACGGACTAGTAATTCTAACAAGATCAGACCTCCCCTGTAATATTTATGAACCGAAATTCTGTGACGCTAATTGCATTATTATTACTTATAAAAAAGACGTTGCCGTTATTGCCATTTACAGACCTCCCTCATTCGTTAATATTGATAATTTTACACACTCCTTAGATGACACGCTTAGGTCTTTGTCTAATTATAAGACGGTGGCAATTGTAGGCGATATAAATATTGACATAAAACCGGACTCGAAGGACAGACACGCATCTGAATATTTGAATCTCACTGCTTCGCATGGCCTTCTTCCAGCACACATTTTTAATACTCGAGCCTTTAGCTGCCTCGATCACGTGATGCTGATGACTAAACTTAAATCCAAGACCATTGTCGTTGAAAATAGCCTCACTGATCATTATACTGTAATACTATCCTTAGATTTTAAAAATAGAGTTTCAAGATGTCCCAGATTAGGAATAACTAAGATAAATTATGACCAAATTCACAGCGATATTAACCAGGCGAACTTTCAGTGCGTATGGGACTGCATAGACTGCGATACTGCTGCTGAAATTCTCACTAATATGGTGGCAGATATCGTAAAATCCCGTACAACGGTAGTTTACTTGGCTAAGCGCAAGACTCCTATTAAACCGTGGATAACACCTGGGTTAATCAGATGCATGAAAAATAGAGATCACTTGCACAGTTGCCTGAGAAAGTCCCCTGAAAGTATTACTTTAAAAGTAACATACACAAGATATCGTAACTTTTTGAATCGTATCTTACGCAAAGCTAGACTAACGTTTGAACGCACACAGATTCAACAAGCTAATACAATGAAAAAGATGTGGCAAGTTATCAGCAGCGTTACTAACATGAAACCTAAGAAATCACATTCTACAGAACTTCTCACTGCTGCTTCTTGTCCCTTAGATGCCGTAAATAGTGCAAATAACTATTTCGCTAGCGTGGGAGAGAATATAGCTAATAGTTTAATTCATAATTCTTCCATTCCCACCCCTGATAGTCCATTCTACAGCTCTGCGTCGAGTCCTTCTCAGTGCAATTCCTTTGTGATGCTAGAAACAGATCTTACTGAGGTTGTCGCGATCATAAACTCACTCAAAAATACGGCTTCCACGGGGTATGATGGTATATCTTCTCGCATACTAAAAGAGAACAAGCTTATCCTGGCGGGCCTCTTAACACACATATGTAACCTGGCTATTAAACAAGGCTGCTTTCCGAAAGCTTTTAAAAAGGCCACTATTATACCTATTTACAAGACTGGTTCCAAGAGTGAAGTATACAACTATAGGCCCATTTCCATTCTCCCTACTTTTTCAAAAATCTTAGAACGTGTACTAAACAAGCGGCTGGTTAATTATCTGGAGCACCACGACCTTATCTCAACCAATCAATACGGTTTTCGCCAAAACATTTCAACTGCTGATGCTGTCTGCGACCTTACTGACTCTATTGCCCGTGGTCTTGATTCTGGACACAAGTGCTTGGCAATTTTTTTGGACCTAGAAAAAGCATTTGATTCTGTTTCTATTCCCCACCTTCTTCAGAGGCTCGAGAGACTGGGTATTCGTGGTTTTCCATTACAACTATTTAAAGACTATCTCACAGATAGAGTTCAATGTGTAAGCATCGCTAATACTTCCAGCTCATATGTTCCAGTCAAATTCGGAGTGCCCCAAGGCAGTATTCTTGGTCCGACACTCTTCCTTGCCTTTCTAAATGAACTGTGTAATTTGGAATTACCGTCGGGTAATATTTTTACATATGCAGATGATACCGCGCTTGTTTTTAGGGGAGAGAGCTGGGACACTGTTTTCTGTAACGCCCAGAAAGGTTTTAATATTGTAACCAATTGGCTATTCAGTAGTCTCCTTAAGTTAAATGTCTCTAAAACCAAAATTATGACATTCTCTCTAATTAATAAATTCCAACCGCCCCTTGACTTTAACATTGTTGCCCACACGTTTTCTACCTCACCCAACTTATGTGCCCAGAACTCTTGTGTGTGTCCTAAGCTGCAAAGAGCATCTGATATTCGCTATCTTGGTGTGACACTTGACACCCGATTAGTGTTCGATCAACATATATCGACGCTTGTAGGTAGAGTAAGAAAACTCATTGCTATTTTTAAGAACATTCGTCATGTCACTGACAAGGACACTATTCGCATTATATATTTTTCCCTTTGTCAAAGTTTACTTACATACTGCATAGAGTCTTGGGGTGGAGCCCATAAAACCCTTTTGCTCACATTAGAAAGGGCACAGCGCGCCGTGCTTAAAGTCAGTAATTTCATGCCCTATAGATTCCCTACTACTACACTTTACAAAGAGACTAACGTCTTAACAGTGCGACAATTATTCATATTAAGACTTATAATAAGACAGCATATATTTTGTCCAGCAGCGCGAGGAGGACGGCGTGCTTATAGAGTTTTTGACGGAATGCAGCCTTCCACTACTTTTATTCAGCATTTTCCTTGTTTTTTGGGTAGTTATTTGTACAATAGGCTCTCTAAAGAGGAACGCTTACGTGATCTTAACTTTTTTCAATTGAAAGCATATATCTCTAATATTCTTAAAAACCATTCGTATGACAGTACCGAGGACTTGCTAATTGTTATGAAGTGATTTAATCTACTTCACTCCTCTATCTCTATATAAATCGCATAATATTTAGCTGTTATTATGACAATTTAGAGTAACTCATAAGCTTAATCTTAATACTGTAGGTTAGTTTTTCTATAAAATTAGTTAAACCAATTAATTAGTATAATTTTAGTAATAATTATTTCTACATAGAGTCCATTTTATTTAATCAATCAAATTAAATTTTATTTACTTGTAATGTCTAAACAATCTGTAATAATTTATTGTACATCAATCTATTCACGCATCAATTTGTAATCAGTATTAGTAATCAAATTATATATTTTTTTTTGTCTGAATTCTTACTGTTTATCTAAGTAGATTATTTGTAACATGATTAAAATAGTACCGAGCCAATTTTTATCATAATTCCATAATTTTTTGTATGTTAAATTATTTATTTTATCGTCATCTTTCAAACAATTTGTGTATCATAGTAGGGGGAGCACAGCTGCCTATATTACAGACTTTTCAGTCTAGTTTAGGCAGCTGAGGCTACGTAATAGTTTGGACTAGAATCTCGATATACTGGACTTGTTTCTAATGTAAACTACAAATGAATTATGTTATGTGTTTGTAATAATTCTTTTTTGGCAATAAAATTTTATTATTATACACTCATTTATTAAAATTCTCGTATAAAATACATTTTTTACTATAGAAAATACAATAAAATTGTATAAAACTATTCTACAGTAAAAAATATATCAAAACGGTAGATCACCGACCGCGAAGCTAGGCTCAAGCGGCCGGTGACTAGGGCTGCAAAGAAAGGAACTTCCTGACGATACGTGCCGAGTCCAAGAGTACCGCCTTCTGGATCTGGCCCTTGATCCAACTTCCTAGCGAGAGTCTCTTCAGGTGTTGATCGAGGCTCTTCGCTATTACGCCGTTAACCGAAACGACTATCGGGACTATGGTCGCTGAATCTACATCCCACATGCTGACAACCTCGTTAGCCAAGTCAAGATATTTGCTAAGTTTATCTTTCTCAGCTCTAACGAGGTTAGCATCATGCGGTATGGTGACATCAGCGAGCACCGCCCTCCGTTCTAACCGATCTATCAGTACAATATCAGGCTTATTCGCAAGAATAGTCCTGTCCGTAATGATAGATCGGTCCCAATAGAGCGTGGCACGGCCATTTTCAAGAACTGGCGCCGGTGTGTACTTATAGTACGGAACTTCAGGACCAGTAAGGCCGTATCGGAGAGCAAGTTGCTGGTGTATAATTTTGGCTACTTGGTTGTGTCTGTGCAAGTACTGAGAGTTAGCAAGGTGCGAACAACCCGAAAGTATATGACGGAGGGTCTCCCCAGGAAGATGACACGCTCGACAAATATCGATCGTGCCGTCTTTCATGATATACTTTCGATAATTGTTCGTCTTTACCACCTCGTCCATAATTGCACAGACAAAACCTTCGGTTTCCCCAAAGAGGTCACCAAAGCGTAGCCAGTTCACTGAGCTTAGGAGATCTACATCAGGTCCTGTGAGAACCTTGTAGAATCTCCCATGCAGCTCTTTGCTCTCCCATATAGTCTTCCGGTCCTGGATGCTCATCACCATTATTATTATTATTTTGACTTAAGATTTTTATCTTCTCGGTTTAGAGAGAAACCGGTAATAACTGAAGCACACGGGCCTAGGCCAAGTGCGCTTCAGGGAGGCGAACTTCAGTGGGAAGTTCATTTTGAAGAAATTTTCTTACTATTCTACATGTGTTTAAAATAACAGCCTTTTGTAAAAGGATGAAAGTGGACTTAGGCAAATCTAAATATTCTATGGATTGGAATAACTGTTTTGGAATTACGCCGGTTTATTATTATTATTATTATTCTGAAATACGATTCGGTCGCACCGATCGTTTCCTGCAATGATGCCAATGAATTGCCTAGTGAAGATTCTTCGAATCAAGTCAGCAGCACCCCATTATCAAATAAAGAATTGATTAACAAACAAATCAGCAAAATTAGCTATGATGACACGGGCAAAGGCAGAATTGGAAATGTTTCTACGGCTGGAGAAGACATTTTGACGCTGCTAAAGGTTGAAATGTTATTGTTTGAAAATGGAGGTGACCGAGGACAGTTGTTGTCTAAAGCTTATCGATGGCTTCGTTCAATGAAGCCAACAAGTGTCGAAAGTGAACGTGCCTTTTCTGCTGCTGGAATACTGTGTAATAAACTGCGCACAAGTCTTAATGACAAAACAATTGATTGCTTGTCATTTCTCCGCACTCATTTCCAACAGAAGAAAGTTAGTAAAATTAATCAACCTTCTGCTGTTGAAAATGTATAAATGAACTATTAACACGAATATACGAATAGTTCATTTTTTCCTAATTAGACCAAAAATGTCAAGTACGTAAATTGTATATTTAATTTTTATAAAAAATATGTTAATTTTTTTTAATTTGATTTCTTCATTAGAAACGATTTATAGAAAATGATTACTAGTCCTAGCATTCTATTCACTCAATTGTTTAATTAGTTCGTTCTATTAAGACTGAAAGTGTCAACTAATTAAAAGTTATTCGATAAGTAACACTAATCAAAATAATATTATGTTTATACCTAAATGGAGGATTTTGTTTTTTTTTTAAGTAAGAAAATATTTCATTTAATTTTGTTCTATTCACAAATATCTATACTTATTATAATCATGAGCCCTTAAAGGGCTCGCTAGACCGAACTTCGTCTTAAGTGCTGTACGTATGTAATAAAACCATATTCTTGAGTAAATAATGAGTTATCATTATCTTTTATCCATCACTTAAATAATAATGTAAAATTTAAACAATTTAAGTTGTTTTCCATATTATTACTGGTACATTCAATCTTTGAAACTTTAATGACCGAAAGCTATAAGGAAAAACATTTAATAATTAAATACATATAACGATATAGATAGATTAATAGTAGGTAATACATAAATCTTGCTAAGTGCAGCAGATTGGATAAATAGAGCAGTTAAATTAGAAACCGAAACGTAAAGATATTTTTCCTTTACCAAAACCGATAATTCTCGATATTTATCGATAAATAGAACGATAAATATCGAATTATCGATTATCGAAAAGTTTCGATAATTGCATGCCCTAACAAAGACTAACCAGAACAAAGATTGCAAGCTCAGCTAGAAAAAGTTGATGCTAATGGTGGAGCAGTTTTTCAACAGCTTCATGTCTTGTGTCATGTTTCTAGTCTTTTAGTTCTCTTTCTACCTACTTGTTAAAACATACCAATTTCTAGATGTCTATGCTCGTCGCCTGTGACACGCTTGCTCTTAGCATAAAAATGTAAGGCAAAGTTCACCAAAAAATAAAATTCATCAAACAGAAAGTCTACATAATTATGCTTGGCAATGGAGTCCCCAGTTTCCAGTGAGTTTGAGGACTGCCTCAGGAAATTTAGAGCAACAGATAACGTTGTAAAATGTTTTCTTGGTAAGCATGTTTACTTAAAAAGTAATTTTTACCAATGTCTATGCTACCTGTGCCACACACACATTGAACGTGCAGATCAGAAACCCAAAACAACAATGTATGGGGCAACAGCCTTTTTCAAAATAATAATTTAGGTTCAATGGAATATGATGGTATCAGAATTAGAATGTGATGTTTCAGATAAAAAAAGATGTCCAGAAGCTTTACGAAGATTTGGGTCCAAATAAAATTCAAGATTTTGTTATAAAAAAATAGACCTGAAAGAGTTAGCGACGCAAGCGCAGGACAGATTAACAGCACAAGTATACAGGGAAAAGGGACACTGTTTTTTTCGCTGACTGAAAGTAAGTGACTTCTATTTCTGTATTAAAAACGTTAAAATTGCACCAGAACCTGATGATAGGTTTTTTATTGTTTATCTGTAACTATATTGTTTATCATTATATTTTTAGGTGACAGTATTACTCTTGCTGCTGCCGTTCTTGTTTCCTGGAGTCTACCAAGTAAATAAAAATTGGAAGCCGACGAAAAGTAACGTACTGGATTCATTTCTTTTTAAAGTGGATACCGAAGCAGATGTTTAAGAGGGAATTGATCAAATGTGCAATCACCTTAGAGATATGCAAATGAAACTTAAATGGACAGAAGTAATGCACCTACAACCATTTGTCCTTGTGGTATGTACTTTATAGGCCGAAATAGATCAAGCACACATTGTACCAAATAACATATTCTTTTCCGAGTGTATTGGAGGCCGTAGAAATCTGCTTTCAACTGTTTCATTCGTCCCATGCCCAATATCCACGTGAAATTTATAATGTATGGGAATTTATACCACAAGCAGTCTACAATATTTATACAAAGTTTGATTGGATCCACCGATCGACATCTGAATTGGGTGAACAATTAGACATAGTCACTGTTCAACAAAATTTTCTGAAGCTAATTTATTAATTATTCATTTAAAAACTGTTCTAGTAAGTCTTTCTACTTAAAATAAGGGTGTGCATATGTTTAAGATCATGAATTTCAGAGATTTTCAAGATTTCAAGACTCGTGTGCAGCGCACAGCTCCGTGGTTTGAAGCCATGCCAAAACTGACACACAAGATCTTGAGAAAATATACAAAAAATAAGGGTGTGAATATGTTAGAGACCATGAAATATTTCAGGGACTTTCAAGATTTCAAGACTCGAGTACAGCGCACAGCTCCATGGTTTGAAGCCATGCCAAAGCTGTCACACGAGAGCCTGAGAAAATACACAAAAAATAAGGGTGTGCATATGTTAGAGACCATGAAATATTTCAGGGACTTTCAAGATTTCAAGACTCATCTAAGAAATTTGGGTTCCTTATGAAAAAAACGGACTCTTCAATCTGTGATGTTTGTGGAGTCCTAGATGATGTGCACCACATCTTGATGGATTGCGTCAACTTGAAAGATCGAAGGGAGGCACTGATGATTGAACTTAATTTAAATAGAGTTGATTTAGGTACATTCATTAACATTCTAGCGGAACCAGATTCAGCAGCGACCATCTCATTATTCAAATTTTTTATGCATCGGTGACCCTTTAAAAAAAGCCACAATTTATATTAGGTTGGGGAAAAAGTCTCATGAACTTGTAATAAAATCTCTTTGGCATCTATTTGTATCTGGTTGGTTTTGGTATCATTAAAAGTTTAAATTTTAAAGAAAAGAATTCCAAATTCAAATAAGAAAAATGTGTGATTTTTATTTGTTTTTCGTACTGCCAAGATGAGTGAATCTAAAAATGCAAAGCAAGCCGCAAAAAAAATTGCGATGTATATGGACCTAGTGCAGTGTCTGTGAGAGTAGCACAAATTTGGTTTAAGCGTTTTCAATTCGGAAATTTTGATGTCAAAGAAGCACGTCGCTCTGGTCTCCCTATTACGGATAAAATGGATGCCATTTTTTTTTTTTGCTTTTGGTATATTTTAACTACCCTCGTTCATTTTTTTCCATATAGTCGACTCTTTGAATATCGAAGAATCGCATTCTTTTCCGTATGAGCCAACACTGATAAAAATAAAACGATATTCTGCATCAACAACGGCGAATAAAACAAATGAGAAATAATGTTTGTAATTAAAATACATTGAGCCACTTTTACTTGGTTTTACCACTCTCATATATTTACCATCAACGGCTCCAAGGCAGTGTGGAAAATTGGCTTTAATTTCAAAACTCTGTGCAATTTCCAACCATTTACTTTCAGTATCAGGCAATTTCATAAATTCGTATCTTACGGTTGGCAACCACAGACAAGAGATTACATGCGATCTGAATATTCATCGCAAAGCCAGAATAATCCACCGGGAAACCAAAACACGCTCCCATCAGGTGGATATGGTTATTCGACACGCCATTCTGTCGAGCCATCACCATCACCTGCTTCAACTTGGTCCCAACCATCAACTTCTCAAGATTCGGAATTAGATTTTAATAATTATTAAAGTTTGTCAGCATGTTATTAATTCTGTTATTTCTTAAAATAAATAAGTACGAACTAATAGCCGATTATTTTATATTTTCCTTTATAAGCACATTAATTATAATTAGGTATACAATACAATACATATGATATTCGAGACAATAGGTCGTTGAATGTAGTTATTGTCATTCTAAAATAATTGAAAAACTTAACGTCGTCACTTCTTAGTTCAGTTATTAAGTTCTGAAATATTCCCAAAGTAAATCTTTCCCTCAGAATTGGGTGCACCCAATATCTTCTATTTTAGCTGTCTTTCGTTTCCTCCACAAATAATACATCCCAACAAAAGCTTCGTCGTCGTCCATCGTGTACAGAAGCCTCTTTTTGACCGTCGTTTAATGGCACCAGCTGCGGTCGTCAACAGAGGCGCCGACACCCGATTAAAATCGGAATCCGACAGGCGACATAGTGCGAACGAGCTCTGCTCTCGGCTGAACAATAGAATCGCTGCGTTAGCGCCTAACGGTGACTAGCCTAGCGTCCAGCGGACAACGCCTGCGTCAGTGTTGCCAATGCTACGGCAATTACAGTGTTCTACGGCTTTCAGGCCAAAATATCACAAAATGCACGGCCTACGGCTGCAACCCTGTAGCCGTAGCAGATTCTACGGCTATTCGCAAATTCTACGGTAATTGATTAACTCCGATGCGCGAAATTACTCACTTCTCACCTACCCAAATATTATTTGACAGGAGATCGAGAGGAACAGCACTTTAGGATTGTCGATTTTTAAACATCGGAGTAGCTTACTGTATTCGATTACTAATCCAAATATACCGAATGCCAACATTGCAAAGTTGTCTATGGCTGTATGGACTTAGTTACTCTTTCTACTCTATAAGTAAAATGAAATGTCTATGGCGTGCAGCTATAGACGGGGATTTCCCAATTATCATATATCAAATAGTGCATCCTTTTTTTATTTTCGTGGATGAGTGATGCAAATGATTAGCTAGCTCACAGAACACTATTACTCCTAGAGCTTGATATCATAACTCATAAGTTAAACACGGAATCTATTGCCCTAATTTTTGTATTCATTTATTCTTTGAGTATTGAGTGTGTTATTTAACAGTTTTTATCACAAAATGGACTGTGAAAGTAGTGACGAGGGACCATCTACGCCAAAAAGGAAAAATATTGCGAAAAGAAAACATTATGCCCAGAAATATAGGACTGAATGGGAAAGTGATGATTTATTCAAAAATTTGATTGCACCGGTACCCGGAAATGAATTTAAAGCATCTTGTAAGGTATGTGACACAATTTTAACATGCGAAATAAGTACTTTACGTCGTCATGTGACGACTGCACAACATATTAAAGTCATAAACATGAAGTCGAAAACCAAGGATTTAAAAAACTATTTTTCGAAACCGAGCAAACCTGATGATGAAAAGGCTACAAGACGGGCAGAAATAAAGCTGGCAGCATTTGTAGCAGAACATGACTTATCATTTCTTGCCATTGACTACTTGACTGATTTATTGAAAGAATGTTTTCCATACTCTAAGATAGCTGGAGAAATAAAACTGAAGCGGTCAAATTGTACAGCCGTTATAAAGAACGTTATCGGTGAATGTCAAAAAATGCAGATAGAAGAGAAAATAAAGGCTGAAAATTTTAGCGTACTCGTTGATGAGTCTACCGACGTTGGCTCAGTAAAATCAATGTGTATCCTTGTGAAATTTTACGATTCCAAGGTAGGATTCGTAGTTACATCGCTTTGGACTTTAACGCCCTTGTTCGGAGAAGGTGACGATTTTGAAGCTGCAGCACGTGGTGCTACTGGTGAAGTTATATATCAATCAATACTCAAAACGTTTGTTGCCCGAGATATATCACTGGAAAATTGGATTGGTTTCGCATCGGACGGGTGCAATGCTATGATGGGTCAGCATAACTCTGTTGCCAGTAGACTGACAGAAAATTTACCTGGCATAACAATTTTAAAATGCATATATGTACTCACTACACCTATGTGCTAGTGAGGCTTGCAAAATGTTGCCAAGACGATGTGAAGATCTGGCGCGTTATATCTATGGATTTTTTTAAAATAGTAGCAAGCGTCAAGCTGAATTGGTGGAATATCAAGTATTTGTAAATGCCAAAGTTCACAAGATACTACACCCGGCACAAACGCGTTGGCTCTCATTATTGAGCGTTGTTGAAAGAATTTTAGAACAATGGAGTAGTCTGAAACTCTTCTTTACCAATAAATGGTTTGCCGAAAAAGTGGTTGCGGCAGAATTGATTTTTCACGATTTAAATGACCCATTCATGTTTATGTACTACCTGTTCCTACAATGGATATTGCCGAAATTCGTTAAATTAAATGAATACTTTCAAAGTAAAGAAACAAAAATAACGGAGTTGGATGATCGTATGCGGGTGGCTTATAAGGATATATTATATTGTTTTATGTTCAGAGATCACGTTAATCAAACACCGCTGCATCAGATCGAGCCAGAAAATGCAAACTTGCACATACCAAATATCTACCTTGGTGTGAAAATTATGAAAGAATTAGAAAAGCCTGAAATTCAACAAAATACTGAGAAACTTCAAGAATTTTACAGGAGGACGAAATCATTTTTAGTTGAGGATTGCATTCAAATTCGTAAAAGATATGATTTCAACAACAGTTTGCTACCAATGTTAAAATACTTTTCGCCAGAGGAAGCCATAAAACACAGCACAAGGAATGAGGATAAACTACCCTCACTTTATCCAATAGTAAGGCAGTTACCGCGAATTGTCATTGACAACCAGATACAAATAATTGACGACGAATGGAGAACATTACCTGACGTAAATAAATTTTCAAATATGGAAGTTGCTGCAATGAAAACTGACGAATTTTGGCACAAAATTTTTACCACAACCGATTCCAAGAACATCGCTTAATTTGCACTAAGTGTTTTATCATTGCCCCATTCGAACAGTGATTATGAACGAATTTTCAGTCACGTGAACAATATAAAAACAAAGAAGAGGAACAAATTATTTACTTCAACTATTAGCGGACTTCTCTTGACAAAAGAATGCATTAAAAGTAACAACAGCAAAAATGATTGCAGAACTTTTGAACCCACCACCTCAATGTACCAAAAAATTAAAGACAAGCAAAAATATTTCTTGAATAAGAACGAAGAAGAGTTTATAGAAAGTATTCGAGATTTATACCGTGAATAATAAGTTTAAATAAAAATTAAAGCTATTCAAAATAATTATTTGTTGTTATTTCTTCAAACAAATAGAAAAAAAACAACATTAGCCAAATGGCGCATTTTTAAGGTTTTTAATGTTAAAAACGTTTAATTATCTTTAATTAAACGTTATTTACATATTTTTTTTTTAAGTAATGACACGGCCCACCGATGATCTTTTTCCATAGAAACACGGCTTTTTTACCTAATATACACGGCCGCCTAAAAAATTTCATTGGCAACACTGGCCTGCGACTGCGTCGCCCCACCAGTGAGAACTAGACCGCCATCGTGAACGCACGCTTGCCTCGCCTCCATCTCTAACCGGGCATTCCTCCGCTCGCATTCCTACGTAATTGTTAATGCTCCGAACTATATGAAGTGTATGTGAGCAATATCGTTTCAATAATAAACCGTGTCTAACTAAAACCTGTGCCTAATCATTGATAAGAACCTGACCAACCCAGGTAGGCAGGACATACAAAAAAACACAATGGACATACATACCATCATACCTACATGTGCATATTTTTATGACCATGAAAGATTTCAGGAACTTTCAAGATTTCAAGACTCGTGTGCAGCGCACAGCTCCTTGGTTTGAAGCCATGCCGAAGCTGTCACACGAGAGCTTGAGAAAATATAAATAAAATAAGGGTGTGCATATGTTAGAAACCATTAAATATTTCAGGGTCTTTCAAGATTTCAAGACTCGTGTGCAGTGCACAGCTCGTTGGTTTGAAGCCATAGCGAAGCTGTCACACGAGAGCTTGAGAAAATATACATAAAATAAGGGTGTGCATATCGCTCATCCGGTGCAATATCGACGCAATTAACATATTTTACAAAAATATCTATCTATTAAAAGAAAAATTACCAGACAGAAAACAGGAACACAGAAGAAAAAAGGAAAGCCTTCTAAAGAAAATACGACTCCAGATACATCAGGAAATGAAGATGATGAAGATGCTAAATGCATTTATTGTGGCTATCTCTGGTCTCAGTCATCAGAGGGATGGATTCGATGCATTAAGTGTTGTCTATGGGCACACTGCTCTTGCGCAAGAGAAGAAGACGAGGATGATGAAGCGACTCACATATGTGCTCTGTGTGTTAGAGATTAGAAATAAGATATTATTGTTTTTCATTTAACGAATTGTCGGAACTGCTAATTTTGATTAATATACCTTTAAATTCATAAAATCTATTATTTGCTTTATGATTTAGGGCATACCCCACATTGCCCCCCTGGCTTCCCCACTTTGCCCCATGTACCGGGGCAAAGTGGGGCAAACGGCACTTTTTATATTATTGCTCATATGGTCAAAACTTACAATTTTATATTGAAAGCTTATATGCAAAATCGTGCATCAAATACCAAATAGTAAATTAAAGTTAAGTAAGAATGAGTAGATCTTACATACCCGAATTTCAATACCTTCAAAGCTTAAAGACCCCACTATGCCACTATATATATATATATTACAGCAACTGGCAACATTGACAAAAAAATATTCAGATTAAAAAAAAATTACAATACCTAAACTATGGTAACATGACATGAGCAGTTTTGTAGGGTTAAATCTCAATCTCATTTATCATGAGATGCCAGATGATATTGTACATATAACAACCAGAAACCAAGGTCTATTACTGGTTTACTCACTTAATAATTTAACCAACTATTTATTTACAGGCCTATCAATACTCAAGTTTACTACTACTTCAATAGAAAGAAGATCTTTGAAATCATTGTTAAATTATACAATGAAGTGGTATTAAAATACTGATATATTGAACCTTAACCAAACTATACCTCTGACATGTTGTTTTACAGCATTCTTTGGCAGTTTGCTTATACATTGTATACTCAATGTAAACTTTTCAATTTTCAGTATGTACTGATCTCCAAATTCCAGATCAAGAAATAAGCATTTAAATACCACCAGTTCCGATGGACAAACAAAACATTGGTAAGATTTTTTTCTTAGCCAAAACTTATACTGAGATTAAAATATTAATTAACAAACCCCTGAATTCTCTCTGTGAAAAGTTTGCTTTATTTATTTTTTATGTTGAGTCTCGATATACAGAGTTACGGTCAAAATTAGTAAATCTCTGCAATGTCACTAAACTAAATAATTTGTGCAGATAATATAAAATCCTTTAAATTTTCAGCATGTCAACTACTTGGCCGTGAACAAAATATAATTTCTATTCCTGCTCCAACAGTAGAAAGAAAAAAGGGGAAAGAATCTATTTTCCCAGAGAACAAAATAAGTTCTGAAGTACCTATGTCATAAGGATGCTATTCAAATCAAGCAGAAAAGTAAGATAAACATTATTATTTATTATTTTATACTTACTTTTATGCACAATGGTATATAAGGCGGGCACAGGTTTTATGTAAATAGAAAATAGAACAGCACACGTGTGCAAAGTCCGCAAAAATAGGACTGGGAAACCTTTAAATATATTTCTATGTATTTCATAGACCTTAACACTTGATTTGTTTTACAGATTAGATAAAATAATTTTTATTTAACTTTCAGCAGACCAAGCTTTGAAAAAGACGTTTTTAAGATCAAAGATGACGAAAACTGAAAATGAACTTTATCTGAAATTAGTTGATGTAAAGATGAAATTGTCAAAATGCAGAAACAAATCTAAAAAACAAGCAGCTGAATTAAAGACCGCTAAGAAACTTTTTACAAACATAAAATTTATAAAAGCATTAGAAAATATACCAAGTACAGGAAGGTTAATTACTCTAATGCAGTTCAGAGAGAACAATAAGAAAGAGAAAGGGCGAAGATTTTCAACAAAAGAAAAAATTGACTCGTTGTCCATATTTAAACAAAGCCCAAAGGCATACAGATTTCTGAGGAAAATTTTTATACTGCCTTCTCCGCAAACTTTAGGAACGCTTTTAAACCAAGCAAATATTGGTCTAGGTATAAATAAAAACGTGTTTGCCCAATTAAAGGCAAGAACACATAAAATGACAACCGAAGACCGACTATGCGTATAGGGCATGCAGAATCGGAAAACCGGAAATCGAAAAAATCGGAAATCGGTAAATATTACTGGATTTTTTAAAACCGGTTTTCAAAGTCAAAATCGATGTTTTTCGATTTTTCCGATCTTTACCATTTTTGTTATAAATTCTCCGGCAGTGGCAACACCACACTCTCATGTTTAGGGGAATCACCGCCAGACATGCTCTGAACCTCTATGAACATATCATAGACAGAATTACATAGTGATGATGAAACGACGTAGAACAGCAAACCTAATTTTAGTTGTAATAAAATAATTTAAAGTTCTATAATTATGTTGGTATAGGTAATTATGTATTAGGTAGGTACGTATTATTCGAAATACAAAGAAAGCGATATTTTTTTCATTACTACTGCTAACTGGACATTAATTTTTGTCTGTGTTGTGAAGTATTAACCACTCTTGGTATATCCTGGTTTATTTTTGTACTTTGTACCTACCTAACTAAAATAATTTCATTTCGCTTCATTGAATGTAGTGCTCTGTGCGTGTATTTATTACTTTTTAAAGATATTAAGTGGAAATCAGGAGAGAGTGTCTTGTCTGGTGACAACGCAGCGCGGTATGTTTATTTATTTTGTAACTAGATACTTATATTTTATTGTAGGTAATTAGGTAGGGTAGGATGCAGGTCATACAAAATTCGGTTTTTTGTTATGAATTTGAGACTATACTTAACTAATACAACATATTATAAAACCGTTTTAGCTTCCGTTTCTTTGTCTGTTTGTGCACTATAAATAAACTCAAAAATTGTGGGTGTGAAAAACTATGACCTATGGATGTGAAGTGAACCAACTACACCGCACTGAAAATCCAACTCAGAGGCTAAAGCTACCTACTATTTGTTTGTAGTTTTAGTTTTGATTTAAATATGGCGATGTTTCATAGTTAAGTTGTTAATGTTCAATATATACCTGTATATACCTACATTTGCATAAATTATTGACCGAGCGAGCGAAGCGTCTCCGCATCAACTACTAGCAAACTGAGGGATTTCGTCAGAATTTACGTACTCTACAGGTCGTATTTTACAACCAATCTGGACGAAACTTGGTGTACAGATTCCACGACCTTATAAAATTCTTTAGTCGTCGGGGTTTTTTGATCAAAAGCGTACCTACTCCTCCGAGAAAGGCAAAAGGTGGCTTTATAATATCTCCGCTTTAAGACATCTGATTTCGATGATTAATTTTTTACCTGCCTTACACATATCCTATTTTAAATAATTTTAGTAGTAATCAAGTAGGTAGGACGTCTTGGGGACGCTTTCGACTGGTATTGATATGAACCAGTTGAGCTACCTGTCGATTGTTTACAACAGTCTTCAGTTAGCTCAATTGTTTCAACTGTAAATATTTGTCTTAATTAGTTTATTGAACTGTAATTTTCTCTACAATATTTAAGGTACTTTCCCTCATATTTGACATAATCTTACAATTCCCTACTATTTTCATTTCTTTTTTTTCCTTTCTTCGTTCCTGTGCGTTATGATTAGGATGAAAAAGAAAACGAAATAATTAGTTTTTTTACAACTATGATTACATCATACCTAGTACTGACAAAATAATATTTTCAGATGGAGTACCATGAGTTTAAAAAAAAATCTGCTGATAAGAACTCTGTTTGGCACTATTTTTTGCGAGCAGAGGATGGGCAATCAGGGAAGTGTAAATTATGCAAAAGAATCATTAAATCCAGTGGTGGAACAACTACAAGTCTTCGCACTCATTTGCGTGCTTCCCACGTTATAATAATTGAAAAAAATACAAAAGAAAGTTCAACATCTGATTCTCCGATGACCTCTTCAGCCTGTTCTGCTGGCTACGATACCCCTACAATCGAACCTTCAACAGAAAATGATGACATCCCGCCTAAAAAGAAAAGCAAGCTCACAGATTATTTTTCGAGGGAGCGTGGTTCTTTAACTGAAATTATAGCTAGAATGACAGCATTAGATGGATTACCATTCAGAACTTTTATCACGTCTGAAGACTTAAGGTCTCTTTTTGCAAATCCTGGATATCGATTACCAAAATCTGCAAATACAATAAAAAACATGATAATGAAGCATGCTGAGACAGTTAGAGATGATTTAAAAAGGGATATTAAAAAAAATTAAGATGAAGGATCACGGTTTTCCCTATCGTTTGATGAATGGACTTCTTCAAAAAATAGAAGATTCTTGAATGTTAACATTCACTGTCAAGGCCTCAAAAACGGAAGTTTTGCAAATCTTGGTCTTTGCAGAATAACTGGCCCAATGCCTGCATCTAGCTTGAAAGAAAAGTTAAATGAAGTTTTAGGCAAATATAATTTATCTCTAAGTGATGACATTATTTGCATAGTAACAGATGGAGCTAGTGTAAACTGCAAACTTGGGCAAGAGATTGAACCTTCACAACAGCTTTGTATAGCTCATGGTATCCAACTCGCTGTGTTGGACGTCATTTATAAAAAAGAACAAAAAGATCTTCATCCTGCGACAGAAAAAACGACTGAATGTGATGAATCGGAAGAGGAGGAAGTAAATGATATTGAAGATTGTTCATCAGACGGATTAGCGATAATAACTTCTGAAAGAGCATCGGAACTTAATGCATCATTTAAAGAATTACTTACCAAAGTCCGGAATGTCGTCAAATATTTTCGTAAATCTCCATCAAAAAACGAGATACTTCAAAAGTACGTAAAAGAAGAACAAGGCAAGGAGTTGTTACTGGTGTTAGACTGTAAGACGAGGTGGAATAGCCTGTGTAACATGATAGGAAGATTTGTTTTATTAAAGTCCTGCATTCATAAAGCTCTTTTTGACACGAAATCCAAGATAGGTATTTCCGAAAATGAATTTGAACAATTACGTTATTTGCATTCGAGTTTGGACATTGTAAAACTTACAGTAGAAGCAATATGCAGACGTGACGCCAACCTTCTCACCTGCGATGCAGCTATAAAATTTATGGTTCGAAAATTAAAAGAAAAAACAAATACTCTTGCACAGAGACAGAGTGTTAACAGCGTTGATTAGTAGGATCAATGCAAGACGCACAACTAATTCATCATTAGCACAATATCTACACGGCTTAGCCAGGGATTCAGAACTTTCAGAAATATTTTCAAGACCCGATAATGACGTTTTAATGGACCAGATTGTTGCAATATATAGACGCCTAAATAAAGAACATACTAGCAGGCATAATAACGACTACCAAGATGACTTACGTCAAGATGCTCCTCCAATGGAAGATAGTGTGGTCAGCATCGAAGAAGAAGTTACTTTAAATCCGGCAGAAGAACTAAACAGAGAAATTATAAATACTCTAAGAAATGTTGAGAAACCCACCACCTTAGAAAACATTACAGATTTGGTAAGAGTGGAAATGATTCTGTTCGAAAATAACGGTGAAAAAGGCCACTACCTCAATACCGTATATAAACATCTATTAAATATACCTCCGACCTCCGTCGAAGCTGAACGTGCTTTTTCTGCGGCGGGATATCTTTCAAAGCATATACGTAGTTCGCTTAGCGATGAAAGCTTAGATTCACTTTGCTTTTTGAGATCGTATTTTCAGCAAGCGCGGGGTTAGATTTCATGTTTTATTAAATGACTACAAAAAAAATCAAGCATTTTTATTTGTATTGAAACAAAAATCGAAAAAATCGAAAAAACCGAAAAAACCGATTTTAAAAATCAAAAATCGAACAAAAATCGGTTTTGTGTATTCTTCCGATTTTGCATGCCCTATATGCGTATTTCTATTTGATGTAATGTCTTTAAAACCCAGTCTCACTTTTAACACAAGAAAAGATACTGTAACGGGCTTTGTAACGGACGGAGAAGAAACGCGCCCAATTTTTGCAGATCATGCTCAAGTCTACATGGTACGTGGAATAAGAAATTATAAGCAGCCAGTTGCTTATACATTTTCATCAGGTGCAACCAAGAGTCCAGAACTGGCAAAACAAATTAAAACTGTTATAAAGGAACTACAAGATGTTGGATTTATAGTGTTGGCTACTGTTTGTGATCAGGGGGCCAACAACAGAAGTGCCATCAAAATTTTAACAGATGAAGTAAAAAGAAAATGTTTACAAAGAGGAGAAATCCCTAAGGATAATAATTGTAATATCATTCAAATAAATGAACAAGAAATAATCCCCCTATACGATCCGCCACATTTGTTGAAGGGCATACGTAATAACTTATTAGCAAAAAGTTTAAAATTTCAATTAAATGGCGAGAGTAAAACCGCAAAGTGGCAGCACTTAGAACTTTTCATGAAAGAAAATCCAGCCTATAAAGCATTGGTTCCTAACCTGGGGGTAATTACCCCTCCGGGGGTAAAACAGCTTTTTTGCGGGGGTAATCATTCTGATTAACTGCAGTACGATTACCCCCGCAAAAAAGTAAACTGCACACCAAAACTACACGCAAGTGTGCAGTTCACACAACATGAGCGTCGAGCGTGCCCAGAGCCCAATAGACGACGAGCTGCGCCTGCCTGACAACCAATCGCGTACAGCGCTCACGCGTTCGAAGTCTCTTTCCGTGAACCAGACCACTGATGAGTGTGCTTACGACTCCGGCGGGTACTAAATCATAATTTTACACGTGTTGGATACGAACGAAGACGCACGACTCTGTTTACTTTAATTCACAACAAATAAATTCGAGTATTTTGTTTGATTTGCAATTTAGCATTGTATGTAGGTTACTTAGAAACAATCAAGCTGTACTTTTCTGTTATACAAGATCCTATGCCCGTTCTAAAAATAGTGTTTATGAAGGTAAGTAAACTAACAATAATGGTTATAACTTTTGATGTGTTTTTAATATTCTTAAAAAACTAGTAATTATTTCGTGTCATGATGAGAAATTATTTTTCGTGCAACATAATGAACAATAGAATGCCAGTCCCGTAGGTACCTACTGGTTGACGACTTGTATTCTATCGTAGCTACGTACTTAGGTATCTAGTTCACGTATTTTTCTATTCTCCGTTCATTTCATAACAGTATTATATTTATGATTGTTTTAGGTGACATGGCTTCCACATCCGGAAAAAAGCGCTCGTATAAAGAAGCATTTCTACAATGGGGTTTCACGAATATTGTTGACAGAAATACAGAAAAACCACAATGCGTTTTATGCAATAAAGTTCTTAGTGCAGAAAGTATGAAACCGAGCAAATTAAAAGAACATTTCGAGAAAGTTCATAAGGAGTTCGTAGGTAAAGACATTGATTTTTTTAAGAGAAAAGAGAGCGTCCTGAATTCTTCGCGATTGGATTCGACCGGAAATGTTCAAAAGGCAACTGATGCGTGCCTCCAAGCTTCGTACCAAATTGCGTATCGCATTGCTATGAACAAAAAATCGCATACTATAGGAGAGGAACTCATCAAACCTTGTTTGTGTGATGCGTTGTCGCTTGTAATTGGCGAGCAGCATGTAGCTAAGATTAATCAAATATCACTCTCCAATACAACAGTTCAAAGTCGTATTTTGGAGATTAGTAACGACATTTTGGCAACCGTTATTTCTGAAATACAAGAAAGTTCTATGTTTGCGCTGCAATTGGACGAGTCAACCGATGTAGCTTAGTGTTCGCAATTACTAGTATTTACTCGGTACATTAAAGATGACCGCGTTAAAGAGGAATACTTATTCTGCAAGTCTTTGCCCACCACTACTCGCGGCGAAGATGTATTCAAAACGCTAGAACAGTTTATTGAGGAAAACGGACTCGACTGGTCAAAGCTAGTTGGCATATGTACAGACGGGGCACCTTCTATGATGGGTATTCGTTCGGGATTTCAAGCTCTCGTGAAACAAGTTGCCCCTCAAGTTTTATGTTATCACTGCATGATACACCGTTACGCTTTGGCTGTTAATACGCTTCCTCCAGATTAGGAATTTTGCAGAAGAATGCAAGGATACTGCAGATTTACTGTTATTTTTCGACGAGTTGTTTGACTCGGTCAACGGCAGTTATGCGAACAAAAAGAAATTTTCAAAACCACTGCTTCAACCGGTGAAACCTCATTCAGCACACCATTAAAAATGGATGGAATTCATAAAAATTTTGAAAACCATGAAATTTTATAAGGGCAATGCTTCGGAACATGTACCTACTTTAACCCTTTACCGCATACCGACCCAAATTCGGAACATAACTTTAATTGCCTAAAGCATACTTCTAACGCCATCTCTGCATTCAGTTTGCTATCATTACCTATTGCCTATGACCCTGTTTCACGTAAAATCAAACAGGTAGCGCTCTACGTGGCTTACGTGCGGTGTGGTCCGTCGATACGTCAGTCGATGCCACCATTTTGAGTTTGTGTGTATTTGCGGTTTTTTTGAGTTGTTTTTTATGTGGTTATTGCGATAAAAACATACAGAATAGTGATTTTTATTGAAGAATAATGGATCCCGGGCGATTTTATGGAGAGAGACGTAAGTTACATCATTCCCATCGTGATTATTTTGTGATTCAAACTTTGTGCCAAATATGGAACAACATGCAGTTAGATGATTATGGACCCGTCAAATTTGGAACAGCATGCAGTAGGGTGTCAAACCAAATTTGGAACTTCATGCAGTAGAATACCAGATCATGATCATCATCATCATTATTATATATTTATTGACCATCCTTACAGTAGTGTTATTTTAATTACAAATGCAATTTCACTTCGACATCGCAGGGCTACCATCATCCCTAATTCCAGTGAAGACGAAAATATGACTGATGATGATGACTATGTGATTCCGAAGCCATTTGAACGGGTATATATACCAGAAAGCAATGAAGATAGCAGTTCAAATGATGAAAATGAGTTATTTTTTATACCAGACATTGCCACACTGCATGTTGTACCAAATTTGGTCACGATACTTTTCCAAGCTGGAATGCATGTTGTCCCAGATATGGAACTTACGGTTTTTTCTGTCTTTCTCCGATTTCCATGTATTTAAATATTGTATTATATTTTTCTAGGCTATCTTTTGTTAAAAGACATTACATAAATAAATATGAACGAATTTAAAAAATCCATGCAGTAAAGGGTTAAATAATTGGGTGTGGACGTTGGAAGGTATCCAAAAACTTGTAAAAAAATTAGAGAAAGAATATAATGTAACGTCAGTTTGGATGCGGCACTTGAATCAAGATCCACTTGAAAACTTTTTTGGTGCTATCAGAAGCCACGGGTGTCGCAACGTCAATCCAACTCCGGATGCATTCCAATCTGCCTATGCGGCATTGATAGTAAACAAACTCTCCAGCGTTCATGCCCCCGGTGCTAATTGCCAAAAAGATTATTGTGAGGCCTTAGTTACACACACAACATAGATTTAAATAAAATATTAAATACAAATGTGCTGCCTTTGGAGGAAAAAGCCGATCCCAAAATTATGGCTCCATTACAATACGTAAGTGGTTATTACATAAAAAAATCCAAAAAAAATTATAAAAATTGCTCCTAATGCAATGAAGATTTAATTGAAGAAAATGAATTAGAATATATACGATACAGAGAATACTCGAAGAAACGTTGGCTTTGCAGTCCTACTAAGTCGGTGATTGCTCTTGTTTCTCCTTTCCAAGACATCATTACAGATGAGTTAAAAGAAAATTTAGAAATAAAGAATATTGGGGAATATATGAAAACTTTAATATATATTTCAGCAGATTTTAATTGTTTTAAATGTGATAAACATAAAAATAAGTTGCAAGAGTACATGACAAATTTATCAATAAGATTTCTTGTATTTAATTATTGCAAAACAATAAATGAAATTCTTACTGGAAAGCAAGATACTATCAGCGACACCGACAAATACCAAGTAATGGCTAGAAATTACTGCAAAAAACACTGTAAAAGGCCTCATAGTTGATGAAATAAATGTGCTTAGAACATAATGACTTTATGATGTTTTATTTTTTAAATTAATGTATGGATTAAGTTAGTAATGATTCTAATAAACATTTTATTTAATCCATACATTAATTTATAACACAAAAAAAAATCATGAGCAAGCTTTAAATTGAATAACATGAGTACTATAGCAAGCACTATAGATTCAAAGTTATATATATAAAGAAAAAGTTGTCATCGGAGAAAACTAGATGTCGCTGATGTCCATTGCTTTAAAAACCCGTGAAGTCAGGTCTCTATACCTATATGTAGTAAAAGTACTTTGTGAACTAGAGCTCGAGAGATTTTGTGCTGAATACAAGTATTGTGCTACGAAAGTCTTTTCGCCCATCACCTGCGCCTAAAACTTCTACACTACTCATTTCAAGACATTTCGAAATTTGCTCTTGATTGTCCGGTTTTGCCTCACGCAAACGCTGATTGTAAGCGAGTATTCAGCAAAGCAAACTTATCAAAAACCAAGCTCCGAAATAAACTTGCAACTTACTCCTTTGACTCCCTAATACTTTCTTGCGATGCGGTAAAAGAAAGTAAGTCCTAAAGTCATTTAAAACGGGATATTTACCATGATTTGATTTTTGAGTTATCCAATATTTCGGCACAGTTGCATGCGCCATGATCACGGAGTAACTAAAGGCACTGCGAGTTTTTATGGGCAGACATAC
The DNA here is from genome assembly GCA_943735965.1 of Eupithecia abbreviata. Lineage (NCBI taxonomy): Eukaryota > Metazoa > Arthropoda > Insecta > Lepidoptera > Geometridae > Eupithecia > Eupithecia abbreviata. Next base: position 12,920,022 of record OX030978.1, read on the forward strand.
CGATCTACCCTCATTTTTGTATTATGCTACGAACGTTTCACTAATATCGAACACAGCTAGATCACGACACACAACACTGACGGTATCAGAACGCGAAGCGGTTGGTACATCGACAATAAATTTCTCAGCAACCTTAATACGTTTCAATAATAAGAGAAATATTTCTTCTACAGAAATATAATAATAAGTTACGGAAACACATTGTAAAAATTAAATATTGACAAAAATGTAATACAAAAAAACACAATTTAATATGTCCCCCTAGCTTGAAAGAATTTTTCAAATCACTCCAGTAGTTTCGGAGCCTATTCAATACAAACAAAAAATCTAACATTTCCTATTTATATTAGTATAGAAAAACACAAACTAAACATAGTAGACTTTATGTTTAGTTTGTTTGTGTTTTTGAGATTGGTTTCCGAGATATTCACAAATGAAAATTTGCTATAGCTCTAATGATTTTTAATAATTTGCGAATATCTCAAAAACCTGACGCTTTATGACATTATGTTATAGGACAAAAATTACCGCCATTTTGTAATACTGTGGTTAATTTATAGGTCCAAAATCTGCAAACCCCTTTGGTATAGGTGAGAGATGGTTTTAAGTTACTTGCTGACAATTATCTGACTTATCAGTAAAGCACAGATGGTAGAATGATCTGCCAAAGAGCAGTATAATTTACTCGTATAGATACTTTTCGTTGTAACTTACAAATACGTACCTAAGGACATGCATAAAATGTGGACCGGGACTGACATAAATTATCCCCCAACTATATTCCAAGGCTTAGAACGCGCATATCTTCAGACATACGTCACATTAAAACGAGCATAAATCACAACCTACTACATACGTTTCGTTACAGCTGTATTAGTGCGACGTCTTTCGGCTTGGTAAGTCTCGCCTTCCATTGACTTCTGTCGGCGAGGATGCGGCATCCGTACGCAGCGTGGATATCCCGGAACGGGATTTGCTTACGAGGTAGTTCTGTACGTGACTTCTCCTTGTCTGAAAGAATTAGACATTTTCTAATTGATAACTAATTGCTTTGGGGGGTGATTCTTACTCAAAACCAGTCCCTCTGGGACCTGTAACCTAACAGTAAAGCATCAGTGATTGAGGAGAAAAAACGATAAACATTATAGTGTGCAAACAGATATGTTGGGACTATATATTGAGTGGTATGTTCATATCGAAGGCTTCGCATAGAATGCTCATATCCCAGCAAGTATATGCTTAATTACTAGGTACTTTTAAAGGTCCTATCTGATCATCATCATCATCTTATAATAGTCCACTGCTGGACATAGGCCTCCCCATCAACAGTATTCATACATCCACCACTTAAAATACATCCCCAAAGATCATCAAATTCTAATTCATAAGTTATTATTTCTTTAGGCTTACTAATAAGCATTTACTGAAACAAGTCATATTTTATACTATTCATGATTATCAAATAACATTATTTTAATGTTCACTTAAATTTTTTGTCCACCAGTGGAAGAAGTGAAAAAGAGACCACTAGTATGTTCAAGTCCTCAGTAATCCGTCTGCCAACCGTCTAATCTGAAAGTTTCCTCTTTCTGTCGCCATGTCCCTTACAACATACATGGGCTGAGTTTTAGGTGTTGATTCTCAAGCGGCGTCCGCCACAGCACTGACTGCTGCAACTGGCTTCTGCAAAGACAAGTGATACTCACGATGTCTGCTGCCTTGCATTGTCGTCGGGTCAGGCTCGTTCATCTTGTTGAAGGGGTTGTGTCTCTGGCCGCGAGGGGGCACCTTCGGCTCCTCGTCAGGGGGCGTTACTGTCACGTGGGTGGCCGCTTCTGCTACGTCAGCTGGAAAGAGCGCGGTATTCATAGAAACGGAATTCACACACAAAACACATTAAATAAAATGTTTTATTTTATGTGTTTTATATAAAATAAAATGTTTAGTAGATTACAGTACTTACTGAAAAGGCTCCGGGAGGGGGTACTAATGCATGTGCGTCATGGGCATCCAAAGTGCTATGAGCTACTGATGCTTATCACGGGACAAAGACATCATTGATTTGCCACCAAATTTACACACAAAATATAATTATTTTTTGTTCAAAGACTTCTATTAACAAAGAAAGTTACTGTGTTCACTTCAACTCCTTGGTTCACCTATTCTTAATGAGTCTTAGAGCCATTTGTAGACAAGAAATTTCAACATAACTTCAGACAGACTTCTCCAAATTAATAGCAGACTTTTACAATTATTTGGTGTAGCCTGTTTGTACATATATTTACGTATTGGTGTGAGACCTATGTCCAGCTGTGGACTAGCTTTGGGCTGTAGAAGGAGATAAACTCTATTGACTCATACCCTGTGCGAAGAGAAGAGAGATAAAGGACACATACCCTGTGCCTCATCCAACTGCCTCTGGAGCTCAGCTACCATCAGCTTCATATAATCGTAGCTGGCACACGCGAGGGCCTTCATCCAGGCCTCCATAGAGCCCTGTGCGGTCGTGCACAGGTAGTATGTGCGGCCTCCCTCACATTGGAACACTATTTTAAAGCTGTATGTTTCTTCTTCTGTTAATTCTGGAATAATTATATAAAATATTGCAATTTCTAGTTCTTGAAGCGTTTTATAAAAATAAATTGTGGGATAGATAGTTAGATAATATCTTTATTACACCTTAAAATTAAATGAAAGGCATTAAGCCCACCCTTTGTACCTCTAATAGTGCAATAAAGATTAAATAAATTTAAAAAAATACAGTTACTACTAATTAAATCCAGTCTGGCACAATCAGCAGCCATCACTTATCACTGAAAGCAAAGGCCGGTGGGTTTTTTCAAGTTTTTTTTTTAAAGTTTATATGTATATATTTAGTACACTGATGGAAGTACTGATTCATGTAGTTTAGAAGTTACAAATCGATAAATTGAGAGTTCTAGAATGAATGGTAAACATCATTATCCTCATTTGTTTATTATAGAAGTTATTATTAGATATATTTTCCGATTTTTAACTGACAAAAACCAACAAAGATAATTTTTATTTCGGCGCAGGGTCATGGAGGTAGTCTTATTTTAGTCTTAATATCACCTATTTGTGTTGTTTACCCCCATGATAAACTTGTGTTTGTTTATTCTATCCCTGTATTTTGTACCTGTGTCTAAATAAATGTTTTTTCTATTCTATTCTATTCTTAAAATACAGCTGATTAGTTATATTTTTTAAAGTATTTTAATTGATTTCTCTGTCAATTATGGATCAATTTGGAATTTTCTTTCTCTATTGTTTGGAGCATGATCCCAAGATGGTTCCATAAAATGTTTATTCCCAAAAGATAAGTATTTGTCCCAAAAAACTTAAAAAAACAATGTAAACACTAAGGAATCACTGAAGTCAGTTTTTTCAAGATTCAGATTATAGAGTTCTGGGATTAATATTAGATATAGCAATTAATTCATCAAAATTTATTCACTGTGAACGTGAACATAATTATGCAAGGTAAGTAGCAACACAAGAAGGAAATTACATAGGTACCTATTCCATGAACACAGATCAACTGGTAAACTGCCCTAATTTTATTTTTGTAATTTTGGTTTAGAAATGGATCAATACCTTCTCATGTTATGACTTTTATGCTGAATGGTTACCATGACCACCTATGCTTAGAATTACCAATTTTCTAAGGTGACCGGATTGGTTAGTCAGTATCAGAATGTAGTAGAAGACAGATCATACCATGAAGGCCAGTGAAGCGCGGAATTAAATATGAATATTTTCACCTATGACCAACAAGCGTTAAGGCATCAAAGGTGGGTACAGAATCAGATAGTGTCATACCTATAGTGCACCCCTCCAGTATGATCACGCCGACAGGGTCTTTATCTCCTGGTTTATCGAAGTAGAAGAGCAGGTTTCCCTTGAGGGTGAACCACCGCTGCGTGTAGCTCTTGCCGACCTCGTACCGGATCTCCAGCCATCCCTCGCGATCAACCGGCGTGGCCGATGACGCGAAGGCACACAGATTTTTCTCATTTATCTTCATAGTCATTGGTATTTTTCGTGGTATTTTTGTCTTCCCTTACGAAAAAGATAGGGATAACGTGCTTGCTTTTGGAGCTTTTAGCATCACGTAGGTTGAGTTTATCGCATCGTGCTCTTTGTTTCGAAAGCACAAACTCAATGAAGATTATGCACAAATTACCAATCCAATGACTGGTGATTTTCGTAAAAATCGTACAACGAACGAAATTACGAAAGAAAATACTAGACTGTAAGAAAAAATCTAAAATTCAACGGAACGGAAGCAACCACAACCACAACCATACCATAGATAGAGAAGAGAATAGACTTTAGACAATAAATAAATAAACAATAACTAAAGTCTGTTTTTATGTTTTTTAAACGCTGCCTCATCAATGGTCTTCAACAGTTCGTCTTTCGAGCGAAATGCGGTTAGAATCGAACTAAGGTTCTTTCTTCTAGCTTCAACGTCGAGCGAGACGTCACTCGAGTCTTGAGTTACAGCAATGAGAGTCCTGCCGGCCTCTCAATTGCTGTTCAGCAGCCGATTGGCTGCGATGGCCTTCTTGCGTTAAGACATCATCGTGGTGTTCCAGCAGTTCCCGGGGAAGTGGTCGCCAGGAAGGTCTTGTATCTGGCGGCCTCGCGTGTAGGGGAGCGAGTCCGTTGAGGTGAGCGTGGCGGGAATTGTCCGCACGGTCGTACATCCTGCGCGCTAGCTTCACCACGAACTCTTCTACTGAGGGTGTTTGTAGGTCACGTGCGATAACCGTATTCCGTACATATCGGCCCGCGCCTGTGCAGACTCGGAGTGCGATGTTCTGCTGCGCTTGGATCCTACTCCGGTTTGTTCTGGAGCACAGGGCATACCATGCCGGAGCCGCATATGTAAGGCGAGAAACGCTGCCTTGGCTGCCATATAAAGCTGTTATACCTACAAAGTATGTCACTTGTTTGATATCACTGTCAAAGTGCCAATAAAGGTCGTAACGTAACTAACCGTAATGTCATAATAAAAGTAACATTTATTTTTAGTTAATTTTACTACTAGAACTGGCTGAAGACTTAAAATACCTGTCTAACCTATTTCCGCCAAGTGATATTGTTTGTTGAGCTAAATGGCGGGAGCTCCGAGCGATTGGCAGCTCGAGTGTGTAGAAGTGAAGCAGAGAGGTTCCTATTTACTTCAATCGGAACAATGGTCGGATTGCACCTTCCTGGTGGGCTCGGAGCCCAATCAGGTGGTGATTCATGGCCACAAGCTGATCCTGGCCATGGCGTCCCCGGTCTTCGAGGCCATGTTCTACGGAGGAATGGCAGAGCGCAACGAACCGATTCCTATCCTCGATGTACAACCGGAGGCTTTCAGAGCGCTGCTAGAGTAAGTTTTTATATGAATGACCTTCTAAATCATCACACATACGTCTACTGCTGAACATGTCTCCCCAAAACAACGTGGGTTTTGCCATAATCACCACTTTTGGCAGGCAGATTTGTGATCGCAGTCAAGGTGTGTATTTATTTTATTTAGCACAGAAGAAAGCTATGGTTATATATATTAGGTATATTTTATTTTCTAGCGGGGCGCCCCACAAACGTGAGACGGTTTATGGAAATTTGAAAAATATGAATGCTGTGAAAAATAGCTTACATCCTATTCTTAGACCTACTAAATATACACACAAATTTCATTAGAATCAGTTAGCTGTATTGAGGAAGTTTTGTTACAAACACTGGCATGAACATTTTATATATTAGATTAGAAAGATTTAATATTTTCAGGTACATCTACACAGATAACATAAACATAAGTTCATTTGACAAAGCGTGTGAGTTGTGCTACGGAGCCAAGAAATACATGCTGCCGCACTTAGTGAAAGAATGCACTCGGTACCTTTGGTCAGATCTATATCCGAGGAATGCTTGCAGAGCCTACGAGTTCGCTCGTCTTTTTGAGGAAAATATTCTCATGGATAAGTGTATTCAGGTAATATTTTATGTGTATGTTCACTGTGTACTATGTCTAAAATAAATGTTATTTGATTTGATTTATAACTTGTACTTTAATAGGTCTTGAGAACCCTGTAATTTTATAAATAAAACTTGCGTTTATAATCTGGTAGTTGAACTCTCCTTTAGCTGCCACTAGATAGACTAAAACTAACCAATGTATACTTAACAAACATTAGAATTAACTTTTTTTAGTCTCACTTTTTTATTTTACTGTTACTTGCAGATAATAAGTACGAACACCAAAGAAGTTCTCAACGACAGTAGTTTTGAGGATGTGGAACTAAACACCGTAATCACAGTATTTTCTCTGGATCACCTAAACGTGGACAGTGAGTTGGACCTGTTCCATGCAGCCGTCAGGTATGCCAAGGCACACGAGAAGAGGACTCAGGAACGAAGCATCAGTCCAGCGGTAGATGTTGGACCACCCTCAGGAAAGCGGTCTAAAAGTCCAGAAGCTTCTACTTCATCTAAAGACAAGGAAGAGAAGGTATGTTGTTGCAACATATTTGGAGGAGGGCGTTAATGCATGTGACACAGTCATATAACTACTGTGTGTATTATTGCCTTCATACAAGTGATTTATTTTATTATGTCCCGTGTATTCCCACCATATAGTCCACCATAATTGCTTTTTTTTTACAAACGATTGAATAAACCTATTTGTGTTTGAGTACCTAGTTGGTGCTACACAGATGGATTTTTATAGAAAAGTGCCTAAAAGCTAGTTAGTACACATTATGTGTTACTGAAGTGCATGCTTCAAATGAATGAGAATATTTTATTTGTAACTCAAACAACACAAACATGATGTTAAAATAAAAAAATAAGCATATGAAATAGCTAATGCATACATTTTCGTTTTCTATGTATAATAAAAAATATCTATCTATGTAATGTATTGTATTATGTATATCAGTTATCTAGTACCCATAACACAAGTTCTGCTTACCATGGGGCTAGATAATGCTGTGTGAATTGTCCAGCATTATTTATTTATTATTATTATTATACTCTTTTTTAATCTAAAATGATCCTTATTGTAAGGGACGAGAATCACTACCATATACAAACCACCATACCATACATATTTACCATATACACCATATACATGGTTTTTATAAGATGGCATAATAATGTATTTCTATTCTATTTAACCGAATTTGCATTCCGGGGTTGAGTTCTGCAAAATGATAGCAGTGGTTTGTTTTAGGTGGTGAATGTCGAGAGCAGTGCAGAGAATAGCCCAGCAGGGGAGCTTGAGTCCAAGAAACCAGAAGAGACTGACAACATTAAGAGCAAAGAAGGTTAGGAAGAATTGTATTTACTTATCATATAGACACATTAGGGATTTGAATTATAGGCTTTATGAAGCATTTGAACACTGGAATAGAACATACCCAGAACTGATAATGGCAGAGTGTAGGTACTTGTACTAGGAGGTTTCGATCTTCCTTGGTCAATGGCAGGTTAACAAAAAGTTTTTACAAATTATAACATCAATTACACACAACACACAATTATGGCCATAAGGTCAGCGCAGAAAATATAAAAATAATGAGTTTTAAATTAAAAGTTGACGGTAACTAACATCACTAATTCACATGTAACTGCTAATAGGTAAGTTAGTAATCGACAGCCGCTGGTGCAAACGTGTTCTTGAGTGGAGACCACGACTCGGTAAACGTCGTGTAGGACGCCCTCTGACCAGGTGGGATGACGACCTGCGAAAAACTGCAGGTAGATGCTGGATGCGGCAAGCTGAAGACAGGGCGCTATGGCGTTCATTAGGGGAGGGCTATGTCCAGCAGAGGACTGCTATAGGCTGATGATGATGAAGTTAGTAATAGTACTATTTAGTCTAAGCTGATAGAAATCTTCCTCCCGCAGCAGATAGCAAAGAGGCGGACAAGCCGACGATCCGCGCTGCCATCGAGAAAGTCCGCTTCCTGACGCTGACGCCGCAGCAGTTCGCGGAGGGCCCGGCGCGCTCCTGCCTGCTGACGGAGTCCGAGTCCTTTGCGGTGCTCATGAACATCCTCTCCAGCGTCAGCGACGTGGCCATGCCGAGCGGCTTCTCCGTCTGTCGGGTGCCCAGGAAGCAGCTCATTGGGGGACCTTCCTCGGCTGTAAGTTTTCCTTACAATCATGTAAATAAAGTGTTAATGAATCAAAAAAAAAACCCATAACACTTAATTTTAATTTATGTATGTGTATTATAATCTCATTCCATGATTGTATTATAGTTTGACCGAAACCGCTGTACCCCGCCCGAGGTATGCGAGACGGGGGGGGAAATATCGGCCGCTCCGATCCATCAGTCTGCCGTCAACGCCAACTCTTGCTCTTTTTTCCTCGCCCCCCACCTCGCCGCACTTTCCTAAGGAGCGGTACAGCGGTTTCGGTCAAACTATAGTCTAATTAATGTACACTTCCTCTATCTGTTCCATCACCTCTCCTATAAACCTAAGGTTTGCTGGAAGAAAACTCTTACTCAGGGTTAAGCTCGCTTGCGTATGTACATATCTTTTTTTAATTAAGTTATTTTTTAGTTTTGTGTGTACCTACAATAAAGAATGATTTATCTAGTCGGAAGAAGACCCGGTTGCGCATCAAGTTTCGATCTCCTTTTAGCCAGACTTATTTATTTATTGATGAATAACAAACGACTACAATTTAACTACTCTTGAATCACTCACATCGATTTAAAAAACCGCATCAAAATCCGTTGCGTAGTTTTAAAGATCTAAGCATACATAGGGACAGACAGACAGCGGGAACCGACTTGTTTTATACTATGTAGTGATAACCTGATAACAAACGACTACATTTAACTGATTGACGACCGATGTGGCGCGGTGGGCGAAGGTCCGCCTGCGACGCAGGAGGTTGCGGGTTCGATTCCCGCCTCGGAACAAATGTGTGTACGATCTGCAGATATTTATTTCGGGTGTTCTGGTCGTTTTCTATGTACAATAAAATATATCTATCTATTTAATGTATTATGTATATCAGTTATCTAGTACCCATAACACAAGCTCTGCTTACCATGGGGCTAGATAATGTTGTGTGAATTGTCCAGCATTATTTATTTATTTATTTATTTTATTTATTATATACTAGCTGCGCCCCGCGGATTCACCCGCTTGGTGATAGATATTTTGAATAATATCTTTATGAATTAATAGCCTATGTGTTATTCTGATATGTAAGCTATATTATTGTGAAGTTTCATCATAATCCATTCAGTAGTTTTTGGGTGAAAGAGCAACAAACATCCTCACAAACGTTCGCGTTTATAATATTAGTCGTATTTGTGTTAGAGTTGTGTATATAACAAGTGTTTGTTTTCCAGGTAGCGTTCACCGTGGACACTCCCAGCCCCGTGATGGTGGAGCAGCCCGCGACCGCCTGGATGGGCTTCGGCGAGAGCTCGCGCGCCAACGCGTCGCGAGGAGACGGTCAGTGGCTGTTACACCATCCGATACGACAACCATCTCTCTGCTATTACTAAAGTCATTTATAACGGGATATTTACCATGATTTGATTTTGAGTTATCCATTATTTCGGCACAGTATGTCTGCCCATAAAACTTACTCGCAGTGCCTTCAGATATTCCGTGATCATGGCGCGTAAAACTGTGCGGAAATATTGGATAACTCAAAAAACAAATCATGGTAAATATCCCGTTTTAAATGACATGAATGTTTTATTAACAAATATACATTAAATAAATAATAAACTTTAAATTAATGGGTCCAAGGATGGGAGACTGGGCATAGATTGATTTCCATGGATGGGACAAATTGGATGACCTACAATTGTATGGATTTCCCATCATCTGATAACAAAAGTAATTTTTATGATGCTAAATGACGCTGTATCATGAAGAAAATGTAAAAAAAAAAAAAATAGCTAATAGAAATGCTTGGACGAAAATAAAACCCTGCCGAAGTCTGAAAAAGGGCAAAAAATTAAATGTGCATTATAACATATGCTTGTAACTTCCTTAGGTGGTAGGGTCCCCCCGGGCGCTGTGCACCCTGTCCACTCGGGTCTGCCTGACCCGCGGCACTCGAGTCTGCCAGACCCGCGCCTCTCGGGTCTCGCAGACCCGCTGGACCGGCAAGGCGGGCCTGAGTTCAACAAGTTCTACTGCCAGCGAGCCATCATCCAGCACACCGACTGCCTCAACACTAGCGTGCTGGACTGCTGCGTCACCTTTATGGTTGATAAGAATATCTGTCTGTTGGGGGTGCAGGTTCGTATTGAATTAATGTACACTTTGTTGCACTTAAAACATAAAAAATAAACCTTATATTTAAATTTTTAACATAAACAGTACATAGGTGGCCTTATCGCCAATATCATCGCATTTCTCACAGGCGACCAGGGATGCGGAAAAATATATAAGTCTACTAAGTGTTGGTAGAGAACAAACAGTAAAGGAATAGAATCAAATATAATATATATATTTTAAAAAATATATATATATATAAAATATACAAACTACGTACATTAAAATACAAAATTCGTATAGCAGGGTTTCAAATGACGCAGTGCACCCAATGAGCCACTCGGGTTTGTCAAACCCGCTGGAACGGCAAGCAGTTTATAACGTAAAACAGTGTTTTTTTTTTAATTGCAAAAATGTAGGTAACGAGAATATTATATGGCCAGATCACTTAATACTCTGGTTGTATCGCAGCTACTAGATTTTTTGTAGATAAGAAGATAGAAGTCATAATTGTTTAATGCATATGTCGCTGGCGTAAATTGCGACGTCCTATGTTGTGTTTATTTTTAATGATCTCAGCTACTCATTCATCTTCAGCGTTATTTATTTAACTTCTTTTTAATAATTGTGAGACCCCTTCCGGCGGTATTTTGCCGACTTGCCATCCTGTAGTTAAAACCACTAGTTTAAGCCACTGGTCCCTGATGCAAGCTCGTGTTGTTCCTTAGGTGCCGACGCAGGCTCCCAACGAGGAGAGCTCCGTGTGCGCGCTGGGCCAGCTCGGGGGGGGCGGCGTGGCGGGCAGCGGGGGGTACTCGGAGCTGCTGTACGCGCACCTGCTAGACGCGGACGGCGCGCGGCTCACCTACACGCACTACACCTGCCGCGTGCGCTACCGCCATCTGCTGGATATCATGTTCAACAGGCCGGTCTATATACAGAGGAACAAGGTACATAGACATACGTCATGTTCTAACTAGCTTACCCTGCGGTATAAGTATAGTATATCTGAGCCCACGGCTTCGCTTATGTGGATGGAACGTAGCGTTCAGGTCAAAGTCAAAATCAATAGCATTTATTTCTTTAGGCTTACAAAATAAGCACTTAGACAAGTCATACTTTATACTATAAATTATTATCAAATAAAATTAATTTACTGCTCACATAAATTTTTTGTCCACTAGTAATGTGTCTAATACATGGTTATTTGCATAGGGATTGATCTACGAAGGTGTAGATTATGATTATCCCAGAGACTATGTACTGGTCCGATTCTAACGCCCAAATACTCGAACGCATCTCACGTTTAAGCACGTCTCAAGTCGCGATTTTTTTACAATATTCAACGAAAATCTGAAAAGAAGTCTTGGGGAAATACGTCAATTGAGATGGGCTTAAATCTGAGATGCGTTTGAGGATTCGGGCGTAAAAGTTCCAGCTAGATGTGTTGTAGTCAAAGTAGCTCGTCGGCAAAGCGACATACTCAAAGTATGAAGCTGTAAATAACTACCTTATACCTGAGAGTTGACCTTGCTGCAAGGAAAGGGCATTCAGCAGTTACTCACTGTTGTGTTTTTGTATGTTATGAAATCATCATCATCAACCAATAATAGTCCACTGCTGGACATAGGCCTCCTCTTATGAGCGCCATAGTGCCTTGTCTTCAGCTTGCTGCATCCAGCATTCGCCGTTATTAAATAGTGAGTTGTATTCCAGGTGTACAAGGTGGGTATAGTGTTCAACAAGGTGGGGTGGTACCCCATGGGCACGTGCGCGCAGCACGTCGCGGCCGAGTCCGTGTTCTTCAACTTCTGCATCGGCCAGAGCTCCGACTCGGTGCGGGACGGGCTCATACGGTCCATCATCTTCAGTTACTAGCGGAGGAGAATACCACTTATTAATAGTTCCTAGTTCCTCACCATGACTGATATTATACTATATTAATATACTAGCTGCGCCCCGCGGCTTCAAAAAAATGCTTCGAAATCCGTTGCGTAGCTTTAAAGATACAAAGGGACAGACAGACAGCGGGAAGCGACTTTGTTTTATACTATGTAGTGATATAGACGAGCTTTGCTCCAACTCGAAAAACTATCAACCTCACTCTTTCTTGTTCGCTTATTTACTTTACCTTAAAAGATTGAAGTGAAAAAAAATTAAATTGATTACTTTATTACCTAGTTTTACTTGTGTAGTTTGAATTTAGTGACGTGTCAGAGTCGTGCAAGGTCCAAAGGGCATAAATCACTTTGTTATTTGATATATATACAGATATAGATTTGATTTGAGGTATACAGTCCGTCATCTTGACTTCTAACAGAAAGAAAGATAGTTTCTACCTATCTATGGAGAGAATACTAGAAACCAAAGAAAATAAAATACAAAGATACTACCTAATTACCATGTACGCATGATAGGTATGTCATGCATTGGTAAATTGTCTATAGATTGATGATACTGTGGCAGCGATGGAGATGTGGTCCATCATTAGAGCGGACGGAAATGGAAAAAAATACTACTTAGTAATGATAATATCATGAATACTGTTTAGTAAAATTAATAAATAATGTAATTATGAAACTATTTAACGGTAAGCTCTAGGGTCTATGTCAACAAATAGGGAAAGTTTTAAATTATCGATTTATGATTAAACTCGACCATGAAGTATTTTATTATTTTTTGTCTTCAGTTTCATGAGTTGTTTAGTGAAGGCAAGCCATAGGCCAACTAAAGGCCCAACCTAAATTGACATGTCGTCGGCAGGCTTAAGTTTGTCGCACACCTGGAAGCACCGCTGCTAAATATCACAAAAATGTGCATTCAAATATGAGTTTTAACTCGCAACATTTAAATCCATTTCATATTGACAGACAGCTTGCGTTTGAAACTAGTGAGAAGTAATTTTGTCATACGCTATAGTCACAGACTACTATAGCGTATCTCAAGATAAAGATAACGAGTTGAACAAGTGTTGCTGTTGATGACGATACTTGGATGCACATTTTTGTGATGTGCGGTAGTGGCGTTAATGTGCGCTGAGCTTTTTGCCTTGCAGTGAATGTAATGATAATAATTTTTACTTGCGTTAATTTATTGATAGGTAGGCAAATAATTACTGTAATATTATAAATCCCTCTATCTGCAGAATAGTTTCCTTGTCATGGTTCACAGCATTTACTTACGGTGTTCCGAATTCTAGTATTCATGATAACTGCCAGATCTCTTAAAGATTCTAAACTTGAATAAAAATGTGTGCTCTGTTCTAAGCTAATTTTATATAATCAAGGTTGAAAATCAATCTGCATACTTAGTTCTTTTTTGTGTTTAGGTTTTTAGTACAGTCAGCATCAAAAGTAATTTATGAACTTACTATTGTATTTAATTAGCCTACTTTTGTGGCTGACCATACATAATTTATTAAATATGTAGTTGTTTTTATTTATAAACCTTTTTATTTTGAACGGTTTTGCTTTCAATACATCAAAAAAAGTGCCCAGTGTAAAAGAAATTTGGTTGAAAAAATGTAACACTATAAAATAAACAATGTTATAAATATGTAATATTTTATTCATAATTACCTATTTTCACAGTTATTTATAAAGTTATATTAATATCAAGTATTACACTAAATTTGTTTTACGAATACCTAATGATTGCTCCGTTCAGAAAATTTTATTTCCATGTCAATCATTAAGATATGCTTCCTTACAATTAATATAAAACAAAATGGTGAGGTCTATTTACAGTACATTCCCAATTCCCTAAAAAATTGACAACTTCACAATATAACAAAAATGTCAAAACGAAATCCTTAAAATTAGTTAATTCTACAAAGAATCTCGCTCAACAACTGTACAAAGATTAAGAGTGGTTTCTACAAATCGTGCTCAATAAAATTTCGGCAAAGTAGGCAAATAATTAACAGGATCAACACTACCCGCTATATTTACATCACGTTACTTTTACAAAACAAATATATACTATGTACAACATCGTTAAATATTCTCAAATGCTGTAACACATTTAAAATATTTTATAATCAACTATACGTAATTTCAATAAGTCTGCTGCGGCGCGCGCGGCGCCGCGCCGCCTCCAAGTTCAATCAATTAAATCATGCGCCTGCGCGCACGCCTTAAAAACCTGTACAAATTGCCTAAGATCGCTCGACGCGATCAATAAATTAAAGTACTAGGCAACAAATAATTTAAATGTTCGGATCATTTGGTGAAGCCGAATATGGTAATTTCAGAAATCAGTCCATGGAACCAAATGCGACGGGGATCCTGAAGCCAACGATGGACCTTATTTACAGTTCGATAGCATAACTCCCTACTCTTACGCTTTAGGTAATATTAAAATAGAAAATGTAATATAACTACGAACTGTCGGAGATTCGACGACTCATCAGCATAGTTGCCTCTGAAGTTCCATTTATTTATTATAAATATTGTTATAAAACGACAAGTTGTCTAATTACAAATGCTACATCAAACATCATCTAAACTCTCTTTATAACTAATCAACTATTCCATATACTATTGGTGTTACTAATTATTCCTGATTGGAGGATTTACTTTATCATAAGAAATGTTCTAGCGTTCAGTTGGTAGCCCGCAGTGCATGGACATTACGTTTTGTAATAAAATAAATAAATAAAAGTTTTTGTCAAGTGTCCATGCAATGTGGAATGTTTTTTGTGAAGCAAATTTTGAGCTTTTGTTCCCTTGTATAAAACCTGTACATGAGTACATCATGTTCATTAATTCATGCGTTATAAAAAATTGCCTCTAAAATCATAATATGACATTATTTCCGTCCATTTGATTATAGGTACAATACAAAAAGTAAAAATTATTCTATGAACATAAATAAATATTTTAAAAAAATGAGTAACATAGTTCTATCGGCCCTTTGGCAAACGATGACTTCATGAAGATGAGTTGATTTGAATGATTGAATTATATATAAAGTTATGTTGGTAAAAATATCTAAAATACTACAAAATATCTAACGCCTTTGGTAATTCATACCGGTTTAAATAAAGTAACGAAATATAACATTTATACAGCGCAACATGAACCTACAACAGTTAGTGTCTGCCTGATGGGGCTTGCTTGGGCTGGCAGATAGGAATCAATCTCAATAATTTATCGGTATTTAAAATAAAAATCGTTAATCATGTTAACAAACCGTGAAAGTTTACAAGTCCTAAACAAGATGTTACAAGAGTTTATATTTGAGCAAACCCTGAGCCATAACAAATAATTTACATAAGGATTGAAAACTAGTTTACTACACAAAATGAGGTTCTCGAAAGATCAAGGAAGTTGTTGGTTAAATTACAGATAAATACCATATGGAAGTATGTAAGTACGCGGAAAATATAACTTGCCCGGATATACTCAAACACAATTCGCGATTTCTGCACAGTCGCGATTTTTGCCAGTCTTCAATAAAAAACCTTCAAACTTTGCAACCGAAGATGTACCAGGTTTGTGTTTGAGAATTCGGGAGTTACTCAACTACTTCTAAATAATCTTGTGAATTTCCCCTCAAAAAATTGGACCGGTTTTGTGATTATTAGATAAGTATCTGCATTCAAACTAAAATAAAACTCTAGCGTATTACACCAGTGACGCATATACGAACATTACGTATGAAAACGTACGATTTGCGACAATAGATTCTCAACTTAGTATCTTAAAAATATTACAAATCTTTGTTGGATTAGCGCTGTAAGTCGTCCAAAATATTTACGCACGTTTGCACACCTTTAGTTCTCCCTCAGTTCTTATAACCATAATTATCGGAATTAACAACATACAACAACAAAAGTAATATTGCTGCGTTCATAAAACTACAATAGCCAATGTGATTATATGAATTTTAAGAATTCTACCAATATGCAGAGGATAAAAAAATCCCTAACCACACAAACATTCCTGCCATATTTAAATGATAATTAAATAAACTTATTTAGATTGATCTGTATAACCTGTGTAAAACCGCCGATTAATTCGAGATTGCTTTGATTCACTGTCCATTTATAACTGCGTTGTCCGTCCGGACACTATTAAACTATGTTCTAACACAACACTACAGCAAAAACTTCAACAATATTTTACTATTGAACACAAACCGCGAAACTTTCACTTTTTCAAATCCTTAATGCCACTGATTTTAACTTAATTTACACTTATTCATAATACTGTCGTGAATGTGGTTTAATTCGCTTCAAGGTTGGATGTGACGGTAAGCAACGTTAGCTTCGTTCTGTTGTTTGTTTTGCTAAAAGCTGGAGGATTCATATCACCAATTCAGGTAAACCGTTAAAATGAAAAAATTATCTATCTAAGACGAGGTCCGTAATTTTGTGACCTTATACGTCATCTTCCGATCAACACTGCGTTTCCACGCGAGGTCGAATAAAATAATAAACTGCAAGGCACTGAGGTACCTCTATCAGCAGGTATTGGTCGATTTGGCGCCACCATAGTATCATCTGATCTTTGTATCTACAGTTCCGTAATACTACTAGTCACGGTTCAATCACACTTGGTGTATTGCATCAGAGCCTGGGGTTATGTGGCGCCGCTGCTGTTCAGATGAGAGTCGCGGCTGGTCGCGCGCGTTCAGCCGAGCGCGGCCGCCGTGTGGTACAACTGCATGAGCACTTGCACGTGCAGAGGCAGGCACGACACGCGGTCCGCCGTGTTGCCGTCCAGCGCCAGCCACGACAGCGCGTTGTAACCTTCCAGCACGTATCTGGAAAAGGAACCAATTGGTAGAATGGATATATATTTGTGACCTGTTCCCCTATGCTAGATTTCATTGCGGGATCAGGGGAAATACCCCCGGAGACCTTTAACTCGCAATGAGCACAAGAGTTAGGAGTCACCCAGACAGACAACCTGCGGTGGAAGCTAGTACAATACCCTTTCTGTCTGGGAGACTCGCTATTTCCCTGGTTAACTATGCCCTGACCAGCCCGACAAATATTCGAGTACAACTTTTTGTGCTTAACAGGTGCGTTTCAGCATCAGTCAGTAGACACGAGTTGTTAACTTAATATTTTCAAAGCAGTCTTCTGTCTGCCCATTGGTTAAGATAGAATAAACAGGTATAATGTAAAATACCTGAGCACGTCCGTAGTGAGCTGCGAGTCCAGCGGATGCGCGTTGTGGTCGCGGCGCTGTACCAGGCTGGTGTAGTCATCGGCCTGTTGGAGCGAGCCCGCGTGCAAGTGCAGCGCGGACCGCAGGAAGGCAGGGCACGCGTCGCGCAGGTGACCGCAGCCCGCCCACCACCAGGCGGGCATACCGCCTAGAGGCGCGGTTGATACCAGGTACCTGCAACACAAACTACCATGTGAAACTCAGTGGCTAGAATTTGCGTTGAACTTGATTCTTCTCGGCCCGATACAAACTCGTGGTCAGTTTCTCGATGTCGTTATCAGCCTTTCTTGATGATGATAGGCTTATTATATTGAATTTCGAAGATGTTTGGATGATAGTTTCTGTTACTGCCAATATAATTTGTCTGCTATGTAGTTATTAAATGAGCCCTAGCCTATAATGATAGGTAATGTCTCACCCTAACGCCAACGGCTGCTGCAGCACCGTCCCCACCGCCTCCTGCTGCTCGTTGTCTCCCCGCTGCTTGTGCGTGCTTGCGTGCTGCGCCGGCGCCTCCTCGCCCCCGCCCTCCTCGTCCATCCGTCGCGGCGAGGTCTGCGCGAACATAGACGTGAACATCTCGTCCGTGCTGAAGATATCCGTCATCTCTCCGTCGCCCATATCTTCGTCTCCCATGTCCACGTTTAGGAACATCATGTCGTTGTCTTCGCCGTTCGCCATGGGAGGCTCGAATGGCATCTGGTTGGATTGAGTGGTGGCTGCGGAGAGAAACAAGAGGTCGATTAGAATAAGGTTTAATAAGGTCGATTAGAATTGGCGATGATTCGGGTGTTCCAAATATGTAAAAGCAATTAGTCCAAGATCTTCTTTCGAAGTTGGTAACTTTGCTAAGATATCATTATGAACTGTAGTAAATAAATAAATAATGCTGATCAATCCACACAGTATCATCTAGCCCCATGCTAAGCAGAGCTTGTGTTATGGGTACTAGATGACTGATATATGTACATAATACAAAACATTACATAGACAGATTTTTTGTATTATAATAATAAAGAAAACGACCAGAACACCGAGAACAAATGTCTGTAGATCGTACAAACATTTGTCCCGCTTGAGGCGGGAATCGAACTCGCAACCTCCTGCGTCGCAGGTGGGCCTTCGCCTACCGCGCCACAGAGGTCGTCATAATATCATCCATGTATGTAGAATGATAATAGAATAGGTCCCAATATGCAAGCTAGGTGTTCCCATGAGGCTATGCAGTAAACTAGAGTAGAGTGACCCGCGGTGTCGTATATTCGGTACTGACCGGAGGTAGGGAAAACGAGTATATGCGTAGCGGTGACGTCGCGGGGCGTGTGCAGCGCGGAGTGCAGCGAGTGCTGTGAGAAACGCTCGTCGGGCGTGAAGCGGTCCGCCATGAGGCGCAGCGCCGGCTCGGGCTCCGTGGACACGAGGCAGGCGGACAGGATGCAGGGCACGGCGGCCGCGGGCAGCACCCCGCACACGCCGCACAGCTCGCGGAGCGTGCCTGACGCCAGCGTCAGGTGCTTGCGGGACAGGAGCCAGCTCCAACCTGAGGAGACAGTCACATGTGAAAAACAACTATTCAAATATGCTGGGTACTAATATTCAATCTATCCGATTGTTGTTGGTCATTGAAACATCAACATTGGACATTGTTTCAATACTAAAGTAATCAATAATGTATTAGATAATAGATGGATTGGATATAAAACATGGCCACCTATTTATTCTATAGGTAAGGTACTACAAATTATAATACGTAAAAATTTTGAAACTTTCATAGTTATTTTCATAAAAGTCATTTATAATGTGAGTTTTACCTAAGGTTTTTGATTGTATCATAGTTTTTTCTCAGCAACTCCTATGCTGCTAAAAACGTGATAAATTACTTCAGATCCATACTTTGAAGCGTGAACGAATTCAAATCATACACATCATTGATTCCTACGGGAATCCTACAATGTACAATTCTTACACCCCAAGAACAATACTGTGAGGTCTCACAGTGCAAACGAACGGATAGGGCCGGTAAATTCGATTCACAGACAATACTTGAGTGATGCGCGACGCTATGCGCTCACTTGGGACGACCCTTACGTAAAGTAGCTCGACATCTATTTTAGCCAACGCATAGTGTAGCTATGTCACAAATATCAGGTTATGTTCTGTCATTCTGTGGTAAATTTATTTTGCTTTGCTTTGAGATTTTGTTTGTATTCCTTTCTTCATACTTTGCAATAGGTATTTTATTTCAAAAGCAATGGATTATAGCAGTGAAGAGGAGTTTGATAATTATGTCAACAATGTTTTAAACGAACGAAGGTCAATTACTACACGAAAAGTGGTGCGGGATTTTCAAAATCCTTTCGATTATTATAGTGAAGAAGAATTTAGAAGACGGTATAGATTTGCAAAGGATATTGTACTTTCCATACTTTTGCTACTTGTTGATGAAGATCTGACAAAACTTATGGGAAGAGGCCTTCCAGTGCCTCCTGTTTATCAATTACTAGTGGCCCTACGATTTTACAACTGACAACACGTTTTAGGTTAGATTTATGTCATCCGCACATCTGTCAAACAGATGCCAAACAGTAAAAAGAACTTAGCAACAGAAACCGACCAATCACAGATCTGCAATAGACGCAGTGCGTTCGCTTAGTGAAGTGTCGCTTGAGGGTTGTTTGTGAATGAAAAGGCCTGCCATGGCCAACCCTGTGAGAAATGCCTTACTTCGCACAGTGTTGCTTGCTACCTTACATAAGTATTGTTCTTGAATACGGGTGTTAGCCTCGCCTATTATTTGTTACTGACAAAACTACATCAAATTTCGGAATATAAATAATTTTTTCTTTCGTTTATTGATTTTATTTCTCGCTTTATGAAAAGGATATGGGATATCCATCCACGGTTGTCTGGTAGAGATCGCTCTTGAGCGATAAGACCGCCAAATTGTCACATATTTTGTAATTGTTTATCTTGTTCGTAATATTTTTAAGAGTGCTATAAAAGAATGATCTATTTATTTATTTATCTATCGTTCTATGGAATGTTTGAGTCAATTCCACATACCCTTGAGTTCCCCGTGTCCTATCCGTCCGATCCGGCCCACGACCAGCCTCCAGGGCTGCGCCGCCTGGCTCATGACGCCGAGGGTGAAGTCCATCAGCTTGGTCAGCCCGAGTCGCCGCGCCGGACCGCGCAATCTCCGTCGCGATCTGTCAACAAACAATCATCCTCTCTATATTTATGGAACTAAATTCTGAAAAAAATCATAACAACTTCTTTCTGTTTAAGTAACAAGGGTTAATGGGCGAGTATCACAGATCAAAGGCGCACCTCTATAGTTAACACAAAAAATGCATTTCATTTTGAAATAATATATTAATACACTTATTAATAACACCACGTTATACATCCCACAGAGAACTAAGGTTATCGACATAGCTCTAAGAATTAGCAAGCTGAAGTGACAGTGGGCCGGCCATATCTCGCGAAGAACCGACGGCCGCTTGGGCAAACGTGTTCTTGAGTGGAAACCCACGACTCGGTAAACGTAGTGTAGGACGCCCTCCGACCAGGTGGGATGACGACCTGCGAAAGACTGCAGGTAGATGCTGGATGCGGCAAGCTGAAGATAGGGCGCTATGGCGCTCATTGGGGGAGGCCTATGTCCAGCAGAGGACTGCTATAGGCTGATGATGATGATGACCACGTTATACGTTAAGTACGATAGTAGTATGTTAAATAACAATAGGTACTAACTACTATGTACAAACTTCAAAACGCTTTATTTCCTTTACACCTTACAGGACTCTTGGACTCGCACAGTTTCAAATTGCACGAGTTAAACTAGGAAATAAAGTGATTTTATGTTCACTTCAATCTTTTTAAGGTAAAGTAAAGAAGCGAACAAGAAACCTTTACCTTGTAAGGATGTTAGAGTTTTCGAATTGGAGCAAAGCTCGTCAAAAGCTTTTTATCGTCTACTAGATAATCCGATATTTTGTAATAAGCCTTTTTACAAAGGATGTGTTTGACATTTCGTTTGAATATATTTATACATTCTAAATTAATTGATTGATTAGATATATTTTCGTACCTGTGCGGAACGTGTATGTTGATGGCGACGGTGTCGAGCAGTTCCCCCCGTGCGTCGCTGGCGGCGGCGAGCAGCCAGCGCTGGTCGTGGCTGAGGCAGTAGGCCAGGAACAGCACGGCGCCCTGCTCGCCCGGCGCGCCCCACCCCTCGCCCTCGCCGCCGCCCCGCAGCGACCGCGCGCCCCCAAGGATCCACGCGGGGGAGAATAGTTTGTACGGGGCTCGGTTCTTCTCCTGGAAAAGAGTGCCGAGGAAATATAAGTTCATAGTTTAATACAGGGTCATCTAGCCTCAAACTAAGCAGACTTGCGATATCAATACAAGAAATCGAATATATTTCAACTTTGCTAGATTCTGCCACTGATATAGATACTTAACAAAGTAGACTACAATAAAATAATCAATAGGTAGTGATTTTGTCCACCGTCAACTTTAAAATTTTAACTCTCTATATTTATATTTTCTGTTACCATAATGTTAATATGTAAAAAGTTTTTGTTAAATCAAGTATAATGAAGTATAATATAGATATGTTGTCGTTTACTCACGTCCTTGGAGTGCAGGAACAGGTTCCCCGCGGCCGCGGTGCCGAAGCCCGTGAGCGACTTCCCGTCGGGGCGGTGCTGCAGCAGCCGCCGCGAGCCCGTGAACACGCTGAAGGCGAGCGCGCGCGCCGACCACATGGCGCCCGGGGCGCTGCTGCCCGCGCACCCGCCCTCGCTGCCCACGCCCATGCCGTACGTCTCGCAGATACTTTCCAGGGATATTATCTGGATAATAATACAATAACTTAGTGGACATACAAATAATTTTATTATATTTTATTAAAATAGTTTTCTAAACCCAGTCCACTGAAACGGAGCGGAGATTTTCTGCAATTCCATTGGTTAATATTAGCATAGCAAGAAGGTAATATAAGGAAAAAATCTACATTAGTAGGCTGTATCAGGAACAGTTTACTCTTACAAAACATGACTTTTAAACAGCCTCAGTGAAGAAGATATACCTAAAAAATGCCAGGTGATTTCGTTAGATAACAATTGACTACATAATAGTTTAAGAAAAAATTTAAACGTGGTGTCGAACTGTGAAATCGGTTATCGGTATCGAGGAAGTAATTGACCACACGGTATCGTATATCATCTTACCTTGACTAAAGGGTTATGGTGATGCAAATGTTGATGCGTCCGTGACGCTATCCGCAGCAAGGCATGCAGCGTCTTGGCTCGATTGGCGTGCGCGGCGGGGGGTTCCACCACGTAGATGACCAACGCGGGAGTCCCACTCTCGTCCTCCTCGTGCCAGGCGGGAGGGTTGTGGGGCGTGGAGATGCCCCCCTCGTTCTCGTCGCGCGGCTCGTTAGGCCCCGTGGCAGGGGGGTCGCCGGGGGGCGCCCGCATGCCGTCCGTCCGCTCGCCGTCGAACAGTGTTCGGTCGACGGTGAGCGCAGCCAGTTGAGGTACAAGGGAGCTTCGTAACGCTTCTACGTATCTGTAAGTTATGGGTTAAATATTAATAATTGCTACAGGGAAGTCAGGAACGTTTAGACTATTCTTGAAAATCAGCAATACGTGGTTGCGTAGTTTGAATTCACATTTGAAACTTTGAAGACGCGTGTAGTTACACTGTTATTTCGTCGTTTATCTTATCAATCACACCTTAAAGTTTCGTTGAATTTTGGAACCTTGATTCAGTCAGTAAGTTGTTACTCTGTTGACAGGCAATGCCGGCCTAGCCTCGAGGAGACGTAGGTAGCGTGTGTGCACTCACCCCCGTAGATAGGCGCTGGCCCTGCCCTGCGGCAGCGGCCCCGTCCAGTCGTCGTCCCCGGGCGTGGCGGCAGCGGGAGGCGCGCGCACCATGCCGTCGCGCCCCACGCGCAGCAGCGGCCGGTGCCGCCCGAGCCGGCACGACTCGTACGCGGCTGATAGCTCGCGGAAGAACGCTCGTAGGGGCTCCTGAGGTACACAAAAAGAGGTGATAAGTTTAATGTCATAGTGTGTGATCGGAATGACAGCACATTTCTCCTACGGAATCATTCAAGGCGCACAAAATAATTAACTCAGAGTTTGAATTCCTCAATCCGCTTACGCGATATACCACCATATCCGAGATATCGGTGCTAGTATAGCAGTCGGTGTCATGCCCACCAGTGGGCTGTGTATCAACACACGTCGGTAGGTACCTGTAGCGCTGCGTTGCTCGGCGCCAGTACCGCGTAGGCGACGTCCCGTGGATAGGAGTAGGGCTCCAGCTGCAGGCGCTCCCAGTGGCGCAGCGCGTAGGGCGCCAGCGAGAGCCAGTCCGTGTCGTGGCCCACGAGCAGCGGCGGTACCGGCTGCGGCTCGCACAGGTCCTCGTTCCCACGCCCCGCCAGCCGGTGGAACTGCCGCCACGTCAGCGGACCGGTCACACCGTCCCACATGCGGGCTCCGCAACACCTGCATATAATAAAGTACGTCAATAAATAGTTCATCCTACTGGATGCCGCAGCGCGATGTACACAGTTACAAAATTCGTAGAAGGATAAATACTTCATCTTTTCAGACAAGATCGGTCAGCCGAGGCTTGTAAAGTAGCTCGTATAACTATGCCCTTTTGAAATAGTAAATTCAAGCAAGGATTACCAAACTGATAAACACTGAATAGCGGGATGAAATAAACGAATTGAGGCAAACAACAAGAGGTGTCTGTCTACCTGTATTTCAAATTACAATTCAATTTGTGACGTGTCCAAGTGTTGAATTTTGAACTTTAGTTAGTTAGTGTTGGAGTAGTGAATAGAGTACCGTTTCTGTATAGCATCCTGCAGCAGCGGCCTGAGTCTCCGCATGAGCCGCACGACGTCCCTGGTGGAGCGCGGCGCGCGCGCCCCGATGAACGGCCAGCGGTGCACGCCGCCTCCACACGCGCCGCCGCCCGCCGCGCGCAGGGCACGCGCAGCAGCTGCCCCGCCGTCACTGTATCTGTAGGAACAAACTATTTAGTCAAACTCATTTCGGACCTGGAAGTTGAAGTTTCGGATATATGTTTTCGGCGGCTATCAGTTGTGTCAATAATTAATATACCGATACATTACAACCCAGCAAACTTCTGCTTGGCGAAGTCGTCAATGTGTGCTTCGTGTATGAGGCGTTGTAAAGTTGACAAGTCGCGAGTGAATAAAACCGAATCGTCACGCTCGGACCGGTGACGCTTACTCGGGTTTACTCTGCTTAGTTCAGTCACAGTATACTAACTCGAGTAGGTTGAGGTCCTGTGGATGGGGCGGCGCGAGCTCGGCGTGACGTCGCGCGGCGCGGTGCAGCGCGCTGGCGTCGCCGCCGCCGCCCGCCGCGCACTGCGCCACCACCAGCCCTGCCACGGGCCCCAGCCCGCAGCCGCTGTTCAAACTGGGCGGCGCGGCTAGACCGGTGATCTCCATCTCGTCCTGTCACACAAATACACATTTATTTATCAAACAATACTTTTTGCTTGCGACTTAACACGCGCTGTTATTATACCATGAGAACTGATTTATGTGAAATAAAGTAGACTGTGTTATCCCAGTCTAGACATACATTTATGTTTTTTTTTATCCTACACCCTCTAAGATGTGGTTTTTATCACGTCTATCGTTGTTTATGGTGGTTTCGCGCCGGATCGTAGAATCAGCCCGTTTGTTGAATGGCAAGGCCGATTGCAACAGACGATTCAATTAATTGTCTATGCCGATTGTGGAATGATCAACAATATGGCTATGGTCACTTAGCCATCACCTCGAATGAAAGTAATTAAGTAGACGCCATACTACAAATGGACTGATTCTACGATCCGGTGGCGACATAAACATAAGGCAGTTATTCGCCCACCAACACAGTTCTATATCACAGTCCTAGTGTAGGTATAGGTTACCTCGTAGAAGAGACCCGCTCGATGCGCGCGCCGCCTGTTGACGACCGCGCTGAACCCGCACGTGCATCGAGAAGGTTCGTCGTCCGCGCCGCCCTCGCCCCACCCCGCCATCACTTCGTTCAGGTACGTTGCCGCGTCAGCGCCGCGAATGTTGCCCACAACCTGCGAACATTAGACACGATCAGTCATTTGATTGTGCAACAGAGAAGCAGGGAGAAAAAGACACATCAGTAAATATCTTTATGAAATAACTTAGATCAGCATTGATCAGATTGCCGGTCTTATACTTTCAGGCTCGTGCCATTATACAAATATAGACCCTGTGGGGGCTTAATAAGAGTTCAAGTCCGTACCTTGGGTCCAGCGTTGCAGACACACAGCGTGCAACTATCAAAGTTGTGGTCTCTAAACACGTTAAGCACGGTATCCGCTAACAGCACGTTCAGTAGCAGCGGGCAGGCGGGCAGTGGACGCGGCGCGGCGGCCGCGGGCGGAGACGCCGCGCCCGGGCTGCGCCGGGATCGCGGCTCGGAGCGGCGGGGCGCGCGCTCGATGGGGGAAGATGATCGCTTTATACCTGCGGTTGAGAGGGTGTTGCGATTATTCGATTGATGAAATCGTTTGTTGAAAGATGCTGAGTTCCATAAGGATTTTCGTTTGTAAATCAGACCATGTGACTTAGTAAAGCAATTTTTTATGTTATTTTTCAATGTTTTATAAAATTTTGAAAAAAAAAAATTTGTGTCACAAAATAATGTGTGATAAAATATTGGGAACGGCATAAGGTGAATCGGCGGTAAAAGGTGAGTGAAAAGAGGTAAATAGGTACCGTTGGCGGTGGTAGCGGGGTCCTCAGGCGGTGGCGTGGCGGGACGCGACCGCGGCGCGGCGGGCGCGTCGCGCGCGCGCGGCCGGTACACCGCGTGCGCCGGCAGCGGCACCGGAGGTAACAGCTGACTCGGTAACACTTGCAGAGGCGCGTACTTGGACGAACCCACGTATTTGCAAACGGTGGGAGGTTTGAACACGTATGACCAGTCCTGTAACAGATTACAAGTGGCCTGTTGAACTCAAGACACAGGTGACGGAAAGTTGCATCTAAATAACATAACACCAGCGCACCAGTTAATGAGTTAAAAACCCCGATGGCTGCGCCTAACATAAATCCAACGACTGTCGCAGCCAACTATGTGGGATAGCGTGTGAGAATGGTAGTGTTACCTCTATAGGCTGGTCCGGCTGCGGCGAGGCGAGGTGCGCGTGCGAGGAGGGCGGCGCGTGCAGCAGGCGCGGCTCGTCCACCAGCGTGAAGCCGGGCGAGGGCTGCGCGTGCGCCTCCATGGAGGGCGGCGTGGGGAACATCTTGGAGAGCTCCTCGGCGCGCACGCGGCAGCGCGCCTCCTCGCCGGACTTGTTGGAGTCGGGGGGCGTTGCTACTTGCAACTGGAGAAAAAGGACATACTCTTGACTCCCTGATAAAACGCTTACAGCGATAAGGACTTAGGCGGCGGTGGCGTCACGACATTAGCATGGTCTAAATGTGCCCAAGGACTGCATTGGGCCACGGTCGCACTGTGCTTGTGGCGTGTTCTGACGCGCTACAAATCACGAACGACATTAGGCCGTCTAGGTAGGCAGAGACCCGCCTCGCGGTCTGCTGTTTCGCGTCGCGGATGAACGACAATTCCTATTTTGACACCGCTGCAGCGGTTAGTTACTTATTCATCAGTCATTTCCATTTGATATCGCAGCCCTAAGCCCAATGGAAATCTGTCAAGAAATCGTATTATGTTGAGAGATCTGCTTATACAGTACAAGCGTATTCGAAGGCAAACATGTCACTTTATCTTTAAGATAATTTGTATTCGTAAAGTCTGAATAGTTGGGAGATATGATAATCTAAACCCACATCTGCCTCTCTAAATATTATCACAGATAGATAAATACAAAAGGAATAAGACAGCACAGATAGAAATAACACACCATTTGGACATACACATTAATAGGAGTTGGATACGGCACAGAAGACCTCACACAGTCTCGAGTGTGAGTATCACATCACAGCGTCAATGGCGTGACCGGGACAGACAGAAAACATTTGTTACTTGTCTACAAGATAAATGTACTGTAAAACATTGTGTTTGTAAAATGTTTATTATTTTTAACTTTTCGTTGCACATAAGTTATTCATAGATTGCTTTAAAAAAAAAAAAAAAAAAAAATTATTTTCAATTCATTCACAGCCTTTACGACTAGTTTAGTTTATCTTAGATGATGTATTAAAACATCTACGATAAAAATTAAAAATTCAATCGAATCGAATTCCATCCAATAATTTCAAACTAATTAATGTTTTCATATATCGTATGAAAAAGCCTGTCAAATATTATTTCACAACAAATATTCACTTTCCTCTTTTTATGAAGAACATTCTAGAATACATTTACCCGCCTTATATAATAAGAGTAATAAAGAAGGGTACACTCACAAGTCTTACCGTCTCATCGCCGCTGGCCGCGTCGTCGGAGTTGTCGAAGATCTGGTCGAGGTCCTTCAGGGTGGCGCACAGGCCGTCCGACGTGAAAAGGTTCTTGTACTCTTTCGAATCATCCTGAAATATTACATTCAGTTTGGTTAATGTAGTCTTGGTATGTCAGTGAAACGACCGTGTAGCTCCGTGCTCGGTTTAATACTAAGGTAGTACAAATACACAGTCATATAGAATATGCATTTTTACAAGTAGCTGAATTGACCGTGGTCTAAGGTATTATTGCCATAGTAGAGATATACGTTCCGCTTGAATTACTCTATCTATTAAAAAAAACGCATCAAAATCCGTTGCGTAGTTTTATAGATCTAAGCAAGCATACATAGGTACAGACAGACAGCGGAAATCGACTTTGTAGTGATAATGGAGTTTTGTCACAAAGTGACTATGTGACTCCCGTAAGAGATTAATTGTTTATAATTATGTATACACATGGCAATTACACATAGTAAACAAAAAGACATAACACTAATTTTTTCCTTCCTGTGGCTTACAAACTACTACTACTTAACATTAGTCACCGTCATCGCAACCGACGAGGAGGATTGTTATTAATCTTTTGAGGATGTTTTATTTCCAAAAAACTGGCAGACAAGCACGCAGCCCGTGATGGGAAGCGGTTACCGACGTATGTAACATCCGACAAGCCTGCACATTTTCCCTTGATTAGCTTACATGATCGTGTTTCTCCTGCTTGAGGTCGGAGGCATGGTGCGGCGCCATCCTCGTGTGCTCGTGCCCCGCGTACAGATCCGTCTCCGTCGCGCCGAGCACCAGCTCCTCGCGGAAGCAAGGCTCCGTGGGTTTGAACCGCTTTACTGGATGCTCCAACCTGTGGCAGAGAGTTCATAAACTACAAGGTATTGTCGGTGTTGCACATAGGCATAATAACTTGCAACTGAGTCAGGACCTGTTAGACCTACACACGCGCGCTTATCTGCTTGCTGTGAGGGGTACTTAGTATCAACCCAATGCTACCTGTGTTAATATCTACATTTTCTATTCACCTTTTTGTTTGATCTGTGTCAAGTGTTTTCTAGTAGGTACTCTTATATTCGTGTTACTAAATTTGTTCGTGTGTTGTGTTTGTGTCTAATAAATAATTTCTTTCTTTCAACTGCATATGGGACGATGGAGATTAACAACGGAAGGCCGATATCCAGCAGAGAGGTCGCTGCTGATGATGATGATGAATAAAATGTCGGGGCTACTTCTAGCGTGTTTTTAATTTAAACCCTCCAGT
This sequence comes from Eupithecia abbreviata, assembly GCA_943735965.1. Lineage (NCBI taxonomy): Eukaryota > Metazoa > Arthropoda > Insecta > Lepidoptera > Geometridae > Eupithecia > Eupithecia abbreviata. Next base: position 12,949,251 of record OX030978.1, read on the forward strand.
TAAGAATAATTCGCAGCTCTTACATCTATTCCGCAAAAGTTGAAAAATTAGCTTATGTTGATTTAGTATTAATAGTAATGTAACTGTAAACAGACACAACACTCAAAAGCTTGAATGAGTTTGCTGCGCTTTATGCGGTGTTACTGTAGCGAGTGTTTAGATTCATGCCGCAGTGTTCTCAACTGTCGACATCTCCTTGGAAACTCGCATAATAACAATAATACAAATAAATAATACTGGATAATTCACACATCTAGCCCCAAGCTAAGCAAAGCTTGTGTTATGGGGTACTAGATTACTGATATTTTTTTTTTATTATTCATAGAAAAACGACCAGAAGATATTTGTCCGTTAGTTTTTATCCTATACTCAAAGAATTGGGTACACAAAAACGTAATAAGCCCTCAGTGGCATATAATAGAATTCTATAAAAAAACGAGTGTTCTTACCAAGCATGTACAGTGGTGTAATCGTAAAGCATATGCAGAGAGTGTTCGTCCTCTAGCGGGTCCAGTCGTTTGACGGCAGAGGGCAGCACGGGCCGCCGCGAAAACTCCACGCCGTATGTCGAACCTACGGGGGAGTCACTCTGAAACAATGCCCGAATGTTAGGACGAACTATACATTTATTTAAAACTTTATTGCATGCACTACAAAGGGTGGGTAGAAAGGGTGGGCTTAATGCCGAGGCATTTTCTACCTGCCGACCAGCAAACCACATGTTTATAAGAGGAACAAAACATCGTATGACATGAATAAATAATGCTAGACAATTCACACATAATTATCTTGCCCCAAGGTAAGCAGAGCTTGTGTTATGGGTACTAGATAACTGATATACATGACAATTATTATGGAAAAGGTATGCGATATTTTTGTCATCTAAGGACTGATTGGGACAATTTATTTATTTCTCCCAAAAATAATCTGAGCGAAAATAATAGATGGTACGTTTGTATGCAAAATCACGGCAAATATGGCGCCCCTCAAAGCCTTGAAATCGTAGTCACAACGCTTTACCTAAGGGCTCATTAATAAAATAAATAATTTAACCTTTTATCTTCTATAGGTATACCTATCGTGTTCTCACAGCTCCTATTGAGTTACCGCGTAGCCGTGAGTGTCCAGTCCAGTCCACGTGTTGATATGATGAGGAAGCTGTACCTGATTATGTTTGGGCGGCGGCAGCGAGGGCGGTACGGGCGTCGGCGGCGCGTGCGGGTCGGGCGTGGGCGCCGGCGTGTGCAGCGTCGTGGGGACCGCCGCGGACGACTGAAACATACGTATCTTATTATTAACCGACCTCCATTATATTTAAAAGCCTTAAGTACCCAACGACATTGTAAGGGCAGTATGGAAGCAGTGGATTCGGCTGACACAAGACCGCAAAGGGTGGCAAGATAAGATTCAAGATATTTTATTGCGAAGGAATAAGGAAGAAGCATATACTCAGCAACTAAAATTGACATGTTGGCTGATATTTATGGACAGGCATTGGCTTGAGCCCGCCCGAAACAGCTTCAATTTATGGTAAACGAACTTTATTTACATCCATGTATTGTAAATTGTAAACGTAAAACTTTTCTGACCGGCACGATATAAGCAGATGTATGATTCCAAGTGTAGGTACATCTTTTGTAATAGGGAAGTAGATTTTTTTTAAATTTTGAGTGCGGCTAATGTTTTGTTGATTCTGATCGTAGACACGTATGAATCGGCACCAATAATTTAGTGAAATACACGTCTTTGCCCTGTCTTGTTCTTTCTGAAGTTTTCACACATAATATCGTACGTGTGAGTACGTGCATTCCGTTATAAGATTCCTTACCTGATGCTGTGGGACAGGCGTATGAACGGCGTGGGGATGCGCGTGCGGCGAGGGCGGCGCCGGCCCGCCACCGGCCGACGACGGCGCGGACACGGCCGCCGCTGGCGACCCGCCGCCGCACGAACCCGGCGACACGCCGCCGAGACAACCTCTGTGGAACGAGTATACGGTGAATGCTGATTCTAATATTACGGAGAGTATAGAGGGTGCTTTAAGGGGTTCGATAGAATTCGAAAGCAGACAAGTTTCGTTAATAATGCTCAATATTCTTTTTTATTATCTTATCCCGAAACAACCGGAATAACCAGTTGACTTGTGTGCTACATGGATAGGTATATTTACGGTATATGTTGACTACATATGTATCTCTCCTTTTTTGTAAATTCATATATCAATTAAGTAAAGGTCATTATGTGGAAATAGCAAATACCAGTTGATTATGCTTTACCAAAACAATGTCATTGATTTTTTTGGTCAAATGGTAATTTAACTCCTAAATTCAAAAAGCAAGTGAAACAAAGACCCTTCCTTAGACAACGTAATCTAAAATCGATACAACAAAGGCACCGTACCAGTACGAAACATAACCCGATTCCAACGAAACCCTACATGTTTTCATGTCTGGTTGAAACTAGTTTCATTTTGAAGTCGGTCTCTGCCGTTTCGAATGCTATCGATCTCAAATGTAAACAAACATGGCTGACAATGAATGACCCTGCCGTCACAATGGTATCGGTTGAAATCAGTGCCCGAGATGAGAGGTAGATGTTTTTATTATTATGTCAACGATACAATGCGTTTCCACAAACCTTTATTACCTTGAGAAGACATTACGAGATATAAACAGGATATGAGAAACAGCGTTTTGTATTAACTTTTGACATATTGGGGGTTAGAAAGAGAAAACAATGCTAGTGATTCTGTTGGCAAAAAAAAACTAAACTAGCGTTAAAATGTTTTCATCCCTTTTTTAATCTTAATAAAAAGGGAAGGCAATATTTAGACGCTAATTTAACTTGTGCCAACAGAAGAACTACACTGCCGTTGTGCAAGTTACGTTGTTACTAGAGACGAATGTGTAGTGATGTTTATGATATTAAAAACGTCACAAGTAGTTCTTCTCAATGCAAGTGCAGAAATCCATGATTTGTGACAGAATAACAATGATAGTGACCCACAAACTTCTGTAAAAGCTTATTTTATTCCAAATTTTACATATGATTCATTCATGATCAATACTAAAATGTGAAATAAAGTAAAACAAAGTTAATTAGTAAGACAGTACACTTGATAAGTAAAGACAAAACATGCAATTCACAAAACAATCGCCATGGTAGAGCATGCATCATAATTTGTCCAGAATGCAATAAATGATAATTTATGTAGGCATTATAGCATGCATTATTCACGCTGCATTGCACTGTTTGTGGATGGACCAGAACACAAGTTAAACGCACTTCCAGCACTCTATCTGTCACTCTCTCTCTCTGCATCAGCTTTTTGTAGAAAGAGATATCAGACGTGTGTAATTGTAACTGTGTTCTGGTGTGTGGGCTGTTGTGAGGCGACCTTTGTTCAGTGTTCAGCAACAGCGGATTAAATGTAATTTGATGAACACTTGTACTATGGTTCGATTACAACATGACACACCTACATAGAATTATTTATGATATCGTGCGTCGAATGGTACAAGGTGCATAGTGTTAATGTAGGTTTTACCAAGATTGTACTGTGTGTTTGTAAGGTTATTTTCATGTTTTCGTAATCAGCAGGGGCTTACATAACCACCGTAAACAACAATTTTATTCGAAAATATGTCATGGAATATGTAAAATATTTGACATTTATGTTCCTAGCATCATCATCATTCATCTTCGTGGTGTAGTTGAAGTGTAATATTATGCTTTATCATGTGTAGTCCTACATTAAGTGTCTAGTAGTTGGGTTGGGTATGTGTGGTCCTTTCCGTTGTGTGTGGTGTGTGTACTCACAGACTGGTATGCGTGTGGTCGTGGACGGTCCCGTGGGGCGGCGCTGCGCGGCGCGGCGCGCGGCGGTGGAAGGGCGGGGCGCGGGGGACGCGGCGCCGCCGCCACCTGCACCAACGGAACGCTAGCCGCACGCCGACCGAACGTGACCCTCTCACACTTTATACCGTACGCTTTTACTCAGAAACTGCCTTATTTAACCCATACGGGATATTTTTACCCAGAACAAGATCTAATCGATATACGATTATTTTAGCCAAAACGAAACCAGTACTAAAGAGAGACCCCTAACAAAACATTTCTCTTTGACGAAACCAAGTTTAAAGCACGCAGTATTTATTTCAGTTGCAAATTCAGAAAGTTGGGTACACAAAACACCCACCTCTCTTTTACTAATAACTCGAGTGAAGGTAGCTCCGAGTTCGCTTTTACCCCAGCAGACCTTAATTCCACCTCTGGTATGTCGCCCACCCAACTAAACCGACGGCTACGTAAAAGTTTATAAAGCAAACAAACAGAAAATAAACTAATTACTTCAGATAAAGTGTGATAAGGGTCAGCGCGCGTTGTTGGCGATGAAGGAATACGGATAATTACATTTTCATACTAATCCATATAAAAAGAATGTCAAAAACCATATATGGTAAAACAAAGATGGCGGACTGTGAGGCAGTTATGACATACAATTCCTTGTATCCTAATTCCTTCATCGCACTGCAATAAATATCGATAGTTAAGACTATCGACGAAGCGTTGGCTCATACAAAACCCTCTACTGGCTTAACTCTACTAGAATTAATAAAATCATTCACATAACATCTACCTATCCATCTAGACGGCAATACCCTGTTAATTTCAACAACGTCAATCACTGCCAATTTGCGCCTCATGCCCTAGTCAATAAGATTCATTTCACTGTGATAGGCGCTTCATTCGAATGCAATCGTACAAAACAAACAAAATAGATAAAATATAATTTTTCAAACACAAGTACTTTAACTAATATAAAGGCAAACACACAACGATCGTCCAACTACATAATGCTATAATAACGATCTTTTCTACAGTATTTTGAATTATTAATGTCATAGGTACTAGGATATTGGCATCATGCATCATAAACGCTGCTAACGCCCGTATACACAAAATCCAATTAGATTAGAGCTCAACTTAAATGTCAGACTATTAACAGGTTTCACTGAAAACCTGTCAAGAAATCAGGACTAAAGCGCTGCTAAAATCTAACTAGAGTTTACGTGTACGAGGATAAGCCCCATAGTTCCCTTTGACAACTTCGAACCTCGTATATAAGCAAAAGCAAGGCCTAGTTTGCAGCTTCTATGGTGCACAATGTAGTAATCTAGATCTTTATGTTGTAGTATACAAGAGCGGTACTCACTTGGCACAGGTACAGGGTGTCTTTCTGGTGGGATCTACAAAGTCTTCGCTCTTTTCGCCTGCTGTGTCGTTGTAACACAGCTCTGCCGTCTGAAAGATGATACACTCTGATAAAATTGAATAAAAACTTAGGTAAGCAATATTACTGGATTTAATTAAAAGATTATTAAAATTATAAAAAAGAATAGTATTAATTTTCGTAAGAATTGTGCCATCAACTCAGCCGGTTGATGTCTTGAGAGTCACCAGAAGAAGGGCAGTTTCCATCATTTTTAACTCTCCCACTGCGACAAGCATTCGGCTCGTAAAGCGGGTTTCGCGGGGGTTTCGCCACGCTGTTAGAGTGAGGCATGTTCGGCAGTGGATGCTACGTGTGCGAAAGAAATGAGGAACAGCGTCCGTTGTACTTGAATCATGCAGTACGGGATGCCAATTGTGTGCAACCAATTTACAATAATGTCCGAACGATTGAATCGCCATATCAGTCTAGGCAATAGCGAAAGTATAATGATCGTTTCGTTATAATCTTGGAATATTTTCTCTGAACTACTTATGGCTTAAACATAGTCCAGTTTCCAATTTCCATTATTTTGTTTACTTAGTGTCATTAACTAGACGTCTTATTTCTCTAACTTGTACTTAAACAACACTAAGTTAATGAATAAGGTTTTAAGAGTGTATCGTACAGGGGAATCGTACGGGCCGATAAAGGTAAAATGAAGTAGAGTCGCGTCTCGGCCTGCACCGATACTCGGCGCGTTCGGCTGCTCTCGACTGAACCCAGATGCAGGCTCTCTGGATCGCGGATTCTAAGATGTCTCCGATATCCCCCAAATTCTGGGAATGCCGTAAGAGGCGACTATGGATATACAATACACCACGGGTGAGCAGTGCACCCAAAGAAATGAGATCACCAACCCGTCAATGCTACTAGTGCCAAACTATTAGTGCTTAACGGTGGTCATTTATGCCTACTAGAGAACGATGTCTAGTAGTGGAAGTCTTCCGGATTAAACAAGATGTGTCCGCTACACACCTGATGTGGCAGCGGTGTGGTGAGTGCTTGCAATGCCTTGTGAGCGATGGCGGCTGAAGGCGCGGAGGGCGCGCGCGGCGCAGCCTCCATCTCCGTCACGAGCACGTAGGGCACCGGGTAACGCATGCGGGCTGAACCGCATACCACCTGCAATAACGTAAATATACAATGAATATAAATAACTAGCTGCGCTTTCACCCGCTTCGAAATCGATTTATCAAGTCAAATAATTTATAACCCTTCCTCTTGAATCACTCACATCTATTTAAAAAACCGCATCAAAATCCGTTGCGTAGTTTTAAAGACCTAAGCATACATAGGGACAGACAGACAGCGGAAAGCGACTTTGTTTTACTTTAATACCATAGTAATTTTAATGTCGTTTTCCTTTATTCTAGATTGGACAAAGCTTTGTCTAGCTAAGATTGTTATGCTACCCGTAATGATAAATAATCAGGGTGTGCTGTTCCAAATATATGATTTCTTATTTGAATACCTACTGACGATTTCTTTACTCAAGTACAAGTATGTCTTTGATGATTCGATTACCAAATGAGCAATACATTTCTGAAATGCTTGCGCATGCAAGAGCTTTATTTACGGTTTGAGATGAGATCATCCAAATCAAACGCACTGTGTGTCATTGTTTTGATCGTCATCCCGTGACGTACAATACAACGCATGATTGGGGATTTTCCTGTTTGTCCAATATCCCTTATATAATTACTTTCAATTAGTTTTATTCTGATAGATGACAAACATACATAAGTTTTTTGTATTTATAGTGCTTACAAACACCTAGGAAACTATATGAGTCCTTCAAGAATACTTATTTCAAATCGGTAGAACCTGGCAGAATCGTTTTTAACGTCGCTTTCATTGATTGCATTCTGTCAAGCTTCATTGACTAGTGTTGCGACCTGCTAGGTTGTATTCTCCTTAATACAGCTGCGATTCGTTCCAATATGTAATATGCCTTATGTCCACTGTAGTGTTAACAAGCCGGCCTAGCCTGCATGTCGCAATATTGACGCTTATATAGCGAATTCGTCTCGACTCGAGAAAGAGCGTAGACAAAGCAGTCGGCAAGTAGCCCGGCGGGTAGTACAATATTTACGTCCGAATGGAGTCAGCTAGTGACCAGGCGGTACAATGTTACCTCGACAGCACCGCAGCCCTGCTCTAGCGGGTACAGTTGTCTCCAGGAGTCGAGCATGCGCGCGGTGGGAGGGTCCGCCTCGCTCCACTCGCGGCCCGTCAGCGTGCCTTCTAGTCCGAATGGAGCCAGGATCACTGGGGAATAAAGATGGCGTTGATGAGTCCAAGTTCACGAAGATACCTTTGGGCGTTACTGGGGAAAAGGAGTGCCTTGGCTTTGGTCTGTATGAATTAACGCAGATGACTTACATACTAGGAAATACCCTAGCCAGTTATAAGGATACTATTCAACTTTAAATATCTAAACGTGATTTTTGCACCAAACAGGAAATAGTCGGCGCTGTCTCCTGCGCCGACCATTTCCTGTTTGGTGATATCTGGTGGCGATCTACAATCAGGCTTCAAGACCCTATCTAGGGTTGTTCATAACATCAATATCACGCGTTACCTTTAGCGTTCGCCTGATGTTCCGGCGAGTTGATCCTGGCGAGTCGCTTGGGCGTGAGCGTGCGCACCGGCGGATGTTGTCGCACGTCCACCGACGCGCACACCGTGCTCTCGCCGTGCAGGAAGAAAGCGAACGAAAACGAGAGGTGCCATGGGCTGAAATGGAACGTCACAGGGTAGAATTAGTATAAGAATAGAGTAGACTAGAGTTTACTTGCATCACAAAGACTAAGTTTAAGGAGACAACTACCAGTCACAATTCACAAAACAGTCGCCGTCTCATTGAATTGATGTTAAATAGGGGGAAGCGGAACGTTGTTTGGGGGAGGCCTATGTTCAGCAGTAGACGTATACGGGCTGATAATGATCTTATTTTAAGTGTGGTAAAAGCTTATTTCAAGGTCAGATATTGTATTGATAAAGAAATGTATGAAGGGGAACGAAGTCACATCCTGATGTCTTAACGAATGCGACACAGAGATCCTCATATTACTATAGGAAGTAAAACCAATGTTGCCACCGATTTTGTACCGATAATAGCCCACTGAGACGAGCCACATCGATATTAACTTCCATACTCCATCGTATGATTCGATAAGTGTATTTCAGCAACAAAACGCAAATCGATGCAATCAAAATACAATTGAAGTTTCGATTAAATAAATGCCGTATGAAGTACATAATACGGCATTTATTGAACAGACCTCAATACAGTGGAAATAAACCCATTCAAATTTACGTAAGGTGTACAAATACGGCTGTATCCGTAAACTATTATTATAAGAGATTTACCTTTTTCCGACATCCTCTTCGTCGCCATCGTACGGTTGGACGAACCACTTGCCGAGTCTCACGAAATCCCGCGACAGCAGGCATCTGGAAAGCAAAACAACAATGCATAAGCACAGATATCTTATTAGAGATCCAAGGCTATATCGCTGGCATGTTTTCGCATCAAGCTGCGCATTGCCACCCGCACACACACTCAACGCCTGATACTGAATTATGACCCTCTCACTTTTCGAGAACCCAAGAGGAAACTGTTAGATAATCATGGTCATAACAAATGGTGGATTTATACGACACTAAATTTAGACAGACATACGAAGATAACTTATTCGAGGTATTCAAGTGCTTTCACTTTTATATTAATTGTAGTTAGGTTAACTGGGACACTGCCGCAGTTGCCACGTTTTTAAATCTTTATTGTAGAGCTTGCTTTAGAGACGATTCGCCCACGATTTTTTCGATGAATAATCATGATTTAAAATAAGTTTGGAAAGCAGCTTGCGTAATTGCAGACCGAACAAGATGCAGTCGTTTCGACTGGAACTCGACAAGGCTGATAATTCAGTGGGCGGGGACGACAAACGATGCAGGGAAGAACCACAGATCAACAAATACTAGCGAGACAAAGGTATGGATACTGCTCAACGAATGAAATGCATTTGTAGACAGGTAAGTACAAATTAAACGTTGGTATCCCTTTCTGGCCTGATGGCCCTGCTCGCATGATAATGATATTGTATCTACATTCAGCAAGCGTCTTATGAGCGCCGCAGGGCAGGTAGACCTCCACAATAAACTGTTTAATTTCACGACGGAGCAACTTAAACCGCTGGCAACATTTAGCCACTTTACGAATATATCGCCTTACTTTTATTTGAATGCCTTCTACGTCGCGAGTTAGCGACATGCATGTTATCGGCAAGAACTTAATATGAAAGCGATTCGTGCAATTTGTTCTGTGTGTGTCATTGTTTTACAGATTTTACCAGCAATGTATACACCATTTACCACATACAGTGTGCATACATACTGTGAGTCATTTGCAATATTGCAAGGTATCGTGGAGGCTACATGCGTGACTGGAGAAATATTTCTACATGCAGCGATCGCTCTCGATTGTTATTCGACTACTCAGTTTTACGATCACATTTCGCTACACAAAGATGTTAACACGGCGTTAAATCAGGCTCTGACTGCCATGCTGTACCGCTCAGGGCCTCACAAAAGGACTGCCGATCACGATATTAATTGGCTTATTAATATAGCATGAAAACATAAATGAGCTGTGAGTTTAATTTAGTATGCACTGCATGCGAGATCACGGAATAGATTCGCCTTCTCTTATTGTGCAACACTACGATCAAATATTGTATTGAATTGTAAATGAGTAAATTGTCGAGCCCTGCCCGTACGTGCTTCACTTCTAGTTTATTGTCAGGCGTGAGCATATGAATAATCACTCGTTGTTACCTATACGGAGCAATTGCGTAATGCGACATTTATGATACTCGTATATTACGAACAATCTTGTTCAATTCACAGTCATATTCGCGAGGCATAAAGTCGTAAACAGGTTCAGACAGTTTTGGTTGGATTCCAGCAATGTATTTCAAATGCTTGTAATTTGTCAGCGTGGATGTTTCCTTACATGGTCTTCTAATGACTTGTCAACTTTGACTTGAGGAATTTTCTATGACAGGGTTATTTGTTATTCAGAGTGGGCAGCGTGTGTAAAGTTGTTTATTTTATCGCTCTAGATATACATTCCTGTCCTATCCTATAAATATGAACTAGTTCTTATTGACTAAAATCGTGATACTATCCTCCATTCAAATGAGATGCCAGATAATCTAAACATAATTTACAGTGAAATCGATTAAGACACGATTCCGCTTTTTCATGCATAATAAATTCGGAATGTAACAGCTTATAGTATTTCTTGGTTCGAAATTGACTTCCTAGTACAACGTACCGTGTATGGATTGCGCATATTTATTTTGATATGGTGTTGGTTCAGTCTCGATATCTGGAGCGGTTCGATCCAAGGATCGATATAATTGGACGCGAGTTTATATTTAGCGTTGCGCGAGCGACTATCTTTGTAGCCGCGCACTCCATAACGCAGCCAATAGGCGGGTACTCCGTGAACTGCTTTTATAAACAATGCTCAATCTTACGTGAATCACTGGTCCGTGGCGTGAGCGAGTACAAATAGCTACTAGCTTGGAAGTATCAAATGTAACGGACGAATGAACTCGCTACTTTAAACTGTTATCAATTAATACACCTACTTCTTTAACGATCATTGAAATATGTATATGCTTTAATACGTGGTAAGAAAACACGTTGTTGATGTATCATTATTGCATTAATAAATAGCAGCAAAAATAAAACAACGAATAAGCCAAAAGATGCCGCCGACCGTGAAATGCGCGCCGTTAAAATATTGACTCAATCGATGATCGAACGAAATGAAACAGAAGATAAGCTAAACGCACATATGAACTAGTTCGCTTGAATCGAGCTTCGAGGCACGAATGCGATGCCTTTGTATTCGTTTTTGTTGCCATCATTACGAAGAGCGTTCGGCTGCTTATCGTAAAATCGTCGCAGGTTCTCATCTCGGTCGCGTCTCGACCGAGCGACGAACGCATTGTTACTTTGACGTGCCGCCGACCGGGGTCAACGACTCGTCTGGATTCCGCTCATATACCGAGATTCTGCCGCCGTGTTGGGTGCATGCTATGATCGCCTTGCATTGCATCACCAGTCCACCGCATCTACGAGTACAATCGTCAGTACAACTAGTCGTTCTAACTGTACTCCATTATTGCAAACTGTTTAGCAACTATGACAAATTGTAGACAAGCGTGACATTGCGTTTTAGCCAAAGCTAATTTAGCAGTTTGTATTGTCTTGCCATTATCACGATTCATGAACTCAAGATATTATCAAAATATCCAGCAGCGCAAATGCAGAATACAATGTTATCGTTTCTCAATTTGCGTGTAAATAACACACGTTTGGCATTTACGAGAAGCAATGGCCGGCAAACGCCGCGGACGATATTGCGCGAAATGTGCAGCAAAAAACGACATTAGAACGACCGCCGAGAGACTGCGATGCATCGACCTTCGCGCCAGCTAGTAACCAGTACCCACTCGGGTCCGGCCAGGTGCCGCCGGCAACAACGCACCGTATTACAAACATCACTAACTACCAACAACCCCCGATAAGTTGATACATACTTTAATTTGGACGCAACAACTTAATGTGTAACAAAAATCTTGGCTGAACCGTCCTGTATTTGATATGATGATAAGCAAAATTAACTGACAAATAATAGCATTTATAAATCTTGTTAAGATTAAAAACATTTGCAATAAAAGGGGACCGAGAAGTGATCCTTGCTTTACTTTACACCTATTTTTGTATTGGATGACCTTGTTGTATACAATATCTAACGAATATTTAACTAAAGCAGTTCGTATTTAATGGTTTGTTGTTATTTTTAATGGGATATGGAGGCCAAAAATTGTATTACTCATACTATGTGTAACTAATATTAAGTATTTTATTTGTAATTTAAAATTGTTAATTTATATTATGTAGTATGTAGTGGCAAATAAATTATGTATATGTTGGACTATGTGGTTCATTTGGGTGAGCAACTTGGTCCAATGCTTTCGTGAAATCCGTAATCAAATAATTTTGCGGATTCTTATCATAGAAAAACACAATTTAACAATTATGTCGGCCTGCCTAATTATTAAAATGTCAACGTTTCTTTTAATAATATATGTACTACAAGATTTATTTAAAAAAAAATATGTTCTCTTTGTCGCAAATGTAGAAAATTACCTTTCAATGAGGTTGTGCAAGGCCTTGAACAGCAACGAACGGCATTCATAGGACAGTCCGCTTTCCCACGATCCCTGATCGCCGGTTTCTGCAAATAAAGATAAAAAAACATTAGTTACTGTACTGAAATATCATAAAACATAAGAAGGATCATAATCAATTAAGTTAACTTGTACTAGATCATTTATAATACTAGTATCCTTGACCTTGGCTATGTTTGTCCTAGCTGCAATATTTACCCTCGACATTGATTGCTTTTCTATTTCAGATAAGAATAAAGCTTTATATCACTGAGTGTTGATGCTATACTATTAATAGTTCAATCAAGTGTAACTACAATAAAACCCTATAAAATTCAAGGTCGTTATGATGACAATGAAATGCAGCAGTGGGGCATTGCCGCCAGAGTCGAAATGTTAATCTTTGCACGACGCTGTGGTAAGGAACGCTAGAAATAGCCGTTGTTGCATTCGCAATCGGATGATAAACTCGGCCTATCACCGCCGACGTTAGATGCGAAAACAAAAAGGCGCGAGCAACGTTGCCACTTCGTGCAGTAAGTATGCCGTCCTTGTCTAGCAAAGGGGCGGGGCGAGTGCGACCTGAGTGACGTCAGACGTCAGCCAGTCGTTCGCGGCGCACGTGCTTGTGTTTGTAGCGCGCGCGCGCCGCTAAAGACGAGCAAGAGCGAGAGGTGGTTAGCGTCCGCTAATAAACTTTAATTGAAATTTAATTTCCTATGCGAAATAAATATACACAAACTTTGTTTTATGAAAAGATTCACGACCAATGACGAGGTATTATGAGATATATGTAAAGTAGATTCTTATGGAAGTACCGAAAGAAAGGTCCTCAGAAACCTAGGTCGAATAATTAATAATGATGATTATTATCATATTATAGAAGTCAAAATACAATATTTTAATATTGGGTTGGCTTGTCATACCTACCTTTATAGCTTTTAGATAATACTTATTCGGCCGGTATCTATGCAACAATTTTGGCAAGATCCAAGAAACAAACAAAGTAAACCAGTTTTTCTTTGTAGGTAAATAAAGAGTTTTTGGAACAAAAAGTTAACTCTGTCGTTCTCGGAACGGACGCCTGGAGAGCTTCCAAACCGGCAGCCTTGACATTCGCGCTCCAGGTGTATGCTCGCCATCTCTTTCTTAGTTTACTACTACTTAAACTGGTTCAGTAGCAGAAGCATATTATTATCATATCATATGCAGAGTTTAATATATTTAAATTTCTAATGTGTCTGCAATTTACACCCACCAATATTTCCACGTACAAGTTCCACTAGAATTATCATTGTCAAAAGAGAGCATAGAATATAAGTTCTGAAAATAGCAATAACATAAGATTGGATAATTGCTACGGCTGACTCTAAAATTAATAATAAGAATTGGATAATAAAATAACTAAAAATAAAATTAAAAATGAAGGTAAACTTGTACCAATGAAGTAAACAAAGAGTAATATACCCAGCAAAGTAACGAGTACGACAAATATTGTAGGCCGATGAATGGTAATGAAGATTCGACACCATCAGCTCGCAAGGCCGTTAACGCAACAAACGGTACGCTTACCGTACAGATAAGTGTTCGATTACCGGAGCCAGTCACGACTTACCCATTCTGTAAGCAATCGAGACTATAGTTCGCAGGTTTTCAGTGCTTTTCGAATGTAATTGAATTATCCTGAAAGCTTTCGCACGGCATTACAGCGGGCATTAAGGATTAACACGACTCAGCGAACAAAGTGGAGTGATGGTTACTTGTATTGTACTAACTGTCATGTCGTATCGACAATACAGTAAATTTGTATTGGTAATTTAGTAAAATGCGTTGATAGTTCCACTACCGTTGCTTTGGACCGGTTCGAAGATACCGAAAGATTTATCAGGCACTGGAGAAAATTTGCTGATTCGAAATTGACAGAGATATCTAAAGGAATACCCTAGTAGGGTATTTATTGTTTATAATGTTATGAGGTGAGAGAGAGTGCATTCTTCAGTGTGCAATAATGAGGATGGTTTAAGGTTCAAGGCCGCGTGTTTAGTGGCGGTGTAAGTGCGGTGGTTGGCACCACCTTGCGCCGGGATCGATAGCGGGTAGACGACGCGCGCCGCCGCGCCTTCGAAACCCGTCTCCGCGCCGCCACAGCCGCCGCGTCGCGCCGCTGATGTGAACACAATCATTATGCGATTATCACATACAATATAGTCATTCATGTTCGATTAGAAGCTGATATTTTCTCTAGGTAATCAACTATCCCGCTAAATCTTGAAGCAGTTTGTGATGCAGAACTTTTGATGCAAAACAAGCAAGATAAGACTGGAGACGATGCAGATGTTTCGGCATTACAACGATAAAGTATGGAGTTTAACGTGGTGCCAGTTGTTCGTGACAGTGGAAGGGGCAGATTTATCCGAGACGGTGACAGCGCAACAACATTATCGCTCCACACGTGGGTTGCGGCTGCAGCGTATCGTCGTCCCTCTCTCTCGCCAATGTTTCCATTCCACCATTTGTTTTGTACCTATGTTCATCGTGTTCCAAGCAATGCTTTCGCAATATCCGAAACCAGCTGAATTCAAAGCGAACTGCGTCAATCCAGCCAATTAATATACGCTTTCAAGTGTAACGAGTTATCGGCAGCGCAACGATGTAACGTTCGAGACATGCAACGAAAACAAATGCCGGGCTGCGAAATAAACGGTACGAGACCTTGGAAACAACTAGTAAAATGTACAACATCCTCCGACAGCTTGTACCTACAACATCGCGAGACGTGCGCCTCGGCATCGTGCTCGCTCGTGCTTATAATGCATTAACAACACACTGCAACTTAATTTAACTTAGGTAATACGATAAAGATATACGTGCCATCTATAGAAGAAATAACATCGGTAAGTAAGAAAGGGAACGGGATTCGGGATGTACTACACTACAAGGTGACTTCGGGTGTTCAATAAACATCCTCGTGTATTTTGATCGTGACTGAACATTTTTTTTAGATGAGATAAGTGAATGCGTTGACAGTTGCACAGCACGGAGTGGAACAGGAGAGTAGTGAATAAGACAAGGAGCGCGGTGAGACTTGGCAACGCCGCATTGTGTGTAATCTGCGCGCGCTTTGTTTACAACCCGTCGGTAGGTAGCCGGGCGCGGGCGAGGCCGCTGCGGTATAAGCTTATCAATGTCAACAAGCAGAAGAAATTTTATCAATTACCAGATAATTCAGTACCTAATCTTTCACAATCGATTGGCATTATTCGCGGGGATTCATTGGGTGAGCCATTCCAATTGGAATAAAGCCTACTTAAGTATTGTCATAGGAAAGTTAGGGTTGGCTTAGCGGGTCATTTGGGCGGCCCAAATAAAATAAAATTGGCCAGTGCGCGGCCCAATGGGCCGCGCACTGGCCAATTTTATTTATGACTCTACATTTCTTCGACTCTTTTTATATT
The DNA here is from genome assembly GCA_943735965.1 of Eupithecia abbreviata. Lineage (NCBI taxonomy): Eukaryota > Metazoa > Arthropoda > Insecta > Lepidoptera > Geometridae > Eupithecia > Eupithecia abbreviata. The sequence continues at coordinate 12,965,231 of OX030978.1, forward strand.
ATTATGTTTTCAATTAGTTTTATAGCACTTGTTTTAATGTGCAGTTTAATGCATGTTTTTTTGGCTGTACTTTCCTTCAGTCTTTTGTATGTGCTAAATCAAATTTTATTATATTCTCTATTTTTCTTCCAGTAAGTACCTATTCTCAATGTGTTGCTGGCTTAGTGATTGTGATAGCTACAAGAATGGTATCGTACGCGTTGAAATCTATCAATTAGCGTTCACCCTCAATGTTAGCGGCTGGGGCGGGTGAGGTGCTGCTGTTTTCGCCTGATGGCCGGCGCTCGCGGCATCTCGCTCCCGCAGAGTGGCGCGCGCCCACGTGCTCGTGACGTCACGAGCACGTAGCCCCGTCGGCAACGTCACAATCCGCCCCCTCCCCGAGCTACATCCTCCTCCATCCACATACATGATACTATCTGCTTGCTAATGTTAACCGTTAGCAGTCGCAGAAGAATTGTATAGAGATATGCTGCAAGTAACCTTTGATTGTAGCGTAGCGTTCAATAAGACTTAGTTTTGCATATCTACATACAATACATGGACAACACAACACGTGAAGTCAACTAGACTGTTTGTTTTTGCGCGAAAAATCACATACAATCAAAACCAGAGGATAGCTACCTTTAAATAATGATGGCAATTTATCGTTAAAGGGAGGTAATGCTTATCGATACAGGAGTACCTAGGGCGCTGGGCGGGTGGCGGTGTGCACGCCACGCATCAATAAATAGCCGGTCGATACGCGTCACGAACATTTTATTAATAAAACGCCGAACAACGCGCGGGCGCAGCGAACGTTCAACAACCCCGCTCGCGACCCGCCTCTTACGTACCTACTCTACATAGTTACATCACCTACACCGCTCTGACCTGAACTCATTCCTTATACAAGCCTTACTACAATACTTGAAAGCGGAATACTAGACGTTTCCATTGGTACCGTTGTTATGATCTTGTCATAGACGAGCTGAATCGAGACAGCGCTAAGAAGGGAGCCTTTTCCCACGGCCTCAAAGTCAACCTACGCGAATTGCAAAACTTGTGTACCCGCATTTATGACAATGTTACAACTTGGCATCAGAGAGGTATTAAATCTAGAAAGTCGACATCGGAAGCACATGCATGACACAGGTGTGTTTGAACGCATCATATACGATGACGAGACGACCATTTTATATTACTCATATCACAGCACATACCATATTACTATCATCGCCAGAATAATGAAATTCTAACTCACTTTTTTCTGAAACACCAGTACCAAACATTATTTTAAGAGTTGTCCTGGCTTGAATTGAATTTGGATACTTGGAATGGAATTGAGAGAGTAATAACATTGAATGTCCAAAAGTAGTAGCAGTTCAAAGAGATTGAGCCAATACGTGCGGCATACGTGCGTTTCACTTGCGGAGCACTCGAGTCGATTCCCACAATAACCGAGTGCGCGCGCGCATTCAACCCACGCCGCCCTAACTATTAATTAATAGACCTAACTAACGGACTCGTTTCCACACTCTCTTGATTTCTTTGACCGGGCGGAACGATATGGGCATGGTAAAACAATAACCGTTTCATTCAATGAACTACTTTTAAAACTAGGATAGTGACATTTTTTACGCAGTCACAGGAGCCGCAGGTTTAGAAGATTATATCAAAAATTGGAGGAATTCGTCAAAGGAACATTGCGTACTTCATAGCGGAAGATGCTTGAGCCTTATCTTAGGTCGTCAGCATCAACATCAACAGAACAGAACGCTCGATGACGTAATGCTTGAATTAGATAACGGAAGAGAATCAACGACAGCGACGATAAAAATTACGTAAACAATGTATGTATGTATGTAGGTTTAGTGCGCTCAAGCTGGCAATATGTTTACGTTCGTCTATGTTTTCAAGGGTTAGAAGGATGAGTGGAGCCCTTATTTGTCGAGGGCTTATGGGAATCAGGCGGTCAGGCTGCCGCGCAATGTGGCGGGTCAACGACTGCGTCCGGACGGCGCAGCCTGAAGTGAAATAATTAATCTAGTCCATTGGACACGGGTGCGGGATGCCATCAGAGCGCGACACGCCATCCAAGGCCTTACATTGCCTCAAGTCAAACACCTACTTACAACCATTAGTTCCATTATGATCAAATTGAAACAATGTTAACATTCTATGAAGAAGTTCAGATAAAAATGATGAAGACAAGAGTTCAGTGACATGCTAACAACGTAACCACTTACAAAGCAGTCATTGTCAGGAATTTGGGCGACCGACGACGAGACAAACAAACATACATGTATTCGTATAGCGTGTTTTATCGTCAGTCATTTTAAATGGAAGGACGATCAAAAGAGAGAAATTGTGATGTTTTTAATATATTTGAAATGGTCGCTGGAAGCAGGTACGTCCAGTCCTTGACATCTGTCTACAACATAACCGGCACCCAAGTAGGGAGGACATGTGTGGCAAGGATCAGGTGTCGCGCTGCACTGACCGCGGGCAAACCCTGTAGAACGGGTTATCGGGAGACTTGCCGCGGCCCCACTACACACACACAAAACAAAATATTCCAACAGGGGCGCTAGCGCTACTGATACAGTCAATGTACATGACAGATTTAACCGCCTCGATTCTAACCATCAGGATCACGAACTGAGCAATCAAACGAAAAGGACGATAACGAAGAGACAATTAGAAGCAAAGTGAACAATGTTACAGGAACAAAAAGCTTCGGTCGGAGTTAGACTCGTAGATAACGAAGCGTCGTCCTCCAATTCGAATGCAAAAAAGAAGAGATTTAATTGAGTCCACAATTAGCCTAGAAACAACCTGTTGCGTTCTCGTTACTGCAGATTTTAATGCGAGTCAAGTGAGATATTTTGATAGGAATGGTTATTAGTCTCATTTCAAATGACCGCATTGGGTGGGTTACATGTACACGTTGATATTATTATAAACATGATATTTAGGCATTAGGTAAAAACTTGCGCCCCGCAGTGACAAATCACAAGTCAAGAGGCAAGCGTACATTAATCGGGTAATTATGTAGTCGGCTCTCGTTGTTCTACATGTCAGTGATGACGATATGCTCCGGGCTTTGTTGTAAGCGATAGGTTTAAGGAGTACGGATTCATACAGCTTTCAGACTGATTAAGGGCTTCAACCGGGGTTAATAAAACTTGCACAACATTCAAAGAAACTATAGCGGTATTGTACAATCACAACAAAAGAATAGTATGTATATAGTAATATGAACTTTGATCTAGCGCATTATGAAATGTGTACATATAAAGAGGTAAAGTTTCGAAAGAATGATAATAAAAGTAGAGTTCATGTTGACCTCCTCAATGAACTTGGGAAATTTTACTAGAATCTGGCACTGTTCCAAGAGTCTATAATGTGGCTCGCGCCGGCAGATGGCGGGCGGAGTATTCGATCGGTTATTGGTCGCAGCCGCAATAAAAGAGATGTATAACACGGTATAACAGCATGGATAATATCTAAACGTGTCAATTATTAAGGTGCTCTGTCGCCCGTAATGGTAGGGCGCCGCCGCCGTAACGAGGGTCCTTCGCGGTGTGGGGTTGCCTTCCCGCCTGCCGCATTGACTCGGTAATTTCGCGCGGACAATATTGCGGGTTCGTGGTCATTTCGGTTTTGCTCTCGAGAAATTGTATTTTATGAATGGCGCTTTACCGAATATTATCACTATCGTATCGACACGTTGTTGTTAGCCTATAATCTTTGTTTCGTATGTTTATTTTAAGGGCCATAACTTTTTTGCTTGAACGTAACTTGAGATTTACTTCCGTCCGACCTTAAAATTGATGATCGATATCAGTTTTATTGGTTATCAATTTAAAATTAGCTATCCAATACCTTTATCTTATGTTTAATTAAACTTTGAGCTTGAAAAACTTCGGGGAGAAATGAAGACCCGTACGTATCCTGCATGTAATGTAACACTAAAAGAGAAACGTACAATAGAAATACTTCACCCCGGTTAAAACAACGTCTTGGAAGCATGCGGCATTCTTGGTGGAAGTATGTTACGTAAGTTAGCAACAGCCCGCGTGTGTGAGGCTAGGGATGAATATCAATAAACATGTCGAGGGGGCGCCGCTTGTACACAAATCGGCGTGCAGCGGGTGCCGGGGGGGCGGTATCGATCAGCGAGCGAGCGAGACCAGCTCGAGGTGGTGCAGGGAGGTAGTCGCCACTTATCACCGTCTTCACACCCAATTTATCGCGTGTCGCAATCGACGCCGATGTTTGTGTACAGTTATGATGCTCCTTACCGTTTATGTACTTTTATTGTGTGCTGCAAGTTTATTACGCGATAAAGTTATATCAGATTTAAGGCCGGTGTAGCACCCGTACTTTTGCTACGTAGAATATAGCATCAAAATTATGTGGTCATTAAGGAAAATAGGACCATTTTATAGATTACAGTCTCGATTTAACTTTAATAATAACTGTTAAAAGCAAGCCTTTTAACAGTCATTATTAAAAAGCATGTCAAAGTTATGAACATAATTTCAACAATGTAGGTGGGGCACATAGGGCTATGAATGTCTTAATGAGGTCATTAGGTGTTATCATGTAATAACCAAGAGACGAATTAACGAGTTATTTGTTTCCACGGTTACGGGTTGGTTTGGTTGCGTGAAGGTCAGAGGACACTTGGTACTCGTGTAAATTGGAGCGCGCGCGCGCGCGCGGGTGCGGCGCGACACCAAGGGGAGCGATATGCGCGGACAAGGGGTGCGAATGGTGCGATCGATACCGCGGAGCCACGTCCGCATCCGCGCGCGCTCGGCGTGCAGCCCTGGAGGCCTGGCCCCGCGGCCCCGCCCTCGCCCGCCTGCAACTGCGCCACTTTCCCGCCCTTTGCCATTCTCAAGTGTCTCGACTTGAGTTGAGCCGCCTTGTTCGCCGTCGGATTTCTTTGCAGACGACTTCACCGCATGTCGAGCGCAGAGCAATCTTCTTTCCAGTTGTGAGCTGTTTGTACATCCGATCTCCAGCCGAGTACTTTTACGGTTGGGTTTGTAAGAAAACGGAATCATATTGAGCTGATTCGAAGTCCTTCGTTACTTCGGTTAGACGGACCGTAATGATTCGATTTCTATAATATATCTCATGTCATTCGTTATTCCTTCTCGCATTTCGCTTCATTTATTTTATTGGTCCGCACACGTGACACGGAGGGCTATCAGTTTTCCAGAATACAATTAAGGCGATTATGAGCATGTCCATCGATATGTGGAGTAAGCACAGGCGGGTATATTAATAATGAACGGTACTGCGGGCTAAAGGGGACGGGTCGCGGGTAGCACCTTGACACCCCTTGAACCGAAGCCGCCCCCTCGTTGTTTGCATGCCCGCCCGCGCCAGGTGTGTGATGAACCAGTTATTGGGGGTCAATTTAAACTAATTTGAATGTAATCATTTTAAAGCGCTGCCATTTATCGCGTAACGAAACGTAGTAAAAGTATTACTTGGTTTTAGATATTTCTGTTACAATCTGATCATTTGAGATTGATGAACTGGAAGATCCTGCTAAATGGATTAAAGGCAATATTGCCCAACAACTGGGCATTCATAATCATACTCTTTATTTGCATTTTTGCGTTGATGTATGTAAACTACCTTATAAGAGTAAATTATTATTATCATCATCATCAGCATATAGCAGTCCACTGCTGGACATAGGCCTCCCCCAATGAGCGCCATAGCGCCCTGTCTTCAGCTTGCCGCATCCAGCATCTACCTGCAGTCTTTCGCAGGTCGTCATCCCACCTGGTCGGAGGGCGTCCTACACTACGTTTACCGAGTCGTGGTCTCCACTCAAGAACACGTTTGCCCCATCGGCCGTCGGTTCTTCGCGAGATATGGCCGGCCCACTGCCACTTCAGCTTGCTAATTCTTTGAGCTATGTCGATAAACTTGGTTCTCTGTCGGATGTATTCGTTACGAATCCTATCCTTCAGAGAAACTCCGAGCATAGATATTATATTATATTATCATCATTATATTATTATTGATATTATCATCATCATATTATTATTATTAATTAGTAAAAAATTCCAACAACTAGGTAAATAATTTCTGCTTTGCGAATAATTATCTCCCGTAAACGCAAAGCCCCAAGAGGTATCATATCAAGGAGTTCACAAGCAGGCAGGTAAATTTGAGAGTGAATCGTGTATGAGCGTGACCTTTATTAATGAGTAATGATTAGCAAGCACCGTAGTGAGGCGCTAGCCGGCTGGTGGTCTGGGCACGGCACACCGCGCCCACGCGGGGGGCGGGGTGGTAACGTGACATTTGCAGCCCGCCCGCCCTGCGACCTCGCCGCCTCCACGTGCCTGGCCCTCTGCGCTACTGAGTACACACTATTTAGACATACATATCAAGATTCATTCTACAGATTGCATAAAGACATTTGCGTAGTACTTTAGATCATGAGGCTCTAGAATAGTAGAGCCATTCGATTAAACTTTTCTTTTAACGATATGAGTGACCCAATTGAGGAGACTTAGAATTTTAAATGCATAAATAACCTCAAATCTCAAGATCATCATGGTACCAGACCACCGCCCGTGGCGCTGTACAGCAGGTAGAGGGGACCAATACATACCTTATTGTAACTCCAATTTATCAAAGGAAATAACATATCAATGGGCCCACAAAATAAGCAAACGGTAAACCGCAAAAAGGTTCAACTAAACATTTGACGAGCCTATCTGCTGCAGATTACAATCGGCAAATATAGAGCGGTCTTTACCCGGCAGTATCCGCAACCCCCTACCGCAGGGCCCGCGGCGGCGGCGGCTGAGCGAACGCAGGGCCTAAGCAGATTACCCACTACCCGGTGTCGCCTCTCACCCGCCCGCGGGTAGTTGGTTACCGCTGTTACCGCGCAAATATCCTCACGTACGGGCCGTACAGGCCAACCAATGCACGTCCGCCGCCATTATAACCAACAAACCCCGGTATAACAGAGATCATAGCCAGATATCCGACCGGAATGTGTTAATCTTTGTTTTTGTACGGGGTTGCTTGGTCGCGTAATGGGGAACGTTCCTGTGGTCGTTGGGATTATATAACGTTATGATTTAATGCCCGTATCGGCATGATGTTTAAATAGCAGACCGTTGTATTTATAGATGTAAATTTAAGATGTAAAATGAAATATGGGTGATTTATAACAGGCGGAAATGACTCGCTCTCGTATCAGGATAGCCCTCAGCATCTGGCGACTTCATCTAGGTTATACGAGCAATTATCGAGTTTAATCAAAAGGCTCATTAACTCGTTGAAACATGGCAGCCTGTTAAAACGGGAAATTGCCTTACGTTCGGTTATTTCCGTCTGTCGGCAGTCGTCGCTGCGGGGCTGACCTTCAAATAAATGCACTCCGCTAATGCACAACCGACGTGTAAACATTATTGCTTCTTATACAAAATCTTTGTTGTAAAAAGCAGATGTTAACTATCTTTAAAGAAGCTATAAAATCTATAAAGCCCCAGTCGTAAATACTAGCGAGCTAATCTTCAAATCTCTTTAAACGGGTGGAAGTTGGAAATGGAAAGCCAGAGTTTTAAACGTTTCGTGGAATTCAAGAATATATATATATATATATAAATATCAGTATCGTAAATCTACTATTCCTAGATTGGAATTTACGTTGCAGTGCACGACGACATCGATCGTTTGGAGTCAGCTCAAAACACCAAGAATTTTCTCCTGATCTAAAGGGTGAACTAGTACTCTCAATACTCTCAACCGTCAACATGCAATCGACGTCTCTAATAAAAGCGGAATGATAAACGCTGGCTAGGCGGGGGAGTGCGTCCTTGGTTACGGTTCCCGTTTCCATATAAGCGGAAACTGGGTGACCGGGAGATTTATAGACCACTTAGTTTATTTTTAGCGCAGGAGACTTTATTGCTGGACAGAGACTTAACTAATTAAACAATACCGTGAGATTAAGCTCAAGTATAAACAGAGACAGAAATTTAAATTTGGATAAATATAAAGATTTCATACGATTTTGATACCTATGCAAACAAAAACTATCAATTACTTGCTCGAGAGAGCGCAACATAACCCTCAAGCGTGACATCGAGCGAGGAGCATTGCCTTTGACCGGTCGCAGTCGGGACAATCTTCAGAGGCATGTAAAGCAAGTACTGTATTATTAGGTCCAATAGAAATGGAAACAGATAATGCATGCATAGCTGCAGCCTTCCCACGCTCGTTCAATGTACGAAGGATTGTCAGACACGCTATATCGTAGCAACAACCAAACGGATCATTTTCACTCACTATTATTAATTTCATGAAACAGTTGGTGAATACTAAAATTGAATTTGAAGGGTACAGAAGCTCAAGATTTACTGCGCAAACATAGTCATTGAAACTTCAAACGCTCGGAAGCTTAGACTCAGTAGAGTCGGCGGTAACTAAGGCAGCGGTTTACAAGCACTTAGCACATGGGTGCGACATTACACAACTTTTCCTTAGTTTGTTGATGCCTATGTGATATATCCGATGTAACTTCAATGTAGATCAATTTCGTTCAACATTTTAAATAGCGTAAGGTCATTGTTCTACTTTTTACAAAATAATTTATTTAAACATGGAAACAAAACCAACAGAGAAATTTGCGTTGGTTTGGATATAGCTTTTTACAACCATCACATTAGATCATTTATTTGGGAAACAAAAACCTTTAATTGAAGGTAACAATATGTAGATTCATAACATCATTATTACTATACACTTTCGGTTGTGATGAAAAAGAATTCAAGATCGACATCTCATTTGTCAAAAGCTGCCCAGCCGAATGTATGGGTTTCCTACATCCAACCAATCCCTCAAAGCAAAAACTGTTTTGAATGGTCAATCAGACGGTCAACACGGAACAATCACAAATGCGATTATCGAATCTGCCCCGGCAGAATGGTTATCAGCCTATCGAGTGGTAGCAGCACGTAATAGAATCGCAAGGCCGAATCAATCGAGATGATCACGGCCAAGACCGTTGTACATTGCACGCCAATAACATAGGTAATTGGACCTCTCGGCTCCAGCTAGAGAAAGACTGCCCAACTTTCTCCAATAGTTAAGTCGACTAGCGTATGCGACGGATTTTTGGAACAGTTAAGTATTTTAAAGACACGAATACAATGAAGGGGCTAAATAAAGTCCGTTTATGTAGATTTATGTCACGATCTATTTTTGTATTCGGCCGGTCACGCATCAACACAAGCCCGTCAGAGGGCGCCCGCCACTCAAGAAACGTTACGCGAGCGCTGATTGATACTTAAAACAATAAGAGGAAAACTAAGCTGTTTTAAATGTAATTAAGCTGTTTTTTAGACAATAGACAATTTTGAAATAACTGATAGGCAGGTAAATAGTCGACTGAAATAGCAGTTGCGAGTTTGTAAACCTGTAAATTGAGTGGACATGCATTGTTCGTTAAAAACTAAGTATGTACAAATTTTAACAATGTATGTCCGTAAGTTGTTTAGTTGTTAGGCATTAAGAAATTGTGTAAGGTGTACATTGATAGCCAGAGTTAGTACCGCGCCGCCTAACACGGGTATTTAATTAGTTAGACAATCCATTAATGAGACAAAGGTACAGTCATAAAATAGGTTTAACTACGTTAGTGAAGTAGCAATACTTTCTTAGAGACCTATTTGGACAGTGTATTAGCGGTATTTACTACAAGTTTCCGATAAATAAACGACAATGGCGCATCTCTATTGAATAGAGTTACGACGCTGCTGGAGATCGTAAAGTCGACCCTTCGGCGTTCATTCGCGGCTCACAATAACGTAATATCAGAAACGGATAAATCGATTATTATATCCGGCGGCGCCTACTCTTTGTGCGAAGAGGGCAATACATTTTATTGCAACAACTGCAATATTATCGACATAGAGGTGTTTCGAAATGTAAGAGGCGATTTGTAAATCAAGAAGTTCAGTCAGCAAGCCAACCTTCTGGGCGAAAGTGATATTTATGGCAATTGACCTCTGTAAGGCGCCAAAATAGCCGCAGTAAAATTTTACGATAACGTTTATAAGGACATTTTCCGAGAGAAAAGTTTATCCTTTATTTCCAAGAAAGCTCTAACAAGCGGAGGCGACAGGCCACTACTAAAGAGGCCGACGACACCGCCCGCCCAGCGCACAGCGCCGCGCAAATTGGGCGGGCGGCGGCGCGGCAGCGTGTGACCGCAGAGATGTCGCTCGCGTCCCGCACTTATGTCGAGGGTATTGTGTCGCTGTGCGGCAAAAATGAACTCTCTTTTATAAAGCGATTTTGGGACATTTTACAAATTCTTGGTAAAGTGACTGTGGCAAGGACGTCTAGAATAAAAAGAAATACGTTTTGGATTTTAACACTTTCAATTTCAGAACGCGGTTGAAAGAATTTCCATCAATTTATCACACCTTTATCCTCTTATTCATAACGGTCAGCCTACTTAAAACAGCTGATAAGCTGTGTTATTTTGCACTCTGTCACCTATGTCAAAAGAAGAAGACAGAGTTAGGATTAGCAATAATGTTAAGTTAGCAGACTATTATGAATGCGGTAAGGGATTTATTCTAATAACATAACATTTAATTACTCGGGTAATCATATCTTTGCGAATTGTTTCCCTCGTCATCAGAGGAAAATGAAAACAAGTACTTGGATTGACAAAAGAGCCGCCACTCCAAAGGCTGGGCGAGTTTGAGAGCGAGTCATTAAGTTGATTACTTGCGCGAGTCAGCCGCACTCGGGATGTTTGTCCATTGTCGTCTATTCGTCGAGCTTTCCTCGAGATGTCGCCGCGAGATCTTATCCACCCGTTAATTGTCGCGGATACAACGTCTCGGCTCTAGTTAACGATCTGTAAACTTGAGCTATTGTTCGCGTTCCGAGCCGGGAGCATTATCGCTTTTAATCTGGAACTGTTCACTTTGTTGTCTATTCGGCGGGATACCGCTATGTCATGTAGTTGTGAATGATTACAAATAAACTATGTGATCTCTCTGGTAAGCTCAGTTTGATCTTACTTGCTTATTCGTTCTTAAACTCAAGAACGAATCTAGATAACGATTTATGTAAGCTTTATAACGAAAGCTTCACTTGGAATTTATTTCACCAGATGATACTCGTGAAATACATTTCCAATTGTGAAGTGTTCCAAGAGATAGAGCTTTGGATACGATTGAATTTAAAGTCTTTCATAAGACGCACAATTAGAGATACTTGTAAAGGAAAACTGTTTCAGAAACCAACAGGTCAGAATAAAATTCTAAGCAACATTGCTGCTGCGTCCGTTTGTAACTGTATTGTGCTTACATGATAGATAATCTAGTTTTATGACATAGTACTCACGGTTGGCAGTAGCAATGAGTTCTGGCGCGACGAGTCCCTTAAGATCAGGTTCCTCTCCATACCAGAAGATCCAGAGCTCCTTGGCGGCGCGGAGCGAGAGCGGCGGCGGAGCGGGCGGCGAGGCGGGCTCGTAGAGGTCTTGCGGCTGCGGCGCGGGCACGCGGCGCCACACGCACAGGATGTCGCCGGCGAGGCAGCGCGCGTAGCTGCTGATCACCGGGTCCGTCAGCGGAGCGCCGCCTTCCGACTCGCAGCCGCTCTCGCCCCAGACAAGTTTACGCCATTTTATGCCATACAGCTCCGTCTGGAAATACAAAATCTTTCTTTATCATATATTCCACCCAACACGTCTTCATATATATACGTTGAACATCGGAACATTTTCTTTATATCTGAGAAATAATTTAACAGCTTGAAAAAAAATTGAAAATTGAGCAAAACATTTATACATGAAGTAAAACTTAATTAAGGTTTGAAAAATTTGTCTAAAAAACGACAACTAAACGCCTGACTTTCTACCTACTACAAAATCTCTAGTATATACTAGAATCTCAAAGCTGTTCTTTGTTTACTTCTATTTTTAAAGAAGTTAATAGTGGAAAATAAGCATTGGCACATGTTCAAATACAAGAAGGAAATACACACTACATACACATAGGTACGACTGCTTACTATCCGAACCGGAAGAGACAATAGCTGTGCTTCATTACCTTCACTAACTCGAATAAGCGGATTTAGCAAATCTTAGACACAAGAGTTTGTGCCAAAACGCAGCACTTTTTAACAGAACATGTGCTGGTTGCCTCATAAAAGCGGCGATAATCTTAAGCTTAAAGATTAATGATCTCTTGGCAGTTCAGTTGAAGTCAACTAAACTTAAGTCCCATGAAACGGCTATAATATAACGCAACGGCTGTGGTCGTTTTATGTGATTTTATTGTGTGGTTCTATATTCTCGTTCGATTTGTTAATTTTGTTGTTAAATCGGTTGTAAATTAATGGACACCATGTTTTCTCGTTCAATTAGTTGACTTTGTTAAAAACACAAAAACCTCGTGCTTTCAATATTTTTCCGAATAATAACCAAGGTCATGGCGTCGGTAAATATTATTTTAACAATTTCGGTATCCCTTTCGTTGGTAAATTGCGATCAGAGTGTACACACGGCGAGTGTCCACAGCGCGTGAGAGCGGGCGGCAGGTGGTGCGCCGACCTTGGTAATGCAAATATTTCACCGGGTCATAAACCTAACGCCCTCGATGTGTTCTGGTCAATCTCATACCATTTTTGTGCATCTATCATAGTCTTAGTCTAAGGCTACCCGAAGGCTACTTGCCAGCCAACGAACTTATTGCCGGGATCAGACCCTAAGCGTATTCTGTAAAAAGTCACTTTTTTACAGAACAGATACACAGTTTTTGCCAACGACAAATGACACTGATAAACATGTAAGTCTATGTAAGCGAATCCTGCCAATTGTTATACATATCGCGTGGTATTTGCAGATTTTGGATGCTTAGGAAGGATGTAGTGTAGATAATCTCAAAAGTAGTGTTTAGTATTGTCTCGGTGCAGGCATGTGCTCCGCGACGGAAGGGGCCCCGCACCTGGCAGACGCGCGTGGGGTCGCCGCGACCTGGCGGCGGCGGCTAGGGAGGATCCGCTCTAAACGAGTTTAGTGTAAACTCCGATACGAAGGGTTATTGCTCGCGGTACTCATAATGCCACTGTTAAACGCTTACAGCGCTGTTAATGGAATGTTATGGTCTTCCGTTCGTGGTTGGAAGCCGAGATTTTATTGTAGGTCTATAAATTGTCATTCGAGTGCAGGGTTTATTTAATAGAATCATTTAAATCGTATTTTGAGTATTGCTTGCTTACACTAGGTGTTGTATCATTTGTATGAACATGGAATCTCAAAATATTTTGATTATAATTTTAGTGTTAAAATAATTTTGTAACCTGTAATATTTTTCTGAAAAGCATTAGAGTAGGCAGCGCGTCACGCGTGAGAACATACAGGATATAATCTGTTTCTTCCACATTCCACACACAAGTTCACCTCTAATGGGCAACATGTGAAAGAATGCGAGGCCGGAGCAGTGAGCGCCGCCGTGCCACCGCCACCGCACCGCCCAGCCGCTTTCTAACGCGTCCGACCGATGCGCCCGCGCAACCAGCCCGCTTCACTTTCTATTGTACCCACGACGACATCGCGACGCGACCGCTAACTTTTATTACATTTCAAACAATTCGACATTATTAAAATTATATGCTAACATCATTCAAGATATTATACGATAACATCAAATAAGGGGTGTAACACGAAGGCGCAAGTAATAGGGGTGATCATAATCAGGGTCTCGCATTTAGGGAACAAACAAGAATTTAAAGAACAAGAAGGTTACGTGTTTAGCTCAAGTGGCACGCTATCGCTTGTTTATTATTGTAACGTAGTTTTAAACGACCCGTAATTTTTAAACTTTGATGAACTGTGAAGTCGATGGACTTTACAATCCCCAGCACACACACCCACAAAGGTTAATAGATTCACGATGAAAATTTAAATGCTGCAGAACGGTTATGACGCTGTGACAACATCAGCAGAGCATTACGCAAACATATTCATCGACAAAGAGCTCCGGGAAGCCGAAGTTTGTCGGTAAAAATCCGCGTTGTTCGAATTTAAAATGCAAAACGAGCGTCAACGGGCGGCCCGGCAGCTAACACCCGGATGGAGACGGGAGAAAAGCCGAGCATTTTCCGGAAAATACCGCTGTAACCCGAGCCCGAGTTAGCGGTACTTCATGCGAACATTTCAAAACTTTGAAGGCAAATGCGGGCTGAGCTTCTACACGTCATCATTGCGATACACTTAGGGTAAAGGAAGAATGCAATAAGGGGATGATTAGGTTCCTTCCGATCCATACATAATTTGAAGACTGACGAAGCTGAAGCAGGTAAGTTAGATATTGCTTGAATAGCTTAGCAACGATCCCGTAAAGCCATCTAGCCTAGAACGGAAAAACTACACGTCCAAAAAAGTCGAGCACCGCTAGTCGAGTGAGCGAGACAGACTCCGTGGGAGCGAAACAGATGTAGTCGCGAAAGTGAGAGGAGACACGCAGAGCGGCAACCTCGCACGGATAGTTACGTTACTAACGGCAATGGGGTAAACAATCGGGGATATGTGACGTGACGGCATTGCGTGCGCGTGCGCCTGCACCCGGCGACCGTGCACTTCGCTACTGCATTTTTGACATCATGACTTGACGCCATTGACATCGGATAAATCAATAAAAGACTAGAACGAGCACGAATTACCAAACAATTTTATTGTCCGTAAACAATCATTGCCATTCAATATTTATGCAGGTAAAGGAGAACAAAAGCAAGCGAGAACGATTATTGACGAACTACAACCTTGACTGTCAGATGCTATTTACTGTTTTAGATAAGAAGCAGATTTTACAGTCGACCAGGGTGATTGTTAAAGTTATACAGGTGGCTTTGTGAGACGAGAGTGGATGGCAATCCGAAACTATGAAAGTTCCGAGACGAGTCGAGAAAGGTCATAACAATAACTCATTTTTAATTTGAGAAAATAAATACTAGTATTCAGTGTTTTTTTCATTTCGTCTACAAAGTAGGTACATTAGGGATACATGAACATTTATTCGATCTTCTTCGATTATTCGATAGAAATCAAAGTAGTTTAACATGGAGCTAAGTGCCATAAAATGTTGTTAATAAAAATAAGGCTGCCTCCATGACTCTGCCAAATACTTAATCTTATTGATAATAGTTAAACTGCAAGATCAGCCCGTAAATACTGGAATACGTGAACGTTTGAATGCAATGTCATTGGTTTGGATGAGGAGATACCTAAGCGTAAGTATTCGTTTGAGCTAAGCACGTATCATGTGCAAGCTATGCCATCGTCAGTCGATCATGTCCAGTGAGCTTCCGCAAACGTCACAGATGTTGCACTTAAAACGAACGACTCTTATTGAGCTTGCTAGATAAAATTTGTATCGGATTTTGTACAGACATTTATGTAAAACAAAGTAGGTACCTATTAAAAAAGTAATGTACGATGGAAATTCAAACACTTTGGAATCACGTGTCCAGAAGTACTGCGAATCTTAGCACAGAAGGGAAGTGCAACGCATAGACTCAGTAGCATAGGTCCTTATTCAGCCTGGTACCATAACTTGATGCGAACCGGCGCGGCGCGGCAGTCAAGTAACTCATTGGATACTGCTCGTTCATTCTGGTTAGTAATATACCACATACGAGCGAGTGTGCGAGACAGAGAATCTTGGTTCATTAATTTTTTCTCCGTTGCTATTTTGATAAAATGATTTACCCTAGAATATAAGATTACTAACAAAATATATGCCAATATTTTAATACCAACAAGCCCAGTTTTACGACGATTATCTTATAAGTAAAACATATTTTGTTCCAATTCAAGTTACATAAACATTTCCTAGCATAATAAATACATTACGTCAAGTAATCTCAACCAACGGAACGGATTGTAGGAAAACTTGATGGTGGTTAAACAAGATTTCCATTCTAGGAGCCAGCTAGCTCGTTCGTCGTCAAGGGCGAGGACGAATGAATAATAATAACGTGTGTGTAATGTAAACATAATCGTTAATATATTAGCTTAAGATTTTGCTTGAGTAAGATAAGGTTTTGTGTTCGTTTCTTGATCTAGGTTGAAAATATAGTAAATATCCCTTTTATTATATATTATATACATATATATTATAAATGAATTTTGCACTTAACCATTCTGTTAATTTATTCATACCAGATTCACTGGGAATACTTCAGTCAAAGTCAAACATAGTTTTCGATACATTTTAACCCAGCAATACTAGAACCAGTGTATTTAAAAAAAAAAGAGATTGACCTGTAAAAAACAATCATTATATTTTTGCGCCTTTACCTTTCCAAAAAGGTATGCTGTGTCCCCCTCCTATGAAAGCCAAAGCCTATTCTTATCCTATTCGCACAAATGGCTGTAAAGTGCGCTCTTAATAAGTTAGTAGGTTATGATCTAAGGTCATGAAGGACTTTACAATACGGATCCCATAACAAAATCATTATCGACATAACTAGCTTGGTAATTTCATGTCAACAGGCATCATGTTGCACGTATGAATTATAATGGAATTGTTATGCGGTTAACGCGTACGAGGCACGCGCCAGGGATCGTTTTAGAGGCCGCGGTCTGCCGCGGTAGTTATTGCTGCGCTGGCGCTTAGCAAATCAACACAATATTAACAAAGCTGACTGTGCCAATAATAAATTTACAACAATAGTGTACAATGCAGCAAACAAAGTGTGTTTGCATGTGTTTTTATAGCTCGAATGAATTTTTACTTTGAACACCAGATCCCTAACCTAACCGACGATAGAAACATAAATAACAATGACAGCTTTGCTGATGACGGGACAAAGGCATAGCATGTTACGCGCAATGTAAAAAATTGTCTCATGAGGGAGCCAGCAATTATGTCGATATCAAGCAACGGACAGTGTAGAAAGACAAATTGTAGTGGCCGCTGATCAGGGCGAAATTCCATCGCGAGTCAGTTCTAGTTAGAGGTTTTTCGAGCGAAACCGCGAAAACTGACCACCATTAGGTAGGTATTATAAAATAATAAACCCCCGAGTAGTTTGCTTTATCCTGAATAGGAATCACTGGGTACAGGGCATGCAGGTAGACGATTCAAAGTATACGCCCCGCCGTTAACGGTAAAGGCGCGCGCCGGCGGCGGCGGTCAACGAACTCAACGACCTTAAGCTAAGTCTAGAATTTTGAGGGTTTGCCCTAGTTCGACAAATAAGTTTTAGTATTAGGTAGCGCAATTAATTAATCAAAGATATCGAGAAACGCCCACGAATATACCTACATATATTTTGTAACCAGCATACACCAATAACGCTCATAATCAGCGAAGGCCTACGTCCAGACCAGCAGTGGACTTGAAAAGGCTGTTGATGGATGTCATACAAGATTTGTGGTGTTATATGTAGAAATTACAGAAATTATGCATAGAACAGTATGTATGGTAAAACTTTTGAAAGTTTTGAAACTATCTTGGTTATTACGGGATATTTACCTTGATTTGACCATGGCGCATGAAACTTGCCGTGTGCCGAAATTTTGGAAAACTCAAACATCAAATCATGGTAAATAGCCCTTTAAAGATATAAGGGCTTAATTAAAGTCTACCTAGTGTTTGCAAGAGTATTGTTTCGGTTATTGATACTTAGGAACCTCGTTATCAAAAGACGTCGTGATTCGTCATCATTTATTCAACAATTTTGGATGATCGCTAATTGCTACCCTACTAATCTACTGTTCTCACGAGAGACCATTGTTTCTTATACAATCCTGTGCTCTCGTGGTCGTTTCAATACAAGTCTGCTCGTCCATGCAGACAATACACATAAACATTGCTCGGTCCGTGCGTGCACCATGTAGCAAGTGGAGCGCACTCTTACTACTGCGAAAGCCTTCTCCTTCAGTATTATACTTAATAGTATATTTTGTAAATGTAGAATCTGCAAATGCATCAGCCATGTCTAGACAGACAAAAGCTAGGAATCATTTAAATAATAAAGTTACATTTTTTTTGATTACGGAGAAAGGGATTTTAGCACTTTCATGGCCCCTCGATAATATGCATCATTTTGTTCTGAAAAAAAAACCTACTTCAATTTGGGACAAATACTTATCCCTCGGGAATAAAATATATATGGGACCACATCGGGATTATTCTCCATACTAAACCGAAAGAAATTTCCAAAGATAAATCGACGAACATTATATAAAAACATACAATTGAATATAGAGCCTTCGCTTTTGTTTTTCGTTACGTCGGTAAAAAAATTAAGATTCAAGAGCAGGTTTGGTCATCAAAGCTGTGGTTACAATGCGAATATCATTTATATTAACTACACTTTGCATAGATAAATGGTAATGGCTAATAATCGTCAGATAATCTTCATAAATACCTCAGACAATTATTTGTTCATTTAGAATTTAAAAAACATTAAACTCCTATCTACCAAAAATAACAATGACCTCGTTAATAGTTAAATACTTAAACTTGTAGTGGCATTAGGACCGTATTATAAAAGCTTGTTCAGTCATCTATAAATGCTTGGGTTAACGCTTTTCTAATGCATAAAAGACACTCAAGCATATATCTATAACTGAGCTTGCTTTATAATACGGTCCTAGGGCAACTACAAGTTTAACTATCTACCTAATAATGAGGTCATTGTTATTTTTGGTAGATAAGAGTTAAAAGTATTTTAAGCCTTACACATGAATAATTTCTTCAGAGCATCATGAACTGACAACTTATCTAGTCCAAGCATGACAAGACTAGGTCTTCATTCTTCAAGTGGACTTGTGGTAGTTACAATGCGCTATGCAAACCGCCGCAGAAAAGCAGAGTGAAAGCGTTTCAAATTTTATCGCGTGCCCTCAGACATTGCAATCGACCGAGTTTCTGTCGAGTACTTGGAGAAACTCTTGTTGCTTACTAAAACCATATTAGTTATGCTTAAAGTGAATTGTTTCTTTATTGTTAAACCCTCGAGCAAAGTTAAAGTAATGAGGTCGAAGCTTAAAATGAATGCTTAGATAAAACAATTGATTTAGGTGATCTTTGGTTTAAGTTGATTGTATATTGTAAAAGGGGGTTAATGTGTAACTTACATAATTTGGAGTGTTTTAAAAATCGACGCAGATACAAAAAATATGCATACAGCAGAACATAGAACCTCCTAAAGTCGCTTAATAATAGGCGGCACTGCATAGATCGGCCAAACCAATGCTGGTAATGATTTGACCATATCATATCTCCTTAAGTCCTTACCAGAATTGGCTGTAACACAATTTGTTCTTTCTAATAAAAATACTTTATTTCATTACCGCTGCTCTACCTGTTCTTACGCAGTTACGCACCGACTCTTCTGCCGAGGACTGAATATCCGTGCCGAAATCTAAATTTTGTAGCTCAAATATAGAATCAAATGGCTATAGGCGGTTTAAAAACCGAACGCTGATTTGCATCTTTCGACGAGATGGCTATGTTACGTTGACATTGTTGAACGTTGATAGTTCAAAAATCGGATTACTGAATAGCGCCATTCCGTTAAATGACTTTTAACTGAATGGCGCTGTTCGGTAAACCGATTTTTGAACTAGCCATTCTACAAAAGGGCTGATTTTCCAATCCGACGGCGACAACTGTATCCAGCTTACATTTAATAATTTAAGGTTGTTTGAGAATTCGAGAAACAAGCGAGTATTACAAGTTGAACGTCAAATTAAACTTGTTTTTGAGGGTCGAATCTTGCATGCAAAGGGTCGGTGATCAGGTGATCACGGCGAACGGAACGTAGGTTTCTTGTGGTTTTGTCTTTATGAACTTTGTATGTAAGTTATCAGCAAATAAAATGTCTACGACTACTAAGCTTAATTCCACCATTAGGGTGGGAAGTTCTGTTGTAATTGTAAGCTGTGTTAATAGCAAGAAATTAAAAGCGATACATTAGTAGTAGGTAGATAATAATAGGTTTCTTGAAGAGATAATGTTATTATACGCACGCAAGTTTTATGACTAATCAAATATCAAAGTGCTTTAGTTCTTTTATACTTGTGAGGTGTCTAAGAGACCTTACAGGACTCTTGGACACCTCACAAGTATTAAATTACCTAATTAAAACTAGGAAGTAAGTGATCGCTTTGATTTTTGGTTCACTTCAGTGATTTTAAGGTCCAAGGTACTTAAATAACCGGCCTTCAGCTCACATGTGCTGGTATTTACCGGCATGTACTAAGAAAGTAACTACTTTTAAGACCTAGCTGTAAGATTTCCCAAAATTTTGAAAATAAAATAAATAAGAGAACATTGAACCTTTACCTTGTTAGGTTGTTAGTTTTCGAGTTGGAGCTTAACTCGTCACAAGCTATATAATCTGATATTTTATTTTTATCGTTTAGCTAGATAATCTGATATTTTGTAGTAAGCTTTATTACAAAGGATATGTTTGACAATTAGTAACGTTTAATGTCCATTGAGTCGAAATAAAATATACTGAATACTTGTGTAATTTACGGCGAAAAGCGAAAGTGGAGCACAACACGATCAATGTTATATTGAGCTATAACGACAATTACTTACATATGATTGAAAAATTGATGACTTTTATAATTTCGTCTCTAAATGATCTAACTAGGTGAGTAGGTATAAAATTAAAATCTCGTGTAAGACTAAACGATAAAGCAGGCGTCGTCATAATGTGCCTGTCGCGGTATCGAATGTGGGACGGTCGACGAGCGCTCTTCTGTTATCTTGACCCACATATCGCGACCGCGGTCGCGGCCGGCCCTCACAGACTGTCGCTACAAGCGGAAGACCTTTATTTCGTTCTTGGTCAAAGCGATCCTGAACTCTATTATTGCTTTTAAATTCTGCGTTTTGAAAAAAATATCAGTTGATTCTCATTTAGAACTAGGAGTTTCTATTGTTGTCATCCTTATCAACACTAATAGCCATGCTCTTGTAAATCACGGATGTTATTTTTTATCATATTTTGAGATTATAGTAACTAGTTTCTTGTTTTATAAATGCCAAAAATTCACGACCATTCCAAATATTTTCCTCAAGACTCATCAAAACAAAACCTTGACCCAGAAAGCGCTGCCTATGACGTTGAGAGGAAAAGGACTCTTGCTGTTATGTTACCGTGCCAGGGGCACACATGGATTGGAAATTCCTTTCTATTTCCGACATAAAATAGTTTACTCGCCTTAAATATGGGTTGGTTAGTATGGATTTTTTTTCTTGGCAGCTTTTTATCATTTTCATGCATGGAATTTCACCGGCAAAGTTTATTTGTAAATAGATACACGCGATAGCGTTAAAAACATCAGAGAATAGATAACGTGCCGGCACACGTTGCGCTGCTCGAGAGCAAAATTTCCAGCGATAAAAGGTTGAGGACTTCACACTTCTTGAATCCATCCATAATATTGGTTATGGACATTGAATAATTTCGTGATCTTCTATAACAAGAAGTATTATCTCCTTACAGATGTGATTACCGAATCTGATTTATGTCACGTCACACTAGTAAATCACGTTTGAAACGATCATCATTGTTCGTACGACCGGTAATCACAATTTACCGTTCAGCATAAATGGTTATGATAAAATCATAGTCAAAATGTAATTATTAGATAACTAAATAGAAGGATTGGGCCAACAGAATGGTATAATTACGCGGTGAATTCTAGTGGCAGATAACATTCGGCGATAGCCACCGCTCTCGCTCGGACCTTGATAGTGCGGCAGTGATAATAACTCACTTATCAGCAGGCGATAACGACGCGCGCCACAACAAACTTCGTACATAAGGAGTTATTGTTCACTTCATGTTAAAACAATATATAACCATGAAAAATTAAATTGAGTTTTACTGTTGAAAACACCCACAGGGGTATTCCGAATTCTCGTTTCTGAGTATTCAAAATCTTTTATTTCTATAGGCTTACGAAATAAGCACTTAGATCAAATTGTGTTTTTTTATTTTCTGTTCACTTGAATATTCGTCGACTAGTGGAAGAAGTGAAAACACGACATAGTATACGACACGTATTCGGGCGAAAATCAAATATTTTAGCGGTTTTTAATTTATTGTTTCAACAAAATCAACAGCCCTTAATCTACATAATTTAAACCTTAATAATCTAACTTACGGCCAATATTAAGATGAAAGGATGGTGGAACACGTGAACTTCTCGATTAGCTGAGATGACATTGGCCAACAAAATGGCAGCGCAATTATTAATATCGCAGGTACGCAAGGAGGGTTCGATTTCAACGACGATCGTTTTTACATGCGATTGATTTTCGTTGTAGGAAAAGGAATTGTATTAAATAACTAGACATTACGTAACGTACGATAAGGTTACGTACTCGTTCCTTGTTTTTACTTATTCGTTGTGAAATTAATATTATCTTTAGTTCTCTCCTCACACAAAAGATTCACTGTTCCCACTCATCTCCTGATAGGTCTAAACATCTAAGCGACAATGTTTACAAAGGTCTATATCGCCGCATGTTACGATACAATTCAACCATTTGATGAGCACAAGAGGTCATCACAGTCACCTTGCTTATCATAGCCAAATGGAATCACTGTAGGAAAACGCTCTAGGTCATTGACATACGGTTCAGTTTCCTTTGCAGTGGCGTCTGGCGAGTAATGCACAGATTTGGTTATATCCCAGGTAGAAGATTTTTGGCGACCTTGGATCAGAAGCAAGTTCTGATTGTTCTTGTGGATGCTTTTGCTTATTTGTTTACTCTACTTTTTGTTTTATTATCGTAATGTTAACACAATACTTCTACGTGTGGTTCTTGTTACTGCTATGTTGAGAATCGATTTTCTACAATCAATGCGAGTTAGTTATAATTTCATAGGTGAAAGCATATTTTTATGGTTTTACGTACTTTTTGCGATGAGTCACGCTATGATCGGCGAGAAAGGGATAGGGTTATAGGTTATAGCTGGTATCATACGAGACTTTTCGACTGTTACTTTATCAATATAACTAACATAACAATCTTGATTCTTCCGATACATTTTGCACACGCTACGTCAAACAGCGTGCTTCAATGATTTGAACGGCCGTTAAATTAGCACTTGACGTTAATTACAAACGATATACAATTAGAATAATGCTAATCTAGCTCAGCTATTTAAGTAGGTTGATCTAAGTCAAATTTCATAATAGCACAAGGCTTCACGAGGGCGCTTTTAGTTTGACCTAGAAGGCAAAGGATTCATAACCGCGAGAATGGGCATATTCAGGGCGAAATTGGAGTCGTGCTCTGTGTGCACAGAGGGAGATAAGAGGGTGGACGAACGTCGGGGTCGCCGGCTGAGGGTATGCCGAATGCCATGAATAACTTAGTCATGAATTTCAACACTGAACAGAAGCAGGCAAAATATAGGAAAACAAAGTTTGTGAAACGTCACGTGAATCCCACAGATGAAATTAAAGCTGAACGCGCACCTGTACGCGCCACAGGAGCCGCAGGTTTATGAAATAGTATGCAACATCGCCCACCTCTCCACGCCGAACGCGCCGCATTTCAGTAAAAACGAGTGCGGCTCCTGCGAAGCGGACAGGGGCGCGTTCAGCTTGTCAAATTGCAGTTTTACAAATGTAATAAAGATTGAGGCTCGAAGGACCATTTAAGAATGAATTATTTCGAGAATGCAAACCTGCAAAGCAAGATATAAAAGAACGTGATCTTCATTTCTGAACGTCATGAAATAAGGAGAATTCGTTAAAAAAAGGGAGGAATATACAACGTCAGATAAGGGAACTGCATCGAACGTGAGCCCAGCCTAGGCGGGCAATCACAGGGCACACAAACTATGCTTGGGCGGAGGCCGCTTATGGGAAAGTTACAATCATTACAACCATTCATAAACGGTTGAATGAGCGCAAGACGCCCGCGCAGCCGGCGAGCGCGCGCGCACCGAACCGACCCTCGACATCTGTGTCGCCACGCAGATGCCCGCATACCAGCACCAGATCTAAATAAAACTGGATGAGTATGAATCGATTAGGGACGACGGTGTGCTGACACCATGGACGAACAAGAGCGATTTTCATGAGAAATCGAGTATTGAACTCGTCGATATGACGAATGCGTCATTGACAAGGCGACGACATCGCGTAAAATTCCACTCGGCAAAGGCTCGGCGGCCGCAACCACGCATAAATAATTAGACAATAAGCAGGCAAGGCAAGAAATCGGTAATTTGTATCGTGTCTCGATAGGCGGAGCGCAGAGGGAGGCGCGGGTGCAGGCAGGCGCGCGCCGCCGCGGAGATACGTACGGCGACGCGTCAGGTGGAAGTGGCGCTCTCCGCGACCCGACCCCACCACCCCACCCCACACCCGCGCTGCTCCTAGCCCGAATACAATCTGATAAAATTCGCGCCAGCTATGAACATTACGCAAAGCCACTCGACACTACAACACGGCGATAATGAATGACCCGAGCCGACCGTTTTTTGTCATGCCTGCTTACAAACGCGCTTCTCGCGGTTCGCTATCGTGTCGCATTATCGAACGGAGAACCGTTTCAAAAATGTAATATGAAAGTATTTCCTCAGCTCGGCGAAACTAGTCTTGCGAACGCATTACGGTTCGCGTTACGGCCAGGTGAATTTAAAATGACCTCTATGGGCCAGTGGCATCTAGTGGCCTCTCTCGCCGAAAGCGTTGACATTTTATGGGTTAGTAACTCGTTTCGACTCTTTAGCATCATCAAAAACGCTGCCAGAATGACTAACGGTCGAGCGTCATTAGCCACCTATACCGAAATTGTCTCCAATGAAAACATTACCGCAATAAATCGATCCCGTAGCAGCATCGCAATAAGGCGAATTTCGTCTAGCAGCGTCCAATAACGATAATTTGAATCATCACATAGTTTTACTTATTGACCCCTTGTACAACAACACTTATAGTGTGCTGCCAGACACTTTAGAACAATAGCGCAAGAATCGACATCACGTAAATCACTATGATTTCGAAAGAAAAGTACATACTAGTTCTTTCATCAATGTAAAAGTGACTTACCAAGGCGAAGAAGTTTGTGTGGCAATCCTCGAGACTTGCACCGTTTGTTTGGTGATTTTGATGCGTCATGGTAGTCCGGGACACTTCATTTTCAATTCACAACACTAAATAACGATTAAAATATCAAAGAAACCACTCAAAATCTTAAAATCATCACCGACATTTAGTGAAGTTTTCACCTTCCAATGGCGACTGGAAAATGGCGGATAGGAAACAGAAACAACAAACCCAAGCCGATAGTGCTGCTGCAGGCGGCAAATAAACTAAACTACTTTATGACAGAAGTTGCAACGTTCCATTCATATATAAAATCATGATCTTGTAATTGGTATAGATGTTTTACTCACTTTTCTCAAAACTTTGTAAAACAGTAAGAAAATTTAATGTTTTTTCGTTCATTTCATAGATAAACAGTGAGAAAATATAATTGCTAATTGCGATGAGAATCATCATTTTGAACAAGAACATGTGTGTAATGAAACGTTACCAATGGATGTCAACAAAATTAAATTGTCAAATTCGAAGGGAGTAGTAGGTAGGTGAAAATTAAAAATAAAGACATATTATAATTTTCGAAGATATTTTGTAAGATATTGTAAGATAAAGGCTTGTTCCTTATACTTTAGGGAAATTTTATTGCATTTTGTAAAATGCTTCGAAACGCGGTTGTGTCACTGACACAACGAAACGTACAGGTAATTTTAGGTTACATATTTTATTATTTTGCATTTTTGTACATAGTATACATTTCAAAATATTAATTCATTTACAGTTTCAATCAAAAAGATATGCCCAAAAGAAGTTTCCCAAAGTTGATAAAAAAATGCAGGCTTATGCGGAATCCTTAGCGTCAAGAGGGTAAGTGATTATGTTGTTTATTGCTAACCATAATAAAGATATAAATTATCTAGCAAGCAGGGCTGCATAAGATTGTTTCCTAATATTATTATTCTTACCTATTTTGTGAGTTTACATAGCCACGTCAAGCTGAAGACAGGGCGCTCATTAGGGGAGACCTATGTCCAGCTGTGGACTAACATAGGCTGATGACAGCCACACTTACAGCCAGCCTAAGTCAAAACGAAACTTATGATTTTCCAGATTCCTGCGCCCAACAAAACCTTGGGATCCTCCAGCCAGTATTACTGATACCATCACTAAAATCTGTGCTAGCAATGGATTGAAGTCAGATTCAACATTTGAAGGGCTTGATGTTAAGTTTGCTATACTCAAAGCATGCTATGAAGAAACTGGGTACAGTGTACCCAATTCCTTATTGCACACAATTGAGAGTGTTCGTAAGTATTTTCAGTATGAATTTATTGAAATAATTTGATTATTTCTATTTGTAGGTATCTACAGAAAAATAGAACCAAAGATACTGCATAAAGCTTTCATCTAGATAGAATAATACATAAAAAAATTTGTTACAAACTCTGTAAAACTACATCTAGAGCCAAATGCTCATTCTAACTAAATAATAATCCTATTGTCAAAGTCAAGTCAAAGTCAAAAATCATTTATTTCTTTACGCTTACAAAATAAGCACTTAAACAAGTCATATTTTATACATTAAATTATTATCAAATGAAATTATTTTACTGTTCAGTTCAATTTTTTTTCCACTAGTGGAAGAAGTGAAAAAAAAATTGTATAGTACATGTGGATAACGGGGCTGGTTCACTTTTAGAAATAAGCTTATATAAGTTTATATAGTTAATACTGTTTGTTACCCCTAAGAGAGAAGAAAAATAAAATAAAATACATGGGTACATACTCTCAGGGGTGAGAGTATAATTAAAAATATGAAAAAACCTACATTAAACAATTGTAAAAAAAAAATTTTGTCCACAGATGACCTCAAAGAATTTTACACAACTCCAGTAGATACAAAAACACCATTTGATACATTAACCAAAATGGAACTACCCAAGAATATGCATGTCCAAGAGAATTATGTGCGATTCCATCCAGGTGAGATGAAGATGGTTTTAAAGCCCTCTATTGTCACTTATAGTAATTTCAGTCAAATTCAACAGTGTATCTGTATAGGTGTCTTTTTCTCATTATTTAGACCATCATGATGTAATTTCAGATTGTTAAGAAATTGTTACTTATGAGTACATGAGGTAAGATTGTGGTCCAATACCTACTTAATACTTTGAGAGGCCCTTGCCCAGCTGTTGGACAGTATAGACTAAGCAAATGATAGCATTACATTACATTACATGACATAATTACATTTTTATTGTAGGTTTTAATAATTTTGTTTTAATTTTCAGATAAAGATACCTTGTTCAATGGAGCAACAGCTTTCCCCAAGAGTTCTACTATTGTGTCAGGTCTGAAGTCAAGAAAGAAGTATGAAGGGTTTAAAGCAAAGCGAACATGGCCTTGAATAGTAAATAGCTTAGAAATGTAAATGTTTTAGATTATAATAAAGTAATAAATCAGTTACTTTTTCGAATTTTTATTTCAGTAAATAATAATACATCACATTTACTGCCTGCATTGTCATATGCCTTATGGGATGATGATGAAGCTAAGCCTTTTCAACAACCAGTTGCCATCTGCAGTCATCACTTGCAGTCGGCTTCACTCACCTGACCCACCTTTATATTCTCTTTGCACCCCACAGCAGGGCCCCGGGCTGCACCTGTAAAAAATACTTAATAATACAGATATTCGAAATCGCGCTCGTAGTGTTACATAAGTTCCAAGTGAAAGGATAAGTTAGCGTGCGAAAGAGAGGCGGCGAACGGGTGGAGTTGAATGCAGCGCCGCCACCGCTGCCGCCCGCGCACGATGAGGCGGGGATTACACCCTGCGGTTAAAAAATTTGGACGTTATGTTTCGTATTAGTTCTGCAAAAGCAACGGCACCTATTTTGAGTGCTCGGTCCGCTACAGTCATTTTCTATGAATTCAATCACAACACCAAATAGTGCAAAATGTAACAAGTACCTAATATAGTATAATAAAATAATAATACAAAGTCGCTTTGTCAAAGAAGGCAAAAAAATCTAAGGAGACGGTACAATTTTCGCGTTTACATCTACAAGCCAGTTACAATTGTTCTTTCTGACAGGGTATAGAAAAGAGAGACCTCAGATTTAAAAAAGTAACACAAAAATCGAAAAAAAACACATTATTTTCGCGGTTCGCTCCGCCCGCCGGCAATGTCTTGTCTAGTCTGGTGCTTATGTGCTTAAGATTATTTTGCCAAACACAAACACTTGCAAAAATACTCTTAGTACATAAACCGATGATAAACAGGTCTCGCTGCCGCCCCGGGTACCAAGCTCCAGGATGGGATGACAATGACAACTCACGCACACAGCTAGATAATCCAAATTGTTGCGACTCGCTTCGCTTGCTCTAGACTCTGTAAGGAAGGTTGTTTTTAGTCGCCAAAAACTTATAAACCAATTTTGAAAAAGGCTGTGTTTTTCAACAACGTAGCCCCCCTCCCCCTCCCCCTAGTATAATATATTTTACTTTATGAAATAATAAAAAACAAGAGGCGGCGTATTTCCGGTCGGCCCCGTGCGGTAAAATCCCACGCTACGCCGCCGCCGCGCCATCCACTACATAGGATAGACAGACAGCGGGAGGCGAATTTGTTTTTATTACCTAGTGATGACACTCACAAATAACGCGGCTTTCTATTGGTTAAAGAATTCAGTCGATAATTATTGTGCATTCAGAGGAGTTAAGTCAAGCAAGTTTTAAAGAAACCTTGCGATGTATATGATCCATCTAGCAAGAAGTTGAAGCGATTCGGTTTCGAAATATTTCGAATCGGATCGGGCGGCCGCAAGTTTGTCTTATTTTGTGGCGACATTTGATTAATTTGCTCATTAGTTTGCATTTGATTTAAAACAAGTTAATGTACTAATTGAAATGGTCTACGGAACGCCCTGAAATGCATGTGTTATTGATTATTGTAATAGTTTTTGCGGCTATCTATTCATGTGTTTCATGGTATGTGCCAAATTACTTGTTGACACCGCATAACTATTTGTTTTTGTTGTGCTGACTGTTTATTATCGGTGTTTGTTCTATTATAGGCTTTTACCGACTGTGCTAGCATGGCTATTCATGCGCAAATTCCACATAAAGCTGAAAATCGGGAGGATAGCTGTGCCAAAGCTTATTCTCAAGGATGTGACTCTATCAAAAGATAGATATTTCATTGTAAGTATCTTTGAGTTCACAAAGAATCGCATCGTTGTATCATTGTAACAACAACATTCAATTAAAACTACAGCAACACTTATTTGTAAGTTTAATGCTGTAAAATCACTTTATTTCCAGCATATTGATGAAATATCATTTCAAAGCAGCTGCTTCAACTCGGAGATCAATAAGCTTGTGTCAGTTGTGATCCGTGGAGTGCAAATCAACAATAATGTGTCAGAAAAGAGGAGTGTTGTGGTGGAAACCATCCTTAAGCCATTACTGTCGAAGCAGAACTCCCTATCAAGAGAAGGCATGGAGCAAATGGCCAGTGGAGTTAAAGATTCTGAAATGGGACTTGTTGATAAGAACACACTGGATTTTAGGGACAAGAAACTACCTCATAGTTTGATTATGTTTGCTCAGGTAATTAGATTTAGATTAAACATGATTGGAACAAGTCATACTGAAAGAATCTGGAAAAGACCAAGGCCTGTGATGGTATCTAGGCCTGTGCTGGTCACTATGTGGCAGGTCCACCACTCACTATGAACAGGTCATACTGAGTGATGCAGGTATTTGGAAGCCTATAAAACCGCTTTAAGTGATGTTGTGTTGTACAAATGGTTTAATAAACTTGCTAAAATTAAGCCAAAAGTAATACTGATTCATCGTAACCTAACTGGTTCTAATTCCTCTTTGTTTTATCCTCCATTATGATTTTATTTGACAGTTCATGGGTGTCCACATATTTGATGCTAGCATCATACTCAAAAGCCAATCGCTGGACCAGTACACAATCCATGCGACAGCCACCGAGGTCCATGCAGATGGTGCTGCTGGGGGCCCAGCCCGGGCCCTGGTGTTCTCCACCAAGGTGGTAGAAGGATGTGCTGTGGTGGTCGGTGGAGCTGAGAGGCTGGGGGAGGCGGGGTGCAGCTTTGTTATTGAAGGGACTGTTAAGGCTGATGGACCTCTTAATGTTGAAGTAAGTAAAATGATAAAAGTACATGAATTATTCTAAGTTCTTAGTAGGTAGTATAATTCTTACATAGTATGTACTTTGGAAAAAAACCTTTAAAATCAAAATTAAATCCATAGTGACTACAAAAAATAAAAATAATTCCTAGATATTATGGTTTTATGTACAAACCTCAAAGCTAAGTGGAAAGGATCTCATTCTGGACCCCAACAGGGTTAATTTAATTTCATATTTTTTTGTCATTTATTTTCTACATTGGGCAAATGAATATGAGAGTTTAAAGAAACTAAGTAGATATGGAACTCATGTGAGTTCTTCTGTTTGTGTTGGAGCAATGATTTAATTAGTGAAGGTCAGGCAACATTGCTAAGCTAATTGCTGAGTAGCATTACCTTGTAAATTAATCCTGGCATGTACATAACTACCTCATTGCAACCATACTTTGAGATGTCTTGTGTTGTTGTGATATAGTCAGCAATTTATGCATTCATTTATTTATTGCTTCAAAGACAGGTACACTCAATTTCTAAATAAATAAAAAATATCGGTATCTCAAAAGAGATGCGAAAATTGAACTTAAATTTCACTTTAATTTGTTATGGTTAGAGTCAGGTATCCTGAAATAATATTGAATAGGGATGGGAAGTTATTTAACCTTTAGAAACTAAAACGGGAAATGGCTGTTAAACCATAATACAATCTAAATATCGTCTGTCGCCGCTGGATCGTTGTGTCCGCCTGTTTACAAAATGCACGCTGATTTGTTTGGTGTACCTAATTAATTACGAGATGTCGAAGTGGCTCTTAGCCATATTGATGAGCGTTAATCGTTCAACAATCGGGATAGGCAAATATATTAATGGTGCCGTTTTGATAACCACCTAGCCCTATAAACAGTTTCAGTCTACAACCCGGTGGCAACATCTACTAGTCAATCAACTCATTAATAAATATTTTTAAACTTACGCGATCTGAACACATCTTTAACGGTATTAATACAACGGGGAAAATAGGTAATTAAACGCGATAAATACCCGTTGAATTAGTATTTATAACTCAAATAATGTTTTTATGTTACACAATAGTTTCCTTTTTTGCAGAAAATCCATGCCTCTATCAGCAACACGGTGATAAAATTCCAAGATGAGCTGTACCATTTCGTGCAGAAGCACAGTAAGCTGCAGAAACATGTTCAACCGTGTCCCGAGACAGAGCAGCAGTTTGCTTCCATCATACCGAGGCTCTCACCAATTATACCAAAGGTTAGTTCTGGAGACAGAAATACACAAAACACATTAAATTTGAGGTTACATAAAGCTTGATTGCAACATAAACATATGTATGTGCTGCTATAATATAAATATATGTTGAGTAGGTAAGAGATATTACTATATATTACAGGTTATTGAAACAAGACAGTAAAAAAGGTATTAAATAATTAAGATTACAGTTAGATATTTTAACAACAGACTCCTTCCTCTTTTGA
The DNA here is from genome assembly GCA_943735965.1 of Eupithecia abbreviata. Taxonomy (NCBI): domain Eukaryota; kingdom Metazoa; phylum Arthropoda; class Insecta; order Lepidoptera; family Geometridae; genus Eupithecia; species Eupithecia abbreviata. The sequence goes on from OX030978.1 coordinate 12,996,979, forward strand.
GTTCTTTACTGAACTGCACTTCTAACATTGCTTCTACTCTATAGGTCTCATCATCATATATTTTGTTTCAGATATTTAGCCTAAGAATAGATGCTACAAAAATGGGATGTGCAAGTAAAAGCACAAAGACAAACTTTGAAATGTCACTACAAAGTTTACAAGTAAGTAGGTACTGGTGCTGGTACTGGTGCTGGTGCTGGTAGACCTAGAAGAGAACGAAAGTTATTGTCAGTACTTAAAGAAGTAGTGGAAGTGGCCGTGGGCCACATATCGCCCGTAAACCAATAGCCACTAGGCCCTAGTGGTGAGCTATAGAAAACGATTACCCTAGTGACTAGGGTAATCGTATTCATACTTGAGTGAAGACCGCGACTCCGTTTACGTATTGTAGGACACCCTGTGGCCAAATAAGATGACAGTCTTTTTATCTATTTATTTTATTAGGCACACAAAAATAGCAATAAAGAAACAATATAACACAAAAATCTATTAAAATTCTAACTGGCTTCAGACGTAATTCGTGCACACCAGTCATCAAAAATAATAAGACATGTAAGGAGACATTGAACAATCAATCAATATACATTTAAAAATGTATGCAATTCCTGACATCCTATAAATAATGTGCGAAAGATGTTGCATATGGGGGCATATGTTCACTTGTGAAGTAAATCCTACTTAATATTATAAACGCGAAAGTTTGTGAGTATGGATGGATGTTTGTTACTCTTTCACATAAAATCTACTGAATGGATTTTAATGAAACTGTACAATAATATAGCTTATACATCAGAATAACACATAGGCTACAAATTATAAAGATATATTGTATATTATCCAAAATATCTATCACCACGCGGGTGAAACCGCGGGGCGCAGCTATCTACTAGCTGCTAATAAAAAAGATGATGATATCTTTTGATCAATAATGATGTTGTTTCCAGATAAACTCCAGGTTCAGTGCAGCATCAGTCCACGTAGACGCTGCAGGCTGCGAGACTAGCTCTCTCCCGCAGGTTTACGTGGCCTTCCAGATGGACCAGTACCAGTTTGTGGCTGATAGCAAGGATCTGCTGTTTCTAAACAAATTGAAGCTGGATGCTAAGGTGAGGATTACATTATCATTAGCTGTTTTGGAGACCGCAACTCGGTAAACGTAGTGTAGGACGCCCTCCGGCCAGGTGGGATGATGACCTGCGAAGGACTGCGGGTAGATGCTGGATGCGGCAAGCTGGAGACAGGGCGCTATGGCGCTCAATAGGAGAGGCCTATGTCTAGCAGTGGACTGCTATAGTTTGATGATCATGATAGCTGTTTAGGAACACAATTTTTAGATGATATGCATCTTCACATTCAGACATCAGCCCCAAGAAGTTGACAGCCTGGACATTTGCCATAAATGATAGCATCCACCATGTTAAGCTAGTTTAAGGGACAAACTAACTTAACATGGTGGATGCAATCATTTAACACTTTGACTGCGGTTCTTTTTGACGACTGCGATCTTTTTTTTAACCTAAAAAATTCGTGCTGCCGCTCTACACAGCGGTTGTGATGCGCCGCACATGCGTTTCGTTCGAAAAATATTACGGCTGTGCTGAGTCACACAGATCTGTATTTTCTCAGCCGCTACGCTAGTGTGGATTTACGCATATTAGTCACTTGTAGAAAACACATACCGTGTGATTTCAGCAGTCAAAGTGTTAAGCAAAAGCTTAAAAATTGGCTTATTGACATGTTTTTTTATGATGTTAATGAATTTATTACAATTGCATATCTTTTATAAATTTTCTCCTTTTGTTTCAGCTCGAGAAAGGTGTCCTAAATTTGTATCTCATAATCAGCACATTGAATATAACATACATACATACAGACTTCCTAAACTGGTATGTAACAACAAAGGAAAAGATGAAGAAATCACAGCCGCTACTGATGAGAGAGGCGGCAGAGAAGGGTAAGGATTCTGCCTGCTTGTTCCTTATTTTGTTCAAAGCTATAATTTTTGTATCATATTGAAAATTGTACTGCTGGTTACTTAAGACCTTCATTCTGGGCAGATTTACATATTATCATAATCCACAGCCCATGGTATCACGGACTGTGTTTTGATGAAGCAGTTAAACCTACAGAATCACTCCTTCTTGATTATTAACACTTTGACTGCGATTTTTTTTCGACGACTGCGATATTTTTTTTAACCTAAAAAATTCGTGCTGCCGCTCTACACAGCGGTTGTGTTGCGCCGCACATGCGTTTCGTTCGAAAAATATTACGGCTGTGCTGAGTCACACAGATCTGAATTTTCTCAGCCGCTGCGCTAGTGTGGATTTACGCATATTAGTCACTTGTAGAAAACACATACCGTGTGATTTCAGCAATCAAAGTGTTAAATTACGATTTCGTTAGTAAACGTGTACGACGATCTTCAAACGGATACTTGAATACAATTCTACTTTATGGCATGTTATATCTTCAATCAGCAAAAAAGATGGTACTTTTATCAAACGTATTATCAGTTTTTAATCTACTTTAAAAAAGAAGAAATTTCTCAATTCGGCTGTATGTACATATGTTACTCGATATTATCTCCCCCAAATGTTATTCGATTTTATTACTTTTGTGTAGAGAATGATTCCGAGATGGTCTCATCCCATTAAAGTTTTATACCCGTGAGATTATTCCTGTCCTCCCTGTCTTCTAAAACCTCAAAACAGCAGTCTAAATATGCTAGTATAGAATATTTAGACTGCTTTTTTAGATTTGTTATTTTTAGGTCGAAGTCAGTTTAAAATTTTTGTAAAAAACATAAAATTTTAGTATTTTTTTAAAGTTGAATTTATTCTGTAGCGCCAACCCCTGCGTGGATCTCCCACATATTCTCATCGTGCGTGGTGCAGGGCTGCGCTGAGCTGCGCGGCGTGTCGGGGCAGGCGGCGCTGAAGGGGGGGCGCAGCCTGGCGGCCGGCTGTGGGGGGGTCAAGGTCAAGTTGGACCAGCTGTTGGATACAAGAGGTTAGTGTGCTGTTAATGTATTTGTAACTCGATAATCGTTCCTATGGTTTTCACATTCAAACACTTATCAATTAATAAATAATCTGGACAATCCACACACCATCTTGTCCAAGTTAAGCAGAGGTTGTGTTATGTCCGGGATAAACATTTGTCACAAGACACAAGGGAATTGAACCCGCACCTCCTGCATCGCAGGCGGACATTCGCGCGCCACAGCGGACGTGGACGTCGTCTTTATCAAGTGATTCTGACTGTGTTCCTAAATATAAGACATCAAACGAACCTCAAAACGAGTTCGAAACGAAAGATTGAGGAGATTATACATTTATTATTTTAGGAAACATTTGTTTAAACGCAATTATTTGTGTGAACAGAAGAAGCGTATCGGTCCGACATGGCCCGCCTCGTGGTCGGAGCGCGGCACTGGAGCACTGAGCTGTTGGTGGACGGGGGCTGGTGCGGCGTGGGGGGGCCGGACGGTGCGGGGGGCTGGCTGCGCGAGCCCCCGCCGCGGAGGCACCATGCGTGGGGGTCGGCGCTGTTGGCGGTCGCGCTGGTCAAGTGGGGCAGCCATGGACCGAGAGACTCTAAGGTATTCCATTTAAGAATTTTCAAAATAATCGACAAGGTAATGACAAAATGTCTATTGATCGAATGTTTTATACATATATGTGAATTCAATAAACACTTTAGTAAATTATGTTATTCTAATTATTTTATTCTAATTATCTTAGTAAAGCATACTTTTCTTCTTTCAATTAAAAAGAACTCCATGCATCCAGGCTTCATTTTGACATATGTACTTTACTCTACCAATAAATTATATTTATGTATTTCCGCGTCAGAGCTACAATGTAACGACACACTGATTATTTGTATTTGTACCCTATTTTTCAGCGGTAGTTAAAAATAAGTTCTCGACACTTGAGCATAAACACGAAAACCTAACTACTCATCTTACAGGTGGAAGCAATGATGGACTGCCTTCGACTCGAATGGAGCCCAGACATCGCGGAAACGATAATATCCCTCTACGAGTGCGTCCACGACTTCGGCCCCCCCGCGCCATCCGCCCCCGCAGTTCCCCCCTGCGACCCCCCCTGTAACGTATCCATGAACATCGCGCTGTCGCATATAAACCTGTTCCTCATAGTGAGCGAGGACGTATGTCTGATGGCGAGGGTCGACGCGGTGACCTTGGAGAAGACTGTGGTCAAGTCGTGGGCTCATGTGGGGGGCTTCAAGGTGTTGGATACTGTACCTTACAGAGGTGAGTATCGAATTCGCTTCTTTATCTCTATTTTTAAATCAAACTGCAAATCTCACATATACCTACAAAACTCTATTTTTAAAACGCAAACTGAAAAGCTGAAATATTTAAAAACAAAAATATCTAGTAGTTCCATTAAATTACTACACTTAAATATGTTTTTATATCGATTAATGCTTATGTATGACGCATGTAGTTAATTGGATTTCAATGATAATGGCGAACTTAAGGTGGCCTATTTGACAAGCAGTGAACGTCTTCCAGCTAGTACTATCCTATCAAGTTACGGGCTAACATCTAAAGTAGGTTTTATATCGATTTATTCTTATGCCACAATGTTGTCCATTATCATCTTCAATAATAATGTCGAACTTTAGGTGTGACCTATTTGACCAGCAGTGAAAGTTTTCCAGCTAAAATGATGATAATTATTACAATTTATCTTGATTTTCTGCCTCTTGATCAACTCTATATGCTCATAATTACCATAAAAACTAAATATCTAATTAACTTATTCTAGGAAACATGCACTGCCAGCGTTCAGACGAGATACTCTCCTCGTTCTTCCACGTCAAAAACGCGAGGATCGAACACGTACCTTCCAAAGAACGAAACTCAGCTCTCCTAGACTTCCAGTTCGAAGAGAGCGTTGACCTCGAGTGGAGCGCTAACTTACACCTCAAGATACTAACTCTAGTGCGAGCGGTTAAAGGCTTTAGAACGCAGTTGAAGAGAGATGGCGTTGATGATGTGGTGAGAGGGAGAGAGAGGGCGATAGACTGGAGGGTCAGCTTCAAGATGGATACGAATCTTTTGTTGTTGCTTTCGGCGGAGAATAATATGATTTTTGGGACTGGTGAGTGTTTTTTCAAAAGAATTAATTTGTACTTTTCCATTCCTGCTAAGATCTAGTTATGGGCGTCCTTCAGGTTCTCAATTATTTTTATAAGTATAGGAACCTTCTTTAAGCCCGCTATCCCATCCCCTCGGTGACCACCTACCTGACGGGAGTACCTATATTTAAAACCAGCGCCGCATGTGAATGCAGCACAATGCTGAATATACTCCCGTTTCCTGTTATAAGTAATTTTTTTGTGTTTAATTTTAGTTGAAGGTAACAAAATTAATATGTAACAAATGGTTTTTATAATTATTTATTATTAATATTAATTACCAATAAGCATGGCTTAAATTTCAAAATCTAAAAATTTTCCAAAGTGACAGAACCATAGATAATATATTTTTAATGATCCTAAGTCAGCTTCTACAATGTCTACTTGTTAGACAATACTATCGTAAACTGAACATTTCAAAACGATTCCAGATGACATGACAATATCCTACGACCACGAAACCGGTCTTTCGATCCTCTGGAGTAAGCTCAGCATGGCGCTGAACGGAACTGAGATCATCAGCGTGGCCGGGTACAGCCAGGAGCGGGCCACTGATGATGCGGAGGTCAGGGTCGAGAGGAAGGCCAATGAAGGGTTTCTGATGACGTGGAACAAGGTTTGGTAAGTTATAGTTAGTAAAGGGATTTCTTACTTAGCATGCGGCTAGATAATGCCGTATAAGTTGTCCAAAAATTATTTATTTCATAATTGATTGTATAACTTTTGAATTTTTTGCAACAATTCCCTATTTCTTTACCCAGGTCAGTCAACGTGGAGTCAGTGCGGGTTATATTCCCGTACAAGCACCGTTTCGCGGAGGCGGTGCAGGGCGATTTCGTTTCCCTGTTCAAGTGGATCAAACTGGTTCACGGGATCAAGAAGAAACCATTCACAGAAGACAGCCCTCTGCCCAGTGATTTGCATATCAAGGTAATAGAAGAATCTAGAAGGCTTTCTACCCCATATATGATTACATCAATGATGTAGATGCTTGGCCAGATGTCGCTCAATTCCTAATATTTAAAGTAAAGGACATTTTTTTAACATTGTAGCAATTTTTTGACATTTAAGTTATCTGTTTTTATTATTATTATACATTTTTTGTCAATTTTTTAAAGCCTAACAATATTATACCTAAAGTGTAATAATTTTGCACGCCCTAACGAGGCAGAATGTATCGGAACCTTATTATTAATATATAATGTACCGACATTCCTGAAAAAATTAATGATTTATGATTATGATTACAGATTGACGAAATTCTAATAGAAATGAGCGACGATCCGTTCGAGGTGAAGCTAAGAGATAACTACGAACTGCTGGAAGATGAATACAAGGAGAGTCAGAAACGGAGGTCTATGCTCGATGCTAAGGTAGGACAAGGTTTTTTAACCAACTTCATTAAAGGAGGAGGTTCTCAATTCGACTGTATTTTTTTATGTTTGTTACCTCATAACTTTTGACTGGGTCAACCGATTTTGATGATTTTTTATTTATTTGAAAGATGGTGCTTCCCGATTTCAATTTGGTCCTGTTCTGACAATGACAACTATGAGAAAACCATTTTAAGTCTTAAATTTATGCATTAAGTATGTGCGCGACAAATGAGCGATTATTACTGAACATCACAACACGCCGATTTCGGTGATTCTTTTTTTAAAACTAAGTTTTAAACCCACTTTTATTACTTTGAAGTAGTTTTTTAAAACACGTCAAATTATTATTTTGTATCGAGAAGAAATAAAACAGACTTATCAGATTTAAGATAATTAAATTAACCTGTTGGTTTATTAATGAGTTTGGTTCTTTATAGGTTCAAGAGCTGTGCAAGCCACACCTGTTCCTGCCTGCGGGTAAAGTGGAGGAGCTGTACGCGGCGCTTCGGGCTAAGGTAAGCTTTCTCTAAGAGACAAGAGATTCAATGGGTCCGGGTTGATGAGCATAAGTCTAACTCTAAATAGTTTGGTAGATTTCATATGCCATTAGTCGCGAACCAAAAGGATCCAGATTGTTAAAAGCATCAAATCTAAATCTAACGCACATGGACGACCTCTCAGGCGCGGTGGGCGAAGGTCCGCCTGCGACGCAGGAGGTTGCGGGTTCGATTCCTGCCTCGGAACAATTGTGTGTACGATCTGCAGATATTGGTTCCGGGTGCTCTGGTCGTTATCTATTTATAATAAAAAATATCTATCTATGTCATATATTGTATCAAGTATATATCATCTAGCACCCATAACCCAAGCTCTGCTTATCTTGGGGTGAGATGATGCTGTGTGGATTGTCCAGCATTATTCATTTACTTATTTCCCAGGACGCTCAGATCTACGTGCAACGTTGCCGCGCTGCGCCCGCGCCGCGCACTCGCCTCGTGGCCTGCTGCCTCTCGGACCTGCGGCTCATAGCCCTGGCCGACCCCACCATACACGGCACGCAGAACGCAACCAGGCGGATGAGGGAGATTGACTATGATAGGTAACATGTTAGCTGCATGTTAGCTCCGTTAGCTGCGATCACAAATAAAACCTAGATGTCGGGTCGGCGTAAAAAATCCGTCTCCGTAAATAAGAGCGCACTTGTAATGTGAGCTCTTATTTTGTTTAGTTCGATTGAAACACAGCCAGCGTAAACACGTGGCACAATGCCGCAACGTGTATTCAAAAGTTGCACAATTAAAAAGTTAGTGTTGTTATATGATGAATCTTTGTTAATGGCAACTGTGTCTGTGAAGGAATCGCGGCTTTGCTTTTTTCTTTTTGCTTTCCAATAAGCTCACTGGTAAAGCTAAGATCACTGTAATCCAATAGCTGCTGGCTGCTACACGTCCGAAGCACTCACGGTACGACTTGTTACGATCGCGCAATGAATCCTCGAACGGTGGCTCGAAGGACCATGAAGGAATCGCGGCTAGCTCTTCCCGGGATGCTGATGTAATAATAGTCGAGTATAGGGACAATAGCTATATTGTATAAAACTACGACTAATATGGATGTTAATGAGTGCGGTTTGAATGGCTGCTGGTGATGCACTGATCTCTGTAGGCGCCCGGTCCGCGCTCGCGGCACGAGTAACTTAGGTCGAACTGCTGATGCTGCTAAAATCCTCCGTGTTCGATGTATCGAACAGTCTGGTTGGACACTTTTGTGCGATCAAATAATGGAAAATAATTGTAAAATCAATGAGTTTTTAAAATATAAAGATTTTTTTACCCTTTGGGTACGGAACCCTAAAAAGCATCTAACATCCTATTTCTTTCCACCAGTCCTTGGGCAGAAGAAGGCGTGGAGTTCCCGACGCTGTGGTGCCGCTGCGTGAGCGTGTCGTGCGGCGCGTGGGAGCTGGCGCTCCGGGACTTCCCGCAGCCGCTCCTGAGGCTGCGCCGGCTGCGGCTGTGGGGCACGCTGCTGGCGGCTGAGGAGGCGCCACCACCGAGAGGCAAGACAGACTGAATGCCGTCAAACAAAGCAGAATAATAAAAATCTTTATTTAGAACATGTTTACATATGATCATAGATACTTGAAGCTTTAAAAACTGTGTGGTAATGTCAACGCTCAAAATACAGATCATTTTTTGCACACATGGGTCAAGGTCTTAGTTATAAAATACTAGCTGTTTCCCGCGGTTTCACCCGCGTTAGATTCGAATTTCACATTTCTAGGGGGATAAAGAGAATATAACTATGTTCACCGGGGATAGTGTAGCTTCACAACGGTGAATGAATTTTTCAAATCGGTCCAGTAGTTTCGGAGCCTATTCAAAACAAACAAACAAAAAATCAAGCTCTTTACTACACTTATACAACACATAAGAACTATTATACCTGTATGCATACAATCATGATCATCATCATCATCAGCCTATAGCAGTCCACTGCTGGACATAGGCATCCCCCAATGAGCGCCATAGCGCCCTGTCTTCAGCTTGCCGTATCCAGCATCTACCTGCAGTGTAAAATCATAATAAATTATATGAATATATACCAGCGCACACCGTGGGGTGAAGTAAAACATTATTGAAGGTTTATAGTCAGTTTTTCCATCGGCACTTCATTCACCTGATCCTTAAGTGAACTTGTCCCTTAAGTGAACTTGTCCCTTCCAGCGGTGCGAACAGTGAGCATAGAGCAAGGCGCGCCGTGGGGCGAGGTAGAGATAGAAAGAAGCATGATGCCTCTCAAGTGGTACCACGACCTGTGCTGCGAGATGGCAGAGTACAGCTACGCGTTTGGACCCTGCTGGGAGCCGGTTATAGCGCAGTGCAACTTGGGTAAGAAGCCTGATGGATATGATGTCGATTACATCAACATAGACATAGACATTATTTGCCACTACATGTACATACAATATAAATAAAAAAAATTGAACAACATCATTTTTGACCGGGTCTATTGTCCTACCTATCTATCTCTGGCTCTGACATTTCTTGAGTTAAAAATGTTGAATTTTGACATCTATTTATAATTAAAACCACATATTGAATATTTTGAATCTCCATTATGAGACATTGAAATAATTTAATCGCTTTATAGCGATGCTTTTGTGCATGTGCCGACTTAACATCAATCTACGTGTTTTTTTTTTATCATATCGTTAACCTTTTCTCCCCCAGCATTCGAGCAAGTGTCCCGACCCTCCCTCGACCCCTCCGCCCCGCTCTCCTGGTGGGACAAGGTCCGCCTGATGATGCACGGGCGCGTAACGGCGCGCTGCAGCCGCTTCACGTGTCTGCTGCACGTGTCTCTGGACCCCTACAACACTACCGAGGAGATGGAGCTGTCCTGGACCGACCTGGTGCTGGACTGGACCAATGGTAACCCCTTGTTTGGGAAGTTTGGAAGAGGGGTTTATATAATTCCCTCCAACCTTCCCATGGCCCTGCCAACCTTGCTGTTATACGGAACGAAACTGTGAGAAAAGAGTCACTCGGGTGACTCCAAGACTACACATCCTACGCACTTCCCGAACACTCTCCCCCTTCTGGGGCATGCCACATCACATCACAGACTTCATTGCCGGGCCGCTCCAGCCCAGCTCGGTGCTGCTCTGTGCCGCTCCCCCCTCCCCCCCATCCCTTTTCGAAAATGTGATCTCCTCAGCGCGCCGTGATTTATGCCAGTAGTGTGCGAAAATAGGGGTTTGTGTAATGTTACATTATCTATCTTTATAGGAAAGCTGTGTTTCCTCGGTTCCCTGGAGGTGCTGGTCCGCACGGCCAGCAAGTACGACGACTGCCGCGTGGCGCGCGTGCCGGCGCTGCGCCTCAGCTCCAAGCTGGGCTGGGCGTGCTGCGGCGACGCGCGCGACCACCGCGCGCCCGCGCCCTGCGCGCCCACACGTCTGCCCGAGTACTCTAGCAACCAGGTAAAGTAACGTGAATCGTAAAAATGGAAGAGCGGATTCCCCAAGTTTCCGTTTGTGTTTTTATCTATTTATTTATTTGAAAATCTACGGCTTATACTAACTTAATCGATTTCAGTAATATTGTAAGGTTTCCGGCCCAACACCTTTAGATGATAGTGATAAGAGATGGAGATGGTAATTGATAGAGAGATGTTTAATTGATACTTGATTTATTGCTTGATATGACTACGCGGGACAGCGGTCGAACGCGTACTGAGCTGTCCAAGCTTAGGTAGATAAAAATGCACCGCTTGCAGAAGTGCAAATGTGCGGTTTATACATAAATCGTACAAATATCATCAGAGAGCCAATTAAAAAAAATAACACGTTTTATGTCTCTTACCCTTCGTAGCTCTGACCCCTAAAAACAGCAAATAAACATAATTGTACTTTGTGTTACAGGAACACGACTCGTACAGAGCCTTCAGATCGCAGAGCCTGGACATCCACCTCACCTTGGAGACGAAACCCTTCGACAAAGATGGATACGGACCTGTTATCCTACTGTATGGAAGCACGCTGAGGTCGGTCATACAACTAAGTATGCCTTTTCAGATTTTCAATAATTTTTCTCCCAATATGATCTCTTGTCTATGACTATCAAGCGTCTCTAAAGCACTTCACAGCTATAATGTAAAGATGTACATTATAGCACGATACATCTCATTACATTTAGCATATACACCTTAGCAGCTTTAAAGTGTATCGGTGTAATCGGGACTCCATTAAAAATAAATCTATCTAAGACTAAAATGATAAACTTCAGACAACGCGATACAGCTGCTCTACATTCACTTGACATTAAATATGGAATTTACAATATTAATGAAGTTGACATGACAAAATTTTTAGGTATTACTATTGATAAAAAACTGAACTGGAAATCTCATTTGGAAAATCTGTGTAAAAAAATTAATAGCTTAGCTTATGTCCTCTTTAAACTCTCTAAAATTGTAAATGTGAAAACCCTGTTAACAGCGTACCAAGGATTAATCGCATCCAATATTCGTTACGGTATACTGTTTTGGGGAAATTCTACCGATATCGATAAAATATTCAAATATCAAAAGCGATGCATAAGGGCCATGTTCAGTCAGAAAGTAACGGACTCATGTAAACCATTTTTCTCTCAGCATAGTATTTTAACGATTCCTGCGCTGTATATATTTGAAACGGTGATGTTTGTTAAAAATAATCCAGATTTGTTCGAACAACTCTCTGATGCCGTAAAGCGCAATAGGCGTGACAAACATAAAGTTGTTATTCGTAACTCAAAAACAACCTTAATGCGTAAAAGCATATTCTGCTCAGCCCCTTTTGCCTATAATAAACTGCCTGAGTCTATTAGAGAAAAACCTTGTGCGTTGTTTCGGAGACAAGTGACCAAATTATTGACACAAAAATGCTATTACACTTTTAATGAGTTTATGACCGATAAATTGTAGATTTGACATTTATTTTTCTGTATTTTTTTTTTATTATTATTTGTCTGAATTTATAGTATTATTTTTTTAAGAATGTGTAGTTGCTAATTATTGTAAATTTTATATCATTGCACGCCCAATAGGGCAGAATACATTGTGACCTATTCCATTATAAGAACTTTATAACATGTATTTCAAGCAATAAACGAATTTTGTTTTTTTTTGATTTTTTTGATTAACGCACTTTAAAGCTGCATTGGTATGCACCAATGGAATGAGGGGAAGATGTATTACATTACTTGTTGTGTGTGTGATACATTAATATAATTAAAAGCTATACATCCGGGATATAATATACATTATAGCGGCTGTGTGTGAAGCCCTTTAAAAGCAACAATTTAAACCTGTGTGCTATCATATTAATCAGAAGGAACGTACAAAACCGACCCTGATTCCTGATTTGATGATTATTCTGTAAGGTGTTCTCTTTATTCTCAGATGGTTCGAAAGCCTGAAGCTCATTCTATCCGGTATAACCCGGCCGACGCGACGCGGCCGGATCTTCGACAACGTCCGCCCTCGCAAGCCCCAACTATCTCGCCACTATCGGAATGTATCTGTGTCTGTCACATTGCACAACCTGCAGGTAAGGGAATCTCAGTTTTAAGACAGATAGATAGATATGTTTATCTATTGTTGTAGTTTATTGTTGATAGCGTCTTAATTCCTAACATAGGTTTATCTAGCTAGACACTCTCTTAACAATACGTTCTCTTAAATAATAAAATTAATGCGGCGGATGGTCTACCAGACAACCGCTAATCACTACTGACTCGTCTGTTTAGTTTTCTATAAAATACCGAGCTTCTGTAAAAGTGGTATTTGACGAACCTTCTGTGCGCGAGAAACCTCACGACCTCTCTGTACGTCAGTCTAACTTGTGATTTCTAGAGAATCTCGAAACTCACATAACCAACAATTAAACACCAACTATAATCCTCAGGTATTCTACTGGTCGTCGTCCTCGCTCCAACGCGGCATAGAGCTGGAAGGTGGGCGAGTGACGCTCGGCTCCCGACATCGGCTGACTCTGCACGCGTTGAACGACGGCCTTCGGCGGCGGCCCCGGGCCAACTGGGGCACGCTGTACATGAACTGCGACCTTAACGACGCGCAGATATGGTTGAAGACGCTGGCGAACATCACGCCCTCGTCTTCTGGAGGGGATGATAAGGAGGCTGAGGTGAGATTGGATATTTTTAGATCTAGGCTACTGTAATGGCGGCGAAGCTAAGTTTTGAAATTGCTTGCACAAGCTAGAGTCAAATTTAAAACTTCTTGTTTTTTGGCGATCGGGGTCTGAAGAATAAATAAATAGGTAAATAAATGCTGGACAATGACACAGTATCATCTAGGCCCAAGCCAAGCTAAAGCGTGTGTTATGATAGATAGAACCCGCAACCTGCTGCGTTGCATGCGGACCTTCGCCACAGAGGTCGTCGCGAAGAACTGAATCGAGTACCTATTAAGTTTCTAGTGTTTAAACCCTTCACCTTACTCTAAATTACAAATTATTTCTAATGAATACACTTAGAAGTTGTGTATGGAGTAACAAATGAAAAGAAACTTTTCTATCACCCAGACAGGTTCAATCTTCGGCGGTGGCGGCATAGCAACCGCTATGGAGAAGTGCTACTGTCTATCCGTCCGTCGCGTGTCGTACGGACGGGAGGAAGCGGGGGGCGCGGGCGGCGTGGGGGGCACGGGGGCCACACATCGCCTGGCCGTACACGACCTGCGGGGCGCCTGGACTAAGCTGAATAGGGATCTTGCCTTCGCGCTTATTGATACCTATATCAAGACACAGGTAATTCATTTATAATAAACCCATTCCTTGTATAAAATAAAATAAAAGGTTTCTTGTTCGCTTCTTTACTTTACCTTAAAAATATTGAAGTGAACAAAAATTCAAAGTGATCACTTTATTTCCTAGATTTACTTACTTATGTAATTTGAATCTGTATGTCTGTCTGTTATCTTTTCATGGCTAAACGGTTGAACGGATCTTAATGAATTGGGAAATATACGGTATCCCAGGGACAGACATAGACTACTTTTTATGCCGTTAAAGTGCATGCGCGGGTTGAAGCTAAGTTATCAACAATTTTTATAAGAAATTAAGAAGCATGAAACGCTCATTTGTGGTGTCTGGCTTCTGTCTTATAGGGTGTTAGCATATACATTGTCATGCCTCATGTTGCCCTACTAATGTCACTATACCATGTACCTTCATTTTGTACAAGCCGCTGCCTATATTACAAACATTTCAGTCTAGTTTAAGCAACTGCTACATAATAGTTTGAACTGGAATCTCATTATGTACTGAACTTATTTCCAAATATAAGACAAAATAATTACCTATGTGTTTGTTATGATTCTCTTCGCAGTCAATTTATATTATTACATTTATTCTTCCAGCAACTAAAGAAGAACCTCTCCACAAAAGCGCTAAAAGAAGAAGACCCCCCAAATACGTCTCCGAAGAACAATCGAGACTCTGACGTCATCTCGCCGCCGCCCACTGCTTCCACTCAAGTAAGACTCGAATAGAGCTTAGACTTTACGACTAAGACCCCTTAAGATTCCAGTTAGCCTTGATTAACTTCTGCTGTTGAGTACCTAGATGTCATCCCGCCTGCCGGATCAATGCTCGGTATGGGACTGATCTGAAAAATAATATAGCCCGGCGTTCCAACAAAAAAACACTGGGTTTCCCAGAAATGCGTAGCAATCATCTATCAGTGAATACCTATTATTGGCACTCTGTTGTCATTTTTATGTCTATAGACATTATTGTAGCTGATGGTGTTCCGAAATAAATAAATTCTCGCGACTACATCAACAAAGATTATAGTTTTCATCATTTGTTATGCAGTTGATTTTCTGGAGGGTATATGGCATTAATTCACTGTTCATATACATTCTTTCACTATTAATGAAGGCGGGTTAAAATGAACCTTCAGTAAACTGGAAGAACACCAATGTTTCATCATCCTTATCGAGGGACTTCATATCTTTGAGTTTAACATATTCTTTTCTCTCTTAGGGATGACAAACAATACCACTTAAAAATTAACTATTTAGACTTAAATAAACTTATTTCTAAAAGTGAACCAGCCCTGTTATCCACATGTTACCATACAAAGGGGTGGTGTTAGTGAGCATTTAGCTCTAGAGGTATATAGTTTTATAGTTTGTGACAAAAATTCACTCAACATTTATAATGAATTCGTCAAACTCCAATAGTTTTTTATATAATTGTTTTTTATCAGAACACAAGCGCGGGCGGAGCCCTAGGCGGCGGCATGCTGGCGGCCCTGGTGGCGGAGGCGGGGGGCGAGGCGCCCGTGGTGTTCAGCGACGAGCTGAGCGGTGCGGAGGAGCAGCCGCCGCACCAGCCGCACGTGAGGCACGTGCTGGACGACGATAACAGTCACACAGCTTGTTTGAGTAAGTATCATATTCACTACACTAAAACTAGATGGCGTTGCTAATTTTTACTAGTCTCATGACTTGTGAAAATTAGTAGGCGGACATCCATTAGTCGCCTTATTTTTGAAACTGTTCCAAACTGATGCTGAAAAGACAGCCTTGAAGAAAGCAACCGACGCACGTAATAGAGACTTTAATTTAAGTTATGTTTATTAAGTTCCATATTGACCACAAAATTGTAACATTACGCCATGTCCGTCTAACACTCTTTAAATTAATGTTCCAGTTGAGCTGGTGAACTCCCAAGTGGTCCTAAAAGGCTGCGAGACCCGCGGGTACGTGGTGCTGTGCGCGGCGCGCGCGGAGGTGCGGCAGCGGGTGCGCCGCGCGCCGCCCGCCACCGCCTGGAGCGGAGCCCTGTCCGCCATGCAGTACTACGCGACCGTCAGCGCCAATGAACGGGACCAGCTGCCGGGTAAACACTTATCTTATTTTAATTACTGAAGTTAGTTAAATTTTTATCGTTGTCCCAACAAATGAATTGTATTTATTGTATTATATTTTATTATTACTTGGCTGGTGGATTGGAGTCTGCCCTCTGGTAGATCCCCGATGTCATCTTTGTCTGCTTACTTGGCGACATTCAAGGGTTGAGTTGAAGGGGTTGATTTCTACGCTACGAACTTCGCGGACAAGCAACGGTGTGTGATTGCGTGGACGAAGGATATCCGCTGCATTAAAAAATCCGTTATTTTAGACCAGTATTACATATAAAACTAACAAAAATTATAAAAGGAAAAAACTAAAAGGTAACGGGCTCCAATTAGCACCTATGGAAGCGCTCTGCCTTCAGCATACCGCTTCCAGTATCTATCACAAATCTCCTCCCAGTGTTTATTCTTATAAGAAGATAGATACAACGTTTACATCTTCCAGAGAACATCCAGTGGGTGCCGGTAGAAGAGATCTCCGCGGGCGGCGGCAGCACGGAGATCAGCACGCTGCCTGACGTGCCGCGGCTCGTGGGCAGCGGGCACTCCGCGGGCGTGGTCATAGGCTCCACCGTGGGGCCCAGTCAGGACCCCTCGCTCGCACAGGTTTGTCGAGTTCTAAGGAGATAAAGGCCTCTGAGACCTACGTGATATTCTCTACTCAGTGGCATCGAAATCCAAGTGAAGCGGTGGTAATACTACTTGTGACGGATGGAGCCGGAGAGTTGAAAATCAAGTTCGACAGGGATTTATTCGTATTCCCGTCTTTAGAGCAGCTTGTCACACGTTTTTGATCATTAACATTGTTTACTGTAAATTCATTATTATATAGTAGTTTATTGTAATACATAAAGAGTCTCGCGCCAAATATCATCAAGAAGCAGGATAGACATCAAACAAACTGTACATTTTGTCTCCAGCTTCAAAGAATAGTATCCCGGTGCGCGTGCGAGTTCCACTACGTATGTACGGAGGAGGCGGGCGCGGGGGGAGACGTAGCGCGCGGCGGGTGGGGGGACGCACACCCCCCCTACGACTCCTTCGCGCTCATGCACCACGATCTGGACGTCTGTACCAACTCTCTGCAGGTTAGTTCCACTACGTGTGTACCGACGAGGCGGGTTTTTAAGTGATTATTAAAGGACTCAACCAAACGACGATTTGCTGATTAATCATTTAATAAACACTGCCAGCGAAATTAAAAAAATATTTATTTTTTATATGAGTGATGATTACAGCTTTATTTAAACCAGTGATAAAATGTAACTACCGAGCATTACATTCTATTCTCTTAATTATGATAAAAAAAAAATTTTGGCTTTATTTGGATAATCTCTGTTCCCAGTACGCAATGCTGCTGGACGTGATAAACAACGTAGTACTGCACGTGGAGCCAGAGAGGAGGCGCACGCTAGAGCGGCGCGCCAGGATGCGGTTCCAGTTACAGCTGAGGCACGACCAGGACCCGCGGCATCTCATACACAAGCTGCAGACACAGGTAATGCACTCATCCGTCAGCCTATGTTAGTCCATAGTCCACTGTTGGACATAGGCCTCCCTCAACGAGTGTCATAGCAACCTGTCTTCAGTTGGACGCATCTGCTTGCAGTCCTTCGCAAGTCGTCATCCCACCTGGCCGGAGGTTGTCCTACATTACGTTTGCCGAGTCGCGGTCTCCACCCAAGAACACGTTTACCCCAGCGGTAACGTAAAAATTCATAAAAGTTTTTTATGTATACGAAGCCATACGTACCTACTGACTGCGCACGCGGTCTGCCGTGCACCGCGCTTTCTTGTAATTGAAGCAGTAACTAACGCCGAATTATGGCTAAACTTGACGCTGAGAAAGACATTTCGCTAGTAAGCTCGCAACCAGAACCAAAATACTATAGAAATAAATGAAGTACACACACCTTTATTTTCATGTTCTGAAATAGTTTATCTTTCTGTCCAACAAAGTTTGATCTCAATGTCGTTGGTTTTGATTCATAATTTCGCTACAGTAGTCACAATCTTCGGTAGTATAGTGGTAAGTATCCCCGCCTGTCACGCGGGAGACCGGGGTTCGATTCCCCGCCGGAGAGGTTTTCTTTTACGACGCAATCTGTCGATTAAATTATTTCTACATACGAATTGAACGCGAATTAAAAATGTGACTAAACTTAATCATTTTCTTTTACGATTTGACGATACGAGTGAACTAAAATTATTTTTTATGAAAATTAAATATACAAGTGTAAAAATGCAAAAAGTGGGTCTCTCCGGCGGGGAATCGAACCCCGGTCTCCCGCGTGACAGGCGGGGATACTTACCACTATACTACCGAAGATGATATCTGATCGGTCGAAATAGAGGAATGCTAGGTGACGTCAGATAAGCTGTAGCGGATGACGTCAGCCACTGGTATTCAAGGCCGCCGTACTGATAATTTGGTATTTATTCATACGCAATAAGGTGCTTGTTTCTTAGTACGGCTTGCGTGAGTTATGTATGAGACTGTAGTTACCCTTGAAACAGTTTTATTAACTCCGACCGAGCTGGAATTTCGTATCACATAGGTAGGTACTTGTTTGACCTCTACATTAAATTGTTTTTGTACTATTTTCTGAATCTAGGTAATAAAATAACGTTATTTAAATTACTTGGAATAGTAAATGGGTCTGTGTCCATTGGTCATACATTTAAGTCAAGGTTTTAAGATAAATTGAATTATTTGAAATAGGAAAATTTGTGTTAACAATAAGTTACGCAAGTAGTTGTAGGAAAATTCAACTTTCAGTAGGAATCGAAATAAGTAAATGAAAATGATGATAATGAAAAGTTTTTATTTCTTTAAGCTTACAAATAGGCACTTAAACAGGTCATATTTTATACTTTTAAATTATTTTATAGTTCACTTCAATTTTTTGTCCACCAGTGGAAGAAGTGAGAAGAAACCACTAGTATGTTCATAACTTATGTGTCTAGTACATTTGATTTGCTTATTTGTAAGTTGGTAGATTTTGAGTTGGAGCAAAACTCGTTCGAAGCTTTTTTATCTTCTAAGTAATCTGATATTTTGTAATAAGCTTTTTTACAAAGAATATGTTTTACAATTTTTTTAAATTTATTTATTGATAATTTTTGCAAAGGAATTGATTTTATCGATTTCAAACCTAAAACACAAACTGAGCACTGTTGTTCGTGTTGGGAGAAGTCTAGTCAGTTAAAATATTGGGTGGAGCTGATTTATTAATATAATTTGTTTGTCAGGTCCGCGAATCTCTTGCCCGGCTGCGTCGCCTAGAGAAGGAGTACTACCTTAAGAACCGCTCCATCACTGATGATGACCCCGTAGCTATCGCCGAGCTAAAGAGTCTGGATGACCAGGTCTGTACCTATAATATTCTTGTCTTTGATAGTAATTTAGTTTGTTCCCAATCTTAATAGAAATTCTTATTAATTTTGTTGCTTTCCAGTATAAATTATATATCTCGTCGACTCGGACTTGCTTATAAGCAGCTTCGTTGGCTGCTTTTTAAGAACGATCGGACCGTTTTGGAATCTTAGATTGGATTTCCCTTCATTTCTGGAACGTTCCATTTGTATCTGACAGGTGAACGAGTGCAAAGAGTCCGTGTGGTCCCTCGGCGAGGAGCTGGACGCGATGGTCCGCGGGTGGCGGGAGGAGCGGCGGGGGGCGCGGCGCACCGGTCCCGCCCCGCTCCCCGCCCCGCCGCACCGCTACAACGAGATCTGTTTCAAGAGCGCGCGCTGGCGGCTCACCGACGCCGACGGGCAGCTGGGCATCGCCGACCTGCTGCTGACTAACTTCCTGTGAGTGAAGTCACACTAACCTCTCTCCAACTAACAACACAGCTCTCTATGCCAAATCAAAGAAGTCAAGTTAAGTCACACCGCGATCTCTTCTTATCAGACTTCTGATTTGTATTTCTGATTGTACCCTAGCCAACGATGGGTATTTTTATATGTATATACAAATCAGTGGTCTATAAAATAGTCTTTCTGAATATCTAATTATCTGTACAGGTACACAAAAACCTCCCGGTCCGATGACTCCGTGGAACATCAGCTGGAGGTCGGATATGTACAAGTTACGAATCTCTTGCCCAACGAACCATTCCCAGAGGTAAATTATCAGATTTTGGTCTTCGATACATATTTTTCTCTGTCTTCTGCTCATTTCACCAAAGCGGAGCAAATACCAGGCTAAAGTGGAAACCAGGCCTTGATGCCTTAGTGGTTTGAGAACCACTATATCTTAGTTTAAAACTGTGTCGCATCTCCCGGCGCTCAAACTCAGGATAAGTTTAAGGCCGATTTCAAGAAAGCATGGGAAGGAAATGGGTTGGCCTTTGCCTTTCATTACGACCATTTATTCTGGTAATAATATGCCTTATTTGTTGATCGTTAGGTCCTAGCGCCCGCGGCCGCCATGGGCCGTGCTCCGGTGGCGCGGCGCGCAGCCCTGCGCGTGTTCTGCCGCGACCGGCCGCCCGTGGGGGGCATTGCGGTCAAAGAACACTTCGAGGTCAACATTGTGCCTATCAGGATAGGTAAGAATCTACCTGTTTCAAGTCCTAGGGTTCTAGTGGCTTCGAGACAGTTCCATTTTTGAAGAAGTAGCACATTATCAATCCTAGAGTAGGACGCCCTGCGACCAGGTGGGATGACGACCGGTGAAAAACTGCAGGCAGATGCTGGAGGCGTCAAGCTGAAGACAGGGTGTTGTGGCGCTCATTGGGGGAGGCCTATGTCCAGCAGTGGACTAACAGGCTGATTATGATGATAAGCACATTATCAACAAAATTTGTTAAAATTAGCTAATCCTATCCAAATTTTCCCCGAATAAAAATCTGTCAAAGAATGTCCTAATATAACAATTCAGTTACTTGCCCCCTTGGAGGACTCCAAGTATGAAAGAAAAAGAAGAAGTAGTAGTTGAAACGAGTTCAAACAACAAGACTAACATAACATGAAATCGATATAGTTCTTTGATATAACCTTCCTGTTTTCAAATGTGTTGTAGATACCTTCCTGCTTCTTCCCAGACAAAAGAGACTTGATGATGATTCAACTTGGTTGACCTTTTCAAAATAATTGTGTGTAAATGATGTCACTATTGACTCACAAATCATATCTTCAATTAGCAATATTTCAACTGCCCAAAGACGTTTGGTGTTCGTCATTGTATGTCCTCATATTCTTAGTACTTTTTATAACCGGACAGGTCATCTGTGACTCGTCTTAGGTATTTTTAAGTGCACCTGTATTGGCAAACATCATTATCAAATTGGTTTTCATTAGGAAAAAAATGCTACTAACATGATATGGACCTAAATTTAATTACCTAAGCTAGTTTAATTTTTTATCGTTGTCCCAAATAATAAATTTTATTTTATTTATTAATAAGAGTTATACTCCGTCCACGCATTTATTTTTTGTTTGATATATATGCAAGACTATGAAGCTCCCTTATTGTTATTATTGATTACAAATATATATAATCAAAATCGATTGACACTAAAATCGAATCGGTAAAGCATTAGGACATGACTGTTTGATTGTCTGTTCAACTACCAAACAGTAAGTAAGAAAGTGGTATAACTATAGTTATTTTTTCGGGATACAATATAAATATAACTTATCATTATATTACATATCAATAAATTCGACAAAGAAAGGAATTCGGAAAGGCCGTGCCAACCAAGCTTTTTTATTCACTCAACATAAACTCTACTAGTAACTCTACACTAAAGTCATTTAAAACGGGATATTTACCATGATTTGATTTTTGAGTTTTCCAATATTTCGGCACAGTTTCATGATCATTCCATGATGACGGAATAACCATGATAGTTTAAAAAGTAACTCTACATAATGCGTTTGGTGCTTCTAAAAGCCTTAAAAAATATAACACATCCAGCCGCTTCCAAATTACCATGAATTTTAATGGGCTCTGAAGTGAATGAGCCGCATCTGTGCAAATACGGCGGCGAAATGTTTCAGAAGCGCTTCGTTGCGATACATTTATAATACTTTGTGTTATGTACATATGTCGCCGTCCCTTTTTATTGTCTCTGGTTACTTAGCTTATTTCGTCAGTAGACCTTGGTTTGAGAATGTGTATAGGATAGTGGTTTTTACACACATCTGTTCCACCTGTGGCTAAACTTTTAGATTGTTTTAGAGCTTCTTAAATTATCAACCACAGTTCAAATAAATCGTACTCGCTTATCATTAAAGACACAATCTCTGTGGCGCGGTGGATGTAGTCGTTTTCTATGAATAATAAAAAAATCTTTGTAATATATTGTATTCAGTTATCTAGTATTCATAACACAAGCTCTGCTAAGCTTGGGGTTAGATGATGCTGTGTTAAATGTAGCTTAGCATTATTTATTTATGATTATTCATCCCTATATCCAGGTCTTACGAAGAAGTTCTTCAACACAATGCTAAAGTTCTGCTTCCCTGAACGCGACCCGGACTCCATCGAGGACGGCGAGGATGATGGTGAGGGTACCCTGCGCGGGGGGGCCTCCGGGCTGGTTGCCACGGGCTCCAAGAAGATGAAGAAGAAGGGAAAGGACTCCAACTCCAACTTCTATGTGAAGCGCGATAAGAAGGATAAGGACGATGTTGAGAAGATGAAGGTAGGGTTTTTTATTCATTAAGTAATTTATCGTCCGACTTTTACATTAGTATTTGGCAAAAGGTTTTTTTGCTAAGTGGTGAGTGTTTTAGATATACGGGTGAGGGTGTAACAAAATGTCCGATGTCTGTAGTGTTATTTAGGTATTTAGAAGTAAATATGTTCTTACAGATTGTAACAAAATAAAGGTTGGTACTTTTGCTCCTTGCAGTAAGGAACATTAAGCAACTACTCGATTCAATTTCATGTGGCTGTAGCATTAATATTTCATAAGATTGACCGAAGAAGTAAAAAAGTTAAGATTGATTGAAACTGAAACTGATTATAGCCTGTTATATCATTAAATAGAAATCCATATTTTGTACTGTTGTTACAAAAATTAAGAGTTAACAAATATTGTCGTTCGCCCCCAGGAAAGAGCCGAAAAGAACAAACTATTCATCTACATAAAAATCCCCGAAGTCCCTGTCCGGGTGTCGTACAAGGGCAGCAAGGAGAAGAACCTAGAGGACGTGAGGGATCTGCCGCTGGTGCTGCCTACGCTGGAGTACCACAACGTGACGTGGACCTGGCTCGACCTGCTGCTGGCTACCAAGAGCGACACCAGGAGGTAAGGGAAAAGACAGCTGTGATAGCAAATTATGTGGATACAGGCCACAAAATCGTCGGGAACGGATGGCGTCAGCGTGGCCGTATCGTCGAGAGGCCGACAGAGGGGTGCAGTGTAGGGTAGTGGAACCGTATGGATATCCGTAGCCGCAGGATGGAACCCCGATACGGGGGTTCACTGATATAAATGTTTAGATTATAAAGAAAAAGATTTAAGTAAAATAGAGAAATCAATGGACAGAATGAGTAGTCAATTCACTTCCTTTGTCTCGAGAAGTGTGGTTAAAGATACTATATACTTATTATTTATTATTATTACCTCATTTATATCGGATTTACAACCCATAAAACATACAAAATCAAAATAAATGTTACAGTAAAATCAGATTAAATTAAATATTAGACACTTGAATATAAAAGAAAGTACCTACTAACCTAACAGCTTAAATACTTTGGTCCTAGAAAGTTATTTTTATAAGATTCAGTTTCCTGGTCCCTATAAGAGTAATGTTAAGTTAGATCTAGCTCTATGTTCTGTGACGTGTGATATTGCTCACAATCAACTAAACTCCCTAATGTATATACAGGGTGATCCTGTCTCAAGCGATCCGTCAAAAGCTCCAACTCCACCGACGCGCGCAGGCCGCGCCCGAGCCCTTAGAGGAGGATAAGGCGAGGCTCCTACTGGGAGAAAGGACGGTGAGTCTTTTAAAAGTAAAAAGATTTTTATTTTGCCAGTATTGAGATCATAAATTAACCTTAAATTAACAGATAAACTGACAAAATCGGTCTCTACTCAGCATGTGCTATGTTTTTATTTGTAGCCCACAAATAATTGAAATGCTAAGTAATACAGGATTCAAATGCCTCGATTTGAATTTTCCTTCTAGTGATTACGAAATTTGGTTGAGTGATTGGTAAAGTTAAAGTGTCAAAAGATACATTAAACAAAAGGTAATAATAAATACCCGATAAATTAATCTTTAATAGATTGGCAAAGTGTTTGTGTAATCTATAACTGTGCCGAAATTATATTTATAGATATAATGACCAAACCCAGATTTCCTGGTAGGTATCGAACCCGCAACCATCCAAACAAAATTTTGCCCACTGCACCAGAGCGGAAATTTCCCTAGTCCTTATTTGTGTTTCGTGTAAAGGGTAAATGTATTCGATGTTTACCCAGTGATGTAATGTTTCTAGGTGGCCGAGAACAAACCTCAGAAGAAGACTACCCCCAGTGTCTTCAAATTTTCCAAATCGTAGTATTAGTTGAACAATAGAATCACGACGGATAGGAGCAAGTAGTATTCGTTCAACAAAGGTATTATAATATGTATGACCGATAGGAGCAATGATGCATCTAGCGGGGCTAGTAAATACGTCCTAGACAACGATTTTGATGAGAAACTTAGAATGTGTCATCGAAAGTACTTCATTCTCTTTTTACGCTTTGTTTCACTTGTTTTCCAGTTTTATCTGGACAAAATTTTGTATAAACCTAGCTTGGGCAGGCAGTGTTAACAGAAAAATGACTTAGGTAAGCTTTATTTTTAATATGGTGTAAAAAGGACCTGAGTATTTTCGTATTGGTTTTCCCTATTAGTAGTCAGTTATTATGAAGTTACTTTTTCAGAGTGCAATAGTTTACGATTAGGATTTTTTAAGTTTGTTATATTTTTTCGAGAGATTTTTAATTTTTTGTTATGTTAGTTAATTTTAGTTTTTGTTCCTTTTGAATAGACGCATTATAATTAGTATATGCACTGCTCTATTATACGCACTATAACATTATGGATTGGTATTATCCCTCTTGTAAACCATTCTCAAAAAGCTGTTTTTAAGGGTTGTTTTGTTTTTCTACCATTTAAGCTACATTATACATTATACATATGCGTCTTTGAAAAAGGAATGCGTTCTATGCTCGGCTGTATGTATGTTTTTTTTTATGGATGGTCGTAGATTTCATCTCAATTATGGACCGATTTTGAAAATTATTTCGCTACTATGCAAATAATGATTCCGAGGTGGTCCCGTTATTATTTACGAGGGGTTAGTATTTGTCTCCCAAAACATAAAACCAGTGTAAAACTAAGGTTGAAAAAGTTGGTTTTTCAAAATCATTATCATTATCAAACAATCATTATTATATTTAATGATTTGGAGGGGGGGAAAATGGAGGGTTATATTCGGCTGTGTGCTCGCCGATATCTTCGGCAATTGTGGGTCTGATTGCTTCTTTTTGTTTTGTATGGAAAACGATCCTGGGGTCTATATACATTTTATTCTCGAGGGATTAGTATTTGTCCCGCAGGACTAAAAAAGAAGCGTTTTTTAATCGTGCGGGACAATTGAATCAAATGAAATTTGTTAAATATTTATATGGTAAGTAAGTTATTGAATCGTGAGTTAGCTGTTGTGTAAGAAAGACTTCGAAAGACATTGTGATTGATTGTCTATTTGTGTGTGATTATCATTATCTTAGAGGGGCTGGCTGCGCTAAATGGTTTATAGACATTTCTCTTGAATCACTCTATCTATTTAAAAAAACAGCATCAAAATCCGTTGCGTAGTTTTAAAGATCTAAGCATAAATAGGGACGGAAAGACAGCGGGAAGCGACTTTGTTTTATACTATGTAGTAATATACATTTGGCTCTTTAGGTTTCCCATATAGTCAGGCATGTATTTCTGCCATATCAAAAGTAGAAACACATCCGCCCTTCTTAATTTTTCGACTAAAATCTTGTCCTCTTTCGCTCCTTGATTCCGAAAAGGTCTTATAGCGACGTCCTTAGTTTATAAATAGGTATACACGTATATATGTATGTCCCAAACGTGGCAAAAACAGTATATGACCTACTGCGATCTATAAACCGATTTAAAATTATTTAATTCCTCCATGAAATGTGATTCCAATTCGTCTAATTATATTCATTACCTACTTTACTCGTATGATGTATGTAAACAATTTAAAATTATGGTCTGCTTCCTTACTATCATTGTTAAAAGACTTATAGATATGCAATATTCTCAATTCAATTAATTGAAATGAAAATGTATTTTTTAGCTTTAGATAGCACAAAAAGTATACGCTGTGAAATGTATTTTTGACATAGTATTAATATATTTTGTTTATAAGCGAAACTGTATGATTCCCGCTATTTTTGTAAGAGCATCGTGTATTTTAAGCCATTAGGTATTTAATTGATCTGTGTAATAAAGACTTCAATTACTCCACTATCTTTGAATATTTTCATCTAAATTTAGTTACCTCTATTTTTAAACGTTCGTATTTAATACTCTTGCCTCACGTGGAATTTTCCCCTTGAATCATAAAATAGCAGTTATTTTAATTGTAATAGGATAACCAGTAAGTATTGTATCACCATTTAATATGAAATTGACTGTAGTAGTAAGTCGCAAGCTACAAGCTATAATTCTAGGAGAACCAGCTGTTCTTCATACAAAAACAATCTCAACGTAAATAAATGTGTCACCGTCCTTCAGAATCTACTGAAATCGCCTTCAGAAATACGCGTTACAACACTACTCGTCATTTACCGAGAAAAGCGATCGTAAAGGGACGATTTTCCGAAGTATTTTCACGGGGTTACCTCACCGGCCGCGAGTATCGAGACTCCGTCAGCGAGACTCAGTGCATCGCCGACCTCTGTGGACGGCGGACGTATCGCGCTTCGAACTCGCATGCCGAACGAATCATGAGGACGAATTATATAATCCTATAGTTTACGAGTATTACAGTGTCGTGAGTGTAAA
Source organism: Eupithecia abbreviata (assembly GCA_943735965.1). Taxonomy (NCBI): domain Eukaryota; kingdom Metazoa; phylum Arthropoda; class Insecta; order Lepidoptera; family Geometridae; genus Eupithecia; species Eupithecia abbreviata. The sequence goes on from OX030978.1 coordinate 13,024,004, forward strand.
TATTAACAATGGCGTCAGTTTTTGTGTTAGCGTGCCTGTGCGCCGGGGCACTAGCGTTCAATGTGGACATACCCTCGAGGGTAGTTTATAAGGGTAACCAGAATTCGATGTTTGGATTTACTGTGCAGGCGCATGTGGATAATGGCAGGAAAATGTAAGTACTACTCGACTAATATTTCTTTTATTTTTTATCTGAAATTTCATCCCCTAAAATTTCATTTTATCCCCCAGAGAATTGTTCCATACTGTAGAATGAAGTAGTAGTATGCAAATTAGTCTGGTTTTGGTAGTGTCTGGTTTTCCTTGGGATCTTGTTTATTTTATTGAGAACAATTTGTGTGTAGTGATCTAACAGTCTCATTTAGCGATGTGTGGTTGATTTGTTTAGCGCGGAGGCGCCGCGGCGCCGACGCTGATATTAATTTTAAACGCGCCGCTTTTACGAATACGTAATTTTATTTCGAAATGTCTGCCAAACTAAATTTGAATGACTTTTGGCTCCCATTCACTAACTTTTATATACCTGGACTCAAAGGACCGGAATATGCAGAAGTGTAACCAGGTGTACAGGAAAATGTATATAACTCAAAGTGTCTATTAGTAATAACTAGAATCTTATCTACAATTTCTTCTATATCATGAATCACTAATCTACAGGTAAAAGACCGTGAATCAAATTTCGCTCTACTTCTTACCTCATTCGAATACAACTCGCTAACCTTTCTATACCAGTAGTAATGTATTCTGCGAGCTGCGAGCGATGTTGTTCCGTTCAAGATCGCCTATCGATGATGTCATCGATCGGGTGAGATTTTTAGCGCTTGCAATAAATGATTCGACTGTTCCTAAGAACAAATATTACTTGACAACAGGCCTTGAGACGTGCGATTATGGACCATGATGATGACTTCTCTCCTTCACAATGTCTGTTTGTCTTGGAATGGTGTACCTACACGTCTGAGCAATGACGATGATCATGTACAATGGGTCAGTGTAGGATTTTCAAAGAACAATGTTTTATGACCAGTTTTTGCAGATTCAACGAATGGAAGCGTTTTCGCGATCTTTTCGATTCTCTTACACTCTATAGTTTAGGCTTAATTACTGACACCAGTAGGTAATTAGCATTTTTTGCTTACTTGTTAATTGTTTTAGCTAAGTGGGAGATATTAATTAATACCTTAATGAGTTATCCCCATGGTTTCGCTCATGTTACAATTCATATTCATAACATTCTCTACTCCGATTATATTTATGAGATATTTTAAGTCAATATAGACATTTTGAATGAAAACTTAACAAAAACTAATAACAATAATAGAAAACCACTAGGTAACAGCAAGGTTATCACTAAAACCAGGGACCAGTTATATCAAGATCTTGATATAACTGGTCCCTGCTAAAACAATAAACACAAACTTGATCAACGCATAATCTCACATGTCGAGCGAAAAATATTTAAATTTGAATTCGAAAACGAAAGAGAGATGAATTAAATGATGAAAGAGAGCTTTCAAAAACTAAACTTTTAAATAAACTTAAATAAAATGAATGTCAATGAACATATTAAAAATCCTCTAAGTCCCTGTAATTAAAATATTGATTCATGGAATAACAATAGCATTTACCTAGAAGCCATTTTTTTAGTTGAATACTGAATAAGTTTCTAGATAGGGATACCAATGTCGTTGATATTTTCCACCAAAAGTAAAAACAATCTAGGTTAAAAAAAATATCGTAGTAGTTGTAGCTTTTATAATAATAGAATCGAACCTGTAGTTTCGTACCCTTTTCTCACAAAATAAGATGATCCAAATTTATTGCATTTTGATATTAGTAAAGGATGACATGATGCACTTTAAGCATTATTCTATTCACATCGGTTTGTTTATCTCTACCCTTTGCATTTAAGCACTCCTTTACAAAGTTAATGCACAACTGCCGGGACGCATGATTAACGAGCACGTAACTCATTTAACTCATTATGATGCGCGATTGGTTACGTATTAAAAAAAACCCTCACTCAAAACTTAATTAACTTTGAATAACTGTATCTATTTGAATACATGTTAATATTACAATATGTTTTGAATAGGTAAAGTTACGCTAAAATTGCATTGTCCAAAAGCCTACCGCATGCTGCGCGCGCCCCAAGTTGTAAGTTTTTCTATATGATGCGTGGTGCGCCCCTTTTTTATCATAGTTGACTTTGAACTCTAGTTTATTATCTCTGACACCCCATCCTATAGACAATAACGCAAATTTAATTTCGGTGAACCGGAAACAGTGCAGCATATGTTGTGCACATGCGCGTGGCAGACCAGCGACGCCTTTTTACTTTTTTTTATAAACCTTTTTTAAAAGCGGCTATTTTAGTAGCGTGTGCGAGCTTCCGGTGATTTATGATTACACTCGCTTGCATGGAGATTGGGCTATTTAGCTTTATGTCATTAGACGTCCCCAACAAGTGGGGCCCTATAGTCTATCCCACTAATGGGAGTGTATGGAAGATAAATAATGTTCGGTGCATGTGTGGTGCGCAGACGCATTATTGATTACTGATTGACGACTTGAAATGTTTTCATGGTGAAGTTGATGGATAGTTGTTGTGAGAAAAAGTGATTTTTGATTTATGTTTCTATCCGTCTTCGTAGAAATTTTCTAACGTTTATGTTTATTTTGAGGATGATAAAGACTGCATTAAAAGCACACAGGTTGGATGATGGGTGTTTGTTACTCCTTCGTCGCACGTCAAAACAACTGAATTTTTACAAAGCTTAGTTCTTAGAGTACAGCTTTGACTAGACTTTCTACTCGTGATAAATACAAAGTCTGCATGCCGAATTCACGTACTGCTTTGATGCGCAAGAGTATCTTCTGCATGGCCCCTTCTATTTACAATAAACTGCCAAAATCACTGAGAGAACTACCTCTCACACTGTTTCGGAGAAAGATAAAAGCCACTTTGGAAGCTAAATGCTACTTATACATTAAATGATTTCATGACTGACACACATTTTTTAGATTTAAGCAAATTACATCTCTAGCTTTTCATTATGTAACAGTTTTATTTAAATTTATTAATTATTATATTCGATTTATTTACTAAGTATATGCAAATTTAAATTAAGTGACAATTATTGTAACCAGGTTTTGCACGCCACAAAGGTAGAAATACATTGTGTCTTATTTAAACATACACCACCTATGTACCCTATTTACATGTATTTGATGCAATAAATATTAACTTTACTTTACTAGAAGTTCACCTAACAGGATCTAGGTTCCTACTATCTACTTTTACGTAGGCTTTATCCAATCCATATCTATCCTTCTTACACGAACCGTTAATCCAGTACATACTCGTACTCAAGTCTGTAACTATGTAAGGATGACTGTAGCTCAGATGAAACAAAAAGCTTCTTTTAAAAACACTGCGTTATCATCCGACAAGTGATTGGTGTAGAGTCGATAACCCCGACCCGCGTATCAGCGCATATTTCTCTGGTATTTTTAGACAACTGCACTGTCTCTGAGGCGAGAAATGCTTCAATTGGTTTACCATTGGTGCTGATGGGTATCCAACAGGCCTTGGAGACGAAACAGATGCAGACAGAGAAATTTGCAGGTTCTGAATTTGCTAGCTACCTAGTAGGTTCTTATGTTCAGAAGTTTTCATTGAAATATGTACCTACATTGACTATATCTTGAGCGCTTTTTGACTGTTCTAATTCATTTACAAGACAACAGATTTTGTTCTTTGTACTTTCGCTAGTGAGGTAAAAATCCCATAAGGAATCATTATCATCATCATCAGGACAATAAATACCATTGGGTTTTCCGTCATTATTTAGTGAAAAATCCTATGATGATAATGCGTAGGTATTTATGCATCAGCGTCATATTTAAACCCTATTATTATTTATTTGGGTTATCCGGCTATATTATTATCTCGGGGTTTTTGGGTGCATAAAATATAGTTTCCGACCAAGGTAACAATAATAATTAATTTTAAGCCTAGCTTATCACAAGGAAATTGTATTATTCGCGAAGCTACAAAAATATGTACCTACCTATAACTTGTTTCTGATAATAAATGTACCATGTGTGCGTTTTGATTTGATTTGATTTTAGATTTAATTACCTACTCTACCTACCAAATTCGTTATTATCGTACCTACATTGTTTTTTTTTAAATTACTGGCCTAATCAAGCAGAACATAAGCAATTTGTCCAGAATTGGATAATAGAACCCGCACCCTCAGCGCCCAGCCATTAATGTGCCTCAGATCAGGGAAAAGTTCAGTTCAGTTATTTATTAATTCAGAGTCAGAATATTCTTATATATTCGCTTATGTTATGTTGTATGTATTATGTTATATTTGTTCACTAGTGAACGTCGATAACTTGCTAGATAACTTCTGTGAACTTCTCTTAAGGGGCAAAAATCTTTAAAAGCAAAAAATGACAAAACATTTTTAGACCTCACAGGACATGGTGAATGGTTATCTGAAGTTTGTAGGTTATAGGTATCATAGTACAAACGATAAAAATATTAAAATCAAGAATATACCTAATCAGTTGATTTACGTTTCCAATAGCGTTGGAATTGAAGAATATATAAGAGGTACCTATGGATTTAAAAGGTGTGTTACGCGTTGTTGAGAATAATTGTCAACGTCTATCATTTTAGTCGCTACAAACATTTACAATGTAGACTACAATTACAAAGTTCTGCTCTGTTTGTGGCTATAGATGATGCTGTGTGAACTGTCCAGCATAATTTATTTATTTAGTTATAATACCCACGAACACTACTTAGCTTATGAATCTGAAACACGAGTGCCATTACAGCGTTAAAAATAAGCACATATCAACGTATATTGTATCGCATAACTCTAGATGGGTCGGTCAAATCACTAGACGAATTTATCATTTTACCGCTTACTGAATAATAATAATAAAATTACAAACTATGTAACAATATCGTTAAAATATTTTCTGGAACCATAAAACGTGATATCTGTGAGTATTGCCGGTTAGATTGAGCCATGGGCATCATCATAGGGCTTTGTGGGTATCATTCTCGCAATAAACGATCTAATCCATGTTTTTAAATCCCATCACCAATACTTCGTATGCCTACCAAATATTAGGATGGATTATGTTAGTTATAAATTCTGTTACCTACGTAGGTAATACTACAGATTAACTTTAAAGTACAAACTTAATACCAGAGAGCGTGCAATAACTTCACTAGAAATAGAGAGTACCTATAATAACTAGTAAACAATGAAAGAGCACGGCTCTGCTCACAATAAAATACAATGCTTACAAATACGCTATAATGCACATCAATACGGCGACAATAACAACTTATGTACATATGCACAAAGGGCGGCCTTATCGCTATGAGTGATTTATTCCAGGCAACCTTTGGATGGATACGTCACGTAGTATTGGATTAAACAAAACTATTACTAAACTTATGGATTTATTAAATTAGAAACGGTCCAATCGTTTCAGAACTAACAAAACAGGTAATTATTAATTTAATAGTCCATCAATTTATTAAACCTCTCGACTCTGGGATATATAGATTGCGCGCCTTGTGCTGCGCAAGAGTCGACACTTGTTCATTCAGGGCGCAGACAGCTGGTGCGCTGGCACCTGCGCGTGGCCCACGAATACTGATGAGGGCGAGCATGGGGAAGCAGCATGAGGCCCTTTGCATCAAAACTTTGCATCAAACCTTTGCATCAAACTTTTGCATCAAATCTTTGCATCAAGCCCTTGCTTCAAACTTGTGCTCGACTCTACCTTATGTCATCGATTTTGAAGTTTGAAAATCGATACCTACTGTTGTCAGATCATCGTTTACCGCATAATAGACTAGGTATTACCTAATTCAGTAGACTTTATTTCATCTAAAGTAGTCTTAGTCTTAATCCAGTTTGTTTTTATGTTCGTTCTATTCAGTATGTATTGTAAAAAGTAGAGTAAGAGCAATATTTTATTATTATTAGGTATGTACCGATCTAATTTTTAGTGTCTGTTGGTATATATAGGCCATACATAATGATATGATTTCAATAATAAAACACTGTTATTAGTATTACTGACGTTTATATAACAATTTCTGGACAAACGCAGACACAAAGTTCGGCAGATATGTCGAAGACGTGCGCGGCCGCATCGGTGACCTCATTGCGGCGCCCGACCTCCGTCTCTGTTTACTTTATAGCTATTGTATGTACTTCGTGTGATTGCCAATATGTAGCAGTCTGGTTAAATACAGATTGCCCAATAATTACTTACGCTTGGAAATTTCTCCGAATGCTTACGAAGAAAACCCGCAACTATTATTAAAACTTTGTGGAAGCTTGAAAATTTAGTTTGAAAGTTTCTTACCCGACGAGACTAAACCTTAACCCTGAACCTAATCCCTGCCCAATGTCATGTATTGCACTTTAGGGTTCTTGTGTTAACCACGATAGCTTGAAAAAAATTATACGTAACACCTATACATATGTTTTCTATATTTTGAGATACTGTTTTTACTCATCAAAAAGAGATCGATTAAACCTTATACGATTATGGTGAACAACCGAAATAAATGATTTGAATTTGAATTATACCTAAAGCTGATTGCAATATTCACTGAAAACCCTTCGTGGTGCCGCCGGTTTTATACGCATTGGTGGCAATTTTTGTACGCATGGTTATCAATTGGTCAATTTTATTCTAGCACACGTGCATCATTCTTGTTTTTATTTCACATAACCACTAAGTACCTACCAGCTACCACATCCTAAGTAGTTTTTCTAGTAAGTGAAAAGATTCAATTACCTTTAGTAGGAATCTTGACTGGTGTAACTTTCATTCTTAAATTCACAGAAGTTGAACTCTAGACCTTGGGCCGAAGGAATAGCGTTTACATTGTTGTAAATTGGAGCCACATTAGCTGTCCGCTTAAATTCATCACTTGTCTAATTGTCGAATTATTCGCAACTGGACTAATCGAGATGACCTTGCCACTTGTTTTGTGTATAATCAATTTTGAATGCCGGTTTTTGCTATTATTATCTTGCGACGAACTTGATGCAACCGCTGCAGGGGTAAACGTGTTCTTGAGTGGAGATCACAACTCGGTAAACGTAGTGTAGGACGAATGTGGAATTACGCTAAAACCACCCATCCTATAATTTACATTTGAAAGCCATTTCAATGGTTTCGAAAGCTTTTTTGATGGCTTTCGCCATACAATTGCAAATAACGAAGGCCATTCAAAGTGCTTTTAATTGTTACTATATTAACAGATTGGTGATTTTAGCGTTATTTAACAGCAGGTTGGATGACAACCTGCGAAATATTGCAGGCAGATGCTGCCTATGTCCAGCTGTGGACTAGCATAAGTAAGCTGATGATGATGGTGCAATTTACCGTTATCTATATTGCATAATTAAGCATGTAGGTAAGATTCCTAATTATTCGTAAGGGCCACCCACACTACAATTTAATACCTATTAGATTAGACGAATTACCACCTTATCATGTTTAATTCAGGTCACATTCCCATTCTATAATTCAAAATAGACTATAAATAAAAAAAATGATTAACTGTGTATGCAAGTAACGAGAACTTGATGAGTCGAGTCAGTTTTTACCCACTACGTCAACAATGTAACCAGGTCATGACCAGTCAAAGTATCTTTCCGTAAATTTGATGACTGCAAGTTCTGAGAAGGTGTGGGTTAAGTCCCTATATTGAGCATTGCTCTCCTTGACCTGAAAGCAGTTTAAAAAATAAAACTGACTATGTACCTACTATATGTGTATATAGAGTCTGCATATTAACTAGTGGATATTCTGTGCTCCAAGGTGATCAGCTAAGGACTCGTCGCGTAGAGTTCCAAGAAACCAGACCTTACAAAGTAATGATTTTTGTATTTGGGAAATCTACTGTATCTGTATCAGGAGGAATGATATGACATTACAATAGATAGACAGATAACTCATTATTATACTCAAAAACAAAATTCTGTGCAGAATTTTGCCAAGTTATTTTACTCAGTACATACAATAAAAACCAAATTAATTACATATATACACTAATATTATAAAAAAGTTTGAATAATTTGAAGGATAGATGTATGGAGGGATGGATGTTAGTTACTTCTTCACGCCAAAACTGCTGAACGGAGCAGGCCAAAAGTGTTTTATTTGCAAACAGTTAGTTCTAGAACTCGAATAAAAATTAGGCTACTTTTTATCCTATGAATCAGTTCTCATGGGAGAACTTTAAAAGGTTTCCATTGAAACAACGCGTGCGAAGCCGCGGGCAGAAAGTAGTATTAGGTTAATATGACGGATAAAAAGATTCTAAAAAGTATTTCAGGTGACTTAAAAACTGGTAGAGCCGTATGCAATTTTATCTAAAGTTACATAACAAGCAAAGCCAAGTGGTTGACTATGCTTTCAACCCTCATAAATTGATTGATCAATGCCCAACAGTAGCATAATTACATTTAAATGATCATTATCGATATCGATTGGAAATTGTAATTTATCTCCATTTAATTTCAACGAAAAAAGGTCCAAATGTCAGAAGTAAAACCACCTCTCTCTCGGAATGAGTTATAACAAAAACGATTCATTCTTTTGCAATAATGCTCTGAATTCGATTTTTACTTTCACTCGATAATCGTTTACACCATTTTAAAGGGAAGCCAGTCACACCCAATACACATGATTACTTAGGTAGGTACAAACAAATTTCCAAACTTTCATAATGGGGAGGTATGTAATTACAATTACCTATAAGATCTGAAAGACTCGATGCGTGTTCGAGTGAGCGAAGGCGGGAGCGTACCTAAGCAGATTTAGGACGATTTTCAGAGAAGAGAAATGCTTTATTTGCCAACTCTCCTGTGAAAGTTGTTAATAGACATTGTTAGCAAGAGGGACATGTAATTCGATCTGAAGATTAAATACATGTAATATAAAAAACATCTTAGGTATACAAAACAAGCATTAATTTAATCAGGGACAAAACGCTTGGAAAGACACATCCAGCGAACTTAATCTCGACGGGGCTACCAACGTCGCTATGCTTAGAAGTTCCTATCGCTACCGCCTGTCTTCATAATCTATCGATAAGTATGCCAAATTTTAGCTCAATCGGTTGCGAATAACTGGTCTAAAATTCAGTTGCAAATTTGTGCCACACATACAGGACAAGTTAATAAAAACTTGTAAAAATATGTACTTACTACGAGGATTCATAACATGTTTTTCTCTACAGCCTACACATTTATCATAAGTTTATATCAAAAAGATTATTCATTGCCACGGGGAAGCATTATGTCATCTCAAAGGTTGAGAGATGACATAAGGATGAGTCAAGGTGAGAAGGTGAGGCACACCTGTACAACTGCTTGCTTAGTTCACGACGACGAGCGACGGCTCAAACACAAATAAAGCAGTTAGGTTCGAGTTTAGCGAATAATAAAAAATATTCAAAAATAACTTGGGAATCAAATGAAAACAGAAATACTTAATCTAATATTTTTAAGGGTTAATGCATGTGCCTGAACTAGGTAAAAAACTTGTTTTTCAAATAACAATGCCTTGTTAAAAACAAGCAGCATCCAGGTCGTATTTAACTCCTTTAATTCTTGCCTGCATCCTCTGCCCTGTCCCTTACAGCCAAGTGTAGCCAACGCGTTAGGGACCTCCAAAATATTTTTGACTTGTTCTTAGCCATCACTCGGTCAAAGCTTCCGCCCCTTGGCCAAGTGTCATGCCCAGTATTTGAATGTCTTTCATAATAACACGGATGATCTTCCTTTGTTTATTCCTTTACAATTATTTTATGGAGTAATTTTTGTTTTTAGTTCATGTTTATTTTATAATTGTTTTTAATTTTTTACACAATTGCATTAGGTTCCCCTGTAAAAATAGTAATAAGTAAGTTATATTAATAAATAAATCATCTACAACTTTGAATCACCACGGTGATCACGAATTGCATCATCAAAGCTTTTCACCGACACCACCATAAATCAGAACCAAAAGTTCTGACCGACCGGACACAAGTGCAGTGTCCACTGACCAACAGGAGGTGATGTGATGGTGCCACACGAGGTGCCGCCGGAGGCTTTGTATGCGCACGCGCAAGCCGGAAGCGACGCTACGCCCGGAAGTCAACGTCACTAATTGATATTTAAATGGGAGACAGTTATTCGTAGAACAGAATGTTTGATGAGGACTTATAAGGTAGTAATTGATCTATTTAGAGGTAGTAAATACGTGTACGGTGAGTAATACGTGTGATCTAGACGATAATTACTGTAATTAGCGTGAGAAGGCAGGTAGAATGTTCTTATATCTTGTACATAAATAAGTTCTGTAGCAGATAAGCTTCATGTGATTTATAGGTAGATACTTTGTTCCGTGATTCTTCTAGTAGGTAAAGTCTACATACACATTTCGGAAATAATTGATTTGTACCTTGGAGTATATTAAACTGAGACCACCTATTACAAGCGGTAGCCTACTACCGCTTGTAATAGGTGGTCTCAGTTTAGTATAGAAAATATTTTTTAGTATAGAATTATGACGAAAGCATAGAAAGAAAGTTACAATCAATTAATCAAGACACAAATTAGAACAATTACAATTGCAACAACTGAGCTGTTGCTAACAATACAGGTAGCTCAACTGTTCTATATCAATACCAGTCGGAAGCGTCCCCAAAACGCTGGCTGCATTGCTGTATGGCAATGATGATGCTGCGCCAGAAATTAAAGATAGAATCAAACTGACACTTAGATAATATGGGTTCAAGAGGTTCAAGACCGCGGCAGATTCAATTTATTTATACACAAGTCCAGCGCTAATAGAATTGCGATAACTCTTATCTCTGCAACTGAGATAATTATCTAGATAATGAAGTACCTACTGCAGGGTACAAGATTTATGGTGGATCGTCTTCCATACTGTGATTGGATATATAGCGAACTCCACTTAAATGTCTAAAAAAACGCAGCAAATCAGTGATTTTGCGACTAAAATAACTAATTTGCTACTCTTTATAGTCATAACATCAATGAAATTATAAACTTTTATAGGCATTTTTGTTTTGTGTTTTAAACGAATTCCACAGGAAGTGGTTTCCGTTGATTATTATCAAATGTGCGAAAGATAAGCAATAGTTAGTAAAAATACCTTCACCGGAAAAACGTAGGCAGAGTGCCTATTACCTACCTATAATACAAACATAGGAGGCTATCATTTCAAATAAGCACTTATAGGCAAGAACCATAGAGAACTAGCTCGTGCCCACGGCTTCGTACTTCCCTTTTCGGGACAAGAAGCCCGTCCGTCAGGATATCGTCTTCCTCCCTGCCAAATTTAATTCTGACTTGTTCATCCGTTTAGACGTAAAAAGGTTACAGCAAGACATACAGACGGAATCACTTAAGGTTTCATATAATTTTATTAAAAGTAGCTTCTTCCCGCAGTTTCGCACGCGTTTTAATAAAAAAGTAGAGATAGTAGAATAAAACATTTTTATAGAAACGTGGTGTAAATATTATAGTATAGAATGTAAATATGATACCATGTAGTAGATATTGTAAACAAAGCGGCACCTGGCCGCAGACACAGACATGTCCCAGGTAAGCAAATAAGTGAATCACCTGTGGACATGGCATGTGCAGCGAGCGGAGGAGTCACGCGAGTCGCGGGTATTTTGTATGAATCACTATAAATCATACAATATCGATAGGGTTATTACTTAGGTGATTAGGGTGGGTCTGGTTAGATCGATCTGCTTCGTTTTTCGGTAGGTTATTGTTTTTATTTGTTTCATTTTCTAAGTAGTTACTATGCAATAGTCACTATCTTAGAATCAACGAATAGTCAATCTTAGAATCAACCTGTAGCGATAAGTGTAATAATTATTGTTAACCTTATACATATATTTGAGTACAACGTAGTGGGCTATATTTTTGTAAATTTATTGTATAACTTTTATTCTTCTAAGTTTAAAATATAGTTTTTTAGTTGGGCCTGTACTTAATAAATAAATAAGATAACACAAGCTCTGCTTAGTATGGTTGGTATGTTTCTAGATTATGCTGTGTGAATTGTTCAGATATATTTATTTAAAACAATAGATTTTTTTTATGTTTGTTTTTTTAATTATTTTGTTTTGATTGTTTCTTACACCTTCATGATAAAGAGATCGTAGAAGTAGTCTGAAATATTAATAGAAGGACTTGAACAAAACTCGCAAAAACTGCACGAATGCCTTCACAATGCCACACATCTTATCTCCATAGATTACCCAGATAGTTACCCCAACATGATGGATGTTCACAACTACCTTGATAATTATTATAAAGGTTCAAAAATAATTAACCGGTCATAAAACGTCGCCTCAAGCGCCATATGGCTGCATGGCCAGCGTGGGCCGTCATTACTTAGTACTGCTCCATCATCTATGGCGGTGACGTCATCGCCCATTCACAAACAGGCTGTAGGTACAGGGTTGTACAGTCAGCGCCAAATTCATATGAGCGTGTAGAGTAGTCAAAATGATCTGATAAACATAAAAGCAATTTGATATACGCAAAGCAGTTCGAATCATCATTATTGTTGTAAGCACCTAAGCACTGAAGGTGTTCAAAATATCTTACTACTCATTGTTTTATATTTTTATATATACATATATGAGCAGTCAGGGTGTACAAAATGATGTATAGGTATTAGCAAACAAAGCTCTCAAAAACAATAATTATTTTAATTCAATTCATATTTCTCAAGACTACCGACTATCTGTATTAAATTTTTTGTTTCTTTTAAACTTTATTTTTTCTGCATGGATTTGACATTAAATTGAGGCACTTCTTACCAGGTAATCATATTGGTTCCCACGATACAGGCCCGGCCTAGTGTGGGAATCATTAGCACTTTCGTTAATTAATTCTCTCTACTTAAACCATACCAAATCTGTATTAACTTTAGTTCTGTTTAGATGTAGTAATAAACATATTTTTCATTTAATTTACTCTAGACGCTCATATCAATTTGATGCTGACTGTACCCAGGTTGTACTAACGCTGTTCGCACTGCATTTGGTGCTAGTGATTGTGAATGGTAAACATAGCTTTGTTTTGACGTTGGGAATGCTTTTATGGAGTGTTGCTGTGTTTCTGAGTAGTGTATCTAATCTAGAGCTTGGATGATTGTTTTATGGTTTATATAAGGAGGTTCAACTTCCTATAACGGTTGTGATGAAACTCGGCCCCAGCTTTAGAGGAAGATTTCACAATTTTCAAACTAGCAAGTTTGTCTTGTGTCTATCAAGGGTTTCGTAAAAGTTAAAACGTAGAGGACTATGCTTAGAGTCCGTTTATACTTTTTAATACTCTATATACATATATTTTTCTGACGTAACTAGGTAGTTAGGTACGTACGTCAGAAAATTTAACCATTTACACCCACCATTTAAATTTACCAGGGACATAGTAAGTTAAGTGCCTACATACAACCGTAGGCCGTATCTCAGAGTTGACCATTGTTGTGAACCTAACGTACACATTTCTTCAATCTTTCAACATATTCCATCAACAAATGTTATTATATCCTATAGCCTACAGAAAACAATCTACAGGCTGTACATTCTCTACAATTTCATATGTCCTCCTTCCATGATGCATTCGAGCCACTCCTCACGTTCTCGCACGTGACTTCCCCTTCTGCCAGTTGATTCATCTTCACTTCGCACCTTCCTTCACAGAATCACGATTATGAATGCAGTCATTGGATATTGCGGTCGTGATGCATTGTGTTATGAATACGCAGACTCTATTCGATTGATGATTTGAATTAAATTCTGGGTACAGGTAACATCATTGGTACAGATAGGATCCGCAATCGGTTTTCTCTTGTTAGGTTTAAAGACAATTTTTACTACTACACTCCCTAGTACCTCCTTACCTAATCATTTCGCTGCTTTGCTATTAATCAACGTATTTATTTTTTGTTTGGTACCTACGAGTATATGCACAACTATGAAGTTCCCTATTTATTGACAGGTGAGAGAATCAAGACTAAATGTCAGAATTAAGTATAGACACAGTAACTTTTGACAGACAGGTATTCGAATCTGTTAAATTGGAAAATGTGGGTAGATTCTATATGATTTTTTCAGGAAAAAGACTACCTTTGGACCTTTTAAAATATGTATTATAATAAAATTAAGTAGAAGAATATGAATCGCATAAACTTCGGGAGATTTATGCCCAGCACGACAGTGGATATTATCTGGCTACGGGTGATGATGTTGTCGTATTTTATAATATTATTTTATTTATATTACTTTCATATTACCAGTCTCAATCAGCAACAAAGCCTACCTGGCCCCAATTTAATAAACAATCGAATTCTATCGACTCCAAGTCCAAAAACGTTCATGAATGTGTCGTAGGCGCTGCCCACGCGCATGCGACGACGGTGACGTAACGCCATATGGCCGTCGACAACCGTGACCGCAAACTCGAGCCTACACCTTGGAGACTGTTAGCTGTTTGCCAACTAAGAGGTATCCAATAAAAAATGATTTCATCATCATCATGCCTATAGCAGTCCACAGTGGAACATAGGCCTCCCCCAATGAGCGCCATAGCGCCCTGTCTTCAGCTTGCCGCATTTAGCATCTACCTGCGGTCTTTCGCAAAAATGATTTGAAACGGAGTAATTTGGGAAGTTTGTTCACAAATTTTCAACAGTTTAGCTCCTGTTAATAAGATTTCGTGGCGTCTTTTCAATGAACAATTGACCTCGATTTCGACCACCTTAAAATCAGAATTAAAAAGTCCTATGCCATACTGTGAAATGTCCTGTTGTAGTTCCAGAGATTTCTCTCTTTTATACTCGTAATATTATTAAGATTATTTGATCGTGATCTAGGGAGAAACTATTGCGATTACAAATATAGAGTCCAAATAATTCGTAATTTGATAGGATAAATAAGGTTGAAACATCAAAAGGTCCAGTTACATGTCTCCGTATATAAAGTTACTCTATGGTTAAAAGTTAGCTAAGATTTGCCCTTTCATGACGAGCCTTGACTCGTAGTACTCCAGTAATCCCGTGACCACGACAGTGTGTAAACCTGTTGAAACGTCGGGAAAAAAAAGGTAAATAAACGCGATAAATACCCGTTGTATCAATACTTATAATTAAACCTTGACTCGCTTTCACAGCCTGTCAGTATAGGTATACTCTATCGACAACGACAATTTTATAGAAACACGTAGGTGCAGTAGGATATGTCAGTTTTATGAAAGTTTTCTATAGATATTGAGTGTTAAGTCCTTACGTATGAAACAGCATTGATAATTTAATATCCAAAACAATAAAAGGAATGAAAATGACCTAACAGCGATATGCCTACCGCTACCGACCCGGTGGTCTCGCGTCCACTGAAACCTGCGCGTGCGCAACCTGACACCGCCAGCGCCAGTTGTACAGTTCCACCAGTCACCAGCTATTGTTAACCTAAACATAACCTGCAGTTAGGCGAAATAACTGTTATCTTTTGGTGATAGTAAGGTAGTATACCTGGTAGGTTTTGTTTTTGTCTATTGCTTATATACCTACATATGTAATTATTGAAATGAACGCACAGAAAGCCCTGAAATCCGCACAAAGTTCGGCCTAATTCTGCTAACTTCACGGTATACACTAGGTATACTATAACATCGTCGCAGAATAGTCAAGTAGAATCTGTAGAATCCTTAGATCAAAGAAACTCTAGATAATGCGGTGCTAAGTAAAATTAGAGTCAATGTTTATTTATTGATTTAAGATGTAATTTGAATAAAATATGATGCTTGGGTCCTACCTGTAGGCATAAAGAAGGAGTACGAACGTTACCTATACAATTAAAACAAAATTTTCTCAATAAAGTCATTCTCAAAGTCTGTCAGTCGAAAAGGGATACAAGTGATTTGATTTTAGTGTTAATACCCATGATAGTTTCAACATTTTTAACATTTTCTCAATATCATATAGGCACCAAAATGAAAAGCTACTGCAGTTTCAACAAAATCAGTGTAATATAAAAACAGTGGTATCAGTGCACGGGCATCCCTTCCGATAAGACGCTTGGGGTCAGCGACCGGTTATCTCTGTTGACGGATTAATGTTCTACTAGGATGAACTAATTGTTTAACTTATGAGACTGTTTGTCGGCTTATCGGTGCTAGAAGACATTTTGATTTTACTTCCAAGTAACTACAAAAGAAGTGGCAGTGGGCTGGCCTTATCTCACGAAGAACCGACAACCACTGGGGGAAACGTGTTCTCGGGTGGAAACCACGACTCGGAAAATGTAGTATATGACGCCCTGCAACCAGGTGGGATGATAACCTGGGAAAGATTAAAAGGAGATGATGGGCAGGGTGCTATGGAGCTCATTGGGGGATGCCTATGTCCAGCAATGGACAAGCATAGGCTGATGATGATAATGAACTTCAAAAAAGTCAACTATTAAATAAGTACATATACATAGTCGTCTCCTGACAAATTCCGCATGCATTATCAGATTATAATTACTTACTTCAAAAGTTTGTATCTAGTTTTGATGTGCTTAGCTGAAATTTTGCATCAATACAATACAATACAAAAATACTTTATTGTACACCAGATACAAAAGATCAATGTAGGTCAAGACCTGGAATAACATATAGGCTATCCCATAGGATAGAAATAACCTTAACGTTTCGAAGACTACGCAAACCGTAGAAACTCGTTTTCTTTTCTGAAAAACCCTGCTTCCTTCAACATGTTTACTGTTTACCCTTCAGAAGCCACAGATTCTTCTCATCATCAGCCGCTCAGTATGAATGAGTGTATATTCGTACGTAGATACTGCAGAGTATATGGTCCACGTGGGCGGTGCTCACCTCGACACGGATACAAGCTTATTTTAGAATATTACGTACTACGTGAGGAGGTACGAGGAGTCTGCTGAGATGTATTTTGTTTGGATACTGACGTGGTATACAGTTGACCAGACTATTTTTTAAGTTTTTGGGTCAAATACTCGGAATACTAATATTTCATGGGACCATCACAAAAATAAATAAAACCATAGATAAATAAATAAGCTTGGGGCTAGATGATGCTGTGTGGATCGTACACAACATCATCTAGCCCCAAGCTAAGCAAAACTAGACCAGGCTAGAAATAATTCAGATTTTCTGCCGATAAATCTGCAGGTAATAAACTTTAAGTTATTGGTTACTTTATTTTTGCTGGGAGAATATATATGTATTTGCTATACATATATATTCTCCCAGCAAAAATAAAGTAACCAATAACTTAAAGTTCAACGAAGAACAAAACCAACTTAATTTTCCACAAATCACCTTTATTATTCCCAACGGCAAGCAAACTACTTTGTTTTGCATGCAAACGCTCCAAATGGCACTAACCGCAGTTAGCGTCGTGACAACGGGCCGATTAGCACCTTTCACTGATTTACAACGTTAACGGGTCTTGTACGGAACTCTGCACCGCGTTGGTACAGTCAGTGGCAGGTTAACATTAACACCTTGACTCTAAGCGTTAAACAACACAGCCAAATTCTAGGCTGTTTAAGATCTCGTATATTTAAAGTGCGTGCGACTGTAGCGCATTCATGCCAGACTAGCTTCTGCCTGTGGCTTAGCATATTAAAAACTGTTTTAACTGAAAATACTCTCTATAGGCTACATAACATTGGGACGAATTTCAGCACGATCAGCTCAGTAGTTATAACGAGAAGAAGTAAATACCTTTTCGTACGATCCATTCAGTAGTTATGACGAGAAGAAGTAAACACCCATATTAAGTTTTCTCTGTTAACACTTTGACTGTGATTTTTTTTCGACGACTACGATCTTTTTTTTAACCTAAAAAATGTGCTATCGTGCTGCCGCTCTACACAGCGGTTGTGTTGCGGCGCACATGCGTTTCGTTCGAAAAATATTACAGCTGTGCTGAGTCACACAGATCTGTATTTTCTCAGCCGCTGCGCTAGTGTGGATTTACGCGTATTAGTCACTTGTAGAAAACACATACCGTGTGATTTCAGCAGTCAAAGTGTTAAATATTTACTAAGCATAGCTTTTTGCCGTCGACAGTACTTTAAGAAGTATTATTAACATGTTCTAATTATTAGAAAGATGTGAAAAAATCGATCACTTTCTATTTCCTTGTCTTCATTATGCACTTTCCAAAGCTTGTAAAGCAGGTGTGAATGGCTCCATAAGGGCGATCAATCTCTGTTAGTTTAGAAAACAACATGGTTTCTGTTGTCTTTCTCAAAATTTTAGAGAATACTGCATTTTCCCACGACATCTGGCCTGACAGTAAGTGTAGAGCTTGTGTTATAGGAATTCAATGCATTCTATATAATGTATATGTACACCATTAAACAAATCGCAAAAAATAAATAATAGAGCGAAAAGAGATATAAGGTATAGATACAATTATAATTATCCCAGAACGTCCCACTGTTGGGCAAAGGCCGTCTCATGATTACTCCAAGAAAATGAATTGATTAATTATTTATAATGATAGTAATTTTTCTTAATTTTACATTATAGTAAATCCTGTATTGGATTTTTGTTTAGAGAATTTTAGTTCTTAAGGGCTGTGGATTTTATTTTATAAATAAATAAATAAAAGAAATAATATAATATAATAAATAAATAAATAATGCTTAAGAGCTTGTGTTATGGGTACTAGATAACTGATATACATAATACAATATGTTACATACATAGATATTTTTTTTATTATATATATAGAAAACGACCAGAACACCCGAAACAAATATCTGCAGATCGTACACACAATTGTTCCGAGGCGGGAATCGAACCCGCAACCTCCTGCGTCGCAAGCGGACCTTCGCTCACCGCGCCACATCGGTCGTCATCGGTATAATAAAGACATAATACGAGAATAATCAAAAAGTTTCCCTTCAAAATCCAGATTCAAGACATATTTCCCCAGAAATTCCCCTCTTCAAATATTGGTAACCACTTTCCACTGGGTTCATGTAAAAATACTGCTTCAGATTCCCGAAATATCCTCCCAACTCCGGTAGTGTTTCCGCGCCTAAATATAAACGAGATTTGTTAACTGCACCAGTACTTAGGATTATTGCCCTGGGTGAGTGTTATTTCTGTAGAGAGGGTACTTAGTCGAAAAGTGTTGGGCTTGTTTAAGAGCTATGCCGACAAAGTTTTCAAAATAACGCGTAAAATGTTCAGTAGTTAAGTTTAGTAGTAACCTAGTCGCAGGGTAACTATACTCATCATCATCAACTTAAAGTAGTCCACTGCTGGACATAGGCCTCCCCTAATGAGCGCCATAGCACCCTGTCTTCAGCTTGCCGCATCCAGCATCTGCCAGTAGTCCTTCGCAGGTTGTCATCCCAGCTGACCGGAGGGCGTCCAACACTACGTTTGCCGAGTCGCGGTCTCCACTCAAGGACACGTTTGCCCCAGCGGCCGTCGGTTCTTCGCGAAATATGGCCGGCCCACTGCCACTTCAGCTTGGTAATTCTTTGAGCTAAGTCGATAATTATCCTAAGGAAAGGAAGATAAATTGGATGGAATGGGATTAATTTCAAAGTTTAATACAACTATGGTACAGAGGCTATGAGAAACCTACTAAATCTACCAAATCTAGGTAACAATTACATGTTTATTTTACAAAGTATATCTAGTAATAGAATCGTTAACCTTTCGAACTTGTCGTTCCGCTTTATGATAAAACGTAAAAACGAGATAATCTAAATGATTCGATGGCCGCGCGCGCAGGCGATATCGTAATAAAGGGCCAGCACGTGCGCGCGCGCATCCCGCAAGCTCAGGGCAGGTAGGGCTGACACCTGTCAGGGAACTCGTTTTATGTTGAGCGCTTTGGTCAAGGAATAAAGGGGTGAATCAGTGGCTAATGCGTTCCAAAGACAACTGACTCTCGTGAGGTAAGTCGTATCATAGCCAATTTGATGCAAGATCTGACAACCTAGCATGAACTGAACACTCATGCCAAAAGTTTTGTCAAATGAGTATAAATTAATATGGTACTTTTGTCTCCAGTTAATATTATAAATCACCAGTTTATGCTTGTGGCTTTCTATGGAAACGTTTTAACGTTTAGAAATAGAACTATGGGACAATTCCTATGGTTCTATGTATTTCTAAACGTGATTTTTTTATCCCATAAAACCCGTAACCTTTTTATCCCATAAAACCATTTTTATGGGATAAAAAGAAGCCTGAAGATGTTTGATTCCAGGCTTAGAGCTACATCTATGCAACATTCAGCCTAATTCGTTCAGTAGTTTTGGCGTGAAGAAGTAATAAACGTCCATCCATACATCCATCTAAACATCCAAAGGTTCGCATTTAAAATATTAATTTGATTTATGTATATAGACGCCAGGACAACTGCTGCTTCAGGTAGTAACTGGTCTTAATCTTCTCGGTAAAGTCCACTCAAGCTCTAACACATCCATAACTAATGATAAATCCACCAAGCACTGATTGTACAAGACTTTACAAGCTTAATCCTGTCTCTTAAAGCTGTAAACCGGAAGGATGTGACGCAGGAAGGTCGACAGCCCTGGCCGTCGCCGACAGCCGGCAGGGCAGGGCAGGTGTGGACAGATTAATTAAACCAACGAAAACACCGCGAGTCCGTTAGCGGCGCGTAATGAACATATCCTGTGGATATTTCTGGACTAGTTATGGTTTATGGACCGAATCTAGCGGCGATGGGGATAGATGAAAGATCTCGTGATTATAACGAGCGCACGGAGCGCATATTTGGACGAACACTTGCGTCAGAAGGTAGGATCTTTTTAGATGTAGACTCAAAGCATTGCAAGCTCTACATAGGTACAGCAAATTAACTTTATATTTATATCTAGCACTGTCGCAAAAATGATGAACAGTTCCTTATAACCAATACAACTACTACATACCTGTAGCTTTCATGCTGAACCAATTCCTAATTATTTAGCTACAATCCACAATATAGCTATAAATAATAATATAGATACTTTTATGATGATATAATTTACTATAATTATTATAGTTATTAACTTGTCTGACTACATAATATGTAATATTTATTTTTCTTTATTAACTTACTAACCAAAGTTTACGAAAGTCATATTATGTCTCTTAAAGTTGATCAAAGCGACGAAACAAACGAAACGCTTCTGATAACTCAGTAGTTTAGAAAAATCTTGTCTGTCAGCTGCCGTAAAACATGCATACCTAAATCATCTAGGCCAGTAAAGTCATTGTAAACCCACCATAAACTCTTCCTAATCACCGTGTCATAAGCCTTACGCACAAATACCGTGAAGCCTCTATAACTCTATGGATCACAGCCTTATGGCGCGCTCCTCAAAGCCCACCGGGTGGTCCGGCTATAGTCCACCATAAACAAAGCCTTGCTATAAATTTCCATACTTAGGAGTAACTAAGAAGAGGGTGAGTGGTAGACTAGTGTACCTAGGGGTGACGCGCTAATTCTTATTAAAAAATCCTGACTGGATCATTTACTGGATCCTACTAAATGAACTAAAGTGGAACCCGTACTGACCAAGCAAGTCCTAGCATTGTGGCGATCTTTGGGGAAGACCTTTTTCATCTTCCGGGTAAGATAATGACTAGGTTTTTGTGAGGACGTACGCGCTTTCACACTTACCTTGTCTGAGGTATAGTTTGAACGAAACCGCTGTACCGCTCCTTAGGAAAGTGCGGCGAGGTGGGGGGCGAGGAAAAACGAGCAAGAGTACGCGTTGACGGCAGACTGATGGATTGGAGCGGCCGATATTTCCCCCCCCGTCTCGCCGCTCGCATACCTCAGGCGCGGTACAGCGGTTTCGGACAAACTATAGTACCTACTCGTATGTAGCCGCATTTTATTTTAGTTGAACCAATTTATTATGATCTCTTTCGCATATGAATGCACCCCAGAATAACCTATAGCCTACGGATCAGAAGTCGGAATACCTCTCACTATGCACATAGCTCTTCCCTCTCTCATTTGTTATATTTCTTTGACAGACTTATTGGTTTTCAATGAATGCTTGTTCGTTGTATAAATACGTATTAACATTTACTTTGCATGCCCTTGTTCATGTCGTTGGAATTTAAAAAAAAATATTCTCTTATCAAGATGGAATGACGATAATGTATTCAGTATGTCCGGAGATGTCTATATTGGAGGTCTTTGAATACGTTATCTCTATTTTTACTACTATAATAGTATGGCCTACGAGGTATTTAACACTTTGACTGCGAGATTTTTTCGACGACTGGGATCTTTTTTTTAACCTAAAAAATTCGTGCTGCCGCTCTACACAGCGGTTGTGTTGCGGCGCACATGCGTTTCGTTCGAAAAATATTACGGCTGTGCTGAGTCACACAGATCTGTATTTTCTCAATCGCTGCGCTAGTGTGGATTTACGCATATTAGTCACTTGTAGAAAACACATACCGTGTGATTTCAGCAGTCAAAGTGTTAAACACTTTGGATCACTCAAGCTAGGGCCGAAATTTCTAAATTAATCGCTTCATCCTAACAATGTCAATCGTCACTAAATGACACAATTTTCCTTTGATGAAAGAAACTATAGCATGAGGGACGCGTGTCAAAAGAGTGCAAATAGCACCGCACACACTATCTAGTATAGACTAATCTAGAGTTTTCATTTATTTCGATTCTGTGACGGTACTGTTATCATAGTAAAGCGATTGTTTAGCAGAATCCGACTACTTAGTACTTATACCTTTATAAAGATCGAGAAACAGTTTATTGACAAACCCTGATACAGCACAGAATATAAATTTGTAGGTAAATAAACAATATATTAAACATAGTACGTACCTATACAATACAATATTAACTAAAAGAAAACATTTGTAAAAGCGAACTAGAATTTACAAACATAGCTTACTTACTAACGCTTTTTTGATAGTATAGGTAATCTTTATTGGTAGCTCCATATAGGTAGGTAAATGACATTTTATACAAATTATTTGGCTCTGAATCAAAGGCTCGCTAGTTACGCTCTTACAATATTAACAACGCAAGCCTTTCTTTGCCACAAAACCTCTTGGTATTCGGCCAACCGCCACTTTCAATTGGTAATCTTAAGGTCATCTGCACACCCACGACGCCGCTGATATTTCAATTATGTCGTTAGTGTACACTCCTACGCATATTTCTTATTGGTTGGAAGAATCCGGTGATAGGAGAAGATCGAATTTTGAAGTTGAAAGCGATCAAAGATTGATAGATTTTTATGAAGGTTTTTTACCAAAAATGTTGGTTCTTAAAACAGCGAAGTCTATTCAAAAGAGCAGAGTCGTTTATAGTCATAGTCGTAAAAATAATAATTCAGTATATTTTCCAATAAAACTAAACAAAGGACAATTTCAACAGCTTTAACAACTTCGTATCCGATTCCACATTACTATGTTTTGCGCGCGTAAACGGTCTATAACAAATAAGGTTAGATCGAACATAGCTTTTAGACTGCAATTACTAGAAAAACATTAGGAATTGCATCATAATTTCAATTATTGTTATTATAGACTACGACTAGAGAGAAAGAGAGAGTAGATAGGACTGTAGAATAAAAATGGCATTTAGATATATGCTTTGATCCAGGAGTGAATTGAAATGTTGACGATGATTAAGAGAGATTAGTGGAAAAGACAGAAAACAATTCATCTTACTAGAGATATTAAATAGACACTGAGTCTATTTAATATCTCTAGTAAGATGAATTGTGTTCATACTACTATCTGTGAAACCTATTAATTGGTCGTACTTATGTTTACACATTTTTGTTTGTTTTGTTAGGTTTAGCCTTATAAGTTTTCCTAAAATAATTAATAATAAATAAATAACCCAACTGAGTAGGTGATGTACCGCCTTCGCAAAACCTCGAGGGTCATATTAAAATGTTCCTAAGCCGCTCTCTCCGTGATTTGCATTACGACTAGGGCTGGCTGAGTTTTAAAATAACGCTGTTGCCCAACATTTTATGAAATATAAATTAATGACACATATATTATTAGATCAGAATCAGGCCTTATAACTAAATCTATCCATTTCATATGTATATGAAATTTTGCAAAGACAATCGTTCTAACCAACAATGCCTTGTACTATCGTATTTTGATCCTTACTCCTTTGTTACGATATAAATCCGGTTGCCTAGATCGTGTGGCTATTTATGGCACATAATTGAACAGCTGCGATCACCAATTTGTACAGTCAAAACACTCGTAGCCAGCCCTAAAGAGCCGAGAAGCCTCGTTGCGCAACGCCACGCGATACCGTGCGCCCGCGCATGTCATTGTTTTGATCTTCGATTGTTTGAATGCGTGTGTTTATTAGAGTAATTCTGTGGGAACGATACTATTTTATTGATGCTCTGTGATTGCTTCGATGACTTGATGAGATAGGCGTGTCTCTGCCTACGTGGCAATCGTGTGTTGAAACAAATGGACATGATCTATGGTTCGTGGGATGGAATTTGATCAATCAGCCATCATAAAGATACACGAGAAATGCTTTATAGGGCCTTAGGGTCTGTAAATTAGCATTTTTTTGTGTTTTTTTATATAAAAATTAGTAGCTTAAAGAAAACTGTCAGGCTGGAACAGGGGCGGAAGCACGAATGGATTTTTGTCAGCATCAAAGCAAATGTTAGCCATACGTCATATCAAACACAAAAAAACCGCTGTCTGTACAAACCGCATGGTTGTCCGTCATCATCAGACATCAGTCATCGCCTACTATCGCTTCCACATTACCCGAATCACAGAACACCTTGACTCGCAGGCTTGCACGGGCTGACAAATCTAACTAAAGAAAGATGACTGCCAATTTGTGTGTGGTAGATATCTATAGGTACTGACATCTTGATGCTAGCTAGGCTTGAGCCACAACGTATCGCGGAAGCTTAGGCCCACATGCCGCACCCTCTCGCTTTGCTGATTGTCTGAATGAGATGATTGTCCTCCGTCGCCACCACGAGAATAGCTCGACGCACGCGAATTGTGAATAAACTTCGCGAAATGCGCGTGGCTAGATTTGGAATCAGAGATTATGTAAAGGTTGTTCGTTTTAGGTCTCTGAAGTTAGCAATTTTGATATAAGTTCAGAAATAGCGACGAAGAAAGGGTACAACCAATCAAAGGTTAAGGAACTCATATCTATTCGTAAAAGCTATTGTAAAGGAAAGGAAGTTTCAAGGAACTCTGTGATTAAAGTGTCAGGGAAGACCACACGGTTTAATATAAGGAAGCCAAACATAGGAGGGGTCGAACGATATAACCTCAGTCAATGTTTGGTTATCCGTAACCGCACGCCGTTAACTTGCGTTTAGGGCGGTGACACGATCATGTTTACAGATGGGATCAAAAAACTTTAATTTGTGTACTTAGGTAAAGCTGAATAGGTAATTACTCGGTACCTTAAGCTGCATTTATTTTCGGTAAACCGGTAAATCGTAAACCGAATGTAAGCCTATTTTGATATTTTTCAAAAGATATAAGGGCAGCGCAAACGTTTATGCTAAGAGATCTAGATCTGAACAGCTCTGATAACCAATACTATGAGTGAGATCACCGTGTCTCTACAGGACGATATGAAGGCAGTGGCAATGTTAACATACTCCCGCGAGACAAACGCTCACGTGGCGGCCGGTGGTCCCCAGACGAAACATCTTCCCAGATGTCTCAATGTTCATTGTTACAAGAACAAAATACAGCGCCTTTTTGTTCGTGCACATGTTTCTAAAACGGCACGAATCATGCAAAGCGACTGGCATCGCAACATGACAACAATGACGACAGTTTAGCGATGCAAGCATGACATTTATGCGCATTTCGCAAGATATGCGCAGGCGCATCCGTGCATCCTTGCTATATAGGGCACCTGTCCGAGAACCTACATTTTGCATAACGCTGGAATAATGCTGGGGGTACGGGCTTTTTCCAGCATGAGAAGAGAGTCACATACTAGTTTCTTTGTTACATACCTACTGTAGCGGTGGTTCATCGTACCGTTGACTTCTTATCTTTATATGCATTCTTAATTTGGTTTTAGTATCCCTGAAAGACGACCTTGAAAAGCTTTAGATTTTAGTTGCGCCTTTACCATAAAATATATCAAAGCATGGATTATACAATTGTGTCAGGCTACAAAACATACGATGACAGATAGATCGCAAGATTCAGCTTCTGAGTCAAGGATATACTTGTAGATTACCAGCCTCTCTCTCGCTGGCAACCTGCCCGAATGTAAAACAGCGTGGTCGAAGCCGGCGGCGGCGCGATTGCTATGCAAATCGCGCCTCGTACGAGTTTGTTTATGTTCCGCGCTATCTCGTCCTGAATATGTGATGCAGATAGCCGTTACACGAAATAAAGTAAAACACTTTCAAATACTGTTTTTGTAGTATAGGTAACTATAAAAATATTTACATATATAGTAGTACATAGGTATAGTAGTCACAGTCATCATCATCAGCCTATGCTGCTGGACATAGGCCTCCCCTAATGAGTGCCATAACGCCCTGTCTTCAGCTTGTCGTATCCAGCATCTAGTGTAGTAGGTATATATAGGATAAAGTGTTGCTTCGATGCGGATTTCATCGGGAGGGAATAACCAAGTTTCCTGGATTTTCAAATTTCGTTCCAAAATTAACTTATTCATAAATCTGAAGACTTGACGGATTCTATTTTATAACGTTCCACATAAAAATAATAAAACAAGTATTTTCATTAAACTTCTCGAAGAAATTATCACAGACGCTAAAAATAGGCTATGCAAGCGAATGAGGGCGTTATCTAAGTAATTTGTTATGTTTGAATTCAGATACGTAGCCTGCTCAGCGTTGCATCACTCGGCACAATTAAAGACGATTAGGTACTGGCCCATTGTGTGCAGTTTATACATTACTTCTCTGGCAAGATTGACTGTTCGTTGACCATAGAAAATAATAAGTTTAATTTCTGAAAAGGTTGACAATTGGGAAGTGGTCAGTTTTTTTAATTTTTACCACACATTTATATGACACTGGCGAGTGGCGACCCGCCCCGGCTTTGCACGATTTTCGATATTACATAAATAACCGCATCAAAGTTCGTTGTCTAAGCATACATAGGGACAGAGTGACAGCGGGACTTTCTTTTATACTATGTAGTGATGTCGAAGCATCATCGGTGATAGGTTTCAGAATGTAATCCGAGATCATTCTAGTACCATGGCCGCTTGCATTTGGCACATCAGTTAATTTGCTTCGCTAATTGACTCCGTTTAACGTCCACTAGGTTATCGTCGCTACTAAAGCTGATCGAGTTAGTTACACTTATGAATTATATTGTTGTAAGTTAAGTTCTTATCTTTTTTATCAATGTTTATGCCGTGTTGGTGAGATTAAAGTGGACGAAAAAAGGATACCATGAGAGAATATAGAGGACGACAACGGAAACGTTGGGAAGACTTATTAAGAAAACAAAGTAGACTAGACTGGATGCAACAAGACAGAGTTGGGAGAGCATGGAATCAGATGGACCTATCTCTTCTCGCCATCTCTCGTCGCCTGTTCCGCGTAGGCCCGAATTCTACTTATGTGACATGATTAATATTCTGACACCGTCTCCAAACTTATAATAGGTACACTATACAAATTAATCGAACTTTGACATTGTAATATTATGAGTAGTAGTATAATAAATGGCTTTTTTTTAATTTTATTTATCTCTTGTTGATACAAGAACGGTGTAATTTATGGTATTTCTTTAGTTCTTATTTCATTGCGATACATTATGTATTTGCGGTTAATGATAGTCAAACCGCAAACCAATAAAAAGTAATTGATGTAGGTATAGGCAATGGTATAGGTAAGTATATCTAATTATAGTTTTCCTCATGTTTTTTAGTTCCTCAGTTTGTTTAGGGTTAATTGTTTGTAGCAAAAGTAAATCATTTAGGTACTCTCTAAAAACTACAGTACGGGAAAGTTTATCTATAATAAAACCAAAATTAGATTAGGTATATATCATCATTATAGCAAATCATAAAATAACTAAATTAAAAACCGATTCTATTATTCAGACGTCATTATTACGTATTGTTCAGAGTTCATTCTCACATGCACTTATGGATCTGTTCGGAGGTTCCGATTCCATTGTCCCAGACAATGGCGAGCTGATGAGTTCAACGGCTCTTTACATCACTTTTTACAGGAATACACGTAGATCGCGTTTCGGTTATCTGCTATAAACAGGTACAACCTACACGGGTCAAAGTGCACTACCTACTTATAATTAAGTTTCGCGCATGGCAGGCAAAATCTCTATTTTAAACTGGTAATAATAAGGTCTATGTAGGGTTAGTTGTTATTCTTATTATATACAAGTTTCTGCCCGCGGCTTTACACGCGTTGTTTCTATGGAAACGTGTTAAGGTAATTTCTATACCATGGAAACTGATTTTCAATCCAAAGATCCTATCCATCCACGGTTGTCTGGTAGAGATCGCTCTTGAGCGATAAGACCGCCAAATTGTCACATATCTTGTATTATTATTTTTTAACCTTGTTTGTTTTATTTTTAAGTGTGCAATAAAAGTATTGTTTATCTATTTATGGGATAAAAAGTAGCCTATGTTATATTCCGGGCCTGGAAGGTATTTCCAATATGAGCCAATATCAAGTGTGCAATATCAGCCCGATCCGTTCAGTAGTGTTTGCGTGTAAGACTAACAAACGTCTATATATAATAAAAATATATCTAGTAATGTCATGTATTTTATTATGTATATCAGTTCTCATAGTACCTATAGCACAAGCTCTGCTAAGCTTGGGGCTAGATAATGCTGTGTATGTCCGGCATTATTTATTTATTTGTGTACTGAAATCCACAATTTATCCTGCATTCGCCAAATAACATGTACACATAATACCTATTTTCCTTATTATTACAATATATCCCACCATTTATTGCCTTAGTGTTGAACTCTACTACAAATTAGGTCCTAGGCTATCTTTGCTTGCTCAGTGCATGTCGACTGCATTCAAGGAGTGGCTCCAACAAATTACTGGCGGCACAACTGGCATTCAGCAAAGTTGTCGCTACTGCCATTTACGTGCAAGCTACTTATGATCACACTCTACGCGTAAATTTAGATAGCGAAGCGACATCAACTCTTTATTTCCTGCTCCAGCAGTAGACCAGTATAGGCTGTACTTACTGGTCTACTGCTGGACGCAGGTCTTCCCATGATTGACCCTTGTAGCGTGCATGTTGGACTTCTGTTATACGTATTATTTTAACCCTAGCTCACTAAACATCTTTTCGAGTTACTCAGTCACTAAACATTAGTCGTTCTGACTAACAAAATAAAACGCAATTATTTAACTTGACGTACATACGTAATGCGTACGCACAGGGTGCTGAAACACTAAATTAGGAAGGTACTGAGCGTGGCGGGGTGGGGTAGTGTCGGGAACATACCTAAACAGCGAATGCGCGGGAACCGTGTCGCCTGTGACACTAATGTTTAGTGATCTAGGGTGAAGACCTATATTTGTACCTACACATGTGATTGGCACACATACTACTTATATTTCTGAAACTACATTTGTAATGTTAGCACGCCAACCCTCTTATATAAAACATGTGTTTCCTGGTCGACAGGTAGAAAATCCCTCGGCATTAAGCCCATCCTTTGTACCCTTTGTAGTGCAATAAAGTTTTGAAATAAATAAGCAATAAAACATTGAGTGATTGATAAGCCCCTA
Organism: Eupithecia abbreviata; assembly: GCA_943735965.1. Classification (NCBI taxonomy): domain Eukaryota; kingdom Metazoa; phylum Arthropoda; class Insecta; order Lepidoptera; family Geometridae; genus Eupithecia; species Eupithecia abbreviata. Next base: position 13,053,915 of record OX030978.1, read on the forward strand.
ATTAGCTTTTACCATTTGGTGATACTGCCTAAAATCCCCACGCTGGGTATGCGGGTTGGGGATAGCAGTTCGGTGGTAGACTTGTTCTGCGGCAGGCGCTGCTGCTCGCCCACCACCGGTGGATAATGGATATCCCTTAGTCGCCTCTTACGACACCTGCGGGAAGAGTTGGGTGGTGTAAATTGTAAGTCGGCCTGACATGGCGGATTCATAGCTGTCAGTATAAAAATTATATATACGCTATAAATATAATTATAAACAGTTTTATTAGTAGTACGCTTCGATTGAACCTGAAGCTCAGTTTAAAGCCCCCTAAATGCGAAGTCATTAGAAAGTGCAAGGGTTGTAAAGTATTTCCTTCCGCAAGGGTGTGGTTGCCGTTAGCCGTAGCTCGACTTAGTTGTTATCATACTTTGTAGTATATTCTGTGCTTTGCTAATCTTGGATTAACTTGAATAGAAAGGTGTATGTAAGTAGGTACCTATTATTAAGCTGTAAACCTACAAAGGTTGGTTATTAATTTCCAAATGATAAACTCCATGGAAACGGAAACTGGCTTATCCAAACACCGCGTATTCGCTTCGATTAAAAAAAAATTACACGTTCTCTGATTATTATTTGAATTTAGAACGTATTTCTTTATCATACGATCCAAAACCTCCTCCAACGTAAGGAGGTTTTGAACTATTTTTTTGCGAAAAGCGGACTCCTTTCTATCCAGATATCCAAGTAGGTTTAGTTTATTTGTTAACTAAGTTTCTACTCGTATATCTCTGAAGTTTAATAATGTGATCCGTTTGTATTACTTAGTAGAGTATCGGATCCACGTAGCGACGACTATAACGTTTATTTCTGTCCCCGGATGGGGGCCTATTTCTGTCCGTCACCTATGTGCGAACATTTTAGAGCTTTCAAGGAGCAGAGAACTCCAGTTTATGTTCTAACATTACAAGTAAAAACCTTGTTAGGGCATTAGATCCTCGCTTTTTGTTGTTATGGCTCTTTTTATTATGTAGTAAGTATACTCACATTCCTTTGTATTGACTAAGATGGGGTGTGAAATCATACTAACGTCTTCTTAATAACTTACTATTTAAAATGGATTCTAGGATATATAGGTAGGTACTCAATTTGCTTCTATGTTGTGATAAAGCTATAAAGGCATATCCCAAACTCTGATAAAAAAAAGATAACTGAATAAAACTAAAAGTTTAGTAATCGATCTATCGGAACAATACCTTCCCATACAAAACTACTCGAGAATTTATAATATTATGCCAATCGATTATATCATATCGCTAGAAAATCGATTTGTATGTATAAGACGTCTAAAATTATTAGTAAACATGAAAACAAGATTATTTAATTTTAAGCTGAAAACATTGAAAGCTTTCTCACACATGATTCAACATTCCACGTCACAGGTGAGTCAGCGATATAGAAATACGATTTGGCGTGTAACCGACCGGGAATGAACCCGCACTATTTGCGTGTTGGCGCCGTGCCAGCCGGCTGACTGTTGACCCGCTTCTTCCCATGGCGATGGTCGCTATCATAGCCATGGTAAACAGGGCATCATTGTTGCACAAGAGTTATCTGTTATATTGTAGGTAGGTATAGTTTCGGCAACTGTTCTTAATATATTTGTTAGTTTATCCACAACAGAGAATCAGGAGTAAATTACCATGGGTATCTAGGTAGTCGAAAAACTTCCTAACAATGCGTGCCGAGTCTAGGAGTACCGCCTTTTGGATCTGGCCCTTGATCCAACTTCCTAGCGAGAGTTTCTTCAGATGTTGATCGAGGCTCTGCGCCATTACGCCGTTAATCGAAACGACTATCGGGACTATTATTATTATAAGTTAACCTATATAACAAACAATATATCGCTAAGCTACGTAGCACATCTCTAACCATATCCTTTTTCCCCAGGATCCTCGTGGGTGCTCCGGAGGACGACCCCTCGTCCCGGATGGCTAACGTCACCCGTCCCGGAGCCGTGTACAGCTGCGCCCCCGGGTACCGGGACTACGCGGGCGAGGCCCGGGGCTTGGCGCCGCTGAGGCACTGCCAGCAGATGGTGTTCGACAGAAAGAATGGTGAGTGGACTTTCTCATTACACTTTGGAAGTTTCTGCCAGGATCCTGTTTGGCGGAGCAGACGCGTTTATTACATATTGTTTGTTTGTTTATTTCCACTGTAGGTACATAATATACTTGATGTCGTCAAGTTCTATACAATTTTATTACATAATACACACTAACTTTTGATAATAGTGTGTTCCAGTATTGATACTTGTAACTGCACTCCAAATTTCAGTATGCAATCACGGAATTTAACATTATGACATTTCTATTCTATCCTAAAAGGGCCTACTCTGGAAAATGTAGGTATAAGTACCTATTTCTTGACACTCTTCCTTTATTCTGTATTGCTTTTCCGTACAACGTGACAAGTCTCTAAACCTATACATTTTACAAGAACTAGCTCGATCTGATTGCGCGCGCGCAAGCTCCAAACCAGCTCTATCTCCATAAGAACCAACACTAAAACAATATTTCTATTAGCTCCAATAAATACTGCAGTTATCGACATGAGGCAGTAAAACTGCCACATATGGAATGGAGTGACACACGACCAATAAATATGATTATTAATAAATAGCAGCGTGCGAATGGTCAATAAAGGTACCTAATGGCGACAGTCGGTTATGATGGATAGCTTCTGTTTCCTCGATGATGATGGAGTGCTTTCTACGGTAGTTTTATGAGGGCGAGGAACTGTCTTACTGCCTACTTCGGAGTATGAACTACTTTGTAGACTGTATTGACAATAACTCTGGTTATGGCGGCAGTTGTATTCTTTATGGGGCACGTGTAGTGTAATAAGAGTAATTTTCTCTAACTGTAAAACTGGCAACTTAGTTGACTTCAGGATTTGCTTTCTCGGTTCTAGATTTGGATTCTCTATAAAGCTAAACGTGCATCTGTACGCGCCGCAGGAACCGCACTCGATTTTACTCAAACTCGGCGATTTCGGCGCGGATAGGTGCGCGATGTTGCATACCTACTATTTTATATAAAGATTTAGAAAATGCGATGACTGCGGAGAGTGCGGCGCGGACATTTGCAATTTTTGATGGGACATTTGCGCGTTCTCGACTGCTCTCATATTTTTTTGTAGACTTTATTACATTCATAATCTCGCGTAGTCCTGGCCTTATTTGTCGGAGTCACTGTGCTAGTTGTCTTTCTCATTTTATGTTTGTTGAATCAAGACGAATGCAAATTATCCTTGTCTATCCTACGATTTATAGTAACGGGCAACTCCTGGCATAATGCCGCGACCAATGTACATAATGGATGTACCTGTTCGTATCTACTAAGACAAAAAGCTTGTCGTCCAACACAAAGCAAGCTTTATATCATTTGCATCGCTTGCATCCATCTGCAGTAGCTGCGACATGTAGCCAGGGATGTAGCAAGGGGTTTTATAGCATATTTTATCTGGTTATATAAGCATTAGCTACTACAAATGTGGTGGATGGCACAAAATTTGGCTGCGGATGATGATGATAAAGCATTAATTATATCATAATTATTAATTATATTGCATAAATTAATAATATTATAGTTCAAAGGAACTCTGTCCATGATCTAGATGACTCAGTGAACGTGTGATGTGGGGTAACTCCAACCGGATTTTCTTACATATAAATTATTGGTTAAGGATGAGTTTGAGATCGCTCAAATGATAAAAAATAAGGGATTTATTAAATAAGAATTTGTATCTAAATTGGAATCACGGCTTTTTAAAGTAAACGTTTAATTTTTACGTTCACATTTCCTGTCAGTCTAGGTAAGAACTTGAACCTGATCGGAAATCAATTCTATGTATTTACTTAGACATACAAAATAGGCCTTAGACAAGTCAATTCTTAATCTTTACATTATTATGAATTAAGACATTAAGTGTTTGATTACGTCACTCATGTCTAGTGCCCACTCGTGGAAGAAGATTCCACCGAAGCCCATATAATCCTAGATGCGCCTCTGCCTACATAGGCACATGAGAATAAATCACGTCGCGTGCGCATGACGTCACGCTGCGCCGGCGCAGGTCGTGGCATCTCCTCGTCGGTTTAGGCATGTCACAGTCACCATGCTCATGCCCTTAGAAATTGAGGGTCAGCGACGACGGCTTGAGAATGAAAAGCTTGAACGTTATTTCCATGAATGTATATCTTTAGATAGATAGAAAACACTTTATTATACCACACAAAACAGAAAACCATACAGAATTAAAAACTTAGATTATAGGTATAAAGGGCGGCCTTATCGCTGAGAGCGATCTCTTCCAGGCAACCATAGGATGGACTGCACCTTACTGCCATGGTAAATGAATAATGAATGAGTTTACTTTACGAATCACTTTTATGAATGACTTGAAAAAAGGTAGACGCAAACCCAAAAATGTATTTA